>CM024574.1:21265203-21865203 GCA_014182395.1 Eucalyptus sp. ANBG9806169 | reverse complement strand
AAATCTTGGTAATTAATGAGAGAGGTGAGTCACCTACTTAGGTGTCTCCTAAAATCTTAGGTGAATCTTAGGTTATGATGGCCTTAGATTGTAGCATTGGTGAACAAGGTAAGGTCAACCAATAAAAAAAAGACATTAGGCATTAAAAGGGGCTTATGTGTCACTTAGGCACCATAGGCAATATTGAGCCTAGATTGAGTCTTGGAGAACAAGCAAATAGATGGACCAATCACAAGCCAACACCGAAGGACCTAGGCGCAAACTCGGGAAGATAGGTAGGCCAACTCGTCATTTAGTTATAATCATGAGTTTGCATAAAAATCTAAGAGGAAGAGACCTATAAATAGGAAAATGCATCCTCACATTTTAAGGCTTGGCATTTCTCTCATTTCCTCTCCCTTCCTCCCCTCTCTTTCACACCCTTCTCTTCCAACCTGCCTTAGACGCCAACTGACCACCAAAGAAACATCTTGGAGCTAGGTCCAAAAAGTAGTAAGTAGATTTTTCTAACTCTTTGATAGCGCGATGTGCTACGCTTATCGATTTTACGATCATGTTATCGTTTGCTTGTGTTGCCTTTGTATTGTCATGCTTGTTGTGTTTCTATTGCTTGTTGTTGCATTAAGTAAGTTTATGATCCCACATGAGTGTCGAGCACACCCATATGTCGAGGAAAGGTCTCGGTGACTATGGACAATGCTTAAGCCTGAGTGAATGGTTCCAAGTCAAGGTCACGAGCTTGAATCGCATCCGACATGAGTTTGATTTAATAAAACACGAGAGTCATTCATCAGTTCACCTTGCATGGCATGCTTTCGGGCCTTTCATTCGGCTAAAAATTTAAACATAAAATGAATTGGTTGATGTTTGAAATGCATGGACACACAATGGATTTATATGCCAACGCTGGGGGATGCCGGGTCGTTGCTTGGGGTAATGCCCAGGATGCCGTCCCGATATTGAGATCGTGGATGGCACCGACCCAAGTGAGGCCGATGCCTGGGGGTCGCCTTGGATGTCGTCCTGATAATGAGATTAGGATGATGCCGGTTGCTAAGAGAGGACTGATGCCCGATTGTTATTGGAAGAGTCGATTAATTTCGACTAATATAATATTGAAAAGAGAAAAATGAAAGTTCATGTATGATCCATGACTGATACATGTGTGATGCTTGCAAAAGCTTGGTTTGTTTGATATGTATTGTTAAGTCATTGCATCAATTTGATCATATGTTTGAATTGGTTCATTTAGTGCTTGAATGAGTTTCATGAGATGCACGTATCTCTTTTTGTGACAGAAATGATCACAAGCCACAAATCTTTGGAAAACTTATTCATATGCACTAACTCATTGTCTTTGATTTTTGAAAGCACATAGATTGTTGAGAGCCTTTCATATGTATAAGCAAGGCAAGATACAAACCTTGTTATTGATTTGCCATCGACAAGTGAGTGGTGATCTTGTATCCAACGATCGATGGCGAAACATCCTCTTATAGGAGAATTAGGGATTTCTACTTACCGAGTCATCGACTCACTCTTGTTGTTATCACAATTTCAGGTGTGAGATGGATGAACCTAGCATGGGGCCCACTTTTGGGAGTAGCTCGGTAGAGGAGCTAGGTTACCCAGCCCTTTTGATTGACTATATATGGAAATGAAAATAAGTAGCCTAGGACTAGGATAGACATGTAATCAAAACAGTTTTTGATACATGAATATGTATATGAATATGTTGCTTTTATTTGCTTGGCTTGCATATCTCTTGTCCGGCATCCATGTTTATTTATACGAGGATTGTTTATGATTGCTTCCGTATGTGCTTAACTAAAGATAAAAGACTTTCGGGACATTCAACGTTGCTTGGGGCGTCGATGCTAACCCGTCGGGTTATGCTCTCGTGCCCGAGGTAAGGTAGGGGGTGTGACAGCAATCACCCCGTTTATGCGTGCTGCTTTCAATTCAACGAGCTTCCCCTTTAGCTCCGCTATCTTCGTGCGCATCGCCTTGATCATGGCCTCCAAGGACTCATCTCATTGTGCGAGTTCTTCCCTCAAGGCCCCCAGCAACTCGTGTCGGAGCTCTTCCATGTCGGCCTTGAGCTCTTGCACCTCAGCCATAAGCTCTTCCTTCCCTGCGTCCACTCTATCCACGGTATGGGTCAGGTCATTGACCGATCCTTGGATTTTGGTGACGAACAACTCTAGCTTCGTATCCGATGCTCAAGATCCCCTATTAGGTCCCTCGAACTCGAACCACCACGATTCTTCTTCCCCTTGGTAGCGCCTTTCTTGGCGTTCCTTCCACGATCATCACGTCGCCACCCATGATGAGTGCCTCATCAAATCGTGGATCAGCCATCGCGCTTGGAGCAAACTTGCTTTGATACCACTTATCAATGGTCGATGGATCTAGTATTCCATAACCCATGAGGCCTTAAGATTTCTCCTAAGCAGCCTTTCTAACACTTGATTCACAAGGATCTTTTAGAGAGAGAAACTCTAGAAAAAAAGCTTTGAACTTGTATTTCACTTGTGAATGAGTTAATACAATGAGGGGGAGGAGACCCCTTTATATGCAAGTATATAACAAATCGTATTCGTAGATCTCTCCTTGATCTAACGATGGAGATCGCATCTCCCCACTAGCCATCTACTTACATTTATTACATAACTGTACATTTATCGCTCGCCCCCAAGAGTATTCTAGAATACTAAAGAAAACCCTAGGACTCAGGGATAACGGTTGAGGGTCGCCCATTCTAAAGAATAGATAACGGCCGTCATTTAGAACCCTCTTGGATCGTCCATACCTTTGGGTGGTGACAATATGATATAACCACTTCACGAGAAGAATAAGAAGAAAACCATAAAAAGAACATTAAGGTAGAAAATCGTAGATTACAAATATTCTCTATAGTTTAACATTATTAGATTATTTTTTTATTAGTAGCAATTATCTTAGAAAGAAGATTGGTTACACTGAATCAATAATGAAAATTTTACCAAGTCTAGTTGGCCTTGAAATCATGTTGATATTTATTGAGTTTGAGGGAGTGATGATTTACATTTCACTGGGCTCATGCTTTCATGGATAATTTCATTCAACATCATGAAGGAGGATACACGTTAAAGAGAAGTTCAAATTATGTACGCAGTAAGATTTAGAAGAAGAAGTGAAAAATTAGAAAAAATAAAAACCACTCCAAATAGTGGCTGGATACAAAATTTGATTGATACTTTCACCCTCAGTTGAGGTGGAGAAAATCATGCAAGTATACGACGATTCTAGATAATTCTCCTATCATCGCCCTTTTGAAACTACTGCCCAACTCGGGGAATGATTCTAGATAATTCCTTTAGACGATTTGTGATTGATTAATGGCTAGAAACACTTAATATAAAGAGTGTAGTCAAACTTATAATTTGAAGATCTTTTTTTAATAGTAACATTAAATGTAATTAGTGATTATCTTGTAAATAATGTGAGTAACTTTCATCATTCTTTATAACATTTAACAGAGGTAAGTAGCACATAAAATGAGAAAAATTGCTCAATGGGTCATATATTTACGAATGATAATTTAGTTATAAACTTTTCAATTTTATCAATATAGTCCTAAATTTTGATGTGAAATTCTAACGTAGTCATATGATTAGTTTTTTGTTCATAATTGGCCATCTTACGTGACATACCATTATGTTAGCGATTTTTAATAAAAATTAGCCGAAATAACTATATTGAAATTTTACACAAAAATTTATATTTTATTTGGCAAAATTAGAAAATTTATAGGTGAATTGATATTCGTATAATATGTTTAGAATTGATTGGGTAACTTCCCCAACAAAATGTGATCCGTTATATCTAATAGGTTATTTGGAATTTTCACATACAATGATAAATCTTTCAATAAATTCAGTAACTTTCTAAATAGAAAGACAACAAATTTAATGACGTTAGATATGCCCCTTGATTGAAAATTTTGTACTTATTTTACCTGACAACCAGCTGTGTGAGTGCTCCGCGCTCTTTCCCTTGCCTTGCATTAGAGAGAATATCACTCGGCCTTGTCCTCTTCTCTCTCTCTGGTCTAAGCATTCCCCCAAACATTATTATATTTCCCCCTCGCAAATTTGCATCACTATCATTGATTCTGCTGCTGATTTGATTATTGCGAATTTTCCTTTTTTGAATTCGTTAAGCCCACAAAAACCCAACAAATCTGCAACCATAAATGGGGCCCCACGCCAGCCCCCCTCCTTCTTTTCCAATTTGTTTCTATTCCCCACTTCATGTTCTGTAACTCCATGTTACAGCTTTGCCATAGAGAAGCAGGGGGCCGTTCGAGGGTTTGTACCGATTGTTGATAGAGATCGATGCTAATTTAGCTCTATTCAGGCTTCGGACATCGAAAGTCGCTTGCTTGCGGCTCATCGAGATCTGGGTATGCTCTGAGCATCTCATGGACGCAGGTGGGTTCCGTCCTCTCGGTTTCTTGTTTTGCTAATGTAATAATTAACGATGACGGCATTTGCCCATCCTTTCTCAATCTCCCAATTCGACCAAGAGTCTCCTCTTTCCAGTTATTGTGAATTGGAAATCTTCTTGCCTTCTTGGAAGAACTTGGGGAATGTGCTTGAAGGAGTGAGCTTTCTCGAAGTGTAGGGTAATTGTGGGGAAATTAAATAGAGGGCAGTTTGATGGTCAGCTTCAGTGTTTGCACAGAGTGTAATGTTATCGTCATTATGCAAAGCTCCATGTTCTCGTGCAGTCTCTTTTGGCTTGCGAGGAACTTGGGAAAGAGAAAGAAATTCTCTCGTATTGTTCAGATAAAAAGCTAAATGCGGTGTATGGTATTGCAGTGTATACTTCAATTTTGCATGGCTTGTGAGTGGTCTGGACTCGGAAGAAGTGAAGGGGGAATAAATGCCCTGTAGTTTTTTGCAATGCCTGCATGTCCTGTGCCTGAACCTCAGACAGTATGTGCCGGAAGATTTTGGATGGATACTTTGTCATTTTATTTTTTCTCTTAAATTATTAACTGACTGTTCTATATGGTCATTTCTGTGCCCTCACCGAACCCCGAGGAAGTCATCATGTGTTGAATCACGGATAGATGTTAAGTTAGCAACAGATTGAACTGAAACTGCTTCTGCACTAGCCATAGTAATGCCTCTTGGGTTCAGTTCCTGAAATTGGACAGATGGTTCAACTGTGGGTTGACATCATAGTGATGGATCTTTGTTCAAACTTCATATGGATTTAAAGGGGATAAGACCATTCCTTTCTTGCAGGTTATTCTAGCATATGTTCACTAATTGGCTGAGTCACTGTTGTAGTATCTTGTGAATATTTCGAGAATTGCATATAGAAAATGTCAAGAACGTATGAGGCTTGCAGACACTGTCCTCAAGGATAAATCTGCCCTTCACAAAGTTCTGAAGGCGTGTTGTGGCTATCCTTGTGGATATAAATAGCGCGCACCTCACTATTTGGTTAATGCAAGAACTTCAGAATTTTTTTGATACCACAAGTCTCTCTCTCTAGACACTTGAGCTTGATTGTAAAATTTTATGTGCTAGTGTTATATCATTCAAAATTTACTTCAACTTAGAAAAACCCACCCATTTAACAAGGGGAGAAGATCTGACTGCAACATGCATTTTATTGGATGCTCTACCGCTAACAATTTTCTTACATGGCCATATCATCTTGAAAGACTAGTCCAACTTTGCTTCTTCTTCTTGTAGCATGTAAGCAAGACAACTAGTGCCAGCCAATCCTTCATCAAATCCAGTTTGCTCATGTGTGACATGATGATCCACGGCCTAAACTTATGCTTAAGAAGCCAAAAAAAAAAAGTATTTTGGACTTCATGCAAGTTTCTGTACAAAAGAATATAAAAGCTTTTGAAGTACCTATTTTATATAACATATCTTTCTCAATTATCTGAAGTCAAGTTGCTAAGCCTTGAGATCATCTCAAAGATGTGTAGATGTACAACACGGCTTCAATAAATCTAAGTTATGTCCATACGATAAGGGGAAGTAGAAAAGTTGCCCTGACTTAGTCTGCTATTCACAGCCTTATAACACAACATGTTTGATATCTCATGTTGTGACATTTGCACCATCACCTTGATGGAGCAATTTACTTTTCGTATGTAATTGCCAAGTGTACTTTTCTGCTACTATGTATCTTTAACTCCTCAATTCTTGAACTGAGTGCTTCTTGATGTCTTCAGATAACTACTGTCTTTTGGCAACTTATGACTTTGCAATTAAAACTTCAGATAGGTTAAACTAGTACTTTTATTTGGGTTGTTGAAGAAAGAACAGATGTGCATGCCACTTACCCGAGGATTTGCTTGGGATTTTCAAAACCGACCAGCAACTTGGTGACCTGGAATAACAGAGCATTCATTCTTTTCCTACCAAAATCCGATGATTTTTTTTTTTTTGTTGAATTAATGACAGAAAGTGCTATGATGATGGTTTAACATAAGACTTTCCTACTTCAGATCTTTCAGATTTGCATGGCTTATCTGCTCTAGAATCTAGGTGGTAGATATGTTGGAAAGTATGATGCCTAAGGTTTGTTGGACCATTTTGCACTAACTTTTGCTAGGATCATTGCTGCCTTGTACAATTTCTCTGATTTTATTGTTACTTCTCAGTATGTACACTTATAGCAGGGTTAACTCCTCCACAAGTGGTTTCCTTGTTAGGCAATGATTATACACAATACCAAGCTCTAATATGGGTGCACCGAATCAATAGAATATGAAGTAATATATTATGATATTCTCTCCATGTTTTGG
This sequence comes from Eucalyptus sp. ANBG9806169, assembly GCA_014182395.1. Taxonomy (NCBI): domain Eukaryota; kingdom Viridiplantae; phylum Streptophyta; class Magnoliopsida; order Myrtales; family Myrtaceae; genus Eucalyptus; species Eucalyptus sp. ANBG9806169. Next base: position 21,858,380 of record CM024574.1, on the reverse strand, counting down.
TTGGCAGGGCAAATGGACACATCTGTAAGCTGTCTTATTAACAGCATTTCTCGGTTTATTCATCTGGTTATGTGTCAGACAAGAAAGTCCCAGCATCTTCAACAGATTTATGGAAAAACAACTGAGGTATTAAAGTTGCTAAAACCCCTGCTTGATGACGTGGTTGAACACACAACGCCAGTCTTGGATGAAATCCTATATAAAGAGTTTGAAGAGCTGGACATGGCTGTTAATATGTCAAGGGAATTTTTGGAAAATTGGTCACCGAGGATGAGCAAGATTTGCAGTGTAAGTGATCTTTGTTTTTATCTTTGGCAAATTCTTACATAGATGACATAGTTTTTTCAGTAAGTGTTCAGTTCAAACTATACAAGAGATATACAAGTTGCTTATTTTGGCCTTCATGTATAACCTTATGTATAAATGAGTAAATCAATTAGTGTCATTCCATAGAAACTCTGGAAAATCATGCTTGTCACTGTTCTGGATTTACTTATTTTGAGTTACTTATATTGTTGCATTGGGGTTGACGCATTCTGGATTATCATGCTGACCACCATTCTGGTCTTTCCTTCTAACTATGTTTAAATATTACTCTTTTGACATTTGAAAAATTAATGTAAGCATGAACCATATGAATTTCCCAAATGTACCTCTTGACCCAATTGGGGAGTTTAATCTTGGACACCTTATGCTCAAACTGAACTGGTCTAGGTTGCACCAAAAACAAGGTTTCAACTTTAGACACTTATTGATTGGTCAGATGGTTTAATTTTGTCTTCTTGCTTATACACAGCCAGTTGTTTTTTCAACAGAAAATTTGCATATGAATCTTGCGAGAGTAAATTCAGCTTCGTTGAGGATTTATATGGACATGTTTTTACAACACTAGCTATTCATGCTTTCGTTTGCTTGCAATGCCTTTGGGGCTCTGGTTTCTCCTCTTGTTTTTTTTGCTGCTTTTGTTTGTGCCTTGTGGCAATAGAGGACCATGTTTTTCTTCCGAATAGGGAATTGACTAGATTTACCCATGGGTACCGAGGACTGCCAATCTATCTTTAGAAAAGTGATTGCTAGATGACATGTCAACTACAATTTCCCGAAAATGCTGCTCTGGTTACAGAGGTCACTCCATTTTTATTTATCTTCATTAGTTTTTTTGTAATGGCCCCTTCATTTAGAAGCTGTTTTTCTTTTGAGCTTTGTAGAAAATGGGAGGGTCAGTTCGAAGAGATTATTCGCATGGCACCACAATCTGTTTGGACTTCCTATCACTTTAGCCACAAAACTTGCATAAAGTTGAATTCTCCCAACATGGATTGCCGAATCCCTGACTCTCTATCTGTGATCCGCTCATGCAACTCCTGTATCCTGTGGATGCTTTGAATAGCTATCTTTTTCGAGCTAAGCAAGCAAGTTGAATCTTCAAGCTTCCCATGCAATAGACATGTTAGAAGGAATGTCTTCGTTGCCCAGATCGCTTTTCTAGGATCCATCTTAACTCAATTTTCTATCATTTATAGTCTCCAAGCTCATCATAATAGGACTGTTTCAGTTTAACTTCGTAAAGCATATGGTAGAAGTTAGTGGAAATTGCCTGTTCCAACTCTTGAGCATTTCTGAAAGAGTTAAATATGCAATTTGAGTTTCTGTTAACCCAACTGAAAAGTATGGACATTTAGACCTCTCAATTTGCTATGTTCACTAATCAACTACTAAAAACTTTCAGGTCCTGCAGAGTAAAACATCTTTGATGAAAATTCAAACCTCTTCACTTGAGATATGCCAAATATTATGTAGATTATCACAATCAGGCCAGGCTGCATCAAGCTTTAGTCGCATTCAGGTATAATCAGAGTTATGATCCTTTAATACATGACTCTTGCAGTTGCAAACTAGTCTCACAGAAATAGCTCCAGTACTCTTTGCAGGAACTTCAACGTCTGAAACAGGAAGGAGTAGCAGAATTCATAGAAGAGGTGCTTATAAATCAAAGAGATGGTATCCTTCCTTGTGCTGATACCGTTTCCAAAATTATTGAGTTGCTCAATCTGAGATCAAAACAGGAATTGTTCAAAGAAAGCCTCGCAGTTGAAAAGGAGAGAACGAGGGCTGATGTCAATGAAGTGAGGGGAGAATTTGATGAAATTAACCAAGTAATTCGACTTATATCATATATACGTGACTTTATGATTGAAACAGACTTCTTGGAAGCAGATGATGGCATGCTGATCCCACCTTATTTCCGTTGTCCTTTATCCTTAGAGCTAATGATGGATCCTGTGATTGTGGCTTCTGGTCAAACTTATGAAAGGGCTTCTATACAGAAGTGGCTTGACCATGGCTTGACCGTGTGCCCAAAGACTCGTCAGCTGCTTACACATACTAACCTTATTCCTAATTACACTGTCAAAGCTATGGTTGAAGGTTGGTGCAAACATAATAACATCAGGCTGTTCAATAGCCTTGAGAGTCATGGTACTGTTCCAGTTCTCTACTTGTCTGACCATGGCTCCCCTCAAAATTTAGTCCGCACAGATAGTTTCAGTCGCTTTCTTCAGAGTAGCAGTTCCACTTCAAGGTCTTCTAGTGACATTGGTAACAGATTTGAGAAGCAGAAGAGTGACATTTCTTGTAGATCAAGCGGTGACGAATCCAATGGAGGGCTCTGCAGAGAGATTGAAAGGGTTGATATACAATCTGCTGAAAAAGTACATACTCACAGTAGGAGCGAGTCGACTTCTAGTGCCATATCTAGTGTCGATTATATTCCTCAAACTTCAATCGAAGTTTCAACGAGATTGGAGGTTAAAAATTTGAGTCTTTCATCAGAGAAAATTTCCTCACGACATGTTGGTGTAAATAAGGATTCAGTTTTATCACCACATGTTTTGAGAAACCAGTCGTCTGGCTCCAATACAAGAATGGTGGTGGGAGGGACTGGTAACTGCAACCAAACTGGAACAGAGTCTTCTCAGTGTCCTAATTCTGCCTATGATCATTTAACTGCATATTCTCATGTCAAGATATTGATAGAGAATTTAAAGAACCAATCAAATGAGGTACACACTAAAGCTGCTGCAGAATTACGATTTTTAGCAAAGCATAATATGGAAAATCGCCTCATCATAGGACAGTCTGGAGCTATCACACCATTACTTTCATTACTCTACTCACGAGTGAGATACACACAAGAACATGCTGTAACGGCGATTCTGAATCTCTCAATAAATGAGGAGAATAAGGCCATGATTGCAGAAGCTGGAGCAATCGAACCACTTATCCATGTTCTGAAATCTGGAAATGAAGGAGCCCGAGAGAATGCTGCAGCGACACTGTTCAGTATCTCTCTTCTAGAAGAATACAAGGTGAAAATTGGCCGCTCTGGTGCAGTTAAAGCATTGGTGGATCTTCTTGGTTCAGGGACTCCTAGAGGGAAGAAAGATGCAGCTACTGCACTGTTCAATTTGTCTATCTTTCACGAAAATAAGGCTCGAATAGTTCAAGCAGGTGCAGTGAAGTATCTCATTGAATTGATGGACCCAGATACTGGAATGGTGGACAAGGCTGTGGCTCTTCTAGCGAACCTGTCAACGACTGGAGAAGGACGCTTGGCGATTGTGAGGGAAGGAGGAATTCCTTTGCTAGTTGAGGTCATCGAGTCTGGATCTCATAGGGGAAAGGAAAATGCAGCCTCAGTACTGCTGCAACTATGCCTCAATAGTCCCAAGTTTTGCACCCTAGTTCTCCAAGAAGGAGCTGTCCCCCCATTGGTTGCTTTATCTCAATCTGGCACTGCAAGAGCAAAGGAAAAGGTATGCTTTATGGAATAGATATTACTTGAGTTCCTAGTTGCAGCATACCTGGGTATCTCTACAAGTATCTTAGCAACTTGGGCATTTGCATGTCATTGATGAACTGCAAGACAAACTATGTACTGGATGAGTCCTTGTATAGTTGGTAGCCTCTGAACCTGCACACGACTAGGTTTATCCTTGATATGAAGTGACTAGTGCTGATATGTCATTCCTTAGTCATATAGTTGATATTGCTTTGACTTCTGTTTCCTAGTCCATCATCTTTTTAGTTGTTTTCTGTGCAATTGGCGTTCTCATATTTGTCAATAAATGAGTATCGAGGCATTGTAGTTGATCTTTTCTGAGCCCTGTAGAGAAAACGATGCTCAGGAATACAATGCATGTACCCTGGAGTGAGGGTACATGCATTGTGCATCTGGATTTGTGTGCTGGTAGGGAGCGATAATTGATTTTGTACCACACCTGGCATACAAGGGATTAGTTTTTCTGTTGTATGAATAAAGTTAACCCTGTCGTTCTTTTCAGATTAAGTGAATTTTTTACTTAAAATTGAACCTTATAAGTCGATGTTAATTAAAGTCATCAAACAAATTTCATCTCAGTAAGTGCTGAATTTTTAATTTTCAGCACTTAATTAGGTTATCAAATAGGCTCTGAGATTCTCTTATTATTAAGTTTCAGACTTTTGTTTATTATGGAGAGTAAATTTACTTTTCACTGGAGGTGAAACTGTCTTGATCGTGTAAGATGCTGTATCTCTTTCACTGGGAGGTTGCGAACTTGGTTTCCCACTCCTAACAAGATCTTCTGAATAGTAGATGATCAAGTGATGTACGTCCCGCGGAATGGAACATTGTGAAAAGAAATTGCACTTAAACTGGCACTGCCAGAAGGGGGCAATATAGTATGGGATGCTGCTTGCCTTGTCTAGATAATGTCTCTGGGGTATATTGTTTGAAGTCTCAGCACAAGAAAGCTGGACAGCCTGGACTCTGTGGCTTAATGGATCACATAAAGCAATTTTTAACGAATATGATGATGTTTCTAGCCCTTAGTCTGGGAATAATAAACAAAGATTTTCCATTTGCCCAACTAATTCCAATACCTGTAAACTTCCCTAATTCTTTGACCAAAAAAAAAAAAATCACTAATTCAATATTCTGTGACAATGGCACAAGGAGAATTGTTGTAATGATAATAAGAAAGAACAGCTAGACCAATTGTTGTTTAACTTTTGCCTTTGCAGGCACAGCAGCTACTTGGTCACTTCCGGAACCAGCGAGAAGGGGCCATGGTCAAGGGGAAGTCTTGAGATGAGGAAATGTTCGGCTTTTGATATTATTTCCATGTTGTTCGCTCTCTTTCAAGAAATCATGCAGGAGGTTTTGGTATATGTTTTCTGCCAATCTGTATATAAGTTAATGTGCTTGTAGATCTTTTTCATTGTGGGGCATGTAATTCTCTTTTGAAGCGACTCTTGGGTTACTGTCTGTAGTGTGTTTGATGTTTCACTATGAAAAATGGGTCGGGGTTTAAAGTTTGAGATTGAGTCATTGCAGTTCCTTTACATGAAAAAGTTTGGCCAACAGTCTTGTATATTCTTTTGTACATATGTACAAAACGCATTTGGTTAGTCAATGAGATTGAGAACATTTTCAATTCCTGTCCATGCGGGAGCGCTAAATGACATCTATTGTAATTTTTTTTTTTTTAAAGTAGATTGATGATGACGGAGGCTGATGCTTTTAGTTCCACAACCATGCTTCAGGTTGGAGACACATGGATCTAACTTTTCTCAAATGGGTGGGTCGGGTCGAAAATGAGTAGTGTAAATTTAGCGACCCATACTCGACCCGATCCATATTGTTAAAACCTATTAATATTCTAGGAAAACCCACACCTACTATATGTTAAATTGGATTAAAACTTCAAATTAAATTAAAAATATTAAATAAAAAAAGTTAAAAAAAACCTATAAATTGAAATATTTGTAAAAAATTAGACAATGCACATGCTTTTCTTTTTGAAGTGAACATACTATTGAGTAACGAAACCTGTAATATGAAAAATCTTTAACTAAACCTAAGAAAGCTCATTTTTATGATTTTTTTTATTAAAAAAGATATTGCTAAAACACTTTTATACAAATAAAAATTTAATGGAATTTTTTATAATTCTTTTTAAATTATTTTTTAAAAAATCGAATTTTTAATTATTTTTATTTTATTTTTTAAAATATAATTTTAATTATTATTTTTTAAAATATAATTTTTAATTACTATTTTTCTTTTTCTCTTTCTTTTTCTTCTTCTTTGGCTGGATGTTGGCCACGGCGATGACGATCGGCCACAGGTGAGCTCGAGTCTCGTTGATTTGGTAAGGCCGAGGCCCCGCCTGATGCCGATGAGCTTGAGTCTCGCCAGATCTGGTGAGGCTCGAGCCTCGCTAGTCGTCGGCGACCACGAGCTTGCGTGCCAACGAGCTCGAGCCTCGCCTGGCCTATTGCTAGTTGTCACTATGCCGGCCACCGGCTAAGGAAGGAGGAAAAAGAAAGAAAAAAAGGAAAAAAAAAAAAAAAATGAAATATGAAAAATACTCATGCTTTTGATTTTTTTTATAAAAAGAGATTTTTATAAAAGTCAGGGGAAGATTGTGTGGGGGCTTGGGTTAGAAATTTAGAAATAGATTTTAAGGTTATATAACCCACTTGATACTTTAAATGGGTTGGAAATGGGTCACAAATTCTAACCTATTTAAATCAGACTCACTTTTTTTACCTATTTTTAGTTGGATTTTTAAAAGCTTCTGACCCATATACAACCCATTTAAATAAAATATGAGTCCAAAAATGGGTCAATGACCCATTTTTTTTTGTCAGTATCCATGACCCATTTTGACACCCCCACTTTTTGGTATATTGTCTCCTTTCTCCGTCTTTTCTTCGCTTGCCAAATTCCTCACAGACATATTGATGTGAGATAGATTTTACTTGTGTATTTAAATATAGCTGACTTGTTTAAATTCCAAAGTCTATCGTATCATATCAATTTTGCAGATTGGATAACTGTGTTTCGATTAAAACTAAGCCTTTGTATAATTCTCGGTAATAGGAAGGGCACAGTGAGACGAAATGAAGATATTATCATTTTCTTGGAGATTCAATACAATGAAGCTTGTCTGCAACAAGACAAAATGAGTATCTGCACCGAATGGATGGTCGTATGAGTAAGATATGCGGAGCTGTTGACAAAAACTATGTAGTGTGTGTTCTGTCCTCCTTGTATGGGCGAGTGTTTCGACTGAGAAACAGATCAATTTCCTATTTTGATCGATGAAAAAACATCACCCATCTTGTTACTATATCCAGAATAAGACCATACACCAACCATATGCCAGTAGGTAAAGAGTTTATAAGACCAACCTTGATTTAAGAAACCTCTCTGGAAAGAAACTAGCACGAGACGAGATCTTATATTGGTGTCCGGGCTTTGCAATGACGCGTCATTCACTCACCAAGGCTACGAGACCACCGTGGAAGAAGTCTTTCAAGACGTGAAGGATAATACGCCGAGTTTGGGTTTCAGTTACTACAGCCAGATCCCAGCAGACAATCAGATCACCAATTTCTTCTACGGGCATGGGGCGTGCAACGGGGCAATTACAAAGTCCGAATGCGTCAATTGCTTGATAGCGGTGATTAACCGCGTGAAGAAAGAGTGCCCATGGAGATACGGGGCTCAGTACCAGCTTGTGGACTGTAGACTTAGTTACGAGTTTTACTCATTTCAGGACAATTGATTCTGTAAGGCACGAGTTGATTTATTTTCGGGAGTCGGTGGTTCAATAAGGTGAGTTGATTGCTCTCTCAAATTGTGGATGGCTATACTTGGACCAAAATGCTCGTTGGACATCTTTACAAAGAGAAATAAGAACACATGCGTGTCAAGATTTATCAGTGCGAAACTGAAAACACGATTTGGAATGAATTAGCAGTTTCAAATTGGATGGTCTTGCATGAGATTTCATTTCTTTGTCTAACGGAGCCTTCAATCATTATGTTGAAGAATGGCTCGATTGGATGGACGCGAAGGGAAACGTAGATTTTCAATATTTTTTTAGTGATCATACTACCGTGCGTTAGACTCCTCCTAAGTGCGTTGAATTTCTGCGGACATTGATTTGTTACGAAGGGGAAATTACGAACGTTAATAACGTTGTTTGTGGGAAATTTAAGATTTTGTTCGTTTTGCGGAAAATGTGACGTTTTGGAAAATATTTTCCAAGAAAATATAATTATTTTCCAGTGTTCGAATGAAACCTGAAAATGAAGTGGAAAATAATTTTCGTTGTTTGGTAAGGAAAATCTTTTCCTTCATATATATTTAAAAATTGATTTTTAATTATTTTAAATTTTTAAAATCTATTATTAATTTTTTTTTTCATTTTTCTTTGTTTTCAATCTCATTCTTTCTTGGCCGATCACCAGCCACGGCAATGGCCCGCGATCAGCCATCGGCAAGCCTCGAGCTCACCGACGAACACGAGGCTCGCCGCTCACTAGATTGGCGAGCGTGAGCGTTGAGCTCGAGGCTCGCTAGATCGACGAGCTTGAGGTTCGCCTGGCGATGGCCAATGACTAGCCAAGAAAGAAGAAGATGGGAAACAAATAAAAGAAAAAAAAAAAAATAAAAAAAGAAAAAAAAGAAAAGAAATAGAAAAGAAAAAGGAAATTAAAAATAATTTGAATTAAAAAAAGAAAAAGAAAATTAAAAAATAGTTCGAATAAAAAAGAAAAGAAGAAGAAGAAATTGGAGGAGGAAGTGAGGATTTGTAGATGCGTAAGATAAGAGAGATCAAGTGAGGAAAATGTTTTCCACTCTTGAATGTTTTCTACTTTTCACGAGTGGAAAACATTTTCCCTAATTTAGAAGACTTTTTTCCTTTTTATGGAAAATATTTTCCCCAAGAAATTCATTTTCCATGAAACGAATACACCGAAAAATCCAGAAAACATTTTCCCAAAATTATTTTCCACGAAACGAACGTAGCCTAAGGCTCCGTTCGTTTTGCGAAAAAATGTTTTCCGGATTTTCCGGCGTTCGTTTCACGGAAAATGAATTTCTAGAGGAAAATGTTTTCCATGAAAAAGAAAAAGTCTTCTAAATTGGGGAAAATGTTTTCCACTTTTCAAAAGTGGAAAACATTTTCCTCACTTAATCTTTCTTATCTCACACATCCACAAATCTTCACTTCCTCCTCCCCTTTTTCTTCTTCTTTTTTTTTTTTTATTCGAATTATTTTTAAATTTTATTTTTCTTTTTTATTCAAATTATTTTTACTTTTCTATTTATTTTCTTTTTCTTTTTTTTTTCTATTTCTTTTCTTTTTTTTTTTCCATTTTCTTTTCTTTGTTTCCCATATTCTTCTTTCTTAGCTAGTCATCGGCCGTCACAGGTGAACCTCAAGGTCATCGATCTCAAGCTTGTGCTCATCGATCTGGCGATCCTCGAGCTTGACGCTCGCGCTCGCCAATCTGATGAGCGGAAAATATTTTCCTTACCGAACATTGGAAAATATTTTCCGAAACATTTTCAAGTTTTAGCCGAACACCAGAAAATATTATCATTTTCCTGGAAAATGACTTCTGGGAAAATATTTTCCGGAAATGGTCTATTTTCCGCGAAACGAACGGACCCTAAGTGTAATTTTACTTTGTAGTTTCACTTACGAGAACAAGGTACCATTACCCTAAAAAAGTTCGTACTTTTTTTAGGATTTAATAACCTTTCATAGTTACAGTGCGCAAAATTGGGGAAAATTTTTCTAGAAGTGTTTAAATCTATCATACAGCGGCTAATTCAGTCCTAAATATTTTAATTGTGCCAATTTAATCCTAAATCTTTTGAAAATTTACTTGTGTAGTTCAAAATTTTTTAATAACTTGCAAATTAAGTTATTCCAATCAATTTTGATTATAAATCACTAATATAGATATCAACCATTCTAGTGATGTGGCCGAGTTGACATAGACAATTTTTGCATTTTAATTTTTTTTTTGTTCTTTTTAGGATAAGTGTACTATAAATCTTAAAACTTATCTTGAAGATATGATTGAGTCCTAAAACTTGTCATAAAAGTGCACTAAAGTCTTAAAATTTTCAACAATTGCAATCAATGAAATGACTTGATTGTATTAGTTTGACAAATTTTGGACTTGATTGCATTTTAAAAAAAAATTTAAGACTCAAATATATTTTCTCGATAAGATGTAGGTATAAAATTTTCATTTCCATGTTATCAATTAATCAATACAATGCACGTATATACATACATGCTTTTACTACAACAATAAATACACACTCCAAAATTATTGGAACAATTGCTATATTATAGGGTGCTTCTTCATGTATTGGAACAATTGCTACAAAAATCAATAAGTGATGCAAGATAAAATTAAATATTCAATTTCCTTTTCTTCTATTCGTGTACTTCTGGCGACCCTTTCAAGGTGTTGTAAAATATTGCGTTGTGGTGAATATATAATAGAGAAGAGATTGAGAAGAGAAAGCAATTGAACACTAGAGATAGTAGAGAAAGCCAGAGAAGATGGCGTGACTGTTTATTCTGATGGTTGTTCATAGTAGTGATTGTACATCAAAACTAAACTCCTATTTATAGGAGAACAAGAATGTACTTATCATTAATATCAATGTATCGAATGATACATGTACTAGATAGGGGAGACGAACGTTCATTGTATAGGGAAATGTACTTAGAATGTATGATACAAATGTACCATAATAAGTACATTAGATAAGATGAATATAATGAATATTCATTCATGTATTTTATAACACTCCCCCTTGAATCTTCATTGTATTCATTACGAATGTGCATCGAATGATACTGGCTCATTAAAAACCTTAAGCCGGAAAAACCCAGTGGGACAAAAACCGAACAAAAGGGAAAAAGAGTGCAGAGCACAAACTTTATGATCTCTCCCATTTATAGATGCATTAATTGCCTCGTTAAAAACTTTAAGCCGGAAAAACCCCGTGGGAAAAAACCGGACAAAAAGAAAAAAGAGTGCAATGCATATATAGCTACTACAGGGGCTAATCAATCTTGCATCTTGTGAACTTGCCGCATATCAATGCTGCAATGCATAGTTCATAATATCTCCCCCTCAATTGAGCCATATAGCCACTTCTGGGGCTAATCAATCTTGCATCTTAGTTATAAAGTCAAATGAATATTATATAAGATTCATAAGCATTTCATAACCATATGAAAAACAATAATAAGTAAAATCATCATCCACCAATCTGATGCCTCATCAAAGTAATTAGAGTCCTCACATTTGCTACTTCAGGAGCAAGAAGAGTCCCACCAACAAAAATATTGTTGATCTCAACAGTGGTTATGGCAGTAAGATCGATTTCAATGGCATGAGATTCACCACGCTTGCTTGTATTATTTAAAGATGCCTAGTATAGGTCAACAAAGTGCCTTGGTGTACGATAGGTACGTGACCAATGCCCAGTCATGCCATAGCGATGACAAATACTTTCATTAATCACCTTCTTTGGATTCTTCTCTTTGCCATGATTTAGGCCAAAGTTTGATTTCATAAGGCAGTTAAATTTCATGCCATCCATCTAGGATTATGTTCTTACCTGCACTTATAGCCCTTAAAATGGCCAGTATTTTTCTCAAAGTTAGCATGTGCTTCAAGCAATGCTTTTGAGCCGGCATATCTAAGATCATGATTTTTTAGTAGCAATTCATTAGTTTGCTCGGCAGTTTTAGCTAACTCTTCTGGAGTTCCAATTAAATTTATATTGTTGACATAAACTGCTACAATAGAAAATTTGATTTCTGATTTCTAATAAACACGCATGGGCAGATAGGATCATTCTTGTACCTTTCCTTAATTAGGTACTCACTTAGGCGTTGATACCACATGCGACTGGATTGCTTTAACCCGTATAAGGATCTTTGCAATTTTTATTGAGAATAAATTGCGGGAGTGCATGCTTCGGCATTTTGAATCCCTCGGAATTTTCATATAAATATCAGAATCTAACGAGCCATATAAATATGCCGTCACAACGTCCATAAGACGCATTTCCAATCTTTCAAAGATTGCTAGGCTAATGAGAAAACGAAATGTAATCATATCCATCACAGATGAATATGTCTCATTATAATCAATCCCGGTCTCCTGGAGAATCCTTGGGCAACGAGTTGGGCTTTATACCGACAACCTCGTTTTCTCATTTCGTTTTCGGATAAATACCCATTTATATCCAACGGGCTTTATATTATCGGGGATACGAGTTACTGGGTCCAAAAACCTCTCGTTTAGTTAGGGAAGCTAATTTAGCCTTAATTGCTTCCTCCCACTTAGGCCAATCTTGCCTTTGACGACATTCAATAATAAATTGTGGCTCACAATCATCATCCATAATTTTATGGGCAACTGAGAATGCAATAGCATCATCAATGATGATTTCAATTCGATCCCAAATTTCATTATAATATGTAATAGAATTCTCAGTATTCCCGGGATTTGTGTTCCTTTCATGGGTTTGCGCATCTTCAAGGACAATAAGCTCTTCAGGAGCAAGCACAACGCCAGGCTCTTTTGGAGCGGATTCTGATTCTTTCTCCTTCGTTTTTGAGGAGCAATATCTTTTGATCCTATCGATCTACCACACTTCAAGTGCGGGGGATTTGATCCATTTTAGCCTGTCCTTCGGGAACAGCTATCCTAACTGGAGCATTTGCAGCTAGAATATGATAATAATGCAAATAAACCTGCAAATGTGTCATTGCGTGTAAATAAGAGGCAAACATGGGACCATCTACATGATGTGTCCACTAATACCATAAAATATCGAAATGGTCCATTTAGTGGTTGTATTGGTCCACAAATATCACCCTGAATTCTTTGTAAGAATAAATGGGATTCTGGATTAACCTTTGTTATAGAAGGTTTGATAATGAACTTTCCTTGTGAGCAAGCCTCACAATTATAATCTTTGGACAACAATACCTTTATATCCTTTAAAGGGTGCCCTTTTGTATTTTGAATTATCCTACGCATCATTGAAGCGCTAGGATGACCAAGGCGATCATGCCATAGTTCAAACTGATCAGGGCTTACCAATCTTCAGGATGTGGTGGCGTAGGTTTTAACAGCCTTAATCATGACACAATACAAATCCATAGAAGAAGCTTCTAGCTTTTCATGGATGGTCTTCAGCCCATCTTATAAGAGGAAATGCCAATATATTCCTTATCTTGCTCATAAATAGTCTCAATATGGTACCCATTACGGCGTACATCTTTGAAACTGAGTAGATTCTTTTTTGATCTAATGCTTAGAAACGCATTCTCAATATGCAGGACTGTGCCATTTGGCAAAATAATTGTGGCATTCCTAAAACCATCAATAATCGAAACATGACCTGATATTGTATGGATTTGTGCCTTACGCAATGTCATTCTCGAGAAAAAGTGTCTATTACGAAATATAGTATATGTTGTTGCACTATCAAGCAAACAAACATCTCCATTTTTCTCGATATTTTCCATTTACATTTATGTCGACAACTTCAGGTGTCAAGTATCATAAAATTTGCATATAATTCTTATAAAATCAAATCCTTAAATTAATTTAAAGGATTTTGAAATATCCACTGCCACTTCAGAAGCAGAATGATACTTTTAGATTTGAGATTTGGCTTCGGGCCAAGAAAAATAAAAAAGAAAAATTGATAGAAGAAGATGAAGTATAAGTTGATTAATAAAATGAATACCCACCTTGCAAAAATTACTTACTCTCGGTAGATCTTCGTGCTTGTAAAAATTACTTACTTAGTCGGTAGATCTTCGTGTTTGTAAAAATTACTTACTTAGTCGGTAGATCTTCGTGCTGATAACGTGTTGTAAAATATTGTGTTGTGGTGAATATATAATATAGAAGAGATTGAGAAGGGAAAGCAATTGAACACTAGAGATAGTAGAGAAAGCTAGAGAAGATGGTGTGACTGTTTATTCTGATGGTTGTTCACAGTAGTGATTGTACATCAAAACTAAACTCCTATTTATAGGAGAACAAGAATGTACTTATAATTAATATCAATGTATCGAATGATACATGTACTAGATATGGGAGACGAACGTTCATTGTATAGGGAAATGTACTTAGAATGTATGATACAAATGTACCATAATAAGTACATTAGATAAGATGAATATAATGAATATTCATTCATGTATTTCATTCATTCATGTATTTTATAACACAAGGCAAGCCTTAGGAGGATATAAAATAATCCTCTCACAAAGTTGCGCTTACACTTTACATGAACTCTCCTAAATTCCATTGATTGCAACTTAGTTTTGCATTTATTTTAAGCCTTGTTGCCCTGGAGTGGCCACTAAGGGCCTGTTGGGTAACCATCCAAAAAGTGTTTGATTCTAATTTTTTATTCCCGGAAGTAGTTTGAGAACAGAATCGCGTTTGGTAAAATTTTTGTTCCCGATAACAAATTTTTATTTTTTGTTCTCGGAATTAGATTTGGAATAAAATCAAGAATAAAAAAAAAGTTGATTCTTGTTCCGGGAATAAATCTAAGAATCAAAATTATATTTCTTTTCTTCTACCCTTTTCTCTTTTTCTTCTTCATCTATCGCCATCTTGCAGTTGCTGTCTGCTGTCTGCTGTCGTCCGCCTTAGTCGCTGGCAACCGATCTGGCGAGCTCGCCGAAGGCAAGCCCAGTCACCGACGAGGCTGGCCTAGCCCTTCGGTGGCCAGGCGAGCCTTGGCGGGCCTCGCCCATCCCAACTGCTAACGAGGCTCGACCGACGAAGGCCGCGACGCTTTGGTGAGGTTGTCGGCCCTCGTTCGGCCGATTGCCGGTCCGGCGATCGGCCACCAGAAGAAGAAGAACATGAGAGAGAAATGAAAAAAAGAAAAAGAAATTATTTAAAAATTAAAAGAAATTGATTTTTTTTTTGTCGGTCCTATTCTATTCTTATTTTAACACTCACTCTCAGACTTTTGCCCTACTTCCTTGCAAGGCGTGAGAGTCAAAACTCACTTTTAAAACTACAGCATCCCCACCCCAACCCCCATTGAGAATGTGGGGATTCGAACCCCCCACCTCTCCCTTCTAAGTTGGAAAGGTGGCCACTGGAGTAAACCCTTGGAACATAATTAATGAGCACAATACCAAACACAATTCTATTCTAGAATCAGGAATTTTGGACAGTTACCAAATGACTTAAAATGCTTAGAAATTGTTCTCAAGAACAGAATAAAAAAAAAAAAAAATTCTGATCAGAATCTGTTCCCAAGAACAAAATCGTTACAAACGCGCCCTAACTACTTACTAGTCTATTTAGGGGTCTAAGTAAAGCGCGGGAGCTCACTTTACCTTCTACCGACAAGAGAATTTGAGATTTAAGGATTTGGTTAAATGACAAATTCCAACGTCCATCGGTTGATGTCTTTTCCTCTTAAAAAAAAATATCTTCATTTTGTTGCACATTGAATTTCTCAAACCCGGGATCATTGTTCGTAGTACTCTCAATTCCTTAAACCATCCAGCCTTCTAGGTCAATTACACACCTAGAATACCTAAATAGTAATAGAAAAGATAAATTGTCTAAATGACATGTGCAAGATGATCGGCTTAGGTGTGCTTTAACTAGAGGTCAAGGTACAAGTTTTTGGTTATGCGGGGAACTAATTCGCATCCCTTAATACTCTCTATATTAGAATTTTTTAAGTGAGCCCTAATTCACTGCAGTTACTTTGAAAGAATTTGAAAATCGAATTTTGGCTAATAGGAGATGGAAAGATATCATGATCTAATGTGACTCCACTACTGGTAACTATCCGGCATGGCTCCACTATTGGGGAGCTGTATTTGTTTTATTTTTCAGTTTTCATTTTTTTTTTTAAATTTGCTAATGCTTTTTATAATTTATTTTTATAATGTGTTGTTTTCGATTAGTGGTTGACGAATCCCATTGACAGTCTATAGTCCCAACCTAATTTCGGGTTTCTTTCCAAATATAAAATATCAAACAACTGGAATTTTAGGGGCTATTGTTTGTGTTTCTTATTTCTGTTTATGAACAGATTTTCTGTTTTTTTATTCCCGGGAACAAAAAAAAAATAGAAACGCGTTTGTTTGCATTTTTGTTTCAAATTTGATTTTTTGTTCCCGAGAACCAAAAAAGAACAGAAACAAGAAACAAAAAAAAAAACTTGTTTCTTGTTTCTAGAATAATTTTTAAGAACAAATTTTCTCTCTCATTTCTTTTTTTTTTCTTTGGTCGGTTGCCGGCCTCGCCATGGCCGGCGACCTCACCGGAGCGTCGCCGGCCCCGGCGGGGCTCAACCTCGCCTTGGTTGGGCGAGCTCGGGCTCGCCCAAATTCGGCGAGGCCGAGCTCGCCCGGCGAAGGCGAGGCCGATCCTCGCCCAACCACGGCGAGGCTCGGCCTCGTCGTGGCCGGGCGAGGCCACTAGCCCTCGTCGGCCGGTCGCCGGCCATGGCCGAGGCCGGTGACCGGCCACAAGTAAGAAAAAAAAAAAGAAAAAGAAAGAAAAAAAATGAAAAACAAAATTAAAAAATTAAAAAATTAAAAGAAACAAAAAAATAACACAAATTTACCAAATATGTTTTGTTCTTTTTTATTTTTTTTATTTTAGGAACAAGTTTATCAAACTCATTCTTCTGGCCAAAAATTATTCCCGGAACAAATAATTTTTTCAATTTTTGTTTCAAAACTATTTCTATTCTCTGGAATAATTTTTTAATAGAAACACAAACAAATTGGCCTTATGAATCCCGCAACGATAACGTTTCAAATTTCGCGAAATCGAGAGTCATCAACTGGCGATCCCAGCTGGGACCATCGCTCCCGAGACAGTCTAACAAAGCAACGGCTCCCTTGGTCTTGTCATGAAACGCCAGCGATCCCAGCTAAGACAGCGACCAATGCCATGTGCTCGAGCCTTGCGGTACAGCGAAACGACAAGTGCTACATTCAAAAGGCAAAAATTCAAAAATTGGGGTTAATGAGCGTAAATGCACAGAACGCAGTTCTCTCTCCTCTTTACCCATTTGGAAAAGTCGCGCTAGCAATCCCACCGGGAAACCCTTCACCATGTCCCTATCATCATTTTTTTTTTTTGGTCAAAGTAGCAAATATATTGATTTAAGGAAGAGTTACACCATTCTCCAGTATGTCCATACACGGGATATCAAGCGAGGGAGGTGGAATAAAACCAACCCAATTTGGGGAAAGGCTTTTGGCCTCATGGGCCTTGGCCGTCAATTAGCCGCTTCATTGGCTCGCCTGGTACAATGAATGACACGAAGGGAATGAAACCCTTGGAGAAGTTCCGCAGCTTCTGCAATCAATGGACGGAGCTCCCATGGTGAAGATTGTTGGGCATAGACCGCTTCCACCATGATCTGGCAGTCTGACTCGACGGTGATGGTTCAATCAGCCTGTCCATTCTGCAACAGATGACGAAGAGTGAGGGTGAGGGCCTGGGTTTCCGTCTGCAGGGCGGAAGATGCAGCGACACGGCTCGTGAATCCATCAACAAGCTGGCCATTGTGATCACGAATCAGGGAAGCCATTGATCCTTCGAGGGATCCAGGAATAAAGGCAGCATCGATGTTGATCTTCCAGTCGCCAGACTTCGAAGGATGCCACACTCGGTTGGAGGATTGGCATAGGGGTGGAGCGTCCAGATTGACTACACAAAGTCGGCGATCAGTGAGGGCATTCGCAAGGGCCGTGTGGGCGATAGAGATTGGATCTAGTTTAACCCTGCGGAAGACCCAGCTGTTTCTAGCCTTCCAGATTTGCCACAGCGTGTGTACAATCCGTTCTAGGTCAGGTAAGTAATTTCTATCAGCTAGAATATCTGCGAACCAGGCGTCCATTCGTTGAATACTGTGAGCTGTGGGGTTGATGTTGAGCTGCGGGTGCGACCAGATCTGTTGTGTCCATGGGCATGTGAGAAAGAGATGTTCTGTTGATTCGGATTCTTGTGATTGGCAAAGCTGACACCTAGGATCTGAGAGTATATGTGGCATCCTAGGAATCAAGGGCAAGTCCTAAGGTGCCTTAAAGCTTTTAAATAGGTAATGAATTTACCTATTGGTTTGTGTTTTAGCCTTAATTCTTTCTTAAGGCTTTGTGCCTTGTGTTTTTAATTTAAACTTAAGGTATTTATTAAGGATAGATTTATGTTTTGCCATGCTTGTTATAAATTTAATTTTCATAAAATGTTATAGGATTTTAATTAGGTAAAAATTAATTGTTAGTTTTAATTAAATGAGAAAAGGGAATTGGATTGGGCCTTAGGCCCAATAGCTTGAACTTTAGGCCCATGGATGGAGGGCCTAAAGTGGGCCATATGGGCCAAGCCCATGAGGCCCATTGGGCCTTTGTGACCGCATGAAGAGGGGGAGGGCTTCGGATTGCATGCCCCTCCCCAAGTGTCCTAATGCATGGGCCATTTGGCACCCATGCATTAGAGTCCTCCTTGTAATGATTAGGGGGAAAGAAAAGAGAAAGGGAGAGAGAGGGTGGCCGGAGGTGGTCGCGCGGTGAGAGAGAGAGAGAGAGAGAGAGAGAGAGAGAGAGAGAGAGAGAGGAGGCTTGCGAGAGAGGAGGAGGAGCCGCCGCACGCCGCCCGTCCATCCGCCGCCTTGTCGCCATTTCTTCTTGGTTGGAGGCAAGTTTAGGGTCCATCATCCCTTTGCATGTGTGTTTTGTATGTTGGTTAGGTTATTTTGTTGTCTTGATGCACGAAAATGGAGTGAGGATGGTTTGTTCTTGGAGGTGCATGCTGTTTTCGCACGGATCACTGGAGTCAGAAATTTGTGGGAGTTTGCATGCATGTTTGGAGTTTTATTTTGGCTTGAATCTCTTCACGAAAGTTGTAGCTAACACCTTGAACTATGACATACTAAAATTTCGTGAAAAATGATGGAGATTTGAGGGGTCAAAACCTTATTTTTCGGAGACCCTAGATCTGGAACTGTTTTTCTGACCTTGTGGTGGATTTGTGCTTGCATGTTGATTTTTATTATGAATATCTCTTTGAATTCTTCATAAGACTTGTAGAGAACATCTTAAGGATGAACATACTCAAATTTGAAGCAAAATGAACAAGTATAGCTTAGGAAACCAACCTGATCTTGAAGACGATGAATCTGGAGTCGCGATGTGGGATACCCGAGACTTTGTGGAACCATTTGGAGGTCTTGCTTTGGTATTTGGGCATAAGTTCCTTCATAAAAGTTGTAGGGGATCGTTAGAAGTAAAACATATCAAAATTTCAGAGAAAAATAAGAAGTGTAGGTGGGTCAAATCGCCATATTTCGGACATAGAACCCTGAGCGTTTCGGTAACCTGACCAGAAGCTTCGTGGACCTATAAAAGTTTATCTAAAATGAATTTGGTCTAGATTATTTCATGAAAAATCTAGTTTAATGTCTTAACTATAACCTGGTAAAATTTCATAATTTTCTGAGGTTGTATGTGTATTTTATTTGATTTACTTAGAAAATTGTGCGTTCTGCCCTTATCCGAATTATATATGGAAATTGTGGAAATATTGGTTATGGTGTAGAAATTGTTTGGCTATGTGTTTTCTGCAGAAATTTCTATTTTATGGCATTAAATTATTGTATGCTTTGATTTCATGAATTTGGGATTTATGTGATTTAATTAATTTAATTAATTGCAAAGTAGAATAAATTGGAATTTAAATAAATTCTAAATGCATTTGGTAAGTGCATTGTTATTAGTTGCATATAATTCCATAAGAACTTAATTACTATGGGTGTTTGCAATTACTGTATGTATGCAAATGTTTGATGATGCATGTGCAAGAACAAAGGTGAGCTTGTTTTGTCATTGCATCATGTGTATGGAATATTGAGACCTAAATTGGCAAACATGAGGAATGGTAAATGGGAAAGTTGTTTGTGGCGGATGATAATGCCCTGGAAGTATCAGGATGCCCGGGATGAGATGGGTGCCGGATGCTCGGAAATGTATAGAGATACATGACCGGATGGCCCCAGGAGTATCGGGATGCCCGGAATGAGATGGGTGCCGGAAGCCTCGGAGGTCTTTGCCCGAGGGGATGCCTCGTGATGCCGGTTGGGATGTGAGATGCCCGGGATGCGGGGGTGCCGGATGCTCGGTGGCCATGATTGGCATAATTCCGGAGGTTCTTCGCAAGGCCCGAATAGGGTGCGAGTGTAAAGTATGGGATGGATGATCCCGAGGAAGAATGTGATGATGACATGCATGTGTAATATGGCATGATGATGACATGCATGTGGTATGATATGATGATAAGTACCTATGGCATGATGATGACATGCATGTGTAATATGGCATGATGATGACATGCATATGTGATATGATGTGATAATAATCACTTGTGATAAGGTGACATGATGACACGTATGGATCATATGGTATGATGATGATGATCATTCGTAATTGATGGCATGTACATGGCTTCGAGGTAAGTACGTTGGAATGCATGAATGACGTGTATTATGCAATTGTTTGTATTGTTTAAATGCATTGAGTGGTGATTGGATTCCTTTATCTGCTGAGTGGTTGTACTCACCCCTTCGGGGACCAACATTTCAGATTAGTACGATGCCTCTCCCTGTCGTCACGCGGGGAGTGTTTTACGGCCTTCCATCTGACGTGGAGGTCGGGCGACGAGATCGATGTCCCACCCTGCCGGGACTGACTTTCATCCGTGTGCGTACGATCGTATCCTATGACGTGGGTCTATCTGGAGGCCCAGTCATCCAGGACTACATCTCCGTTCACATCCGCCGCGACGGTGTCATGATGGGGATGCTGCCACCCCCACCGCCTGACGCATCGGGATGGGTGTGATGGCTTGCGCACGTGGAGTTGGGGTTAGCAACTTTTTGGATGACCAACACGAGTAGTCCGAAGGGAGATCGTTACACGTCATATTTTTTTAGGGTCGTGTGTCTCTTTTTGAGGTTGAAGGCCAAGCATAGATGAGTCTTGGCCTACCTTTTGTACCGACCCGTGTTACCCTTCGTAAATATATATATATATATAAATAAAAGTGGTTTGGCCTTGTTCAGCCTTGTGCTTTCGTTTAATCAAAAATAGTTGGTGTGCATTATGCTGTCGTGAGGGAAGCGAAGTGTTGGTGAGACTCGTCTCTTATTTTCGCTTTGAGCTGCGCAAATCCCTAAAGCCTTTTCAAAAAGAAAAATTTTTACGCCTAAGCTTCGGCCTGAGTTTCAATTCTTTCTTATATCGCCATATAAGTTGTTTTTGTCTTGTTTTCTTTCGCATGGTATTTGTGGCGACCCTATCGGGTTTTGGGGGTGCCACAATATATGTCTGTGGTATAGATTCTCTCGCGTAGGAATAGCATTGTGGCAAATCGACCACATGAAGATCCGGAGCTTGGGGGAGACTTTAAGTTGCCATAGCTTGCGCCATAGATATTTCGGGGCTTGATAGGAGGATGAGGCAGTATTGTTATCATCCTTTCGTGCTGTGAGGCAATTGTAGCCATTCTTGACTGTGTATTCTCCATCTTGAGTAGGTTGCCAGATAAGTTTATTAGTTCTACACTGAGAATGAATAGGTATGGCTAAAATCTTAGTCACTATCTGATCCTCAAAGAACATACGCAGCAGAGGTTCATTCCAAAGTTGTAGACCTGGTAAAATAAAGGCAGCCACTTTCTGCGGTTCACCTCGGAGGGCCGGGCCGCCTATGGTGCCTCTTAAGAGCCATCTGTCTTCCCTGATATTGATATGTTGTCCATCACCAACAGACCATTGGAGATTATCCAAAATAGAATCTCTACCTAGCGGCGAGACTTTGCCAGCCCAAGAAGGTCGTACCCCTTTAGTTGCATGCAAGAAGTCCGTAGAATGGTAGTAAAGCCCTTGAAGCAGTTTTGTCCATAGGGAGGTAGGATTTTGAAGGAGACGCCAAGCCTGCTTACCTAGTAAGGCTTTGTTGAAGTTGATAAGGTCACGAAACCCCAGCCCTCCCAAATCTTTTCTCGTGGTTATGGAATCCCACTTCTTCCAATAGATACCTGTCTTAGTACTAGAGGTCTGCCACCAAAATCTAGCCATTTGCTGTTGAATAGATTTACACAGAGTGACAGGGAGTTTGAATATAGACATTACATATTGTGGGATCGTCTGAACAACGGTTTTGAGTAAAAGTTCCTTACCTCCTTTCGATATGAACTTCTCCTTCCATCCTTCGAGTTTAGAGTGTCCTCGAGCTAGGATCCAGGCAAACATGTCTTTTTTTGATTGTCCCCAGTCTGATGGTATGCGTAGATATTTACCACACTTAGTTAGAATAGGAACCCATAGTTCTTGGGCTAAGTTCTGTTGGAGCTGGATGGGACACGCCTTGCTGAGAAGGATACCGGATTTGTTCCGATTTATCGACCGACCAAATGAAACAAGATTGGTTCAGCAGGTTCGCTAGATTCTAACATTCCCGTAGTGTACCATCCAAGAAGAAGATAGCGTCGTCAGCAAAAAAATAAGTGTGAGAGAGTTGGGCACCATCTGTTAAGGGTGAGACCTTTGAGATGTCCCATCTGGATAGCTTGCTGGATAAGGATAGATAGGACATTAGCAACCAGAATGAACAAGTATGGTGATAACGGGTCACCTTGGCGAAGTCCCCAAGAAGGGTGGATACGAGGGAGATTGTCGCCATTAAATCTGACATTGAGTGTGGAGGTGGTTATGCATCCCATTACCCATTGGACCCAAGTTGATTTAAAACCCAGTCGGATCATGTAATCCCTCAAAAAATCCCATTCAAAGGCTTATATGCATGTCCAGTTTGAGAACTGCCTGAAAATGTTTCTTTATGTTCCTGGTGCGCAGTTGATGAAGTACCTCTTGCACCGCAAATATATTGTCTTGGATCTGACGGCCACCGACAAAAGCAGATTGTTCAGGAGAGATCAGCGTGGGTAGCCATTGTTTGAGGCGGTTAGCTAGGATTTTGGAAATAATCTTGTAGCTGTAGTTACAAAGGCTTATAGGACAAAACTGATCAAGAAGTTCCGGATTGGGAACTTTGGGTATGAGGGCGATGGATGTGTGATTCAGGCCAGATGGCAATACTCCAGTGCAGAAAAATTCGCTCACCACTTTTAGTAGGTCTGCTTTCAGTATGTCCCAATGATGCCGGTAGAATAGTCCGTTTAGGCCGTCCGGTCCTGGCGCTTTGGTTGCACCCAACTGGAAGACAGCCTGATGTAATTCCTATTCTATGACAGGTTGAGTAAGGTGAATGTTCATATCTTCCGTAACCGGTTGAGGGCACTGCGACAATATAGGGTCATAGTCACGAGGGCCCATAGATGTATATAAAGAGGTAAAATAGTGGTTGGTCATTTCCTTGAGCTGTTGCTGGTCCCGCACCCAAGAATGATCGGTGTCCTTTAACATGCTGATGCAATTGCGCTGTCTGCGTTGTATAGTAGTAGCATAAAAGAACTTTGTATTTTTATCACCCCAACGCAGCCAGTTTATACGGGATCTCAATGCCCAATACTACTTTTCTTGTTGCCATAGGTGTTGGATTTCCATCTGCAGGCGAGTCATCTCAGCAGTGTCATGAAGATCATGGGGCTGATTCATAATGTGTTGGAGCCGTAGTCGCAAGCAATTGATTTTATCCCGACCATTGGCAAATTTTTGTTTACTCCAGAAAGCCAGGGCAGTCGAAACAGATTGGATCTTACCCAAGAAAGAAGAGCTGGATCGCCATGAGTCAGCACTAATCTGGTGGCATTCGCAATCCTGAAGCCAGAACGCCTCGAAGGTAAAACGTTTCCTCCTTCTTTGGTGTACAGCATTTGTTGTAAGCAAAATTGGACTATGGTCGGAAGCTATAGCTAGTAAGATAAACACCTCGGCTGCTGGATAAGCTAAATGCCAATCCATTGTGCAGAAAGCCCGGTCCAGTTTTTCTTTAATAAGTTCTGCACCCTGCCGCTTATTGATCCAGGTATAGGCACAGCCTTTGGTTGCCACCTCTAGGAAGGAGCAGTTTTCAACAAGGGCACGAAAAGATCGGACACGATAAGGATCAGCTTGTCGCTTACCAGTCTTTTCCCAGTGATATAGGATATCATTGAAGTCACCGAGACAAACCCAAGGCAGCGTATTGGAAGCACTGATCTATCGTAAGTCATTCCATACCTGCTGTCGATGAGAGAAGGTTGCTGGGGCATGAACACAGGTAAGTCGCATGGGCATAGTAGTATTCTTATCCGAGCATATCATATCTAGATAGTGAGAGGAATGACGTTCAAGAGAAATAGAAACATCATCAGTCCAAAAAACAGCCAACCCACCTACTAGCCCAATGGGATCTTCTAAAAAACAACTAGCAAATTTAAGTTTCTTCTGAATTTGAAGTAGAGTGGGTCGTTGATTCTTAGTCTCCATCAAAAAAATGAGATGGGGCTTTTCATGGGCTACTAGAGCCCTTAAAGCGCGAACTGTCGGGGGATTGCCCAAACCCCGGCAGTTCCAGCTTAAGATCTTCATTTGTGGAGGGGTGGCTGATTCAGGCCAGCCACCACAACCCATTGATTGGGGTCTTCAGCTGCAATAATAGGAGTATCCAGCAGGTGGGAGTCATCAAAAAGCACTGCTCCCTGGGGTTGTAGCTCGTAAGGAGTATATCTTTTCACTTTCTTTGTCGGGCTAGCTTTGGATACGGAGCAAGTGTTCTTGATCTTCTTCTTTTTGGGGCCACCTACAGTGTCCAATATCTGATCGTGAGTCTATTGATTAGTTAGAGGTTGTGCAGGAAAAGGGAGAATGCCCTTGGATGAACCAGACTGACATCGCCATTGAATAGGGTCAGCTACTGTGAGAAGTGGTTGTGCCGAGGGATCAACAGCTGCTTTGCCCTAATCCTTACCCTGTTGTGCTGCTGGCAGCATCAAGTTCTGTGAAGGAGGTGTTTCGGGAACGATATCAGCAGCGTCTGAGTTTGGGGTATGCTCATAGAAGACCACCCAAAATGGGCTATGCTCCTTAACCTCAGCACGGAGCCATTGGCCGTAATACCATGAGTCTCTATTTTCTATTTTGTCTTCATCATAGGGAAAGCTTTTGCAATGCATTGCATAGTGGCCAAGCACACCACAGGAATAACAGAAATGTGACAGTTTCTCATAACGGAAATCAATCCAGATATTCTTTCCTTCCACTCGGATCAGTTGCCCTGGTTTCAGCGGGTCTTGAAGATTAAGTAAGACACGTGCCCGGCCTGTTCGATAGGTACCATCTCTGTTCTCTACTCAAATCTCTAACACTTGCCCCACATGGCGCATGATGCGATTAATCATAACCTCTGTACATCGCTCTAAAGGCAGGCCAAATAGTTGAATCCAGAAGGCACAAGCTGTAAAATCATAACAATGTATAGGGGTATTTGGTTCCCAAGTCTTGAGAATTACTAGATGTTGCTGGAAAAGCCAGGGGCCAGTGTCTAATACTCGCAATTTATCAGCTTCCTTAGTGAATTTGACAACATATAAACTGTCTCGGGTTGAGAAATTTCGACATTCTCGGTACGCCAAGCGCGTCGCATGGTGGTTTGGAAAGCCTGTAGATTAATGGAGGGGTTTGAGAGAATTTTACATACCAAAATAAGCTTGCATTCCTCTAGCTTTTCTGTGGGTGCAGCCTCATTGTAGATTTCAATGTGCTGATCAGGCCAAAGGCGACCCATGTGCTGGCATAGAGCTGCTAGTCGCGCCTCGTCATCAACATCAGGAGTCGCCATGGGTCAATTGAGATCATTAATCGACCCAACTTTTTCATCGTTCGAACTCACTCGGTGCCTCACTCTCCCTCGACTAAGCTCGCTCGATTCAACCGGCTCAACAAAAAACTCTCCCCCTCTCCCTCTCCCTCTCCCTCTCCAAATCCTTCTCTTCTTTGATAAGAATCTGCATCCCTCAATGTCGGCTTAGCTATCGCACCAATCGCCAGGTTGATCCTCAATCTTTATCGAACTTTCACAATACACTCCTTCGTAACTCTAGCCGATAGCTGTTTTCTCTATCGAGTGGTTTCTGTTGGTGGTTCTTTGAGGGAGAAAATCTCTAGCAAATTGAAGCAGGCGGAGTCGAAAAAGGAAAACCTCTTCAAGGCATACAACCCTCTTTCTCACGCTCTAGTGGAAGGACATGGAGGAGCACTTAGATGGCATCGGCATGTCACTTCAGTGACACTACAAGGTGCTCAACGAGTGTGAGAGTTCACCCACAAAGTCACATTGTGAAGGATGTGCTGCACTCTACGTGGCGAAGCGTCGAGGAGTGTGAGAAAGAGGTGGCGAAGGGTCGAGGAGAGGAGTGCGAGAAAGAGGTCTGGAATAAGACAAGTAACCTAAGGCAGGTGGAAAAGCAGCTTGTGAAATGCAGGGATGAACATAAGAAGCAGGAAAGTCAATTGGCTCTGGTGTGCGACTCGCTTAACGAGTGTATCTCCCTAATCAAGGACAAGGAGAAGAACTGAGTTCTCTGATCCAGTCGACTAATAAATGTCGCATGGACTATGATTTGAAGGGGGAGGAGGTGGAGGTGCTGAGACAGGGTTGGACTCGAAAGAGAAGAAAATCGTGTGGCAAGTTTGCTCGAGGAAAATGCTCGGGAACTTGATTCGAAAGTGGAGAAGTTGGGTTTGGTGAAGCATTCTCTTGATGAGTGCTCTAGGGTGGTTGAATTGATAAGGGAGGAAATAAATATGGTGTCAGAGTTTACTCGATAATAGTTCGAGACACTTGACAAGAGTGAGAGAAGTTGAGCATTCTGGAGTGTACAATTGTACAGTGGATGAGGAGACCATGGCGAAAGAATCTCAATCTCTCCGAGATAAAATAAAAGTGAAAGAGGAGGAACTATAGGAAATCTGTAAATCCATTGGCAAGTTGTCTAAAAGGCTTGAATAAAAAAAAAGTCAAACTCAATTCCATCAATCTATCGATCAAGGAGCTCAAATCTAAGGAAAGAAGTTTTAGGAAGTCAACAGGTTGATCCATGAAAAGTTGACGACGCTTATTTTGAAAAATAGGGAATTGGGATCTATTGAAATATCTATCAGAAAACTTTCAAGAGAGCTTAGTCCAAAGAAGGTAAACTAGAAATTATGATAAAGTGCGCCAAGCAATGTAACGAGTGATGTTTTTTATTTATTTATTTATTTATTTGATGGGTCAAGTTAAGCATGTTCGCCCATGTTGAGCCAAACCCAATCCATAAGAGAATGGTCCATAAGAGGAATGAAGTGATTATTTTTTAAGTGAAGATAATTGCAATATATAAGTAAAAATGAAGAATATTGACATAATTTTTTTTTTGAAAAAGTACGTTTTTTTCTTTTCCTTGGAAATAGTTTACTCCATCTTAAAGAACGAAACTCCAAGATTTCAATCGATTCATTTGAGACTGCAACGAGTACTCAATCTATGGCAAACAAAGTATGTCCGCCTCCGTGATATATCTTTCGATCGGTGTTACATGTTTCCCAAGCACGTTTCTGCGTTCTTTTTTGATATTCGATCGTTCAAGTATTGATTCGTTTTTCAAATCCATTTCCCTACAACGAGGAAACTAAGCCAAAGAAGGAAAATCTTGTTTCATTCTTGGCAAAACTGGAATAAGTTGTCATCTTGACTTGAAAGGTAGGGAATTCAATGTTGTCTAAGCATTTATTGAAGACTGCAATCTTGAACTCAGATAAAAAAAGAAGACAGCTAGAGTTCATTCAAATTAATATTACAAAACGTGCTTAGCGACTCCGATTGAAAGATAAAGAGTGGAGGTTTTAATTATATCTAGTAACCCGTCTCTATTTCCTGAATTCTGCGGTATAATCTAACAGACTTTACAGTGTTAGTAGGTGTTTAAATAATTTTCACCATTTTATGGCAATTAGGCTCCTGATGCTTGAAATGAAAAAGAAAGAATGTAATGTGCAACGTATGGAGCAAGAATTGGGGCGGCAGCGGCTTGATTGGACTGAAAAGTCACTCGAGAATTGCTTTAGGGAAATGGAATTGAGAGAGAGGACCAGGGTCCATAATGGTGTAATGGCTCATAAATACTCATTAATGGACCTGTAGTTTCATGTTACAATTCTCAACCCGCAATTGCTTTTGAGGAAAAGAATCTGCGGATATTCCTTTATCGATATTTTGAGGAGCCCAATAGAGAGTGCCATAAGGTGCTAAAAATTATTTAAACATGTGCTGACACTGCAAAGTCGGTGTTAAATGTCATGAAGGATTTTACGCCAGGATTCAAGGAATAGATACGGGTTACTAAATATAATTGAAACCTCAACTCTCTCTTTCAATCAGAGTTGCTATGCACGTTTGTAATATTAATTTGGATGGACTCTAGCTCTCTCTCTCTCTCTCTCTCTCTCTTTGTGAGTTCAAAATTGCGGTCTTCGATAGACGCCTGGACAACATTGAATTCCTTACTTTTCAAGTCAAGAGAAATGGCAACCTCTTCTGGTTTTGCTTTAAGCAAGATTTTCCTTCTTTGACTCGATTTTCTAGTTTACCATTCTTGGATTTAATCTCTTTTGAAAGTTTTCCAATAGATATTTTAATAGATCTCAATTCCCTATCTTTCAAAATAAGTGTCGCCAGTCGCTCTTTAGATTCAAGCTCCTTGGATCTCTTGTCAATGGATTTACGGATCCAGAGTTCCTCCTCCTTCACTTTGAGCTCAACTTGATATCTTTTATCTTCTCTTTGAGGGACTGCGATTTTCCGGTCATGAACTCCTCATCCTACTATTCGATTGTGGGCTCCCAAACGCTCAACCTCTTCCACTCTCGTCGAGAGTCTCGAATCTGTCAGACTCTAGCACCATACTTAATTCATCCCTCATCAAATTCAACCGCCCTGGAGCACTCATCAAGAGAACGCTCTGCCAAACCCAACTTCTCCACTTTCAAATAAAGTTCCCGAGCATTTTCCTCGAGTAAACTCTGCACCAACTCGACTTTCTTCTCCTTGGCGTCCTCCACCTCCTTTGAATCATAATCCCGTGACATTCCTCAGTTGGCTGCATCAAAGAACTTGGCATCCTTCTTCTTGTCCCTCATCAGTGAGACACACACGTTGAGTGCATTGCGCATCAGAACCAATTGACTCTCCTACTTCCTATGTTCATCCGTGCATTTCTTAAGCTGCCTCTCCACCAACCTCAGGTTATTCGTCTTCCTCTGAACCTCCTCCTTGCACTCCTCAACCCTCCGCTGCGCTAAGCGCAGCGGGTCCTCCTGCAATGCGACTTCACAAGTGACCTCTCACCCTTGTTGAAAGAGACCTCAGAATGCCATATGCCTCGAAGAGGGTTCTCCTTCTTCGATTCCACCTGCTTCAGCTCACTGGATATTTTCTCTATTGAAGCACCAACACCAAAAACCACCCAAAAGGAAAAACCCCATCTATAGACCAGAGTTAGGAGTGTAACGTAGAAGTCACATAATGAAGATTGAGGACGAACCTGGGGATTGGTGCGAAAGCTAAGCCAGCATTGAGGAAATGCAGATTTTGATGAAGAGAATGATCTGGAGAGAGAGAGAGAGGGAGAGTTTTTCTCTTGGTGGCAAAGAAAGAAAAATGGATATTAGGTGTGCCATAAGACCTGGAAATTATTTAAAATCTGCTGACGCTGCAAAGTTGGTGGTAGATGCCGTGATTCAGGGAACAAAGATGGGTTATTTTATATTGGGGAAATGAAATTCAAGATCTTGGAGAATTGTGTATAGTTTTCGGTAGAGATTAAGCCCCAGGACAGGGAAGCTGCGATGAAAATGGCTATTAAATGGAAAGGGAGGCTGAAATGTACCATCAGCGGAGTATCCTTTGGATATCTCAGGTTTTTTTATGCTTTCAGTGGCATATTAAATAACTTCTGCCTTACATGCAAATGAAATTCAAGATCTTGTCAATACTGAGTCACAGCTTCAAATAGCACAGGAACTGCACCAGGTCCTTGGTACTTCAGCAGTGCCGCCAGGTAAGTGGACGTGCAGCTATTGAATTGAAATGTTGAATATGGTTGCCGGTTTCTTTATCATATCATGCCTGGTTTTTGCGGTATTATTCATGCCGCTTCAATATTTGTCTCGTTATGCAAACAAAGTTTTGAAACATGGTGATGGCTCTGTATATAGACTTGTGAGAGATGAGATAACTTTACGCCAAATCAAATTTAAAATCAATGACCGGAGAATTTTATGCCTTTTCTTTGATCTTTTTTTCTGTTTTTGGTTGCCAATTTCGAACCGAAGCACCTTATGGCTTGTGATTGCAAGGTCACTGCCATGCTAAAGGTCGTGACTTAGCGTTATTTTTGGAGCTGCGACCAACAGATGTGCGTGCGTCATATTTAGAATTCTGTTGTATTGACCATTAGTTTGAGGTCACACGCTCTACAAGGCTCCATGGTGCGAATTGGATAATGTGCTGCTTGATGAGTCTGGCCGATGAACTTGCTGTCTTTCTGAATTACGTATTTTATGTTTCCTGCTTGTATCATTACTATTTTTAATCAATTCTATGCATACTTGATGAATGCCTTTTTGAAATAATTCGGTTTTACTTATCATTCTGGTAATGCAATCATGAGCATCTACCTCTAAGTTAAGGTTAATAGAATCCTATTTTGGTGTTCTGTTATTTCCATCTTGCTCGCAGTATATCATTCAACAACTGTTGGCAGTGCGAGAAATCTCCTGAAGATTTAGCGGAAGGCAGAATTAGCTTCTCTGGTAGTACCGAGAAATCCAGTTGTGAAGAGCTGATGCATGTCCCCCATGTTTGCTAACTGCTCCTTGGTTGCTTGCTCACTGTGGTTCCCTTGCAGAAACATTTTATTATGCTTGGATGGAGTGCTTGCTTGTATTATGTATGGAGAGCCAGAGACGTTTTCATTCTCGAAGGTCTTCATCCATTTGTTAGCATCATTTCAGCTACTCAATCTGTTGTGAAGAACAGATTTGAGGGTCTTGAAGGAATTAACAACAAGAGGACTACTGCAAAGCATATGTCGTCTGTGTTTGGAATGGAACATCTCTTTTCTGATTGGGACAGCTGTTTTTGTTTCCATTAATTTTTCAGGAGAGAAAGATTTCCATTAAACTAGATAAAGGTCGAGAATACATGCTCGTAGTTTCAGAGTAAAGCAAATCTTAAAAGACTTGAAAATATATATAATTTGGATTGCGATTTCCTTCTTCATGAGCACATCATCACAAATTCGCATGTTTGTGTGTCGAAATTGTCAGGTTAGAGGTTTTGTGTCCGTACGAATCGGATTAAACCTATTCTCATATTTTAAAGATGAGATGGTGTTTGTGGGAGGTGGGTCCCTGCGCCAGTGCTCCTTGGGATTTACGCCGAGCGCTTGCTATGAGGCGGTTCCTCCCGTCCCAAAAAAAGAAAAAAAGAAAAAAAGAAAAGAAAGATGAGATGGTGTCATGATCTTACTATGACACAACAGGTCATACATGATATCCATCCTCACGATCATGACTATAATGCAATAGGTTGCACATAATATCCATTCTCACCACGTCTTTTACCATTCATAATACTCTGTTATTGTTGTGCTCTGTCATCTTGATTCTACATAATTTAACCTACAAATGACAAACTACATGTTTAGATTGTTGAAAAAAACTTCCAATAATACTTTGAAGATCGACAAAACCTTTCCATAAATGTTTAATGATTCTGATAGTAAGTTTTTCCAAGTGAAAACTTTGATATATATCATTAGACTCATAGACTTATCAAGACGTTTTGGTTGTCTATGATGAAGATTGTGTTATGTCATGATACTCAAGGACAATAGTATAATTTGTACGAGGAGTATCAAGTCAATACACATCATTAGACGTTATGAGAAGATCTCAATATCTTCGCAATTAGTTTAGATGATTTGAAGCGCGACGGCTAAGAAATTGGCCTAAATTTCTTTTGATATATATTGATTGTCTAGGAGTGATAAATATCCATCTAATCTTTCCTTGCTGGAGATTGGTAAGCCATGTGAGAGACGAGACACACTTTCCAAATAAAGTAATCAACTTATGGAAACCTTATCTATGTTGTAGGGATAGCAGAATCAAGGGAAGCAATTGGATCTCATGAATCATTCAGGTCCAACGGGTGGAAGGATGAAAAGATCCTTAGAATTTATGTCCAATGGTTATTTTGGACAATGAGGCGTATAAAAAAAGATCGTGATGTGGAAGGGAATAAGAGATTAGTAGCCTACAAAGTCCAAAGTTCAAAGAGAGATTTGTCTTTACATACTCGTCTTTGTGAGCTTAATTTGTAACCACTTAGAGGTTATTGTTGAAGTGTGAGATCAAAAGTTTGTATCACACTTGCTCAAGTTGAGAGTACTTGGTTATTGTAATCTATGATTGATTCATTTAGTGGAATTTAGTCGATAGACCGTCAGCGTGGGAGAATGGATATAAGCTTGTCATTGGCTGAACTGCTATAATTATTGGTGCAATTTTCTCTATCCTTTAATCTCTCATTTATTCCGTTTATCGCATACAATAAAATTTGATCACTGCAAAAGTTCTCATCAAACTTTGTTTTTTTTTTTTTTTTTGCGATATTGAACTTGCTTATTTTAAATTCCGCTTTAATTGTTCATAATCACCTATCTACCCCCTTTAAGTGATAGTGCTAGCCCTAATGTAGACTTGGTTGGTGTGACATCCCGAAATTTGGCCCCTGACTCGAATATATAAAATGGTTGTTTCATCGACGCGCTTATGGTCATTTTATTCGGAGTTGGCCCTTCACGAGTTAACTAATCTATTAGATGAGGCCGTTGATGCGTGATGGGGCGAGTGATTCCAAAATGGAAATTTTTTCTTTTGGGATCTTTCTGGTTAAGTGTATGGAGTAGTGTATACGGGGAAGAAACAAAGGGGAATAAAAAAAGATAGAACGATTTCCTCCCAAGGTATAAAGGCCACACCACCAATCGAAGAAGAGGATCGAGATCTACGAAGTTCACCATCAAGGCCTAAAGCTTCTACCAACCAAGGATAAAGGACTTCGGGATAAGAGAAGCTTACCACCAAGGCCTAAAGATTCCACCAGCCAAGGATAAAGGGCTTCTTGGCTCACCACCAATGAGTGATCTATGCTCCAAGGATAAAGAGACCGAAAGGAGTTATCCACTCTCTGAAGAAGTTCACTCAAGCAGAGGAATTCTCACAATTTTCATTCATCAAATTCGTATGTCCTTACATTGGATAATTTTCCCCTGTTTATAGGAGGATTTTAGACTTAGGAAATATAAAAAAAACTTTAATGACCTAGGAACTTAGACCTTTGACTCTTGAAAACTGCATAGCAATAAAGACACTTAGGAACTTAGGAAATGCATTTATTAGCACGGGAACTTGCATTCTTGAACCTTCCGCCTTCCAAAATTCATGCTCCTCCCTTGACTAGAAAATAATCCTCCTGAAACTTCATCAATTGGTCATGCAAAATGTCTAAAATGGCCTCCCATCGATAGTTATCAACATACCACAAAGTATCGATAAGTATCGAAGCACATGATTCCCAATTTCTTTCTTGGCTTGGATAAGCATCGATGGTTATGAGTTGGTTAATGGAGCTACGTTGGATGCTCCCGCATCAGCCGTTAAGGGATATAAACGCAACAGATTAGAGAATTCAATCGGAAATCGACCGCTCAATCGTAATAATCAGCAAGAGTCAATATGACACCGTTATAAATCGATTAGCGAATGAATATAAGTCGACTCGATGGAAGTACATAGTCGAATTGCGGGTGATTTCGCACGACTGCGATAGTTGCGTCGAACGACAATAACCTGATTTTCTATCGATATTATACTCGGGACACGTAATTGAAACCTCGCAATTTTATGACAACTGAGGGTCGTCTATGATTCGGAGATGTACAAACGTGGATCGACAATTATCGACCATGGGTCAAACGTGCTAAAATCCCTAAAAGTTACTCGATAGATTAGGTTGTACTAAAATCGCGTTCGGTCGATTTTAACCACAAAATTGAATTTAGTTTCGGGAATCGGACGTTTGAGCGTGTCATAATTCATTTATAGGACGTTGTATCATCTTTTGGCGAAACTTCGTCGAGTCTGGAATTTTTGCGGAAAATCGATTTTCAGACAAATAAGAAAATTAAAGGAAATTCGGATGGGGGTGAAGACTTGCATTTTTCTACACCAAAAAGCTTTAAATTGGGGGAAATTAGAGCTAATTTGGGATTGGATGGCCTCTTGACTTATGGTGATCTATTGTGACAACACTGCAGTTGTGTTTTTATTCTAAGAATGACAAGATCAACAATGCGACTAAACACACGGAGATCAAATATTATACTGTTAATGACTCGGTCAAAAGGGAAGATATTGTGATTGAGAATATTAGAACTGAGTCCATGTTGGCTAATCCTCTAACAAAAGATTTACTTTAAAGAACATGTGAAGAATATGGGTGTTTTAATTCTTTTGATCTCTTTTGTTAATGGAAACTATATATAGTTTGTTTCTCTAAATATTGTTTTTATATGAAAACTGATAATTCTTCTATGATCTTTATTAAAGCATTTACTTTTGATGATCATCATTGTTGACTTTATTGTTATTATTATCATTTCTCCTATCGAATTGAGAAATGGAAGTATAGAACAGTATTTTTAAACATAATTTTAGTTTAAAGATGACTGTATGTTATTAATTTTGAGATCTCATGTTAAATTGTGATATAGTTGTGCAATTTTATGTTGTTTAGAAATTGCACTAAGGCATTGTGTAATTTAGAAATTGCGCTAATGCAGTTTCATGTCGTTGATAAATTGTATTAAGGATTGATAAGAAATAATGCATTTTTTTATCACATGTTGGCAATATTTCTTACTACACTACTAGGTTTATGATCCATGAAAATATAATACTTATGATATGTGATTATGGAAGATCATGTGTTGTAGTATTTTTTTAACACCTTGATCACCATAGTCTTATATTTAGGTTATATAGGATTGGGTTGATCTTGATGTGCCGTTATTGGGATATTATTTTTTCAAAATTGTGGCCACATAAAACAAACTTTTAATTATTAACCGAAAGTGTTGTTTTCTAAATAAAATCATTTGAACAAAAGGAGTTAATTAATGTAGCCCAAGTGGGAGAATGTTGGAAATTTCCTAAATATGCGCTTACATTAATTAATTGATTTTCTATTTTAAATGATCGGGTTAATAGATATTCCAGTATATATATAATCCTTTAGGGATCCTGTTGAATTGGGTTTATACATCTATTAATAATGAGCCTAGTTGAGCAGCAAAATATAGGCAATTGTGTTTAACTAAGCTTGTGATGGGAGGGGCTCGGTTGGCACACTAAGTTATTGGGTATGCTAGGTCTCATCTCTAGCTTATAAAATGATAGATTATATCCGTCAGTTGCTTTAATTCCATTTAAAGTTGCTATAATGAAATAGGTCATAAAGAGGAAGATTTGGTATTCCGATTGATCATTGATTCCCAATCAGACTGATCTATTTCCTTTGAGTACAGTAATGACTTGAACATGTACGATCTAATTCTGCTGTGCATATCTTTTATGGTGTTTTACATTTATATATGTATTTGATTTGTTCTTGATTATTTGGTTGTTTATTTTGATTAATCTTGATGTTTATGATGTTAATATTAACATATTTTACTTAAAATATTTATTTTCTCTCAAGCGTAATTTATTTTTCTTTATTTAATGGCTATACTAGAGTTTTTTTTTTTTTTTGAAAAGTTATAGAGTAAATTATAGTAAGACCAATGAGCCGATTTCCACAATCGCACAAAGTGTTTTATTATAATTTGTCGTAGAGAACTCATTTAGAAAGACCGTAAATGGAAAAAGGGGAAATAAGCTAATGTGCAACAAAACAAAACAGGAAAACGCGGTCTAAGTGCCCATAAAAAGGGCGGGATGCCCATTCGATGTACAGTGTGCTTTGCACTTCTAGGAGTGTTAGCTAGCTGCCCGGAAGCCTGGTGACCCTAATTGGACACTTGGCCATATTAGGCTGGACTCACAATCGCGATCCTTATCTTTTTTGTCGCTCAACATCTTCATACACATCTGAAATCTATATCGATCACTAGACTTTAACTTCAATCTCCGTTCTGGCAAGGAATTGAGATATTAATTCAACAAAAGGTGTTTGATTTTACAATTCGATGCTTAATTGCTTATTTACAAGATCATTTTGTCCAGTCTATCGTTTAAGCATAAATGTTTACATTTCGTCATTTGCATCTTAAGTCCGCACAATGATATTTGCGTACATGCATAGCCTGGACATTTAAGCTTTAATACAAAATGAACATTTTAATACAGATTATATAAATTTCGCGACCACTATGCTTCATTAGTTCACACATTATTATAAGTGAAATCAGGCAATAAAACCTTCAAACAAGTAACTATAGCATGTGTAAGCTAACAAATAATCATGAACAGATCTTCGCAAACAAATTTTATGATTAAAAGAAAAGTCACTAAATTTTTTTTCAAATATCAGAATTTCTCATTAATAAAAGGGAATAATTGTCTAAAAAATCCTAAACCTATTGTATGACGACCAATTCAAATCTAAACTTTTCAATTGTACCAATTTAGTTATAAATTATTTGACGATTTGTCATTTTAATTCTAAACCTTTCGATCGTGTCAATTTGCCCTAAAATTTTGAAAATTTGCTAATTTAGTTATAAATCTATTATATGGATAATTATCCATAATGACTACATCGACAAATCGTTAAGATGTCTATAATTAAATTAGCAAATTATTAAAGGATTTTGGACTAAATTGGTACAATTGAAATGTTTAGGACTAAATTAACAAATCGTCAAAATGTTTAAGACTAAATTGACACAATTAACAAGTTTAAAACTAAATTGATAGCCATAAAATAAGTTTAAAAATTTTTGGATAATTTTCCTTGATAAATGTGAGCAAGCCTCGAGCATCCAAGCACCAAGTACAAGAACCTTAGCAGTTAGCACCACGACTGCCAAGTTCACTACATCGATGAGCTTCGTAGATTTAGTTACAAATGGTAATCGTGCTTAGAGGTGTCAAGAACCCATACTCAATGAGATCTGTCATATGTGGGTTAGTTAATTTTTAATAAATGGGTTGTTAATGGGTTTAGGTTATATGGAAGTTTAATGATACATGGGTTATAAATGGGTTTGTCTTTAAACCCATTTAACTTATAAAGGTTATTAGTTGAGTTAACCCACTAAGAATATATCATCCTCTTTGAACAGTTTTTATAATTTTTAAATAATTTGTTATACTTTTTATGTTTCCTTTCTTTCTTTTACTTTTTTTTTTTTTTTCCCTAGGAAATACAACAGTCAACTCTTGCCAATAGGGTAACATTTTTGACCTGCCTGATTGCACCAACGAGCCTCAAGCTCTCTAATTGGGCAAGGCTAATGCCTTGCTGGCCTTGGCGCTTGCCAGGCTTGAGCTCGTTTGAAGCTTGAGTCTCGCCGATCTGGTAAAACTTGACCTTGTCAAATCTAGTAAGGTGGAGCCTTGCTGGCCTATGATGAGGCTGAAGCTCACCTATGGCTAGCCACGGCCGCCGTGGTCGATGATTGGGTGAAAAAGGAGGAAAAGAAAAAAGAAATTAAAAATTTAATGTTTTAAACAAATAAATTTAAAATAAAAATACTTTAAATGAGTACATGGAAAAACAAATCAGATTTTCTATTTCAAGAGAAAAATATTTTATTAATTTATTTTCAAGTTTCAACCAAATACCAAAAAAAAAAAAAAAAAAAAAAAAAAAAACGTATTATCATTTTTAGAAATACCACATTTTTTTGTGAAATAAATTAAGCCTTAATTTAAAAAATATATATTAAATTTATCCATTAATTTTGTAATTGTATGGAATTTTTAACTTTAACTATATATATATATCATATGAAATGAATTTTTTTAGATTTGGTTAAATATGAAAGTGTTTTATTAATATGGGTTGGGTTATGTATGAGTTAATAAATTTACATTAATGATAAATGTGTTATAAACAGGTTAAATATGTCAATTTGAGTTCGGATATTTATGACCCGATCCAAACTCGACTCAACTCACTCGTTTGATAGGTCTAGCTGTGATCCATCTTATTGTGGTTAGACGTACGTGTTGTGTGTGGATGTAGCTAAAAGCGTGATTTTGAGATAGACCAAAACATGAAAAAGGATTTTAAACTATTATTGTCTGGTGTTGCAAACAGGCCGGGCCAACCGGTCTTTCACCAAAAGATTAGCCCGGCCCAATGCATCAGGGCTTGGACTTTCCACGCCCGGTCAGATCCCTTACCGAAATAGGAGTGAATTTTCTTTAAAAATGAAAATAAGAATCATTCACCTTCCTTTACTCCGAAAGTGATTTAGAACTCGAGACCCCCTCTGAAACTGAGCATACATAATCAGGACTTCTAGTGCTGCGAATCTGATTTGTAGCTAGTGTTTTTTTCTTCTTCTTTTTTCGAAAAAGGGTTCCGACAAGCCCAAAATTTTTTGTAGCAAAACTTTTGTAAAGAAAAAAAAAATTCTTAAAATGAACTTTGGTACAACGAAACTATTATTTCATAGCTAAAATGCAACATTTAGCAACACTAGAGGTGATCATGGTTCGGGTTTGGTTAGTCCAATATCTAACCTAGGGACCAACTTGCATAGCGTTGGTTCCTAATTTTTTAGACTAAGGACCAACCAAGTTAAGCCTGGGACCAAGGACCAGATCAACTCTATCGATTTAGTTTAGTTCTAAGGTCAATTCGAGACTGATCGGTAATTTTTTTTTTAATTTTTAATTTTTTTTTAATTTATTAAAAAGACAAACCTATTATTACAAATTACATATTCATCAATAAGGGCGAGCCATGACGCGCGCGGTGAACTACAAGCGTTGCTCACGAGCGAAGATGGTTTCTAATTAGGGCTTTGTTTCCTTTTGATTTACTTGGCAACGAGCGAGGTCAATGAAGAGAGGCGAGAGGCGAGAGGCGAGCCTCACGTTGATCGGCAAGCGGGATGAGTGTCAAACGGCGAGCGGCACAGGCGATGAGTGGCAAGCGTTGAGTGGGGCAAGTGTCGCACGGTGAGAAGACTAAGGTTGCTCATGAGCAAAAAATTATTTCTTTCTAGTAACAATTGAAGAGGATAAAGAAGAAAGAATAGGATTAAAAAGAAAGGAGAACAAGAGCACTGGAAGAGGATGACGTTGTTTGATGCCGCTTAAGTTAGGGTTTTCACTTTAGAATAAATATAAGAATATTATATAATATATATCTAAAATATATTTTATATATAACATGTGGACCAATCCTAAACTCTCAAGGACCAACCGCACAGTGCTGATTTAGTGATCTTAGGACCAATGACTAACTCAATTTCCCTGAGAACCAAACCAAGACCGGTAGGATTGAGGGTCTAGGGTCGGTCTAGGTTTGACATTGGATTGATGCTCATCCCTAGTCAATACAAAATGAAATTTGGTTTTTTTTTTTTTTTTTTTTTTTTTTGCTAGAATGATATGCAATTTGGTCGCTAAAGGTTGACTTTAGCGACAAAACAACCTACTCAAAGACAAAATGATAAACTTGGGGCCCAATCCCTTTAATAAGCACTAACTTTAGCTTGACTTTCAATTATGGCCTAAACCTTTTTGTCTCATGAAAAGGTAACAATTTTATGTCAAGTCCCAATTCTGACCCTAAGTCAATACCTATATTTGGCCCTCATCAAGTTTTCGTAAAGTTTCTACCAAGTACACGTAGAATCACAAGTGACGAAAACTTGAGGAGAGCTGAATTTATGTACCGCCTAAAAGTTGATGCTTTTTAATGAGACAACAAAAAATTTGACCAAAATTGAGATTGGAGGTAAAGTCTGTGCTTTTCTTGAAATTTTAAAAAAAAAATTATGCCAGTATTGGGGCACAAGATAAAATTGGTGCTCTTTTATGATACAAAGAAAAGTTTGGGCCATAATTGAGACTCAATCTAAAGTTGATGTTTTTAAGGGTAAAGTTAATGTTTTTTAAGAGAATTAGATCTAAACTTCGCCTTTAAAAGTTCAGTTTTGGGGATTAAATGTTTGTTATCGCTAGACTAATTAATTTCCTTGCTTAACTTTCATAATTAAGAATCATTATTGAGAATCAACATAAGGAGGAAAAAGCAATATAGTATATCATTCCAAAGTACTGCCCTAATGCATCTAATTTTCCCCTATACGGTGTTCTAAATTGATATGTTTGATTTTGGGGAAGTTATCTATTTTGCAGCTATAACCTCTACTAGAGCATCATGTATCCTTCTGCTTTCATGGTGATCTCCAGTTATAAAGATTTTCATCATGTAGTTTCACAACATCACAAATTAAAATATGTAATACATAAATCAACCGCAAATGACATGTGGCGTCTAAAAGTTCTTTTGAGTTTAAAGTTCAGTTTCTTAGAAGAAGAATATGTCTCTTATGTTATGCTTAAGATGTGCTCAAAATCAAGATAGTCTTATCTTAACTTTTATGACTTTTACTTAAAAAAATTTCCTACTTACTGTCTATACATCTATTGAAAGGAAATATAAATTTGGGTGTTTTAATAAATCTACGTCCGATTCAATTTGATTCTCGATACATGAACTTAAGATTTCGATTCCTGGCTTGTATTATGATTTGGCAACTATTTTGTTGTTTCTTTATGAAATCATCGATTTCTTTATTGTCTCGGAAGCTTGGTTTTATATGCTCGGTATGATAGGTGGGTGATGATGATATATTGTCTTTGACAACGAAATGTTAAAGAGAAATTTGACAAGAGAGAGGAATGAGATTTGTCCTAAAGAGTATACGTGATGGCTGTGGAATGCAATAGTCGGGTGAATCCATACAAGCGAATAACTAGTGGATCACCCATCAATTTTAATGGAGGAAAGTCCAATTAAGGTGGAGCAAGTGTTTCCCCTCTATGAACATAGTGATGATTGACAATCACAAGGAGAAGAAAAAAGAATAAATAAGTAAAGAAAAAAGCCACAAAAAATCCTAAATTTTGCTCAAAGTGACAAATTTAACTCAAACTTTTTTTTTGTGACATAAAAAACCTTAAACTTTGATTACTATGACACATTTACCTCAAACTCTATGACCAAGGGCATTTTCGTCTTATTTTTTCCTTTTTCTGTTTTTTATTTTTTATTTTCCTTTTTTCTTCTTCTCTCTTCTCTCCACCGGCCATGGCGAAGGGAAGTCGGACTCGGGCGAGGGTGGCCCTCGCATGGGCTCGATTTGGCGAGGAATGCCCTCTCTTGTGTCGGGCGAGGGTTGCCCTCGCTTGCGTTTGGCGAGGACAGGGTAGCCCTAGCTAGCCCAGGCGAGGGCGACCCTTGCCTGATGCTGGCGAGGGTAGCCCGATGCCTGAGTTCGACTTCCCTCCGCCATGACTAGCGGAGGGAAGAGAGAAGAAGAAAAAAAAAATTAAAAAGTAAAAGACGAAAATGCTTTATAGTTTAATATAAATGTGTCACACGGATATAAGTTTACGATTTTTTGTGTCACGAAAAAAAGTTTGGGATAAATATGTCACAATTAGCAAAGTTTGAGATTTTTTATATCGCAAAAAAAAAAAATTAGGGTAAATTTGTCATTTTAGATAAAATTTGGGGTTTTTGATGGCTTTTTTCCTATAAGTAATAAACTAATGAGATTATTGTTAGAAGAAAACCTTCATCTGTAAGATTTTGTGGGAGCACTATCGATTGTTTTAACTAAAAGCTTAAGCTGTTAGATTAATACATAATTTATTATTGGTGTAGTTTTTTGCCTAGTACTAAATGTGGAAATTTAATTGGGGAGATAAATGGGGTCTAAAAAAAATCAAACTCAAGACTTACAGCTCTAATACCATATAAGATTTTATGAAACCACTGCCAACTAATCTAAAAATTTAAACTGTTAGACGAATGTGTGGTTTATTATTAATTACTCTGGCACTACCTAACCTTAAGAGCATATATAGGAAGCAGAGAAGTCAAGAAACTTGGAGAGACAAACCTTTTCAGCATAAATAATCCACTTGTGTCTTTCAAAAGCAAGCAGAAGGAGGAGAAGATAGAGGACCATCCATGGCATCTTTTCAAAGAGTTGAGTTCATTGTGTTTATTGCAATCGTAATGTTTTTGTGGTTGCGGTAACGTGAAATGCGATCCGGACACGACTCTGCTCGAAAGAAAATGCAACGTAGAAAAGTATAAAGAATTTAGTCCTTATGGTTATAATGTCGGCAAAGTTATCAGGGACTTATACGACAATACAACGGATAAGGATTATGATTATTACACTCAATCCGTAGATGATGGTGCACCTTGTCATGGCCATGCAGCTTGTAACGGGATTTTGACGGTTGACGATTGCCGTTTTCGCATGAGAGCCATTTTATACCATGCCATGCATGAATGCGACTATAGCATTGGAGTTCCGTACCAACTTCGAGATTGTAGACTTAGATATGAAAAGTACCAATTCAGTGAATAAGTTTTCTCCATACCGATAATTTTCTATTTTATAATCTGTTGTATTTGTTCCCTTGAAAGGATAAGATGTGGTAAATGGAATTAGGGAAGATATTTTTCTTCCACACATTCTATACTTTATAAGTTATACATAGAAATTAAGAATTTATGCACAATTTACTTTTGCAACTATTGATGCACAAATTTGGTGAGTCCCTTAGTATGGTATCAATAACATAATCTAAATGCAGAAAACTGCATGCAAGAAATCTCTCTCTGTTTATTATCACTAATTATAAGTGAACATATATATAACTAATTCCAACCGTTAGCGTGCAAGATTCAAATAGGACCCATATCATTTATTAGCTGAGATAGAGCTGACTCATGTGAATTTTGATCGTCTCGGACTTGTTTCATATGAAGGGGTTTTACGAGTAGCCCAAGTTGTGTAGGCTCTTGTTTCTTGCAAGGAAGGGAAAGGTACAAAACACAACAAAATGTAGCAATTGTCCAGAATTTGATGTAGCAATTGGATGACTAGATGCATTCATTTCACAGAAAATCAATGAAAATTAAAATGAATGAACAATATATATTTTGATCATTAATGAAACCATCTATACATAAATTGTTATCGATGATGAAAATATTTTTTATTAATTAATTTTTACAAGCAATACAATCATTTTTAAGAAATATTTTTTAAATTGTTCATTTTCGCGATATTAACGGACCCGGCCATATGAAGTCTCCAATGTGTGTATAAATTAAGTGTATGACAAAGGTTTAATTCCACAACTTATGTTTACGAACACGAGTGTAGGTCAAGTGTATGATATTATATGACTATGGTTTTGACTTATGTTTAGTTGATTTGTGAGGTTGGGCAGTTATTTCCATAGGTCTTGAATTTGCATATTTTGGTAGGCAGTAAAAATTGTCCAAAAGTTGTAAACCTGTTGCATAATTACAAATTCAGTCACAAATTCTCCAATTTGGCATAAATAATCTTAATTTTTTTTTTATGAGTTTCCATCGTAGTCCATCTAGCCTAAATTAATTGGAAATTATTAATGTGTCAATCCAGTTATCATTAGCATAGCCTAGATTGGCAATATGACATGGACGACCTTTACTCAAAACAGCGTCGTTTGAGCTTTTTTTCAAAAAAAAATTTTATGATTTTTTTCCTCTTTATTGTTTTCCTTTCTTTCTTTTCCTTTTACTGTTCATCTTCAACCTCAAACCCAGATCTGAGTTCACGACGCGCTGAAATTGCAAGATCGGCTCCTCCTCTCCTCCGCCATCTGCAACAAGAGATCCAATAAACATCAGCGCAGCATGAACCGATCACGAAAAATCAGACCTCCCCTGAAGAAAAACGAACTTGATGAGCAAACGACACGAGGAGACAAACCAATCAGATCAGAACCGCAAACATGAAAGGGGGTTGCGGAGAAGGATATTTTGAAGGGGGATTACGTGAAGAGGTGGGTTGGAGTGGGAATTTCACCATGGCCAAGCAAGAGGTTTTGTACACGAAACCCCTCTGTATTAGTTTGCTTCTATTTATCCTTTAGGAAAAAGGGAAAGGAACAGAGAAACAACTTTTGAATTGTGGGTTGTTGCTCTTCTTATGGTGGACTGCATATTTGCATCTGCAGGAGGAAGGATTGCTTCGGTTGTTTGTTCTTCAATCGACAATGTTTTCTTTCCCCCTTTTTTTGGTGGGATTTTGGGGATTAAACTAATGGAAAGAGAAGCTTCAACGGGAAGTCATGATAAAGTTTCGAAGTAGACTTCTTGGGGGGGTTGCACGCCCTGGACGGTCACGGGCGAGAAACTGCACGCCGAGGATGAAGTGGAAGGAGATGAAGACCTAAGAAAGAAAATGATTAGTGGATTGGAAAAGAAAAGAAAAGATAAAAAAAAACAAGAAAAGAAAAAAATATGGAGAACTTACAAAAAATTATAAATTTATGCATTTTCCATTCATTTTTTAATATCAGTTACTTAAGAAGATTAGTACTGACCTAACCAGATTGTCATGTCAACGATTTGAAAAATATTACCAGCCT
This sequence comes from Eucalyptus sp. ANBG9806169, assembly GCA_014182395.1. NCBI lineage: Eukaryota > Viridiplantae > Streptophyta > Magnoliopsida > Myrtales > Myrtaceae > Eucalyptus > Eucalyptus sp. ANBG9806169. Next base: position 21,813,682 of record CM024574.1, on the reverse strand, counting down.
TATAATAATTTTTAAATATTTTAAATAGTTTTCCCTTGATAGATTTTCTTCTAGTAAAAAATCATAAAAAATAGTTTTCACTGTAATAAAAGAAAGCTTTCCCCTCAATTTGACCTAATTTTGGTAACTACAACGGACCTTCAGCACTTTAAGTTAGACACCAATTTGAATCGATCATGTAGCTTCTTCTTCTTTTTGGCGAATTTACAATTTTCTTTCCAACACCCTTGCCCACAAAACCTTTATTCTTTCAATTCTCCGAGTCTCTCATGTGATCCTTCATCTCCACAAGCACCACCACCACCGCCGCCACCACCAATCTCTTCATCCCACTATCCATCTCTATCTTCATGGCGGCTGAAATTGCCATCAACACCGATTTTTTTTTTTTTTTTTCAGAAAAGCATCTAATTTCCCTTTTTTTTTGGATCAAATAATATGTATTTCATTTCTTTAAAGAAAAACATGATAACAAGGTAAAAGGGTTTCAATACATAATAAGTCTCGTGGGGCTAGTGGGGATTAGAAATCTAGTCGTATAGAAGGACGTTACATATATGAGCTTTGACGATCCAATCATCTAGTTTTATTAGAGTAAATTTGTCATTATCCCCAAAGCGATCGCAATCATTAATATCAAGGAAAATGTAACACGTAAACCCATTTAGATCCATAGAGAATGTAAATGGATGAGGAGGATTACACTTGGGAATAATTGTGGGTGGACCTAATCAAATCTTTGGAGTTCAGACAATAGCGTCCGGATGCGAGTCATCTTGGGGACTAGTCAAGATAGGGTTGACAATTCATTAGTTTATTTCATAGTACATTGTGTCTAAAAAGTCCTAAATATATCATCAGACAACTAACTTAAACTTAAAATTTTCAATTTATCCAATTTACTCATAAACTTTTTGACAATTTATTATTTTTATCATTTTGGAAAAAATTGATTAGTGTTAACATCTCCAAGTCTAATGTAACATGGTCAACACTAATGTTGACGATTTTCATAGTTTCTTTAATTTTTTTTTATTTGTCTTTATTTTATTTAACCCTCAGTCATGGTTGGTGAGGGCTTGCAAGCCCTCAATCCAATGGCTATGTGAGGGTTGTTGACCAATGCCAAGGTCCTGACAACCCTTGCAACCCTTACGAGAAGATAACCAAAGAAAAAAATGAAAAGAAAAAAAAATATCTGAAAAATTAAGAAGGAAAAAAAATAAAGGATGAATTCAACTTTCAAGAAACATTTTATAAAGATAGCTAAGTATTGTAAAAATTATCAACATTATCGGATGTGATGTAGAATGGTTAATTGCCACATCAGTAATTTCTAACTAATTTTGGGTAGAATGATTATATTGGCAAACCATTAAACTGTTTTGAATTAAATTCATCAAATTAAAAAGTTTATTATTGAATTGGCTATAAAAAGTTTAAACTGATAGATGGAAGGAAACTATACGTAACATGAGTGGCACGTAAAATTTGATTAACTTGGGTGAACCCACACTTGAAAGGAGCAAATTCTGGCTCCAATATCATATTAGAAAGTCTAATATAAAAGCTTGAACTTATTGGTGGAGGGATACCAATATACATAAAAAGCATGTACACCCCATTATCAAACAATGTTGAGTATAAACTAGTAAAGAATTTGTCTAGATATATATAAATACCAAGATATGTTTACAACATGGGCATTATGTTAGCCTATTTAATAAATATGACTAAGTCTAGATATATATAAATACCAAGATATGTTTACACATGGGCATTATGTTAGCCTATTTAATAAATATGACTAAACATAGTGAAATATTCAACTCGCAAAATACATCTGCTAATCATATATAAATGGGTCAACCTATTCATATACGATAGTGGTTAAACTCATGTGAGCCCCCTTATTGTATAGATGGATTGTCTCCCAAATTATTAGTCCTATATATCAGTCCAGAATTTCTAGGCAATTTCTTGCGGAGGCAACTTGGTCCTATATAGGACTTTTCTAAGATACCATCAACTGTTCCGAGGATATGCACAAACAAGAGAAAAAAGTACGTGTTATATAGTGAACCCACACTGATTAAGAATAGTATAAGCCGAGAGCACACGGTCAAATGTTGACTTTTATTTGACTGGAAATTTAAAACTCAGCAAACGCCTGGAGCTTGAACTTCCCATGAAGACTAAGTGGATACTGTTTATCTTCCAAGTGCCTTGTTTGTGTTGTAGCTCAATTGTCAAAATGGGTAAATAAACAATTAGAATCTGTGGGAAGAACTCTTCCAGAAATTTCAATGTTTTTTAAGTGATGAGATAGAATTCTAAACATTTTAATTGATGCACCATAAATCGGTTACATGATAGCCGAAAATGAGGCATGTTCTATAATTGCCACATGGGTGATACCGCAGGTCAAGCTGACCATAGGAACAACTAGAACAAGTTGACTGTTAGAACAACTAACTATTGCATTTTCATCAAAAGATTTATGACTTGATTTCAACATTTGAATGGTCTCGAACCTAACTATGATTCATACACGTAGTTTAAGAACTTCCTCCACTTTTCTCAACAATTGGTGACAAAGCATTTCCTCTATTCACCAAATGGTGTCACTGCTTTTGGAAGAACTTAATAGCTGCTCCAGATATTCAGGCCCTAGATCCTCTAGCACCACCAAATTCTGCTTCCTCGTTTCCTCATCTTTGTCTTGATCTTTTTTGACCAACAGCCTCTTCCTCATAGAATGCCTCCTCTTTAGTGCCTCCACAGGAGAGCAGCCACCCACACAAGTATACTCCATTCCCTTAAGCGACTCCCTAACCTTTTCTAGCGGGAAATTAAGCACGGCCAAGGACCCCCGCAGCGCGAATGCGGCTTGGTCGTAGGCCAGAGCAGCGGCCTCCGCTGTGTCGAATGTCCCGAGCCAGACCCGATTCCCATTCTGTGTCGAGTCTCGGATCTCGGCAGCATATTTCCCCCACGGCCGCCTTCTCACACCTCGGTAGGTCTTCCTCTTCGACTTGAGTTTCTCCATCGCAAGGCTTGAAGTGACCTCCTCCTCACCGACTCCAGTCGAGGATGCGGACTCGGATTCGCACGATTCTTTCACGGTTCCTTGTGCTATGACTTCCAATAGAAGTCTATCTTGAGAGTCGTTAAGGTTGAACGGGAGTGAGTTGTGGCTAAAGAGAAGCTCTTCCCAAGAAAAAGACTGGGGGGCGATGAAGGAATTTGGTGGTGATGGGAGTTTTGGTTTCTGGTCGTGGGAGAAATGAGATTCCATTTTTAAAGGTGAAAGGGAACAACGTGGGAAGATAGTTGGCGATAGATTCAGTGGATTAGTGTCAGAGGAGATGACCTATATACACGAGAGCGGAAATTTGATTTGATGGGAGATTAATTGAATATGGGAAGAGTCAAATATGGTGGGATGTTGGAGATAAAAATATTCTAAACTAAATTATTGTAGATGTGGGGAGAGGATTATAATACATTGGATTGGACAATCAAAATAGTCACTAGAGAATTTTATATTTGGATGCCCACCTCTTGAGGGCCACATAGCAGTTGAGCACGTGAGTGAAATGCAAGCATGGCGGCTGGTTGTTGGACCAAAATCAAGTCTAGAATGATTGGTATCGATTTTATTTTGCTCACTAATTTCTTAAAATTTAATGAACGAAATGAAGGATTTGATTCCGTTCCTTGATGTCCAAGGAGACATTGCACTCTCCTCTTTTTCCTTCCCTTTGTTCATGGCAAGACAAATAGTCTGCCTTGTGGGAGCACGAGACCGAGGGAAAAGTCAGCTAGTTCAGTGCCATCCAATCCACAGAGTATTTGCTTTTCGTTTTTATTAACGAAAGGGTGAGGGGCACAACCTTTGCTAGCGACCCTATCTTAGCATTGTCCCACACTTTGATACGACATATTCGGAATTAGCTATGTTCTTATAACATTTGATTTAGATAAGAATGCTAGTGTAATTTATAAATAATTAAATTTGAATGAACTTAGATAAAAACTATGGTTGATTTCTGTTTGTGGGGGCTCAAAGTAGACCTAATCTCCTACAGCTTCAACTGATACAACCAATGTCTTGCTTATTCCAAAGCAAGCCTTGTAAGGTCAACGAGAGAAGCGACATTTGTATCGTCACAAAGAGAGAACTGGTACTAAACTAACGATCACAATTCACAATCCATTTCCTTTTCGAATGTATGTTAGATTTGTTTTTGCTTCATCTAGAACTTATGCTACAGTTCATATGTATTGCAGTTGGAATAGAGATAGGAACAATTAGACATATGTACGTTAACCCAAGGGACACGGTGTGCACATGTCCAAAGACTTACCTAACATGTCCAAAAACTAATCTATGACTAAAGCCAAAAAACTGCCTTAAGGAATCTGACCTTGCAATGCCTTAATTGAAATGGTAACAATCCATACAAAATCCAAATGATTTCTTAATCTTAGTCAACATGGATAGTGAAAACAGTTCCACGTTCGTAGACTCGGCACTCCCTAAACAAAACGCAAAGAAAACAAGGAGCGTAAATCGCGTTTTGATTCTCGACAGTGATCAGTCAAGAAGAATCAAACCCATAATGCTGGTGCACTTCAATGAATATGGATTTTTTCAGTGATTATGACAATTTGGAATATACTTGTTTCTCATGGAAACGTATGTGCTGATTCTAATGATGTGAAAGCTAGGAAAGACCCGTCCATATTTTAATAAATTCCTAACCACTCGATCCCTAAACAAAACGCAAAGAAAACAAGGAGCGTTCTTCGCGTTTTGATTCTCGACAGTGATCAGTCAAGAACAATCAAACCCATAATGCTGGTGCACTTCAATGAATATGGAATTTTTCAGTGATTGTGACAATTTGGAATATATTTGTTTCTCATGTAAACGTATGTGCTGATTCTAATGATGTGAAAGCTAGGAAAGACCCGTCCATATTTTAATAAATTCCTAACCACTCGATATTAGGATCCTCCCGCGAAGCTTCACTCGGTGAAAAAGTTCAAATTGACATTTCCGTCGATAGTGGGGAGAGCCACGACCAAAGCGCTTCATGCGACTAGACAAAATAAAAAATCCACAGCCACCATGGCATCGTCACCTTATGCTCAGATACCTGGAAAATCATATAAAAGGAAATCCTAAAGGAAAATATCTATCAATGTATTGAAAGTGGAAGAAGTATACATTTAAGTATTGAAAATGCTTGAAGTGCGAGAAATAAAACCCAATACTCATCAGGCAAAAAATATACATGGCTTTGTTCTATGTACTGGGATAGCAACCCTCATGTGCTAAGTTCAAATCAAGTGCAATTTCTTACCTAAAGAGATTAATCTACGAAGACTAAACTCATATTAAAGGTATGCACTAAAATATCTAAACTAATATATGTACTAATCAAAAAGAAACTAGGCTTCATCTAATGCTAAACCCACACAACTAGGTAAGGAACTATTTCTAAGTTATTTTCTATTTTTTTCATTATTTTCCATTTTTAATTTTTAATTTTTAATTTTTTTACAATTTTTTTTTTTTTTCGAAAATGGGTGACACGTCGGCCTTATGGGTCAGGGCCCTGCACACAATTGGGCTCTGATTTCTAGCCTGTTCAAAGCAAACGTCCAATCTGACTTAACGAAACAAGCCCAATGTAGCCTAAAACAAATCTCGTCCCCAAAATAACCTTGATCTAGCAGGTCCAAATCCTCTAAAGCCCAAACAAAACCCAAACCCATCAAGGTCTAATTTAGCCGTAACTGTAAACCCAAATTTAGCCGAAAGCCTATCTGAGCCCATACTAAACTAAAGAGACAAATAACGCTCTTATTATCCTCTCCACGTGGCCATCACCAACGTTAGCAATTCTCGGCCATAACGCCTCCGTTCATCAACCCAGAAACTTCAGCATCCCATGTCGATTTCAGAATATAAAAAATTTAACGATAACGCCCACATCATCTCATCATAAACCAAGAACATATTTCATCGCCAGACATTTTTAAACGCCCAACCTTTAGCATCAAAGAATACTATCACCATTGCAATTCGCTGGACACTACCACTGGACCACCGGCCACGACTCACAAGAACGTGATATCAACTCCCAACCTTCCCTTCCGGCAACCGCTTCCAAACACCGGCACCAACTTTCAGCCACCATTATTAGCCAGACCTTAACTTAAAACAATGAGTTTACCAATACAAGCTGGGGATGAGGATATGCCACGAAACCATCACAAGAAAAAGCATACTTGAACCCTATCAGAGAACCCACATACCTAATGTCACACCCAGGTTCTGTAGGAACAGGGGTAATGTGATATCCGGATCTCGCTGGACCTCAAATACATAACGGTCTGTGACGGGTCGACAAGTTTGTCGTTGAACTATGTCGTTGGCACCCCTTACGGCTCCCGTTTTGTCACCACTCTCACCGTACCGAGACGTCGCGTTTCGTCACGTTCTCAAGATAGCACCTCGTCTAAAATTTTCTCGCGCGATGTGGCAAGTGAGACCAACATCCACTCTCATCGGTGCGTCACCAAGTTGTTTTTCATGCAAGCGTTCGAAGTATCCATGCACACGTCCAATGTGGTCAACTACGAAGGAAAACGTTAACCCCGAGTTTTTTTGGTTACATTCCCTCCTCTCCGGTGGCCAGCGAGCGAAGGCCGTGGACTACATCAACAGCCACGTTTCTCTTTCCCCCCTCAGCCAATCAACAGAAGTGTAAATGCTGACTAAACCCCCAGCCCAGCCCTTCCACATGTCTCCTTGGAGAGACATCCGCATGGCAAAGGAGAAGTGCCACCGGCGGCCACGTCCTTCCACCCGTCCCCTCTTCAAGCGGCCACAAAGATCCCTGAGATTGTTGACTCCCATTGTCAACGGGCGGAGTCCACGAAGCTGAAGAAAAATGATTTCTTCTGCTCTCTCTTTCTTGGTGCCTGCATTCCCCTCATTCCAACGGCATTTGCAGCAGAATACCCCAAAAAATCCTCACCACTCTACTCGTGCCTTGCTGCCAACCGCCGACCATTGCACGCCGCCAGCTCCCACCCCACCTCGCCTCAGCCGCTGCCGACCAAGAAGCCGTAGCTTGCCGTCCCTCAACTGCATCGCTCAACGCCAGCAGCTTCACCATGCGCCGCTGCTGCCGTCGCCTCGCCATCAGCCGTGCCGTCGCTCACATTCCAAGGACTTGAGGAAAGTGGCGGTCCTGTTATTCTATATTGCGTGACGATATCCTACTTGCATGTTCGGTTTAGGGTCGACTAGAGTCTGGGTTCAAATATGGCCGGTTGTTTGGAATCAAGTCTGTTTATGTATCGATCGAGGTTGGATTAGATGACGGGTGTGCGTGGATCATCAGTTGTAGGGTGGCCAGTACTGCTTGCATGTTGGTAAGGAATGGCGTTGACCGTCGGATGGATGTTGCGAAATTAGTGTTAGTTGGCTTACGTTAGGCATTCCGGTTCGAGTGGTTGCTGCTCGAGCTTGAAAATTTCAATGTATGGACAGTACGAGAATAATCGGACCTGCCCTTATCGAGTTAAGCTAATTCCATGATTGAAACTGCCCAATTGTGTGTGTGCCGACCGTGTCGACGGTCGGCACGAGTCCGGATTGCGTGGTAGTGGTGGACCGAGTTGCCATTGTTTAGAGGATGTGGAATTTTGTGAGTTAAATTGTGGTAGGCAATCCTGTCCTAGTTCGGCTTTGGTCTAGCTTGGAGTGTGTAACACCTAGGTGGTACGGAGTGTTCGGGGTCATCCTAGGCAAGTTCAAGTTGGATTCGACATCTTTTGGCTTAGGGTTCGGATGCTAGAAGTCGTTGGTGAGTTACCGAATTCAAGTCGAACATAGATAATACAATCTTCGAATTAAATGGTCAGGTTAGGTTTAGGTGTCCATAGTAGTTTGGGTTAAACAGATACAATGATTTTAATGAACCGGTAGGTGCTGCGCCATGGTTGAAATGTGCTGTTGATGCCGTTGGTCCTTCGTGGCGACGATGACCCGGGTGTTGGGATGCCTGGGGGGTCATGAAAATGATGCCTCTGGATGCCTAGGGACTGTGATGAGCCCCGGAGGTCCTCGTGATGCCAGGCGAAGTGCGAGATGTCTGGAGGTGTAATGTAACACGCTCAAGATGACTGAGGACTGAAATATGAAACCGGAGGTCCTCGTGATGCCAGGTAGGATGCGAGATGCTTGGAGGGATGCAAACATGGGTCCCTCTAGAAGATGGCATCAGTTAGAATTAAAGTCAAATTGATTATCGAAGTTGTTCTAAGTGTTAATTCAGGTTCTAGCATGTTATGTTGCATTATCCCTTTTAGAATCATGATTACACGAGTTTTATCGTTCTTCCTATATTGCATGTTTAGAACATCATTGGTTGAGTAGTGGTAGACTTGTGTAAATGGTCTGACAGGCTTCCATATGCTAAGTAGTTGTACTCACCCCTTGTGAGATTATCATATTACAGAGACGTGACCATGCTTGCTATAGCCTGCGTCTTCCGGCATGTTATACGGTATTCCCATCGACCTCAGGTGGGATCAGGTGGAGCATGCAGACCTGGATTTTCCGGACATCACATTCATCCGGATCACGGTGATCCTCACAGTGGACACCAGTCTCACCATGGGCCTCGTGTTTATGGGGTTCATTGTCTTGTATGCCCAGGTCAACGGGCGTATGGTGGGGCTGCTACCGCTTCTGGATGATGATGATGGCGACTCGAGCGTGGTCGAGGACCCAGGAGGATGGCAGCATTTTTGGACGACAGTGTAGATAGACTGCAGGATAGTCGGACAAATTTTGGTTTGGCCAAAAATATGAACTTTTGGCCAATATGTACCGACTGGAGTCATCTTAAAATATAAATAAATAAAAGTGCTTAGTTTATATATTGTGTGCATCATTTTAAATTACGAATGGAGTTAGATACTCGCTTCCGCAATGAAAAAAAAAGCACAAGGACTAGGAAAGGGTGTGGCGGACCCTAAGAGTCAAGGGTCGTCACCGGTCGTCGCAGGCACGACAACTGGAGTGGTATCAAAGCTTTGGTTTGTCTGGAGTGATAAGGTGCGCTAATGGAGAAAAGGGGGATTATGATGGTCACACTTGATAAGGCACTAAGTACATGTAGTTGATTGACTGTGAATAACGGGTGACTGGTTTTCACTCGTAAAGTGCCGGTAACGATTGTGAGTTACCCATGCATGCCAATAACATTTGTATGTTACTTATAGGATCTCAGCAACGTGTAAATGTTACTTTTTCTTTCTTAGTCGATTAGTGACATAGGGTCACTAATTGTTCCTGAGGTGAATGCTTAATAACCTACAGGAAAGCATGGTACACACTAGGAGTTCTCCCTCATCAAGGATTGAAGCACTGCTTCGAGAGCAGAACCCCGAATGGAAGATATTTTGCAAGCGTTGGCCAACATAGGGAATTTGATGGAAATGCAAGCCCAATGACAACCAAGAGCAGAATGTCGTACTCAGGGGTTGGTGGAACAATTCCTGAAGTTGAAGCCACCCAAGTTTACCGAAATGGGAAGTCCTGAAGAGGTAGAACAATGGATCGATGTGATAGAAAGGATCTTCCAACTGTTGAATTGCAACGACACTAAGAAGATAACCCTGGTGGAGTACCAATTGGAGGGTAATGCCAAATATTGGTGGAAGGCTTCTAGAGACACAATATTTCCACCTGGTACTGCCATAAACTAGGATGAGTTTGTTAGAGCTTTCAACATAAAGCATTTCTCTAACTGTGCCAGAGGTAAGAAAATAACATAATTTGTTCAACTAGAACAAAAGGAGCTGACGGTAGATCAATATGAGGCGAAATTTTCTAAACTGTCTAGATATGCTCCTAAATTGGTAGAAGATTGAGAGAAGAAAGCTAAGAGATTTCTAAAGGGCATGAGAGCCGACATCAGGAGGCAACTGGTGCCTCTAAATATAAGGGATTATAATGAAATTTATGAACGGGCCTAGCTTGTGGAGCAAGAAGTGATAAGGGAGCGAATAAAATCAAGGCGGCAAATGACACTAAGTGATGCCCGACAGAGTAAGAGACCCTATCCAACTCGAGAATTACCTTGGGATTCTAAGAAGCCAAACTCGACAAAATTCGAGTGGTTTAGGAATTTCCGGATGTATTTCCTGAAGAACTACTCGGACTACCACCAAACCAGGAAATCGAGTTCAAAATCGAACTGATGCCTGGAATGGAACCAATATCAAAAGCCCCGTATAGAATGGCTTTGGCGGAACTGAAAGAGTTGAAAGTACAATTGTAAGAATTATTCGATAAGGGATTTATTAGGCCAAGTGCGTCCCCATGGGGTGCGCCAATTCTGTTTGTAAAGAAGAAAGACGGGTTGATGTGTCCGTGCATCGACTATAGGCAATTGAATCAGGTAACCATCAAGAATAAGTACCCGTTACCTAGAATCAATGATCTATTTGACCGGTTGCAAGGGAGTTTAGTCTTTTCCAAAATAGACCTAAGGTCAGGATATCAAGAATTAAGAAGGAAGACATCCCTAAGACTGCCTTTAGGACTTGCTATGGACATTATGAGTTCCTAGTTATGCCATTTGGATTGACAAATGCCCCAGTTGCATTCATGGATCTAATGAATAGGGTATTCAAACCCTATTTGGATCGATTAGTAATTGTCTTCATTAATGATATTCTGATATACTCCAAAGGACCATAAGAACATGAGCAACATCTGAGAATAATATTGCAAACCCTTAGAGACCATGAATTGTATGTTAAATTCAATAAGTGTGAATTTTGGTTGGACCGGATAATATTTCTAGGGCATGTGGTATTAGGAGAATGAATCTCGGTGGACCTAGTAAAGGTTGAGATTGTAGTAAATTGGCCGAGACCGACAACGCCAATTGAAATACGGAGTTTCTTGGGACTTGCAGGTTATTATAGGAGATTTATAGAAGGATTCTTGCAACTTACAGGCCCGTTGACACAATTGACTTGGAAAAATGTGAAGTTTGAATGGAGTGATGAACGTGAAAGGAGTTTCCAGCAACTCTAGAGAATATTGACCACGGCTTCGATACTAACTATTCCGTTTGGATCTGGTGGATTCACGATATATAGTGATGCTTCCCATAAAGGATTGTGATGTGTCATGATGTAGTACGGTAAGGTCATAGCATATGCATCGAGACAATTGAAACATTATGAATTAAATTACCCAACTCATGACTTGGAATTTGTGGCAATAATCTTCGCATTAAAGATATGAAGGCATTATCTGTATGGAAAGAAATTTGAAATTTATACAGATCATAAGAAGCTCAATAACCGAAATCAAGATATAAGCTAAAAAGACCAGGTGCAGGCGGCGGACAGGGCATAGGTATTCCCACTACCAGAATAAAACAAGGGGTAGAAAGTTGGAAGACTTTATCGAATCCCCTTCCCTTGGTGAGCTAGACTTCGCCTTCGGGTGGGAGGAAGTGATCCTGACCTAACCTCCAACGCTCTCATAATGATTATAGGACAACTCTCATCCAAGCCTCTGAGGCACAGGAGAGAGAGAGAGAGACGCTATGCACCTTGGGTACGAAGAAATTTATACAGATCATAAGAGTCTGAAATACTTATTCTCTCAAAATGAATTAAATATGAGACAGAGGAGGTGGATAGAATTGCTAAAGGATTACGACGGTGAAATACTGTATCATCCAGGAAAGGTGAATAAGGTAGTGGATGCTCTCTGTTGTAAGTCAGCCATGGATGTGGCAAGTACAAGAGTGACATAATGGAAACTGTTAGAGAGGATAACAGATTCGGAGTTTAAGTTGGAACTAGACCATCTCACCGGTGTATTAACCGCACTGAGGATTGAACTATAAATTATTCGAAAAATTAGAAAACTACAACAGTCTGACCCGGAAATCGTAAGGTTTCGAGACAAAGTATCTTTACGAAAAGACCAAGTTCCAAGTTTTTGAGGATGGAACGATGAGATACCAGGGACGATTATGTGTTCCCAATAATGAAGAAATAATATGGGAAATTCTGTCGGAAGCACATAGGAATAATTATAGTATCCACCTTAGAAATACAAAAATGTATTGAAACCTACGTCAACAGTACTGGTGGAATGGTATGAAGGCCGATATTGCTAAGCACGTTTCTCAGTGCTTGACATGCCAACAGGTGATCGCCTAACTAAATCTGCCCATTTCCTAGCAGTACGTATGGATTATCCAATGGATAAATATGTTGAAATATATGTAAGCCAAGTAGTACGCTTATATGGTGTTCTTGTAACCATCACGTTAGATTGAGACTCGAGGTTTACCTCGAATTTTTTACGAAGTCTCCAAACTGCCTTAGGGACCAAGCTTCAATTTAGTACTACCTTTCATCCGCAGACGGATGGATAGACAGAAAAAGTAATCCAGGTACTAGAAGACATGTTGAAAGCTTGCATGATTGATTTTAAAGGAAGTTGGGATGAGAAGTTACACCTGGTGGAGTTTGCGTATAATAATAGTTTCTAGCAAAGTATTGGTATGGCTCCCTATGAGGCACTATATGGGACAAGATGTAGGACGCCTGTTTGCTGGAACGAAGTAGGTGAGAGAAAACTAACAGGACCTGAGTTGGTACAAGCTACTATAGATGCGGTAGAAATCATCAGGAATAGACTCAAGACAACCTAGAGTCGACAGAAAAGTTATGCAGATAAATGTAGAAGGCCATTAGAATTTAACGTGGAAAATCACGTATTTCTAAAGGTATCCCTGATGAAGGCTATATCACGATTTGGAAAGAAAGGAAAATTGAGTCCAAGATTCGTTGGACCTTTCGAGATCCTTGAAAGGATAGGGGATGTAGCCTATCGATTGGCATTGCCTCCTAAGTTGTCAAATATGCATGATGTTTTCCATGTGTCGATGTTAAGAAAGTATAGCCCGATCCTGCTCATGTACTTGATCATGAGATTATCAAGGTAGATGAAAAAGTGAGATACATAGAAAAGCCGATACAGATATTGGATTCTTTTGTGCCAGCATGCATCCAATTGTTGTATTGATGGCCAACAAATATAGTTTCAACGGCCTACTCACCTTGGGTGGTATCAAAACTAGAGGATTGCAGAGGTATGTTTTTATCTGGTCGAATTCCTGTTGATGCTTGTCTTCCCACACAAACTCCTCTTGATTTTTGAGCTTCAATAGAAAATGCTTTGCCCTTTCCTCACAAATTAGAATAAATATACGTAAAATTTTTACCTTCCCCAATACCATTTGAAGCTGCTTTTTAGAAGTTGGCCGTGTCAATTCTAGAATTACCTTAGTTTTATTTTTATCTATTTCTATCCCTCTTTGATTAACCAGGAATCCTAGAAAATTTCCAACCTTAACACCAAAAGCACACTTCAGTGGATTCATTTTCAATTTATACTTTTGCATCCTAATGAATGCTTGTTCTAAATAGTGTAAATGATTTACCCAGTTTGACTTGATGATGACATCATCTATATAACCTCCATGAAGTCACCTATCATGTCACGGAAAATGAAGTTCATTGCCCTTTGAAGCGTCACACTTGCATTCTTTAATCCAAAAGGCATGACTACCCACTCGAATAGATGACCTCTTAATGAGGTCTTTTGCAAACATAGGGTTCTCCATAAATAACCTTATCAAAGTGTTTCGTCAATTGATTCTTTGAGACTCACTCAACTATCCCTTTATCAAAACGGCAAACTCAATGCTATTGGGATCTACCAGTGAGGTTTGCTTACGTAAAATATTATCTTCGGATACCCCCTGGCATTCTGTTGTCGCATGTGACCAAGCTATTCATGGTTTCATATTAGATCTAATATATTCTACCTTATCACCGTTCTAAAGTACCAACATTTACTGAAGAGTATATGGTACATACTGGTTACCATGAATCCAATCTCTCCCTAACAATAAATTTTACAACCCATTAGCGTCGACACACAAAAAGAAGTCTCGGAGGTTTTGGACCCCATAATAAAATCATCTACGAATATTCCTTTAACATGCGAGACATCCCCCATAAAGTCTGACAGTTGAATGTTCGATGGGATTGTCTCATTGTCTCTTCTTCTAATTTTCTAGTAGAAGCGGTAAGGGATGAAGTTCAAAGTGGATCCTCCATCAACTAACATAGGATGTGGGCCGACCATTAATTCTTGCATTAATATTTAATGTTCTCAAGTGGTTTGAACTTTGTGTCGGAGGTTTCTCAAATTTCATTACCTCTTCAGCATTAAAACATAATTCCATGCCCTACTTTCCGTCCGCGAGGATTTCTTCGCACAATTTTGTAGCAGATGGGAACGTGCGGTATTCATTAGGAAGTTTCGCCTGCACCATACACGAACTTAATGGTGATACTGACCTTGATATGGGACTCCCCTTTTGCTCTGGTGACTGAACAACTGCTTTTGTGGCCAACCTTCCGACTTGACTAGCAGCAATGTTGTCATTCTTTGACTTTCTTCTCCAAACCAGATTCTTTGCTTTGACCCTTTTTGGATTATGAGTTGGCATAATAGTGTGTTTAACTTGAGTGATGTGAACCTGGTCAAGCTGCTTTTGGAGGAATTGCATCTTCTTCTTTCTTTGCATTCTCCTTTTCTAGGTACGTGTCAAGCTGTCTTTTTGGGGCTGAGCTCTCTCAATCTTATACCATTTATCAGTAGGTGGATCGTGGGTATCTTTAATGCGCGTCAATGCTGGGAATTAGCCATCTGCTGTGGATCTTCATCGTTGAACTCTACTCCCCATCCAGATGGACTAACAACTTAAGGGTAAATAGGAGGTGAATTAAAACTTACATAATCGTCATATTTTTCACTATATTGTCCTAGAGTCCCAATAGTTAGGTCCCCTTCCTCATATCTCTGTTTAAATGACTTTTTACCCACTCGACGCGTACAGAATTTTCTAGAAGACCCTGTCTCATATACAATGGGTTCTTTTTGGTTAGAACTACTGAGATTATTCACCTTATTGTTGACCATCACGCCATATTGATTGTGGTGCTCCCTTGAATAATAGTTCTGTTGGTTGACCAATTTCTTGCATTTTGGACACAATTGAGGGCCTTAGTTGATACTAGACTCAAAATCAGATAGCTCAATTGTTTTCCTTTGAGAAAGATAATGCTTACTACGATGGGATAACCTATCAAAATTTGGCTTTCTTCGAAGTGAGTTCGTCAATCTCGAATTGTATTCCCTGTCAATGACCCTTTGGCTAGGATGATAATGTTGGTTCCTGGTACTATACCTCTGCTGCCCAATCACCTGCTTACATCTTACACAGAATCTGAGTTGGCAATGACTCTTGGGTATAGGTCTTATTCTAGATGATATCATTCCAGTCATAATAGGGAATGGGTCCACATCAACTTCCGTAGGAGCTTTGTTCTTATCATCTACACATTTTATCTTCCCCTAGCGTCTTGAATGTTCCTTTTAAAAACCATGCAATTGTTGGTATTATGACTCTATGAATGATGCTATTTGCAATATCTCTTTCCTGCCGCGCGAGTATAATTTGCCCTTTAGTGAACCTTATTTAACCGTCAGCCAACAATAGATTGAATATCTCTTCAGTCTTATTGGCATCGAAGGAGTAATAAATAGGCTCCTTAACTTTGGGCATGAGATTGGATCTCTCATTTACCCTAGCTAGCTTTAATGCCTGACAAACATAGGGTTTATCCATAATCATTTTAGTTATAGCCACTTCCGCTATATTAACCTCCTCTAACTCTTCGTCTGTTTCTATAGCGTCAGCCCAATTAACATTTGTACGTCTACCATGCCTTTTTTCCTTTTCCTTGAGCAAGTTCTCATGCTTGGTGGCTATGGTAGACAATTGAAATAAATCGGAATAGGGTTGTCCAACCATTCTCTCTCGAATCTCAAATTTCAATCCATTGAACACAAGATCTACAAAAGTCTTCTCAAGCAAAGAGACCAAACACTTATTTCTGGCTCTCTTAAACCTAGAAATGTATTGATCTACGGACAAAACTGGGATAGCCCTTTGAAACTGGATGTGGAACAATCTTTCCATTTGTTCCCATGAATTAATTGAGTTCGGTGGCAATGCAGTGCATCAAGTGAAAGCAGTTTTTGGCAATGATAAATGGAATAATCTTAGCTTCCAATGGTCTGCATGTGTTACATCTTCACATTGTACCAAGAAACGATCAACATGCTCAAGAGTCGACTAATCCTCTTCACCAATAAATAGAGTGAACTTAGGCATTTTGAAACCTCTTGGATAGGGTATAATATCATCCAATCTAGATATGGTTTTTTTTTTTTTTTAATATTGGCTAGACATGCAACACCATTGTCGAAACCTCTTAACAATGGCTCGATTATTGTCTGATTTTGAATAGGAGCCATAGGAGGAAACCTTGGAACTTGTTGCACGGCGTAATTGGGGCAATACTAAATTTGCATTTTGCTGAGGTACTTGATGGTATTGCTGCTGAAGCCCATAGAATTGTGGATGTTGCTATATTACAGGTACCGGATCTATTTGTGGATTGGGGATATTTGCTTGAGCGAGAGAGAGAGGTTGCTGCAATATTTGTGGCTGAAAGTTCGGAAGTATTTGGGGCTAGATATTAGGAACTTGTTGCTAAGCATTAAGAGGCCTTAAGTGAGGTACTTGAGGGTGCACATTTGGTATTCCACTTGGGAAAAATGGGGCTCAACATTTACTTGAACATTTACTTGCTGCAATCAATCCTACCCCCTAGCTGGAGTCATTACAACTCCAAAAACCTCTACTGTGACAGGGAACACATTCGCCTGAGGCATCAAAATGGGGTTTGGATGAGTCAAACCCATTCCCGAGGCATTCTCCAGTATTGTACTTTGTTGAGTTGCTAGCGAAATAAACACTGCAAGACAGCAATAAGCATTTGTAATGACATGCTCATTGGTGGACCCATATGCTTGCACGGTTGTAAGAACTTCTCCCCTTTGTAGGATTCTAAAAGAGGGTCTAGTCAACGAGGTTTGTCCTGTATTGCTTAATGTTATTTGTGAAGCTGAAGATACAATAACATACCCGGTCGAAACAGGGACTTGTCTTATTTGAGGCTGAACTGGGTTTGTCGGAACACCATTCTGTCCTTGTGCACACTCGTGATACATGTTGTTAATCAATGGTCTAACTACATTAGTCATACGTCTAACCATGTAATCAACAAACTCATTTTGAGTTTCTTCCATTGTTTGCCTCATAGTAGCAAGCATGACCGGCACAAGGTCCACCTGCCTTCTTTCTTCTGCATGATGCCTTGAAACATTAGCTCCTTCCTCTTGGACCTGGTTCATGACCTCATTTCGAGGGAGTTGGGCTGATGTGGACTCGGCCTGTGCATTGTTCTTAACCATTAGCACTTGCTCGTCAGTGGTGTTATTCAAGTTGATCCGACTTCAAGTACATGGCATGGCATTCTCTTAACTTAACACAAGTGTCCCATTAGTCGTGCCAAAAAGATGTTTCACCGATTTTGATTCCTGTAAAAAATCTTTCACCAAACATTGCATTTTGGTTTTATTATAGGAGACCTAGGTTTTGTGTTGAGCTTGGGCAGAGAATGTCAAATGCACTGGGAGTGTTATTTTCAACTTGTATATACAACCATCGACAATCGATGCCTAAATGACTCAAAGACTAACATTGCTAAGTACAAATTACACCAGAATTCAATCAATGATGTGATCTAGACACTAGTAACTGGATAGCCTAAACTTTGAAGCCAAACTATACCGAAATTCAATCTACGACACAACTTGTTTTAGGTGTAAATCTGGAATTTAATTAATGGCAATACTCTCGGATAGGCAAACAACGCCAGAATTGAATCAACGACGCTGAGCTTGTGAAACTACGAATAATCAACGACGGGAATCTTGAAAACTACGAATAAGGTGTGATAAAATAAAGATAAAGTAAAGGCAATTGATGTGTTGTTTGGGGGAGGACCTTCTCTTTGGAGAAGCTGCAATATTTATAGGGTGGACTAATGTTCCTCAGTCGGTTACTTTTCCTTGGTCACTACTCTTCACAATCTCCACGTTTTTCATTCCTTTTGGACGACCTTATCCTTTAACAATCGCTTCTTGACCCATCGACGATACTCGTGCAACTTGCTCATCAAACAAATAACCATTCCCCATTTTCGTGCTCATTTCTCGTGATAGTTATTCTCACTTGAGTTCTAGTGCTAATCCCATATTATCTTTAAATCTGGTACACTATCCTCATAGCCTAACATGTGGCCATCAATTACCTGGATGTCGACCCTGGAGTTGGCTTCTAGAATTCCATGGGGACTTAGCTTAAGTAGCCTTCACGAAAGTTGTTTTCCTTTAATTTTGTGAACCAAATTGGGGCATTTCATTCAGCCAAAACGGGGCGTTTCATCCAATATTCTCTTGTGGTCATCACGTGATCTCGGGAGTAATTTTGGATGTCAACAACAACATTTGTTACGTAAACAATGACGTCATTTTGTGAGACACGCTGGCATTACGTGGGTATCACATGTTGTCCTCGTTGTCGTTGGACTTCTCTCTTTCTCTTTTGACCATCAAGCTATCCACACCACAACCCACTGCTGCCTCCATCCGCCGCAATCCATGGACTTAAATGCCGCTACCACCAAACTTGACCGTATCGGCCACCCCCTCACTAATGTCAGCCGCCACCAGCCCCATCCTCTATCTCTATTTTTCTCGTACTTGCGACGCCAATCAAGTTGAGTTTGATCTTTAATCTTGGCTGCACAACCTCGATTCGTGCTTAGAGATCACAATTTTCATACGCGAGACCCTGATTACGGTCCGAACAAAGAGAACTATTGGGATTCCATCAATGGTGATTAGGGAGAGATGAGCTAGGGCTCTGTTAATGTTGGTGATTGAAGAGAACGAGTGTTGTCGGCAGGTCATAGTGACGGAGTGATGAATTTTTGACAATGGGCGATGGGTTTAGATGGTGAATCTTTGCAGCCGCAGTCTCTGCAGGTGTAGAGGAGGAAGGGTAAAAGAAGAAGAAAAAACAAAAAGGAAAAAAAAAAGTGATTAGTTCATTGAGAATCTTAAAACTTATCATGAAAGTGCAATTAAATCATAAAATTTTGAAAAAATACAATTAAATCCTAAAATTTGTTATGAAAGTATAATTGAGTATTAAAACTAATAAAAAAGTGCAATCGAATTCTAAAATTTACAAAATCGATCCAATCAAGTCTTTTGGTTAATTGTACTTTTTGAAAGTTTTAGAATTTGATTACACTTCTTAAATATTTTAAGACTCGATTGTGCTCTTGTGACAAATTTTAGAGATTGATTACATTTCTAAAATTATTAGGGCTCAATTGCATTTTCTTAATAAGTTTTAAGACTTCTAGTGCATTTATTCAATATATATATATAATAAGTGTAAGTGAAAACATGTGCGATGGAAAAAGGAAAAAAAAAGAGGTGACGGTCTGCGTTTATATTTTTGTCCATTCATCGCATTGGCGGTGCCCCAAATCAGCCAAAAGCACGTGACAAGACGCTTAATTTAACGAGAAGATCACATCAAATCGATTTGAAAAAAAAAATCAGTGATTAAATTAAACAAAAAGAAATTAGGGATAACTTTAGACCATGAGAACAATTGGGGGAACGCCTGTGGCATTAACACAAAAACTTACTAAAGTTTTCCTATCAAGCATATTGACAATATTAGATTGAATTGTGGGTGTGTCCCATCTTTTCAAAATCCAAAGTGATTTTTCTTGTGAACTAACTTTTAGTAAAAAGAATTTAGTTCATGCTATATTATTCTTTTCATTTAGCAACTTTTATTGCTCAACAATAAAGACTTAATAGGCATATAACAATCTGTAATTCATAATACATATTGTAAAAGTAACATTTCACATCACCTATTATTAATATTTCTTGAATTGTGGAGTAAGTGTTTGATTTCATTCTAAAATGATTGTTTATATTACTTACAAAAATGAATATAACAAAAAATATTTTCATTATCCATGAAAATATTTAGATATAAATTGTTATGAATAATGAAAATATATTTCACTAATTAATTATTTTAATTGATATAATCAATCATTTTTAGGATAATATTATTCAAATTATCCATTTTCGTAAAACATATGGAGCCTAAATAATCACCTCTTTATACATATGTCATAAATCAAGCCTATCATGGCACTAATCCTGTAAAATCCATGTGCACTACTAATCTAGGCAAGAATTCTTCCTCATTATTGTTAATAGAAATGAGTCCGGCGTGTCATTACGTACAGAAAGAATTTTTACTTGATTCATGACGATTGGACGTAGCCGTCAATTTGGAATATCTCGTCCTAATATAAACATTGCAAATTTAATTATAAAAATTAAATGGATGAGTCAGTAATTTGATAACTTCAAATGAATGGGGAACTTTGGTTAGCCGCCGCATGCAACGTCAGTTGCCTCTATAACAAGAGATCCATGCTTTTTCTTCGGAGGACCAAGAAGGAAAGGTCGTCATTTCAAATCCAATATGGGCTGCGCATTTTGCCTGGGTGACGTCAACGTGCACGGAAGCGTCGATCAGAATTCCGGGGACAGAGACATCGAGAGATCATTCGGGTGGTAGTCGTTGAGTTTGTTTGCACTTATTGTTGGCCCACAAATGCTTGCACAACGTCACAGAAATCTTTGGGTAGATTTAAGTCTAAAATTTTTTTAGAGTCAATACACGAAAATCATTAAAAAAAATTTGAATTGATATATCTGTGACATATTTATCTGATGTTAATTTTCGCAATATTAAACTAATACAATTAAAAATCACATATTGGTTCATTTGTAATAAATGAAAGGTAAAACTCAAAACTAATATACATATAAACTACCACGTGACATTTAACTTAGCAATTCTAATTGTAAAATTTAACAGAAATTAATAAAGAGTAAATTATTCACAAGCATACCAATTTGAAAATTTTTTATAGTCCAAAAGCTAGTTTTTAGTAAATTTATCACATGTGTACCTATTTAATTTTTAACCCAAAATTTTATTAATTACATGTTACAAAACATTAGATTCCGCCAAAAAAAAAAAAAAACACACACACACACACACACACACAAAATATTATAATACTTTTTATACAGTGGATGGCTTTATTTTCTAACTTTTTTCCTTTCTTTTTCCTTTTATTGGTGTCCAGCCATCGCCAAGTTGCTCTCTCTTGTGGGGGTTGAGGCTAGCCCGCCCAGCCATAACTGGTGGCCAACCAACAGCAAAAGGAGGAAGAAAGGAAAAAAAAAAAATAATATTATTAGGATAGACGATGTTTAGGATGTTTATATCAATAAATTTCAATCAAAATTGACTGAATAGATTTAATGGGAAAAATATGAAAAATTTTAGGACTTAATTGATAAAATTTAAAGATTCGGGATTGAATTAACAAAAATACAATAAATTTAAGACTTTTTAGATAATTTTCTCTGGTTCAATATAGTGAAAGATTGAGATAATGATTCCATCTTGTTTTGGAGTGCCCCGTCATGGGTGACCAGAGATTATGTCAAAGGGCTTTACTAGTTAAAATGTAATATCATTTCTACGATGCCACAATATTGGAACATGTACTTTTTTTTTTGGTCAGTCAACATGTACTTCTATATTAGAAAAAGGGTTGTTCAAGATGGTCCCACCCCACAGGGAAAATCCAATTGGTCAGCCATTCCTGAGCGTTCACGTCCTCCTCTCCCAAAATTGCTGGACAAAGACGATCATGTCAGCATGGATAAGACTTGCGTCATCCTCGCGCTTGTGTTCTCGACAGTCATAGAGCCGTCAGGACATCTAGAAAGTGAGACACATTTGTGATTGATTTCCTTACTCCCACACGAGCTCACACGTGTCCTTGATTTTCCATTGGTGAGTTATACATGAAACATTTACATAGAGAGGTAGCTATTACATACTCAAAAAAAAAAAAATATATATATATATATATATATATATATTTTTTTTTTTTTTTCAAATTCTCATTACACTTCGGTAGTGTTTGTTCATGTTCCTTATTTATGTTTTTGAACAAAAATTCTATTTTTTTGTTCCGGGGAATAAAAAAAGAACAGAAACGCGTTTGTTTGCGTTTCTGTTCCAAATCTGTTTTTTTTGTTTCCGAGAACAAAAAAAAGAATAGAAATAAGAAACAAAAAAAAAAAGTTGTTTCTTATTTCTAACAAAAAAAAAAAACAACTTTTCTCTCTCCTCTTTTTTTTTCTTCTTATTTTCTTATTCTTTTTTCTTTGGCTGGTTGTTGGCCTCGGCCATGGCCGGCAACCGGCCGTCGAGGGCCGGCGACACAATTGAGGGCCGACGACCTCGCCGGAGCGTTGCCGGCCCCCGGCGAGGTTTGGCCTCGCCTTGGCTGGGCGAGCCCAAGCTCGCCCAGATCCAGCGAGGCCGAGCTCGCCCAGCCACCAACAAGGCGAGCATCGCCGTGGCTGGGTGAGGCCGCTGGCCACAAGGAAGAAAAAAAGAAAAAGAAAAAAAAAAAATTAAAAAAATTAAAAAAAATTAAAAAATTAAAAGAAACAAAAAAGAACACAAATTTATCAAATATGTTTCTTTTCTTTTTTTATTCCAGGAACAAGTTTACCAAATGCATTCTTTTGTTAAAAACTATTCCCCGTAATAGAAATAGTTTTTTCTACTAATCTTCCATTCTAAAAAGCCAAGTAAACGCACCATTCGAGATCATCCTTGGTCAAAGATAACGATGGTGACATTGGCTAAGTAGAATGGAAGAGAGAGAGAGAGAGAGAGAGAGAGAGAGAGAGATATGTTGAGTTAATTTGTGATTAATGAAGATTAGTAGGCCCGTGCAATATTTCTAAGGATGGATTTTCTAATTTCTCTGCTCTTTGCACCATCTACCTTTTTATTTTGCTGGGAAAGAAACGCGGGGTTGGGAGACTAGCCCGAATATATTTGATAATGCTATCATAAAGATTCAATATTCAATCTAAAATGTTGGGATGTATTACTTAACATCACTCATAATTTAGAGGGAACAAAGGAGCATTTAAGGTCGTTTTTTATTCAATGTAGCTTTGGCATTTCAAATTTGTCGTATTGGTTCGATAACAATTTAGTTGGCATTCTACAGTAGTAAAAGTCACATGACATCTAGTTCAACATGATGGGACCCACCACGAATAATTTTAAAATGTTCTCTATCTAATTGAACTAAAGGATTGTGCAAAAGTTCGAAAATTATTTATCTCATTACCCTAAAAGAAAAGGGAGAACAAACAAAGAAGGGAGATAGAAAGCCTTGAACTACATAAATTGCCACCTTGCCTAAATTTGCTATGGATAAAATAATTTGGATCCTTTTTTTTCTTTTTTTGTCAGAGATTTGAATCTAAAGATGTTAGTTTCTTAGGATCTAGATAGTAAGATGTATGAGTCTTATCTAGTATCCCTGAGATTAAAGCATTCAAATCATTAAGTATTGTGGACTAAGTTTAGATAAGAACTTAAGCGACTCTTCTGAAAATCACAATTAAGTTTGGATAACATGTGGACATATTCAGTATTTTGACATAATATCATGGGATGACACATTATTTGCATCCCTTAAGTAAGGGATACAATATAAGAGGACAACGGATGATAAATCAAAGGGCCAAGTATGAAGTATGCCTGATTCAATAGTGTAGATGCATATTTACCATCAGGTCCATGCTCTAATTAGCTACTAATTTTGCTACCTCACCGTGCAAGTCATGCACATTCATGCACACGTATCTGAGTTTTGCCCCCAACCTGGCCCACTGTACATAAATATGTGAGTGACATAATAAATAAGTTGAAAAATAAAACCATCGTCCAATCAGAATTCCACAAGGCAAACTGGGCGTCATGTTGCTCAAATCCTTTTTGTCTCTCTCCGAACTTCCTCACAAAAGGACACAAAAAAACACGAATCCCCCACCGTGAGATAGGAACTCCCCCCGCCCGACCCCAAACTTTTCAACGCGTCCGATCTTGCCTGACCAAACCCTATAACCTACCAACCCTCCATCATTTGTTTGTTGCCACCAAATTTAAAATTGACTATATTAGTATAATAATTTTTGAGATATTATGAAAATAACAGTTTATTGTGAACCATAAATTTTTGAAAAAGTGAATCTCACAACAATTTATAATTATTTGTGATTTGATTTTTTATAATTCAGAATAAATTATTATTCTCACAATACAATAAATACCGTCGCGCAATCATTTCTCCTTTGAAATCCATCTTCTTAAAGTTTACTGAAAAAGTACACGCGCAAATTATCTCACTCTTCACTTCCTCATTTGATATTAACTCACTTTGCCATGGAAGGATCTTTTTCAAGAGGTAATCAGAACAGTGAGAACAAGGATGAGATGGGGAAGAAGAGGGGATCACGGTCGCGATGTGATCAAAACCGGTACTGCGCGATCCGGCAAAGCCCTTGGGGCAAGTTTGCGGCTGAGATCCGGGACCCCTTGAGGAACGGCACCCGCCTCTGGCTCAGGACCTTTGAGACTGCGGTGGAGCCGTGCCTACGACCGGGCTGCCTTTGCCTTTCGAGGCCATTTGGCCATCCTCAACTTCCCCAACGAGCAACAATATTACACTCAGAATGATTACAATGTCTCCAGCCACCACAGTTCTTTCTTGGCATCCCATTCGCTGTCATCATCGTCATTCTCATCAGCAGGTTCGTCATCATCCGCTGTGTCAGTTCTGCCGAGCCTTCCAGAGACATGATCGAGTTCCGAGTATCTGGACCATAAGTTGTTGGAGGATATACTGATGTCGCACAGCGACATGTAGGGTATATGCGGGTAGGCGAGTCCATCTTTAGGGTTTCCAAAAATTTTAGGTGAGAAATCTCTGTTTCTTGTTTCAATCGACTTCTTCGGTGAGAGTTTTCGCTTGAGGAAAGAGATCGCGTGGCGTTTCATATTCTGCTTGGAATATCTCGTCGCAACATAAACATCGCAAATTATATTATGAAATTAAATAGATGAGTTATTAATTTGATATATTCAAATGAATGGGGAACTTTGGTTAGCCGCCGCGGGCAACATCAAGTGCCAATATGACACGAGATCAATGCTTTTCCTTCGGAGGCCCGAGAAGAGGAGGTCTTCCTTTCAACTCCAATATGGGGGCGCATTTGCTGTGGGTGACGTCAGCGCTCACGGAAGCTCCAATCAGAATGGAGAGAACCGAGAGAAAGAAATATCATTCGTTGCGAGTTGTTGGGTTTGTTTGCAAAATATATTGGCCCACAAATACATGTAACTCCTCACGGATACTGTTGGGCGGACTTTTAGTCTAAAAAGTTTGTATTAATGTCATAAAAAGGAACATTCGAATCTACGTAGAGTCCACCAAAAAATATATATATTTTTTTTATATTGTGATTGGCCATGTTTCTATCCCATTTATAAAATTAATCTATCCATCTTTTTGGAGAAAAATTTCAAATAAGAGTTCAAAGGGAAATCGTTTTCTCAAAAAAAGATCTAAAGTAGAAAATGTCTTAAATTTTGATATAAACTTCAAATCTTATTCATAAACAAGGGCATTTTCATCCAAGAACATTTTTTCTTTATTTTTTTTTATTTCTTCATTTTCACTTTCTTTTTGTTTTCTTTTTTTTCTTTCTTCATCTTCCTCATGCCTTCATCTTTTCTCCGAATCACCTTCGACCCCATCATTAGCCTCCCCACAGCGAGCTCGTGAGCTTTGCTTTGTCATGTAGGCTCTCATCGATCAAGGTGACAAGAAACTGAACTTGAAGTTATTTGATGTTGGTCGCCTTCTCCGACAACAAAATCCTAAGTTCCTTAGGATGCATCAAATCTCAGCTTGCCCCTGCTCGATGTAGGGCTCAGATTGGCCTCCATCTAATGACGAAAATGTTGGAATTACTGTCAAGGGTGGTGGCCGACGAGATCGAGGGCTCGAACTGGACTTGCCAATAATAGCAATGTGCAATTGGAGAGGAAGGTGTGGATAAGGATAAGGTCAATCTCAGGGAGTTACGAGATTTGAGAACTAAGGTTGGAGGATGTGGAACTGGGAGGAGATCCTGTGATCTGTAATTGGTTAATGGTGGTAGATTTTTTATGATGTGCCTGGGGCTTCTTTGGCCATGTGATTGGTAGGTAATAATGTGAAGTTGATTGACAATCAATCTGAGGAGGGGTTATCCATTGAGGAGAAGAGTCGCGTCGATGAGAATGGCAAAAGTGCAAGTGGGTGTCTCCAAATTGGGGATTACTACGAGGAGCCACTGGCATTGCAAAGGAGAAGGATGAGCTTTGAAAGATCAAATTTGCCCAAGTGGGGCAAACTTGAATTTGAAATTGATGAAGCAAACTTGTTGCCGAGGTTTAAATAGTCGTCTGCTACAACGAACAAGATGATCTAGCGATGCTTAGTTAATATTGCTCCTGTTGTTGGCAAGCAGTACCAAAATTAGGCAATAAGATTGTAGTTTCTAGGTTGACAACAGGCATGGAATTTCTGACCAAAAAGAAGGCATGGAATAAGTAGCCGAGAGAACAGATGTTGCTAAAGGGATAGGTTGCATTGCTTGAGAGTTGGACAAGAAGTTGGAGTCTCGGCAAAAGCAGAAACATGGTACTAATGAAGATTAACCAATTAGTAATCATGGGCTAAAGAGTCATGTGACATCCATGGTTCGAACCACTGTCTTGGTCATGAAAGGTGGTCTAGGAATTGGTACGCCGATAATGGGGATCGGCCATAGATCGATCCAAGGATCGGTCATCGATCAATCGGCCCGATTTGGAAGGTGACTAAGAATCAGCTATGTTCAGTCGAAAGATTGACCATGGGTCGGCCACGGGATCGACAGTGAATCAGTCCATCAATCACACAAGTTGATCAGAATATATAACCATGGATAGGTTGTCGACCATGAGGATCGGTCATGGGACGATCATGTATTATCATGGATCGATCAATGGACGGTTATGGTTGATTCCACGTAGTCATGTACCAATCGTGGATGACTCCGCATGGTCATTGTATCGGTCATGAATGACTATTGACCGATTTTGTGCTACCGTGTATTGGGTTGGATTGATCGACCCCACACAATCACATGACAATCGAGGACCGACCATGGATCAACCATACGCAAACATGGATAGGTCATGAACCAACCATGAAATGTTGTGGGGATCGTGGACCGGCCACATACCAGTCCTAGGCCCAATTAGTTGACCAAGAACTGGCCATAGGCCTAGCTGATCCTGGCCATGTGCTGGTCAGAATAGACCACTAACCTAGTTATGTCGATCAAGCTCGGCTATATCCAACCTCGTTCGATTGTGAATTAACCATAAACCTTGGTCCAAATAGGATAGTCAATTGTGGATGAATGTGAAAAACTCTCACCAAATAATTATGGCGTTTACCTT
Organism: Eucalyptus sp. ANBG9806169; assembly: GCA_014182395.1. Classification (NCBI taxonomy): domain Eukaryota; kingdom Viridiplantae; phylum Streptophyta; class Magnoliopsida; order Myrtales; family Myrtaceae; genus Eucalyptus; species Eucalyptus sp. ANBG9806169. Next base: position 21,786,014 of record CM024574.1, on the reverse strand, counting down.
GGCTTATTTCTCATGATTGCCGTTATGTTCTTTGGAAGCTTACAATTTAATGAGGAAGATGACTCATGTGTCCAAGTGGCAAAATAAGAACTTAGCTTATGATTGTATTTATGTCCTTTTGAAGTTAGTTAATTAATGAAGGAGATGACTCATAAGCTTCAGTGTGATGGATATCATTACAAGTTGAATTGGCATTGAGGCGTGTCAATTTAAGTCTCTCTCGGCTTTGGATCGGTGTTCAGGCATGTATATTCAAGCCACAAGTTCCATGCCATGCTCGGTATATTAGGGCACGAATGATAATTATTCTATTTCTGTTCTAGAACTATTTTTCTATTTTATATTTGTTTATGAAATAGAAATTCATTTGGCAACGCAATTTCATTTTTCTATTTCTAAAACAAATTTTTAGTCCAAAAATAAGTTTTGAATAGAAATGAGAAGTAAAAATTTTTTACTTTTCTCTTTTTGGAATAAAAATGAGAAATAAAAACTCTTTTCATTACTCGTCCTTACTACTAGCCGGGGCCGCCCACCTGCCACTATTGCCTGCCATCCGTCGCTGCTGATTGCATCCTCCATCGGTTGCTGTCACCAGCCTAGTTGGTCGTTGTCCACCGACCGTTGGCCGTCATTGCTTGTCGATCACTGTCGTCGGTTATCGGTTGCCGCCACTTGCCGATCATTGATCGCCGGTCATCAAGTGCATCCTTCGCCCAAGAGAGAGAAATTTTGTGTTGTTATCAAATGAATTTCTAGTTGGGAATAGAAATTTTGTATTATTATCAAACACGTATTTTTGCTCAAAAACTCATCTAATAATAGAAATAAATTGTATTTTTTTCTAGAAATCAATTTCTAGCCACAATGGTTGTCATTTGCGCCTTTAGTAGTTATGATGTCTTAGGTCATGGTACACATATTTGCATGAGTATGCCTTCGGACCTTGTTTGCATTGGCTAAGATAAAAAAATAATGAACCGAATTGTGTGATGCGTGATGTGTCATCCTATAAAGGAAAGATAAATTCTATCAACGCATCTTGGCTATGCCAAGGACAAATCATTGAGGGGGATGATCAAGGAGCATGCACTCGAAAAGGACAATATTGGGTTGGGATGAGGGATGGTCCAAGAGCACACCTTTACCCCAAATGATGTGTTTTACATTGCCTCATTCATGAGAATGGGATGCCCAATGGATTTCAGACGCACGGTGGATTCCGGATGCTCGATGGATTTCGAATGCCTAGTGGATTCCGGAAGAACCGATGGATTTTGATTAAGTTAATAAATGAAATTCCGTGTGCATGTTTCTATGTTTAATTTGATGATTCTGGTAGGGCTTGCATCACAAATAAGCCGAGTTGTTCACATGCACATAATCAAGGTAATGCAATGGATTTGCTATTGATCTACCATCAATGCCTTAACGAGGTTGAGATTCATAGGTTGATTCAATGATGAGACGTCCTCCTATTTGGAGATTAGTGATTTTACTTACTAAGTCTTTGACTCACCCCATTGTTTTTCTCAGATTTCTAGGTATGGAAGTCTCACCCCTTTAAACTTGAGGCCACACTAGAGGAGATAGAAATCCCCTAGTCTACAACTGATAGAAGATTAATATAAATAAGGAAATGCACATAGAAAAGGACTTGTAATTATACTAATGTAAAATTAACAATGGGTAATATTAGCAAGAGGCTTAAGAGGAGTCATCTTAGCATCATGTGATTTGACATATTGGGCATGTTTGGTAATGCTCCAATTTTTCTATTTTGTTGTTATTTTGTTCTTGGAATATAAATCCATTTGGTAATGTCAGTTAATTTTTCTAGTCTCAATAATAGAAAAGTGGCGCCGTAATAGATTGGGAACAAAGATAAAAAGTAAAAAAAAAAAAAAAAAAAAAAATGTTTGTTCTCAGAACAATTTCTAAACACAAGGTCATTTTTTTTCTTTTCTATTTTCCTTCCTTCTTCTTTCTCCCGTAACCAATTGCCAGGCCTCGGTGATAGCTAGTGACCGGCCAAAGACTTGGGCTAGCAAGGCTCTACCTCGCTAGATCTAGCGAGGCTCGACCTCACCCAAATCTAGCGAGGTCAAGCCTTGCCGTGGTTGGGCAAGATCAAGGGGTAAGGCTTGACCTTGCCCAAATCTAGAAAGGTCAAGCTTGGGCAAGGTCAAGCCGGTCACTAGCCATTGTCATGGCCTTGCGACTGGCTAGAGGAGGAAGAAGAATGGATGAGAAAAATATATATTTTTTTAAAAGAAAAATCCTAAAAAAATTATTTAAAACTAAAAAAATTCACGTCACAAATAATTTTGAGGGTCAACACTTTTTTGTTCTTTTTCTATTCATAGGATATAAATTTAGAGTCATACTAAATGTGTTTTTCTACTCGGAAACTTGTCTAGGAAATAGAAATGGAAAAAGTTATTTTTGAATAGAAATTATTCTCGAAATAGAAATATTAGCAAACGCATCATTAAAACCCTAGACAAATCATATCGTCGCATTAGAAGGGAAGACCTTCGTAATTATCCATTCTTAAAACAAAATAGACCCATTGAGGCGTTTTAGCGAACATCTTTGAGGCACGTGGTATGCCTCGAAGGAAGACGCTCAAATCAGACCAAAACTTGCAATTGATGTCAGGATAACAGAACCTAGTTTTGCAAGCATGTCGCTTGTTTTGGCTCCGTAGAATTGTCTAGGAACCATTTTGAGGAGAAAAAATTAAAATCTTCAACAAATTAGCTTGTGTTGGAATGGCTTGCACTGAAGAAAAGCCGGTCCTAATCATACGATGAGATGGCATTGCAAGAGAGAGGGCCTGATGATGGTGTCGAAGGTGGAGTGATGAAGAGCAAAGGAGGCGTGAGGAAGAAAAAGAAGAAAAAAAACGAAAAATTAAGAAAAAATATTCTTAGATGAAAATGTCATTACCTGTGAATAAGATTTGAATTTTGAATTCTTATTTGAGACTAAATTAATCACTTCAAACTCTTATTTAAGATTACAATCACTTTAAACCCCTTTTTTTTGCGCCAGTGATCTATATAGTCAGTTATGTGAGCCTTATTTGGTATCCATGGGAATTAAGCACTCAAATCATTAAATATTATGGATTGAGCTTCGACAAGAATTTAACCGTACAACACTATTCTTGCAAGTCATGACATTACTTTGGATATTGACACTATTGTGCAAGGACTGATTCTACCCACCACGTACCCGTTAAAATAGATTACATATAATTCATGATATACAATAAAGACATGTAACGGTGGCTATTTTGAAAATCACAATTAAGTTGGATTTCCAATTTTGACATCCTCAGTATCCTGCACAAATTGAGGCACAATAAAAAAGGATGATAAATGATTCGCACCCCGTGTAAAGGACACATTATAAGAGATGACAGATGACAAATTAAGGCCAATTGTGCTAACGAGCCTCGTGCGTATATAGTCCACCAAATGTATGTAATAAGTATGCCTAATCCAATAGTGTAGATGCATATTACCATCACCTCTCTAACTAAAAGAAAAAAAAAAATTGAGGTCCATGCTATCATTTACTTCTAACTTAGGGCACGTTTGATAACGCTTCTATTTCCAAGAATAATTTCTAATCAGAAATGATTCTTTTTTTTTTTTATTCTGTTCCCGAGAACAATTTCTAAACATTTTAAACCGTTTGGTAACTGTCCAAAATTTCAAATTTTGGATTAGAATTGTGTTTGAGCGCGTTTGGTAACGATTCTGTTCCCGGAAACAAATTCTGATAAAAAATGATTATTTTTTATTCTGTTTCCGAAAACTGATTCTGAATAAAAAAAACGTGTTTTGTAATCGTAAAAATTTCGATTCGGAATAGAATTGCGTTTGGTACCGTGTTAATTGATTCTGTTCCAAATCAATTTATTTTAATTTTTAAATAATTTTTTTTTTTTTTTTTCTTTTTTTTTTTTTTTTTTTTTCTTGTTCCTTTTCTTTTCTTTTTTCCTTTTTTATTTTATTTTATTTTTATTTTATTTTTTCCTTTTTCCTTTTTTTTTTTTTTTTCCTTTTTTTTTTAATTTTTAAATTTTCTTTTTTTTTTTTTCTTTTTTTTCCTTTTTTCTTGTTTTTCTTGTTTTTATTTTTTTATTTTATTTTATTTTTTCTCCTATTCTTCTTTCTTTTTTTTTCCTTTTTTTCTTTTTCCTTTCCTTTTCTTTTTTTTTTTAAAATTTTTAAAATTTTTAATTTTATTTATTTTATTTATTTTTATTTTATTTTTATTTTTTCTCCTATTCTTCTTTCTTTTTTTTTTTTTTTTTCTTTTCTTTTTTTTTTTTTTTTTTTTTAATTTTCTTTATTTTCCTTTTTCCTTTTTTTTTTCTTTTTTTCTTTTTTTATTATTTTATTAGTTTATTTTTTCTCATATTCTTCTTTTTTAGTTTTTTATTTTTTATTTTTTCTTCTTCTTCTTTTCTTTTTCTCCTGTTCTTTTTTTTTTTTTTTTTTTCGGGCCGAGGAGATTCTCCGAGCGAGCTCGCCGACCAATTGCTCGCGACCGGCGACGACAGACGGCGGTGGGTGGCGGTCGCGGGATGGCGGTCAATGAACAAGAAGAAAAGAGAATAAGAAGAGTTTTGATTCTCAATTTTGTTCCCTAACAAGAATCAGCTTTTTTTTTTTTCTTGATTCTTGTCCCAAACCGATTTTGCGAACAAATTTGTTCCCTGAACAAAATTTTTACCAAACGTGATTCTTGTCCCAAACTGATTTTGGGAACAAAAAATCGAATCCGACACTTTGTTGGGATGGTTACCAAACAGCCCTAAATTTCTACTTCAAATTATTTTCTTTTAATTTATAAATATTTTTATTACTTTTTCTTCTTTTCTTTATTTATTTCCTTCCTCCTCTTCTTCTTCAAGGGTTGCCAATTGCCGGCCTTGGGATGGCCGGTGACTAGCCAGACGGAGGTCCATGACCTCGCCGGAGGGTCACCAGCCCTTAGTGAGGCACGTCTCATCGGCCGAGCCTCACCGACAACTAGGTGAAGCTTGGCCAAGCCTTGGCTAAGCTAGCGGCCATGCTCAAATTTGGCGAGGCTGAGCTCGCCCAATCGCCGATGAGGCGAGCTCGACCGAGCCTCGCCCAGTCAGGCGAGGCTTAGGGAGGCCCGGGCGAGGCTCGCCTAGCTACCGACGAGGCTTGGCCGCGCCAAATCTGACAAGGCTGAGCCTCGTTGGTGGCTGGGCGAGCCTTCGGCAAGCTCGCTAGATTGGTCGCCGGTAGCCAACGGCCAAGGGCAACAGCGGTTGAAGAAGAGAAGAGAAGAGAGGGAAGAAGAACAAAAAGAAAAAATGGGTTGGTTTGATTCTAAAATTGTTTCTGATAAATTAACTTTTTTTTACTTCTCGATTCTATTCCAAATATACTTTTAAGAACAAAAAAATAGAAATTTGTTCACAGAAATAAAATTTTATCAAACAAATTTATATTTCGAATTTACTCCTGAGTACAAATGAATAGAAAGTATTACTATTTGGCAAGTTGCCAAACGCACCCTTAGCCACCTCATCATGCGAGTCATGCATACGTATTTGAGTTTTGCCCCCACCCTGGCCCACAATACATAAATATGTCCGAGACATAGCAATTATATATAATTTGAAAATAAAGCCATCGTCCAATCAGAATTCCCAAAGGCATCCGGGACGTCAAGTTGCTCTAATCCTTTTTCTGTCTCTCTCCGAACCTTCTCACAAGAGGGCATAAAAAAAAAGGAAACCCTCACCGTCAGATACGACCTCCCCTACCAACTTTTCAACGCCTCCGATCTTATCAAATTAGACCCTATAAATACCCGCCAGCGTCCGTAATTTTTTTGTCGCCACCAAATTTGAACTCTTTCTTCTTCTAGCTTACCGAAAAAGCTGCCACGCAAATTATCTTACTCTTCACTTCTTCATTTGAGATTTAACTCACTTTGCCATGAAAGGATCTTCTTCGAGAGGGAATCGGAACAATGAGAACAACGAAGAGATGGTGAAGAAGAGGGGATCACGGTTGCAATGTGATCAAAACCGGTACCGGGGGATCCGGCGGCGCCCTTGGGGCAAGTTCGCAGCTGAGATCAAGGATCCCTCGAGGAACGGTGCCCGCCTCTGGCTCGGGACCTTTGAGACAGCGGAGGAGGCCGCCTGCGCCTATGACCGGGCTGCCTTCGCCTTCCGAGGCCATTTGGCCATTCTCAACTTCCCCAACGAGCAACAATACTACGCTCAAAATGACTACAATGTCTCTGGCCACCGCAGCTATTTCTCGGCGTCCCCATCGCTGTCGTCATCATCATTCTCAGCATGTTCATCATCATCCACGGAGTTAGCTCCTACTGAGCCGTCCAGAGATGTGATCGAGTTCGAATATCTGGACGATAAGTTGTTGGATGAACTACTGATGTCGCACAGCAGCATATAGGGTAAATACGGGTAGGCGAGTGCATGTTTAGGGTTTCCGAAATTTCATGGTAAGAATTATTATTGTTTCTTGTTTCAGTCGTCTTCGTCAGCGACAGTATTCACTTGAGAAAAGAGATCGCGTGGCGTTTCCTTCGCAGGGTTTATACATATTTTGCTTGAAAAGAATTCTTTCGGCAATCTTCAAGACTGCATTTTCACAGCAGGGGCTCAATATGACTGGGCAATGTTGTTAGTGGAAGTAAATGGCTCCTATCATTCCTATATCTTTCTAAAGTACTTCTCTGGGTACTTGCACTCAATTTAAGCAGTTGTATTCATCCAAACACAGTTTTCTGGGATGCTAAAGTTGTTTCATTTCAAAAACTTTGCAATATGTCTACGTTACCAATGTTAATTACCAAGATACAGTTTCCGAAATCGTTTGGTAGTAATCTATGCTGGAAGAGCTTCTCTGTATTTGAGGACAGGTTGATATATATATATATATATATATATATATATATATATTGGGTAGTGATTTGGGTGCTTTGAAGCTGAACCAAAACTTCAGTACTTTCCAAAATCATTGAGGTTCCTTTTCTTGAATAGGACATGATGAAAATGGTGACCGAGAATGTTGAAAAATTACCGATCTTCATTTGACCTGAATTCTCCGGTTTTTAGTAAGCGGTTTCGCTCCTTCTCCTTCTCCTTCTCCTTCTCCGAGCCCGTCTGCTTTAATTAATCTCTTCATGTCACGACACTTAAACTATAAGAGAGGGAGGGGGAGAGGGGGAGAGAGAGAGAGAGCATGGAATGAGCTGAATTCGCAATAAACTGGGTTGACCTAGTCTATACTTTAAAAATTTTCTCATCGAAATAACTTATATCCGAATGGGATATGAAACCGAAATAAACTGAATTTAAATTGATTGGACCGGCCAAATCATCACCTCAAAGCCTTATCCAATATAGGTAAAGAAATTGTTTCGTGTCAGTACAAATTAGCCGAATCTCTAATATAAAGAGTTAATCGGAGGTTTTTAATAATACAAGTCAAATTTCATGGGATGAACAACCAAAATTTGAAAGTCGAGGTCTTCAATAATCAAAAGTAAATTTCCATATTATTTACACAAGGAATTATTTGCCTCCGTATAAATTAACCGAATCTCCAGTTTATAAAGAGTTGATAGTAGATTTTTAATAGTACAAGTCAAATTTCATGGTATAAACAGCAGGAATTTGAAAGTCAAGGTCCTCGCACAAAATGGCTGGACAAGGACGACCGCATGAGCATATTGGACAGGATAGAAAAGAACTCACTACACTTTTGTCTATCAAGTGAATTGACAATATTACATTGACTTTTGAGTGGGTCCTATCTGTCTGAATTTCCAAAGTGTTTTTTTTTTTCTTCAATATTTAGTAAAAATATAAAAACAAAATCTTAGCACATGCAACTTTGTTCTTTTTACTTTAGCAATTTTTTTTTTTTATTGCACAATAATTCCCTATGCCAGCACAAGAGCTCATATTTGTACTTGATTACAAATAACGAGCTCCCATTGGTAGGTTACGAGTGAAAAATTTACAAAAAGGTTCCGTTGGTTTTAAAAAATAAATGATCTGAAAAATATTTCTTCAAATTATTTGTATTAGTTATAAAAATTAATGAATGAATGATATTTTCATCATCCATAAAGATGCTTACGAGTATAGATGCAACATCGAATGAGAACTCAAAGGTCATGAAGATTTTTGTAGGTTTTGAAGAAAAAGAAAAAAAGGAGAATGTTTTGTGCAAAAGTGACGAGGGTTTTAAATTTCGCCCAACCAATCCGAAATACCTTCCCAACCCATCTAAATCCAACTCTAATTGACTAAGAAGAGTCAATAATTTATACCAACTTGTTTAATAAACGAATAACCCGAAAGGAATCAATTTATTCAAAAGCATCTGAATTTGACTATTCTCGAGATCAAATCCTAAGGGAACCTGAATCCGACTAGGCATAAAACCCATGCAAAGTGAAATTGAAGTTCGTGAAGACTCGAACACGAAATTGTCTGTAAATTCATTGTACGTTTGTTTTAAAAAAACAATTTTAAAATTATTTTTCCTAAAATTGATTAATTATATTTTTTGAAAAATTAGTTGTCAAGTTTTTTTTTTTTTTTTAACATCAATGAAAATGTTGAGGCATAGGTTAGTGTTGATAATTAAAAAAAGAAAATTATGTTGAGTACCTTTTCTAACGATCAGTTTTAGGAAAATATTTTTCAAATTGTTACTTTTTCGTAAACCTATTACATTTATGGCCTGTTTGGTAAAAGTTGTTTTCGTTTTCCGGAACAATTATTTCTGTTCTTTTGTTTTGAAGAACCAAAAAAAAAAAAAAAAATAGAAACTTGCTTGATAAAACTTTTGTTCTCGGTAACAAAAATCTATTTTTTTGTTCCGGAATTGATTTGGGACGAAAACAAGAAATTGAAAAAGTAGCTTCTTGTTCCCGAGAATAATTTTTTAGAATCTTTTTTTTTTCTCTTCTCTCTTCTTCTCTTTTCTTCTCCTCTTTCTTTTCTTCTTCTACTTCTTCTTCCTTTTGGCCGGTCGTCGACCTTGGCCATGGCTAGCGCCGATGACTAGCCATACAAGGGTCGGCGACCTTGCCGGAGTGTTGCCAACCCCTAGAGACGCCGAGCCACGACGAGGCTCGACCACGTCGGTGGTTGGGGGAGCTCGGCCTCGCCAAATCTGGGCGAGGTCGACCTTGCCCAGCCAAGGTGAGGTTGAGCCTCACGCGGCCACGGCGAGGCTCGGCCTCCCCAGTCAGTGCGAGGCTAGGCCTCGCCAGGCCAGGGCGAGGCCGACCTCGCGCCGCCTAGGCGAGGCTAAGGCTCGTTGTGGCCAAGCTGGCCTTAGGCGAGCTCGCCATACCTCACCTAGCCAGTCGCCGGCCACGGTGATGGCCGGTGACCAGCCAAAGAGAAAAAGAAAAATTAAAAATTAAAAAAAAAATTAAAAAATTAGAAGAAATAAAAAAAAATCTAAGAATCCTACCAAATGTATTTCTATACCGAGAATAGAAATTTTGGGAAGTTAACAAACGCATTCAAACTCAAAAATTGTTTTCGAGAACAAAATAAAAAAATCATTTATTATAAAAAAAACTCAGAAATTGTTTCCGAGAACATAATAAAAAAAATCATTTATTATCAAAAATTATTCCCTAATATAGAATCGTTACTAAACACACCATTAATAACCAAAAAATACTTGAATGGATTATAAAAAAATTTACAGGCCAGTATAATGGGTCTAAAAAAAAAAGACAAAAAAAAAGTGGTTTATAAACTCATTTCAACCTACTTGGGATCCATTTGTTTCACAAAAACTAAATAATTAGAAAAAAAATTCAAAGATAATTAATTTTATCGTTTGAAATAATTAGTTAATGAAATATGTTTTCATTATCGATAATATTTAATATTTAAATAATTTCATGGATGATGAAAATAGTATTTGTTGATTCATTCATTTTTGTAAATTATACAAATAATTGATTTTGAAAAATATTTTTCAATCTTTTATTGTTTGCGAAATAAACGCATGGTTTACCCAATTTAATTTAACCCTACAGTGATCACTTTCTATCGTCAGTCACCTCGAGCGGCTTCTTTGCGTCCTCTGCCTCATCCTTCGACAAACCCCCTGCGTCTCCCCCTGCTCCCGGCGCCATGGCCACTGCCGTTGGGCTGAACTCGGCTGTGGATACGCCCAACATGTCCTGCAAGTAGTCCACAAGGGCGAGGGCCTCCATGAGGGTGAGGCCGGAGATCTCGTCGCCGAGCTTCCCGATCTTCTCGGGGGCCTCGACAGCGGCAACAGGGTGGATGGTGGTGGTGGGGCGGTGCGTCAGGTGAGTGATTCGGGAGGGCCTGAAGGGTAATTGGAAGGTGGATGGCTGGGTTTTGAGTGGGGTAATGGAGGAGAGGGGCGTCGTGTAAGAGGATGGAGAGCGGGAGACGAGTGTGGACTGTGGAGAGGAGGAATGAGTAGAAGAAAAAGGTAGGATAAGACTGGGAGAGGAATACCAAGGAGAGAAGTGAGAGGAGGCACATTTGAGTAAAGTTAGATCCCAGTAGCAATGGGCTTCCTTTACTTTTTACGAATTTATTATTATGATCATTGACTTCGTTACTTTATATTTGTGCATTTTTGTATGGGTATTAGAACTGCATAATCGTTAATTAAAATTGAAAATATCACATCAAATTATGTATTATTAAATGGTCATCAACTAATATGTTAAGATCTTGTTTAATTTAGCTCAAAACTAAATCTCGAATCCGTTTCATGATTTATGGATAGCTCGGCCCGAACTTTCACCATCACATTCATGTCCCCGTCCATAACTTGATTCCGAAGCTCCTCACTAACTCAATGAGTTAGTCCATGGAGCCATTCATTCTTAAAATGCAATAATATAAAGAGAAAAACGCTAAAAATGAATCCTAATACAAGTTGGGTATGAGTTGAGATATTTGCATTATGAATAAATTGGTCATAAACAGATTAATGGGCCACTCTAGTTGGACCATTGATGGTCCAATCCAAACCCAACCTAGCCCATCCATTTGACAAGTCTTCTTTTCCATGAAACAAGTACACCCTAGGATAATATCCTTGATGGACGTGTTTCATATAACTTCAAATTCTTACATCTAATTTACTATCCTAATTAAGGTATTGAAAAATAAGATGTATGATTGCTAATCGTTGAGAGCTAACTTCGACATTCAAAGGAGGTATAGTATGCACAAAATTAATTTGAAAGAATGACTGATTAGCTTAAACTAGAATATATATGATAATTGACTCAAAGTCACTAATCAAAATTGATCCTTATCCAAACTATTTGAAATCCAGCACAATTTGAAGCCGGCAATGACCAAATAAAATCTGTTGCATCAGAAAAACAAACATTTTGAAAGTGACTTGAGTTCGCATTGACCCAAATCAAATCAGGCCTGTAGTTGAAATTTTTCAAATTGAAACGGCCCATATCCATATAAGATTCAAAATCCCAACAATCTGAATCAAAATTGATCCAACCTGTCAAATCACCATGTTTGGCTACCGTGAAGCCTTATTTAATGTACGTCAAACAATGATTTACATCCATGAAAATTAGTACAATCTTCCATATGCCTCATCCAATATTTAGATTTCATCGGAGCTTTATTATAAAAAATGTCAAATTTCATATGATAAACGACGATAATTTAAGAGTGAAGGATATTCCAAATGCTCAATATATAAAAGAAAATTACCATAATATTTCCAGAATGAATTCTTTTCTCAAAGTTGCGGAGATTACACGGAGCAAAATATAATCTGAGATGCACTTCGGCTTAGCCCTCGCGTAGAAAGGATATGAGCCCATATTATTTCCACTTTAGATTAAAGAATATAAGTCTCTGAAATCTGTGCATATAGTCTTTGGTCAACTTTCGTTTTTAGTGAATATCGTTCGATGCACTAGAAGAGTGACACAATGATTTCGTCACGTTCCGGAGTGCCACGTCATGTGTGATGAGGCAGTATAATTTTTAATATGATTTCTACGGTACCACAACATTGAAACGTGTATATTAGAAAAAGGTTGCTCAAAATGGTCCCGTTGGGGCCCACAGAGAAAATCCAGTGAGTCAGCAATTGGTGTGCTAGTAGGTCCCCGCACGCAATGGCTGGACAAGGACGACCACGTCAGCATGGACAGGAACTTGCGTCATCCTCGTGCTTATATGTTTCTGATCGTCAGAGAGTCATCATCACACGTAATGAATGAGACATGATAAAGGACTCATTACCAGGGATGTTCGATGCTCGAGTGATTTGTTACCTGATCTAGACCCAGGAACTGATTTTATAATCCCCGATTTCAAAAGATCGAAATTGGGAATCAAACCAGCGGTTCTTCATTTTTTAATTGGTGGGTTATGCTGTAATTTCTTATTCTACTTGTGAATTAGCCCCTTTTAACTTTTGGATAAAAAATGAAATTCTTAATGTAAAATATAAAAGTTTTACCATTTTATTACAAAAGCATTTATTGGTCAAGCATACATTATGGTTTCTTCATGTTGGAAGATCAGCATTCAAATTCTCCAGTTGCAAAATATATATTTTTTAGAAAAGACTTTAAAACCAATTCCAATCTTGATACTTGTTCTATACCAGTCAACTTGTTCTAAGTTCACAAAACTAAGAATTGAACGGATTTTCCTTAGAATTGACCTTTAACTAGTTGATTTAGGCCAATTCAATTTAGTTCTCGAATTAAACTAGACATGTTATTCATTAGTAGTTACTATGGTTTTTATCAAAGTGAGTTAACAATATTACATTGAATTGGGAGCATGTCCCATCTATTTGAATATCCACAGTGATATTGTCAAGTTTTAGTTAAAACACAAAACAAAGGAACAGAATCTTAGCACATACAACATAAATCTTTTTACTTGAGCAATTATTATTGCACAAAAATCCAAGAGCTCACGTCTGTGCTTGATTTCCCATTGGTGAGTTATCCACATATTTTACATAGAGAGGTGGTTATTACCATGAAGTATGCCTAAATCAAAAGTGTAGATTAATATTTACCTCACCCAGTGAATCATGCACATTCATGCACACGTAACTGACCTTTGCCTTACCCGGGCCCACAATACATAAACATGTGTGAGACAAAGCAATTATATATATAATTTGAAAATAAAGCTATCACCAGGTTTCGTCGAATCCTAATTCCAATCGGCATCCTGGGCCTCAAGTTGCTCCAATTCGTTTTGTCTCTCTCGGAACTTTCTTACAAAAAGACAAAAACACGAACCCCACTCCACCCCACCCACCCGCCCCCAAAACAAAAAAATCCCCACCGTCAGATACGACCTCCCTGAACTTTTCAACGCTTCGGATCTCATCTGAAGAAACCCTATTTATACCCGGCAACCTCCATCGTTGTCATCAAATTTGAAATCCACATTCTTAAAGTTTACCAAAAAAGATTACCCGCAGATCATCATACTCTTCACTTCCTCATTTGATATAACTCAGTTGACCATGGAAGGGTCTTCTTCAAGAGGGAATCAGAACATTGAGAACAACAAGGAGACGGGGAAGAAGAGGGCGCTGCGGTCACGATGCGATCTACCCCAGTACCGAGGAATCCGGCGGCGCCCATGGGGCAAGTTTGCAGCTGAGATCCGGGACCCCACAAGGAACAGCGGCCGCCTCTGGCTCGGGACCTTTGCAACGGCGGAGGAGGCTGCCCGCACCTACGACCGGGCTGCCTTTGCCTTCCGAGGCCATTTAGCCATCCTCAATTTCCCCAACGAGCAACAATACTACGCTCAGAATGACCATTATGTCTCCAGCCACCACAGTTCGCTCTCAGCACCCCCGTCACTGTCGTCGTCACACTCTTCAGCTGGTTTGCCATCGTTCACCGTGTTAGCTCCCGCAGAGCCACCCAGAGAGGTGATCGAGTTTGAGTATCTGGACGATAAGTTGTTGGAGGAACTACTGATGTCACACGGCGACATGTAGGGGGAAAATGCAGGTTCTCGAGTGCATATTTAGGGTTTTTGAAATTTCATGGTAAGAAATTTGTTGTTTCTTGTTTTGATCAAGATGTCTTCGTAATTGAGAATTCTCAGTTGGGGAAAGAGATTGCAGTCGTGTTTCCTTTGCAGGGTCTATGTATTTGCTCGAATAAATTACATTTGGTAATCTTCAAGATTGCATTTTCACAGCAGGGGCTTAATATGACAAGTTAATATTGTATGATAACTTCAATCGTTATTAGTGGAATAAATGGCACGTATACGCCTATATCTTCTAAAATACTTCTCTGTTGTACTTGCACTCAATTTAAGCAGTAGTATGTATCCAAACACGCATTTCTGAGATGCTGAATTAGTTTCATTTCAATAAATTCTTGAAACATATCTTAGGTTTCTAAAGTTAAATACCAAGATACAATTTCCAAATTTGATTCGCAATAATCTATTTTGAGAGGCCTTCTCTGTACTTGATAACAGTTTTACGTAAAAGTTAAAACCAGGCTGAGCGAGGATTTTGCAGTTTTAAGATGCAATCTTCAGGCCCAGGTCATCTGGTCCTGGTCAACCACATTTTCGTAAAAAGAGATAGAATTTCCCTGAATTGGAAATTCACCTCCGAATAAGTAGGTAGTTATATCCTTTTGATTCTTCTTTAGTGGTTTGGGTGCTTTGAAGCTGCAACAAAACTTTAGTATATTAAAAAATTATTAGGGTTCCTTTTTTTCTGAATGGGAACACAATATAAATGGCGACCGAGAAGTTTGAGAAATTGTTCTTCATGTTGACCTGAATTCTCCAGTCTCCAGGAGGCGGTTTCGCTCCTTCTCCTTTCCAAATTTGTCTGCGTTGAATGTGACCCGTCTTTCCTTTTTCTTTCCATTTAAACAAGGTTGCATGTCCGGGCCCACTTGCTTAATTAATCTTTCTACCTAATGGGAAAGGGTCATGAACAATTTCCAAAAGTTCGAGATGTAATTGAAATAAAGGGAAGCCAGAAATGAGGGAGATTAAATATTTTGCAAAAGTTCATAATTAGATGATGATTCCCCTAAAAGAAAAGGGACAACAAACAAAGAAGGAAGATAGGGGGCCTTGAAGTACATAAAATGTTGCATAGCCTCTATTCACCCTTGATTGAGTGATTAGCATCATCAGAGATGTCAAATTATCAATATATCATGGACCGCACGATCTAAATAGTTGGATACGTGCAACTCTCATCTAGCATCTATCGAAGTCAAGCATTTAAATCATTAACTATCATGAACTAAGCTTAGAATAGAATTTAATCTTAGAACATTATTCTTGAAAATCACAATCTTATTTAGATGGCTTTGTCCCTCACAACTTTAAGTAGGTGGTTCTTCATGGTAGGCACAGTGAGAGTCTTGCCCCAAAAGAGAATGCCTTTCATAGTTTTCCAAATAAGATGGCAAAGCGCAGAGAAGGAAAATCTAGCAATCGCCTGAGAGAGCTTTAAGGGCCCAAGAGATAGTATCTTGCCATGGTTTGGTACCATGCAATAAAAGGTTGCATTTAGAAGCCCAAAACGAAGCCAAGCCGGTAGTAATTCGGCACCCAAAGAAGAGATGATTAATGGAATCCGGTCTAGAGTTACAAAAAACACAAGCACCATCAGGAATCCTACCAAAGGAAAGAAGAAAGACCTGAGTGGGAAGACGGTTCCTCGTGATGAGCCACAAATGGAATTGGTGCCTTGGGGTAATAGATTTACTCCACACAAAGGAATGCCAAGGAACCAAATTACGCTTTGCATGAATAGCCTCCCACGCCAAGGCAGTAGAAAAAACGCCTGAGGTAGTCTCAAGCCACGAAAACCGATCCGGGGACTGGGACAACAAAGGTAGAGTGTGACCCCACTCTTCAATAAGACACTTAGTCACTAGGCCTGGAGCGGAATATAAATCAGCAACTGAAGCCTACCTAGACAGACCCGATCGGTAAATGTACATGTCAGAGAAGACCAAGTTGAGGGGCCCTATGGTAACCAAGGATGAGCGCATTTTTTAACTCTCTTTTAACCAAAAAATTTATATAGTAACTCTACTATGTGCACTAAATTAAATCAGAACGGTCAAATCTGATAGGACTCATGTACAAACATAGTTTGTAATAGTACAAACATTCTATTTGGCATCCATCTAATATTTTTTCTTGCTCCTACTGTCGATTGACATGTTTTCACATCACTTACTCATGTTTCATGAATTGTTATGTGTTGATCTCGGTGCGATTTTCCCTATCTCTTTCAATTTTCAGTTTCCCATGATGAAGGTAGGGAATTTTCATATCATTAATATGTTATTAATGTCCTACATTCGCGCCAAATGTGCGTTGTTTATTTTTGATGAATTTGTTTTTCCACTGTAAAAATATGTTTTTTTAGAAAAGCTTAAGCTATCTTAAAACATGTCCATAAAAAAAACTTAATATATTTTCCTAGTACCTCTATAAATTCTGAGTATATTTGATTTTGAACCCTTATTACTTCTTGAAGTGTGACACCACTAAATTCTTTAAACGGTATATTTTACCTATATAGAACCTAACAGTCCAAATTAATAGCAACAAAATATCCAATTTATTTATTCTACTCGACTAGCAAATGCTTAGAATCTAAATAAATCATACTTTTTCCTCCTCAATTAACCTTTTTTTCTGCACTTGCAGGCATATTTACATACTAGTTTTTTTTTTTTGGCCTGCAAAGGATTCAAGAAAAGTTTGATAGGGGATTAATGCTTTTTTTTTGGGAGGTCCAAGAAGAAAATATTGAGTAGGAGTGAGATTTCGGCATGTCAAAATACCTTTCCATTCACCAAGCGACACGTGTCGTCTAGGGCCCACTGCACCATAAGCCTCCCTCACCTCACGTCACCCTCTCGCCTCTCTCTTCCCTTTCTTCTTTTTTTCCTTCATTTTTTTTCTTCTTCTATTTCACTTCAACGTGAATGTCTCCCCTTCCACCACCACCCTGTAAGATGCAAAATTGCGCAACCCCAAGATCTCCATAACTAGAACAAGAACATACATAATTAAGTAGAAAGATTAACGCACCTGTTTTAGAATCCATCGTTCTTTAAAGCGGAAGTGGAAACACAATGTTCCACGCGTAAGTCCTCCTCTATTGCCCTCCGTATCACTGGTTCAATGAGGCGGCCCCCCTCACGTTTAGCGTTAGGTAAACGCTCCTTAGGTGAAGATACATGTGAGAATTAGGGTTAGAGAAGAGACTTGAGCACTATTTATAGAGTTTCCAGTCAGGCCCCCTCATTACAAGCCAGGCTCAACTCGACCCACACTAGCCAGCTATTAGACTAATTAAGAAACCTTCTATCTCACCTTAAACCAACCCCGTTTTACAATAACCATAAAATGGTAAATTATAATATCAATTAATATAGTCCACATTAGGAAAACTCTTACATTCTCTCACTTGGACTATATTAATTGAAATCGTATTATATGTGCACACCTTGGTCTATAGATAATTCTTAATAGTCAATCTTATCCCATAAAGTCTCAAACACCGAATCATGGCGGTAACTGCATGTATTCACACAAAGTCTTCCATGGTTACAAGTGCTTTCAACTTTATTGATATGGATTCAATATGGTAGTGTGTCAAATGGATAACATCTCTCATAGAGAGATCCCATTTGTCAGTCATCATTCTCTTACCTTAAGCGTCACAAAAACTTGTGTCATTAAAGAATGTTTCTATGGTTCCAATGAACCCACATATGCCTTATCCTTACAGTTAACATTTCTTTGTGTATAACAAGGCATATGCACAAGGCTAATAACCGGATGCCCCTAGCCTTCACTCAAGGTTTATACAATACCTTGAGACTTTATAAATATGTATTTAACATAATAACAACACATTCAAAAATATTTTATTGAATGCAAAAGTTGATACATATCAAACCGTTACAAAGTGTAACGAACATAGATGAAACCTTTATCAAAGTAAAGCCAAAATAGCTCCCACTAAACAACAGCATCTCATGATGCTCCTAGGCCCATGCTAATGATATGTCGCTCAAATACATATAGGCGTAGGCCTTTAGTTAGTGGATCTGCAACCATATCATATGTGGAATATGTTATATTATAACGTCACATTTCTATATCGTTTCTTTATGGTAAAAAAAATTGACCGCCATATATTTAGATCACTTGAGACCTCTATTGTTAATTAATACTGCAAATTTATTATCTCAAAACAACCATATGGATCAATCCATAAAATTAAAAACGGTCAACTCCTTAATGAGGTCTGGAGACTAATAGCCTAAGTAACAGTCTAAAAGAATGTTATAAACTATGCTTACATAGAACTTTATTTACTGTATTTCCTACTAACATAAATATATATTCCATTATTGATCTCATGTCATCCTAATAGCCAGCAAAATTTACATCTGAATACCCCATTAGCTGCAAGAATTGAACATGTCTGTAAAATAGCATATAATCTTTTGCCCTATTTAAGTACCTTAAAACCTTCTTAGCAGTCTTGAATTTGATTGATATCTGCCTAGAAGTCCTGTCACAAAGATGATAATTAGTCTAGTGCAAATTTGAGCATACATTATACTTTTAAGTGCACTGACACAAGGTACACCATTTAATTAGATTTTCTCAATATCTAAATAAGGACAATGTGATAGATTGAGTCAATCACCCTTAACAACAGGAGCAATTCCTAGCTTGCAATGATGTATATTGAATAATTCCAAAATACGATCAGCAAATGTCCTCCGAGAAAATCTAATATAAGAATGGCAAAAACAATCTTTACGGACCTCAGTACAAAGGATAAAAGATATCCCAAGGTCACTACTTGTAAGCAAAATATCATGTACATAGAGTATGAGAAAAATAAATTTCCTCTCACTGACCTTGTAGTATATTGAATTACTTTGTTCTCAATTGAACAAAATAACAACACTATGAAACTTTAATGATATTATCTGAAAATTTGCTTAAAATCATGAATAAGACTTTTCAGTCTACACACAAGTTTACTTAAAACATGTGCTGCAAAATCCTCCAGTTGCACTTATATAGATTTTGTATCTTTTTGATGTAACTCCATATAAAAAATAAACTATTAATACCACGTTCACTCTGAAAGAATCTTTTTTTTTTAAAAAAAAAAAATACTATAGAGAAACAATTATTTCTTCACTAACTATCCACCTCTCTTTTAGAGTAAAAACTTTAACTACCAATTTGGTTTTAAATTCCACAATCTTTCTTTGAAATCCTTTTAGTTTTGTACGCCAATTTGCAACTAATGAACTTGTGAACTTTAGGCAAATCAGTAAGTTTCCAAACACTATAATGTTTCATAGATTGTATATCGCCTTTTATGGCATCTAATCACATACTTGATTGAGGATAAAAAACAACATTTATTTATGTCGCTAAATCAACCATGTAGTGGATATTGTAGTCATGCTCTCACAAATAGACTATATAGTCAAATGGAATAACTGATCGTCTTTCCCTAACAAATCTCCCGAGTAAAGCTACAACCACTTCATTCTATACTAAAGAGGTTTGAAAAAATTCCATTATAAACCATATCAAGAATAGGTACTTAAACCTCAATAAGTTTAGTCTATGGTATAGGAGATTCTATAATTGTCTATACCACAATTATCTGTATATGCAAAGACAAAGACACAATGATTTTCTATCGTACTATTATCCTTAATAGTCTGAGAGCAGCTATCCTCTATAATTACGTCGAACTGTATATAAACTTGTACCTTCTTTAGGGTTAGAAAGTCAATACCCCTTTGAATAATCTAGGTAAGATACAAAATAACCTCACTTCTACATGACACCTCTAAATTTAATATGATTTAAGTAATTTATGTCCAGTCCATAACTCAAAAGAAGTTTTATGAAACAACTTTGATAAGAAAACATCTTTTGTATGTGAAAAGAGTTGCTTTCAAAATATCAACCCACAGAAAACCGGATAAATTAGTCTTACTCATCATACTCATCACCATGTTCATTATGATGCACTATGCCTTTTGGCCAAATCTTTTGTTAGGATTTTCAGGCATAGTAATTAAATTATCACCCCATAATTTATCAAGTATTTGACAAATGACCCTTTAAGCTATTATGCATTATCATATTTGCCAAAATACTCACGATCACTATTAAGCTTGACAACCTTTAAGACTAATTCTGACCGATTTATTCTTTAACTCGGTCAATTTACTTCTACAATAATCAATATAAGTCTTTAGATAACCGTTAAGAGTAGATAGAATATCAACACTATCACATTTTCTACTATTTCTTTAAACATGTGTGAGATTATTCCTTAAATAGAAAACTTTTGGAAACAACATTTTCAACCATATACGAGACGTATATATCATTAGGACTTAAACACAATATTTGCAGATATATCCTAATTTCGGTATTAGACAAGACATAATTTCAAGCCACTAAGACTTTCATCATCTTTTAGCAGTGCAGTTAGTAGACAAACCACTTTTCAAGTATTCTTAAATGGAACGCTTTATGGACAGTAAGCAAATTCTATTGCTATTTTCCCAAGCAGCAAATCATATGTCTACTACTTAAACTTTGAACTAATAAAAACCTCAATAATATTGGAGTTATTAATTACAGAAAATGTGACTAAAATAACAAGCAATGTATATAATTAGTATCATGTGAGCACTGTGTAACTTGACATACAAGTACACATCCAGAGAGTTACATGCAAAATCATATAATCATCTTTGGGCAGAATACATAACATGCAATTGTACACTCCCCACATGATAACGATTATGAAAATATATTCCAATCTTCGTGAATTCATCACCTTTGGGCATATGAACCACTAGGATCAGTCACTCCTCCACCATACCATCATGTATCTGTCACGGGCCGATCGATTGGGATCGTGACCGTGCGGCGACTCGGGCACTTAGGATCGGATTGGATCGCTAAAGCACCTAAGCCAAGCCTTACTCGATCGAACGTTCACTCGCTCGCTTACCCGGATCGTAGAGAGAGAAAGAATCTAGAGAGAGAAGCTCTGGAAAGAAGATAGCTTTGTATTGCGGAAGTAGTGGATGCTTACAAATGAAGGAGGACACCCCTTCTTATAGTCGAGGGCCTCGGATTACAACCATAGATCTAGATTCTAACCGGTGGACGAGATCGCACCGCCTCATCTACCGACACTTATGGCGGCTACTAACCACCGACACTTATGACAATTCCCAACTACTAGCTACCGACATAAATGAGATTAAGGGCTTCTAGAAGCTTCGGGGAGAAGGCTTGTTGGGACTCCGAGCGAGCATAGGAACTCGACCACGGACGAGTCAGGGTCATGCTCGGGGAACCTCTTGGATCGGCCTTCAATCGGCCCGTGACATTCTCCCCCACTCAATCGAGCGACGTCCTCGTCGCTCACAGCTTGACGGGTAGCCTTCTTGGTACGAGCACGGGCTTTGGCACGGGCTCTCTTGTTTCGGTTTTGTTTGGTGCGGACGCTCACGTACGATGGTCCACAACCTTCAATGATGAATTCGGACTTGTCACGCGGCTCCATCTTCGGCTTGGACGGAACATGCGGTGTGTACTCAACCTCGGGGAAGAGCACTTGAATTGGCATGGCTTGCGTTGGAGTAGGATCCAACTCTACCTTCGGCTTCGCTTCGACCAACTTGTTTAGTCGCTTCTCGGACTTCAAGTTCTTGTCGAGGCGTCGGATCGTGGCGATGATCTTGGTGTTGACCACCCCTTTGATCATGGGGATCGTCGTCGGGCATTTCGGTTCAAGGATCACAAGGCACTTGGTCCTCATGTCGATCATAGATCTCACACTATGGAAGAATTGAATACCAAGGATGAGATCATAATCATCGAGAGGGATTACCTCGAAATCCATCTTGCCCTTCCATTCGCCGATCTTGATATCCACATCAGAAGTCGACCCTACGCCATGGACGCCTTCCGAGTTGACCGGTTTGAACGTATTCCCAGTTGGCTCCACGCGAAGTTCCAAGGCCTTTGCAACCTCCTTCGACATGAACATGTTTGACGCGCCGGTGTCGACCAAAGCGTAAAGCGTTCGGCCGCCCACTTCGACCTCCACGAAGAACATGTCCGTGTTCGGTGTGATTCCTTCCTCTGACGGTGATCGGGCTCGGACGGAGTTGATTGTCTTCACGCCTCCAAGTCGGATTTGCCGTCTTTCTTCTTTGGGCTCCTCCTCTTCGATGGCAAGGAGGGCGTTGATTCGGCCCCTCTTTGGGCACTTTTGGGTCCAGTGCGGACCTTTGCAAATAAAGCATGGAGAAGGCGGAGGTTGGTCGAACTTACTCGCGTAGTCCGTCGGTGGTCGACCCCTTTGGAAGGACGGCTTGGAAGTTCCTTCTCCCCATGTTTTGGCTCGGCCGCTTTGTTCATGCGCGCGCCTCGGGGAGTGCTTCTCGCTTCGTCTTCGCAAGGTCGATCCGACCTCCAATCTCTTGCTCGGTTGTTCCTTGGTTCAACCTTGGTAAGGTCGACGAGTGACTCGGCCATGCTGAGTGCTCGCGCAAGACCACTCACGTCCCGTCGCTTCAACTCGAGTTGAGCCCATGGCTTGAGTCCATCCATGAACGCTCCGAATGCCTCCTCTTCGCTTAGGTTACGAATTTGGAGTTTGAGCTCCATGAACTCCTTCACGTACTCTCGGATCGCACCTCTTTGCTCGAGGCGATGGAGCATGCTACGGGCTTCTTGTTGAGCGAACTCTGGGAAGAAGTAGTCGCGAAACTCCCTCACGAAGTCGTCCCACGTGTTCACGGGATCGGCGTCGTGTCTAACCTCATTACACCTATTACGCCACCAAAGCATGGCCGTATCAGTAAGGAACATCGAAGCAGTTCGTACCTTGATCGGCTCGTCTCGGATGTTGACGGCGCCAAAGTATTGCTCCATGCTCCAGACGAAGTTGTCCACCTCTTGGGCGGATCGGTTGCCTTTGAACTCCTTTGGTCTTGGCACCTCAATTTTGGGCATCGCTTGAGTGGACACCGCACCATTGGTGATGCTAAGTTTGCATAGGGCGAGCTCGGTCTTGAGCTCTTGGATCTCCGCCTTCATGACTTCGACCTCTTCCCTACACGGACTTACCTCCTCGATCACTTGGACGCGCTCGTTCAAACCATCGATCGATGTTTCGAGAGCTTCGTCCTTGTCGAACAATGGAGCCGTAGCTTGGTTGATGCCGGTCGTGAAGTCTTCACGGAGCGAGCCCTCAACCTCCATGATCCGGTCTCGCACGTCGTCAAGACCTTCCATGAGTTCGAGCACGGCACTCCGGACCTTCCCGAGCTTTTCATCGAACGCAGCTGTAGCATCCACCGAGGTCTCCCTCTTCTTTGTTCGACCGCGATTAGTCTCCTTGACTTGAACGGTCTCTCCGACTATAGCCGCATCTTGGCTCGACATTCTTTCAAACAGGTTGGCGCTCTTCAATCTCCGGAAACGGATCTCTCTTTCGCTCTGATACCACTTGTCACGGGCCGATCGATTGGGATCGTGACCATGCGGCGACTCGGGCACTTAGGATCGGATTGGATCGCTAAAGCACCTAAGCCAAGCCTTACTCGATCGAACGTTCACTCGCTCGCTTACCCGGATCGTAGAGAGAGAAAGAATCTAGAGAGAGAAGCTCTGGAAAGAAGATAGCTTTGTATTGCGGAAGTAGTGGATGCTTACAAATGAAGGAGGACACCCTTTCTTATAGTCGAGGGCCTCGGATTACAACCATAGATCTAGATTCTAACCGGTGGACGAGATCGCACCGCCTCATCTACCGACACTTATGGCGGCTACTAACCACCGACACTTATGACAATTCCCAACTACTAGCTACCGACATAAATGAGATTAAGGGCTTCTAGAAGCTTCGGGGAGAAGGCTTGTTGGGACTCCGAGCGAGCATAGGAACTCGACCACGGACGAGTCAGGGTCATGCTCGGGGAACCTCTTGGATCGGCCTTCAATCGGCCCGTGACATATCCCTCCATGAACTAATACACAATCACCTTCTTTGGGAGCATGACTACACATTAGACCAGGAGATATCCCAATCAATATACGAGACTGAAATTTCTCAAATCCAATCAAGCGTGCCACTTTAGCGGTCACTACTCAATTGAATAATTGAAACTCTCTCATACCAGGGATATAAACCTTACTTCTCACATACATCATATACGTGTGATTTTAACTTTAGTGATAGGTAAATCACTAAAATCACATATCATACTAATTACATTGCTTTATTCAATAATACAAAACAATCATCTGTATATATATAAAGAACTTGAAAGACAGACTTCAATGAGATCACCGATCATAGAAACACAAGAAACTTCTCATAATAGAGAAGAAAACATATCTTATGTACCTTGATTACAGATTACCAGAATCAACATAAAAAGAATGCTGATCTAGATGATCTATCATAAGTTAACATCAATAGTAATACATGATACTTCAGATCGACAAGCCTGATAGCTAATCCACTATTGCTTATGAGTTTCATAAGATAAATAATATCTCCAAGGTCAACAGCTAATTTAATAGCCAATTTTTCAAGTAACAGATTATTATTGTAAATCTAATAATTTAATTGACATGCATTACTCACATTCAGCAGATGTGTTGAGAAGTATAATCAGTTTGGTCACAGGTTCTTAAGACGTCCATCATTCAAGGTTATCACAAAAAAACAAAAATGCATCAAGATGCAGGTAAATGAGTATACTTGAGCAACATAAGTTTCATAACCTTTTACTGTTTCTCATCACCTCTATCCCATAATGGTTGTCTCTCATTAAGCTAGTTTCAGTTCACAATAAAATTTAATTTTTATTAATGAATCACACCATTATAATGTTTATGTAATAACATACCTGTAACCCAATACTTGTATTTCTAAAATCATAGAAAATACAAGAAAAATACGCAAGAATACACTAAAAATACATGTATTTAGGGCTTTGTATGTATTTTCACATCCATAAAATTATCAAACATATAAACTAAATACACCACAAGATAGAGGACAATCATACGAGTCCAACGCCACCGGCCAAGCGCCAATCCGATGCTCCACACGCTCGCACGTGCCGCTTGAGTGCGTGGCGCGTGGAGCGCACGCGCGGGCGAAGAAGGGTCGGTCAAAACCGGTCCGACCGGTAGCGGTCCGACTGGTTCTTGGTTCGACTGTCCGGTCCATCCGCCCTGTCCGACCGTTTGACCGGTCCGGTCAACAGTTGACCGGGTCGGTTCGGTCAACAGGTCAGGTCGGGTCGGTCAACGGGTCAACAGTCCCGAGTCGGGTCCGGTCGCTGACGTTAGCAAGGTGCATGCGTTGCACGCGCGAGCCGCGCCCGCGCGTGGGGGCGCGTGAAGGTGCATGAGGCGCGTCTTCGATTCCCAGGTGGTGCGTGGGGGCGCGTGGGGCCTCCTCCTCCGACGTGCCACCCATGGTTCTACTCGTCTCGACGAGCCCAGTCCAAATTTGTGATTTTATTTTATTTTTATTGAATAAAAAATCTTGAAAATCACAAATTAGGGCAAAATCCTATGCATTTGAGTTCTAGGGTTATGGAGGCTTTGATACCACATGTAAGACACAAATTGTGCAACCCCAAGATCTCCATAACTAGAACAAGAACATACATAATTGAGTAGAAAGATTAACGATACTGTTTTGGAATCCATCATTCTTTAAAGTGGAAGTGGAAACACAATGTTCCACGTGCAAGTCATTCTCCTCTATTGCCCTCCATATCACTGGCTCAATGAGGCGGCCCTCCTCACGTTTAGCGTTAGGTAAACGCTCCTTAGGTGATGATACATGTGAGAATTATGGTTAGAGGAGAGACTTGAGCACTATTTATGGAGTTTCCAGCCAAGCCCCCTCATTACGGGCCAAGCTCAACTCGGCCTATACTAGCCAGCCCCATATTAGACTAATTAAGAAACCTTCTATTTCACCTTAGACTAACCCCGTTTTACAATAACCATAAAACGGTAAATTACAATATCAATTAATGTAGTCCACATTAGGAAAACTCTTACACATCCCCCCTCACCGCCGTCTCAATCCACCACCTTGTCGCCATTTCAACCCTTCATCATCAAGATTGAGCTCGGCCAGTGAACTTGGGCCTCAGATTCTAGATCTAAGGTTGAGAAGCCCTGGATTGTGATCTAGAGCTCAGCTCAACCTTGAATATGAGTTGATTTGAGGTCAACTAGGGTCGGCTTAGGCAATGAACGAGGCAAAGGTGTGGTTCATCGACATGGCGTAAGGCCTCAACCTCTTGGTTGATGTGGGCATGGATGCAGAGGGGTGGGAAGAGTTGGACAGGAGGCGATAGCACTAGAGCTCAAAGAAGGAGCAAGCGAAGATGGAGACAGAGATTGTCGTAGTGGAGAGAGAGTGTGAGAGCCCTTTTTTTTTGGGGGGATTCAAGGCCCAAGTTCGCCAGCCAAGCTCAATCTTGATGACAGAGGATTGAAATGATGACAAGTTTGACAAAGATGACGGACGGGAGGTGGTGGTGGAAGGGGCGATCTTTGCATCGGAGTGAAAGGGAAGAAAAAGAAAAAGAAAGGAAAATAGAAGAGAGGCAAGAGAGAGGCGAGACAGTGACGTGAGGTGAAGGACACATCTGATCTAAGGGTGTCAAAAAAATCCGACTTGACCCGAATTGAACACGAAACAAGTATAATACATGTTTCGGGTCTTGATACTATTCGAGTAACATAAATAAAACAAGCAAAGAAATATGTTTTGGATTGGGTCAGGGTTGGAACATTGTTTGATCCGAAACACATTAACTCTAAATTCCAAACAAGCCAACAAACACAAACATGTTCTCATCTTTACTGCCAAACGGTTAAACACATACCTCGTTGGCTCCGCCTTCTTCTCCGACGATTACGCCTTCTCGTGGATTCTGCTGTCGCCCTCCAATTGACGCGCCTCTGCCTCATCGTCGCCGTCCCTCGTCTCAACGCTGGAACCCTAGCTATCGCAGAATCAGTCGATCGTCGCCGTCAATCGCCGAAAACCCCTCCCTTCCCAAATCCCTTCCAAGCACTATGGAGCTACCTTTCGTGTTCTTCCAGCTCTTGAGGATTACCCCCAGCTCTCTCGCTCGCTCGCTCCTTCTCCTCTACAGATTTCACTTTGAATTCAATTGCTCGGGTGTTGCTGTCGCCCCGCCAACTCTAAGTGAGGTGGCCCTTGCTTAGATTTAGCGAGAACATGGGTGACCCTCACCGGCGCTAAAATAAAAGGGAAAAAAATAAAAAAAAATAAAAGAAAAGGAAAGAATATAAAGATTCAAAAATTAAAATTATCAATGTTAGCGCCGACTGTGCCATGTAAGAAGGTTGACATCAATGTTAGCGATTTCCAGTCAAAAGTGACTAGATAAATTTAATTGGCAAAATATGAAAGTGTTTAGAAATAAAATTGATAAAATCGAAAGATTTATAACTAAATATATATAATAGTAATAAGTTTACTTTTTTGGTACTTTTTCCTAATGCGAGCACTCAAAGAAGTTCTCCACCAAGGGCTTGTGGTAGGTAGAGGGCTGTCGGTTATTGCTGAGGCCTCGATGACCTTTGCTGACTTCCAATGATGGTGGGGGCGGTGAGCGGTTATTTTCGAGAAAATGAATAGTGAAGAAAAGAATAAAAAAAAAAAAAAGAAAGTAAAAAATTATAAAATTGTTCAAAATTACGTCGTTTTTGTTGGAGTTTGACACATTAGATTGTCAATTATGTCATGTAGGATGGCTGGCACTAACTAATCGTCATGTCAACAATTTCAAGCATAAATTAATTGGATGGGTTAAATTGCAAAATCGTTAAAATGTTTAAAATTACACTAGCTAAATGGAAAAGTTCTGGACTTAAAGAGGCTATACAATTGATTTAAGGCTTTTTTGCACAATTTTTCTCAAGAAACTATATAGTAAATCTCTTGTAATATCTCTTTTATTCACCAGCGGAAAGTTTCACTTAAAAAATGTCCATGATACATGTACAGACCTACAAACTTTTCCAAAAAGCCAGCAATTTTGCTGATTTCTTACATAAACAAGTCTATGATTGAGACACATACTCGTTTTCATATTAAATAATCACCTATTTATACGGACATCAATATTTCATTTGAAGATTGATTATGTTCATTACATCGTTGCTAAAAGAGATTTTAGATAATCTGCACCATACGATAAAAATATATAATGATGACTCTTTCGAAGGGACACAATATAAGAGGATGATTGATGACAAAGCAAGGTCAATTGCACTAAGGAGTCTCCCGTGGAAAGTATGCCAATTGCAATAGTGTAGATTAATATTTAATATTACCCCTCTAACTAAATATTAAAGAAAAAAAATCAGATCCATGCTATAGTTATTGCTTTCGACTTTGCTATCTCATCCAATGAGTCATGCACATTCATGCGCACGTATTTGCCCTACCCGGGCCCACAACACATAAACATATTAGAAGACATAGCAATTATATACAATTTAAAAATAAGGCCAATATTAAAGAAAAAAATCGGATCCATGCTACAATAATTGCTTTCGACATTGCTACCTCATCCAGTAAGTCATGCACGTTCATGCACACGTATTTGCCCTACCCGGGCCCACAACACATAAACATGTCAGAGACATAGCAATTATATACAATTTAAAAATAAGGCCAATATTAAAGAAAAAATCGGATCCATGCTACAATAATTGCTTTCGACATTGCTACCTCATCCAGTAAGTCATAAGTCATGCACGTTCATGCACACGTATTTGCCCTACCCGGGCCCACAACACATAAACATGTCAGAGACATTAGCAATTATATACAATTTAAAAATAAGGCCGTCACCTGGTGTTCGTCAAATCCGAATTCCAATGGGCATCCTGGGTCTACTTGCCCAAATTCGATTTGCCTCTCTCCGAAATTTCTTACGAAAAGACAAAAAGCGCGAACCCCCCACCGTCAGAGACGACCTCCCCTGAACTTTTCAACGCCTCCGATCTCATCACCGAACCCTATAAATACCCGAGAACCTCCATCATTTCTTTGTCGCCATTGAATTTGAAATCCTTATAAAGTTCACCCCAAAAGCTTACTCGCAGAACATCATATTCTTCACTTCCTCATTTGCTATAACTCAGTTGGCCATGGAAGGGTCTTCTTCAAGAGGGAATCAGAACAATGAGAACAACAAAGAGACGGGGAAGAAGAGGGCATTGCGGTCACCATGCGATCCACCCCAGTACCGAGGGATCCGGCGGAGGCCTTGGGGCAAGTTCGCGGCTGAGATCCGGGACCCCTCGAGGAATGGCGCCCGCCTCTGGCTGGGGACCTTTGAGACAGTGGAGGAGGCCGCCCGTGCCTATGACCGGGCTGCCTACGCCTTCCGGGGCCATTTGGCCATCCTCAACTTCCCCAACGAGCAACAATGCTATGCTCAGAATGATCACAATGTCTCCGGCCACCCCAGTTCTTTCTCCACACCCCAATCACTGTCGTCTTTGTCGTTCTCTTCAGCAGGTTCATCGTCATCTGCTGTGTCAGCACCCGCTGAGCCATCCGGAGATGTGATCGAGCTCGAGTATCTGGACGATAAGTTGTTGGAGGAACTACTGAAGTCACACAGCGACATGTAGGGTAAACCCGGGTCGGTGAGTGCATATTTACGCGGTAGTATTCATACAGACAAAGATTTCTGGGATGCTAAAGTTATTTCATCTCAATAAACTGTTGCTTTATGTCATAGGTTTCTAATGTTAAATGCCATGATACAGTTTCCGAAATCGGTTCGTACTAAACCATTTTGGAAGAGCTTCTCTTTATTTGAGAACGGGTTGATGTCAAACCAGGCTGAGCTTGGATTTTGCCGTTTTAAGTTGCAATTTCTGTTTAATTTCAGTTGATTTGGGAAACTCTAGTATATTCCAGAATTTTTGGCGTTCCTTTTTCAGAATAGGACATGATGATTTCTTCAGTCTCCAGGAAGCGGTTTCGCTCCTTCTCTTTTACAAATTGGTCTGCCTTGACCGTGACCCGTCTTTCCTTTTCCTTTCCATCTTAACAAGGTTGCATGTCCGGGCCCACCACCTCAATTAATCTCTTCATGTCACGACGGGACAGTCTACTATTTTGCAATAAAATCGAGTAATTAACAGGGGGCAAATTGATGAGAGGGTTGCCTCTTTTGAGACGTAGTTTGGCGTTGAAATGAGTTGGACCGTGACCTTTTTATCTCGTTCATGCGAAAAATCGACTACTAACAGCGTATATCTTGACCTCAAAAGTTAGGAAGGTTAAAAAGATATAATAGGAGGTATACTTTGGTTAGGCCATCCGTGGATAGTCTTTGGTCATCTTTCGTTTCTAGTGAAAATCGTTTTCCTGAGGAGCAGCTCAGCTCCAGAGTGAGATAATGATTCCATCACGGTCTTGAGTGCCACGGCATGAGCGATGAGCGATAACGTCAACAGCTTTACCGGTTAAAATGTAAAATGATTTCGAAGATGCCGCAACATTGGAAGATATACTTGTATATTACAAAGAGGTGGTTCAATATGGTCCCACGTGAGGCCACTGAGGAACTCCAATTAGTCAGCCATTCGTGTGCTCTCACGTCCTCTCCCAAAATGGCTAAAAGGGACGACCATGTCAGCATGGACCAGCATGGATAAGACTTTGCGTCATCCTCGAATATAATTAGAGGTAAGCAGATTGGTTAGTTGAGTCGGATTTCGATAAATGAATTTGATCTATATTCACCCATTTAATTTATATTTGCTTTTTTTTTTCTCAACAATTCAGACAGGGATGCACAAATTTACATATCTAACATCTTTTTAACTATACAAATTAGGCATTTAGCAATTTTAAAATAATAAGAATTAAGAGAAATAGGGATGCACAAATTTAGCATATATAAAAGACAAAAAGGTCAAACAGTTCTCCATCGCACTAGTTACAAAATGAACATCAACTATGCCCCTTCCTCATTTGCCGGCACCACCCTCGACCGTCGCAGCACCTTGGCCACCACCCTCTTCATATGCAGGAACGCCATTCCTTCCTCGGTCAAACCCTTGGCCCCACCTGGAACACTGGACACATGAATGCATCCTTACCAACGAACGCCCAATTCTCACTACAATTCTTTCCCCATAGCTCCTCTAGCATTCCCGTCGCGAAGAGATCACACGTCACCCCCGTCCCTTTCTTCACCATTCTGCTGTTTTCCAGGACATCGTCGCTCACCACCTCCGTCAAGCGGCACGGGTGGGTAAATTTGCATACTCTCTCAAAATGACGCGCGTGTGTACACCATCTCCTTCACATTGTCGTACCCGGCCAATCGCTAACATCGATAGTCCTCCTCGTTTGAACCACACAGCCGTTGGTGTCTGACACAAATGGTTGTGGCTTAGCAAACTACGAAACCCCCCACCTATACAATAACTGGGATGATACAACCGTCATTTCATTCGAAAGATGCTTCCTCAAATATAACAATCATCAATCTGTGATCGAAATACATAAATCTATATGTTCGATAAATAGTTCCAGAATCAAAGTTTCTATAATCTATCAAAAGAATATATATATATATAACTAACAACTAAACTCAAAAGTTCACCTCAAACATAAACAACTTATACTAAAAAATCTCACTACCAAAATGTCATGCTCGTAACGTAAAGACTCTTATCCTATTTAGGCTAGTTGAAGAACCTAAAAAGCAAGTAAGACAAATTAAATGAGCAATCACAATCCAGTGAATAGTATATCTCTTATAAGTAAATCGAACATTGACTATGCATCTTTATAAACCGATATCATAACTCATCAATCCCAAATTCAATATACGATGTACCTAAAATATCAAAATTGAGTTATATCTTTTCAGAAAAACTTTTTGTATATCAGATCATTCAATGATATCAAATCAATAATAACAAATCAACCATCAATAGTCATTCTATTGATCGATCTCTATCAAATCAAACGTCAAATCCAATACTTGATATCTAATTATGGTTGCACTCAATGCACATGACAAATGCAACTAAATTTCCCCTCTTGGTTAGGTCTCCACCTATATTAGTCGATAATTCGACCTAAAAGAACAACCTAATAACAATAAGTATACTTACCTCCTCAATGTGTTCTAATTCTAGCAACATGAGCATATTCCGCTTATATCATTCTCCAATGACCCACAAATCAAATGTAGAATCCATCTCAAAACTCAAGTTCACTAATCAAAATATATAAATTTTCACAATTCAATATATATCAAATGGAGTTCCTTTCATAAAACATGTTCACAATTTGGAATTTTTCTTAATTCTTTCATTAAAGGTTTTTCAAACCAATTATGGGCAATCAACTCAAGATATAGTCAGAAGATATTTTGCCATTTCAAATAGATAAAGCAATTTAGACAAAAAAAAAAAAAAAAAAAAAAAAGAAGATAAAATGATAATAAATGCTCAATTCAGTTTAATGCATTTAATATACCATAAGCACCACTTTTTCTTTCAAAGGAATATCAAACCATGCCATGCCTCTTTCACTTATAATATATATTTTTATCATTTCAAAACATGAGTTTTACAAAGCTAAAGAAGAGATAAGTACCACTCATCTGGAAAAGTTGAAAACTAACTTGCAAAGGTTACTCGAGCCGAAGAACTCAAGGGAGGAAAAACACTAGAAGTGTCAAACATTATGTATGATGCTCATTTTAGTACTAAAAGTTTTCGATAGCTCACTTTAGTGCCAGTTTTTTTAAAAACAATCTTTTCAGTGCCAACTCCTATTTGTTTAGTTGGAAATTCGACGTGGCATTTTTTTTGTTAATTTCTTAAGCTGACGAGGGTCCAGTCAACATCTAAAGCATAAAACAACCTCGTCTAGTAGCTTTCCCCTAAATAAGAACCCCTAATCTCCAAATTGAAAGATAATCCCAACCCTAAGCCAGACATTGAATTGGCTGTTTTTGTGCCTTACCCGATGACACAATCTCTCTCTCACCCTCCCTCTGTCTCTTTCTCCCTCCGCATCTCGTGTGAAATGAGCATGTTGATATTTGTTTGTGACTGTGAATCGATTGTTGTTTCGTAAAAGATTTTGGATTTTCTCTAGTGGCTTTGGGAAATTAGCAGAGAATGTGTATCAGCATGGTGCGACAAAGGTGCGCCTATCGCCGAAAGGTGATCTTTACGAAATCGAGAAGGGGAAGGTAGGCAGTTGTCGTTCAAACTTCTTCCCATTAGGCTCTACGACAATCATCTTCCCCTCATTCCTTCTCGCTCTTTTCTTCTTCCTCCTCAAATCCCCGTTTTGTTCCAGAACATTGAATTGCTTCATTCTTCTGATCACTAACCAGCACTGAAGATTACAAAAAAAAAAAAAAAAAAAAAAAAAAAACCAGCTCCATCATTAGAGTAATTTCTTCAAAAACCTGGTGGGCATATGTTGTTCCATGGCAAGGAGATAAATCAATAGTAGAGGAAGTGGACAAAGGGATTTGAATGGATTGAGACAGGAGAGCAAGTGGGGACAACAAACATGGAGTTGGTCTTGGCGTGTGACGTAGAGGAGGGAAGCCAATCCCAGGCCTTGCTTCAAGGGACGAATGTATGGGAAGCCAAGCCAAGCCTTCTTGTACTCTGTCTCAAAACTTTATTAGGGCTAGTTCCACACGATCTTCAGGCCCTTGCTAGAGGCTTCGTTGTCGGTGGTGGTGGTCGCCATTGTTATCTCTCTCTCTCTCCCCGACTTTCGCTCCCTAGGTCTGGCGAGCTGGGAAGCTAGAAAGCATGTTGTACGCCGTCGTTGTGGGTGAGCGAGCCACATGGGCCGTGCGACTTCATTTTCATAGTCCACATGGACTATATTTTTTTAAAAAAATTGCCAAGTCATACTAACAAGCTAATTATAAAGGCTATGTAATCAATTTAGTTGGAATTTCTCACTGGATGCACTCAAGTGATCTTTTTTTTTAATTTGGCACTCAAGTGGATTATCAAAAACTTTTGGTATTAAAGTGAATGTTGTACACAACTTTTGACACTTTTAATATTCTCCTCCCAAAATCAAGTGCCAAGCTACCTTTAACTACTATTTGATGACTAAACTAAAACTTTAATCGTTGACAAAACGACTTTTACGCGACAACAAAACATTTTTCCAAGGCAATTATTTAAAGTTATTTACTACGCAGACCTTGAGTGTGAAATTTTAGAAATTCACTTCAATCAAACCTTAATTCGAAATCAGTTTTCGTCAAATCTTATGGCTCCACAATTCTATAAAATTTCATAGCTTAATAACTCCTCAATTAAACCTTGTGATTCAAAATTCACATAGCTTCAAATTTATGACGAGGCTTCGAAAATTCGTTTGATTAGACGAATAAAAGTTTCGTATACTCGCCAGATGCTGGGAAACAGAGTTAATTTGGATCGCCAGAATATTCAGAACTTGCAAGCAACAAAACAGTCGTTTGGTCATGCTGTCATCTCTTGTCTTCTTTTTGTTCTTTTCGTTCTTATTTTCATTTTCTTGTTTTCGTCGTTAGAGTCCCCTTCTTTTCTTTGTTTCATGCCAACTGCAGAGTAAAAAGAGAGGTGGCCTGTTTCCTCCCCTTGAGTCCTTTAAGGACCTTGTCAGGTCCAATGCTATCCCCTCTTGTCTTATTTTTGTTCTTTTATTTTTATTTATTTTCATTTTCTTGTTTTTGTCGTTGGAGTCCTCTTCTTTTCTTTGTTTCATGCCAACTGCAGTGTAAAAAGAGAAGTGAGCTTGAGGCCCTTATGAAATTACTTGGGCTATGGAATAATATTTTTCATATTTGGACAGACAGGAGAGAGAGAGAGAGAGAGAGTGCTATTTTTGCTCTCACGACTATCGCTCTGGCTAGTGATGCCGCCACGAGACCGGCCAATGTGTGCGACGTCGCCGATGACAAAGGGGCACCTTCGGTGGCAGTTCTGTTCGCCCTTTTTTACTCTCCTTTTCGACAAATCCTACTTTTTTGATTATTTTTCTTGAGGTAATAACTTCTTTGGGGTTGAAAATGGGCTTGTATTAGACCCACGTTGAGTTGAACTTTAATATTGTGAACATATTTTAACTCATATTTAAATTTTCAAACAACCTATATTTCACCCCGTCCATTGCATTTGAATAAAAAAATGGGTAATGAACTCATTTTGTCAGCTCTATATTAAGACACAAGACATTTGTTGCTAGCCCCAAATCGTTATAGATCAAACGATTTGAGTCATTAAAGACGTTTTTCAGTATATTATGGAACTGAGTGATATAAATAATCTGATATCTAAGTCTTGTCTAGTATCCAGAATCAAGCATTCAAATAATTAAAGTATCATGGGCTACAGTTAGACAATAATTTTTATTTTAGAGCAGCGTTTTCACAGATCTAACATTACTTTGAATATTGATGAGAACGAGATATGTCACTTTTTATCTCTCTTTTCGTCAGGAAAAGAGGACGATGGATGATTTGTACCCAAAACATAAGGGAATACAGAATAAGATTAGAGCGGATGACAAGTCAAGGTCAACTTGCGCTAATGAAGCATGCCTAATTCAATAGTTAGATGAATATTCACAATTACCTCATCCCATGCGTCATGGAATTGCACATTCATACAGACGTATCAAAGTTTTCCACTACCCTGGCCCACAATAAAAAAAAAATCAGGTGAGGGACATAGCAATAACATATAATTTGAATGTATGAGGCCACCACCATCACTTGATGTTCGTCGAATCCGAATTCCAAAAGGCGTCCTGGGCCACAAAGTTGCTCGGATTCGTTTTCTTTCTAGAACTTTTCTCAAAGAGAGACGTAAAAAAACACAAAACCCTCCACCGTCAGATACGACCTCCCCGAACTTTTCCACACCTCCGATCTCATCTGACCAAACCCTAAATATCGAATTTGAAATCATAGTTTTCATCATAGTTTTCTTCATCTTTACTAAAGAAGCATACACGCAGATCATCATAGTTTTCGCTTCCTCGTTTGGTATAACTCATCTTGCCATGGAAGGTTCTTCTTCAAGAGGGAACCAAAGCAATGAGAACAACGAAGAGACCAGGAACAAGAGGGGATGGAGGTCACAATGCGATCCACCCCGGTACCGAGGGATCCGGCTGCGCCCTTGGGGGCAAGTTTGCGGCCGAGATCCGGGACCCTTTGAGGATTGGCACCCGCCTCTGGCTCGGGACCTTTGAGACAGCAGAGGAGGCCGCCTGAGCCTATGATCGGGCCGCCTTCGCCTTCCAAGGCCATTTGGCCATCCTCAACTTCCCCAACGAGCAACAATACTATGCTCAGAATGACCACGATGTCTCCGGCCACCACAGTTCTTTCTCCACGTCCCTGTCACTGCCGTTGTCGCCATTCTCTTCAGCGGGTTCATCATCATCCACTATGTCAGCTCCTGCCGAGCTATCCAGAGATGTGATCCAGTTCGAGTATCTGGACAATAAGTTATTGGAGGAACTACTGAGTCGCACAAAGACATGTAGGGTAAATGTAGGTAATCTATTTAGGGTTTCCCAAGTTTCATGGTAAGAAATTCTTTTGTTTCTTGTTTTCGATCGTCTTCATCGATGAGAGCTTTCACTTGAGGAAAGAGATGGCACTTGCTTCAATAAATTACATTTGGCAATCTTCAAGACTGCATTTTCACAGCAGGAGCTTGATATGACAATGCAATATTGAGTTTGTTTGATGACTTCGATCAATATTACTTCTAGCAGATGGCTCGTATCATACCTCTATCTTTCTGAAGTACTTCTCTGGGTGCTTGCACCCGATTTAAGCAGTAGTATTCGTGCAAACACTGATTTCTGGGATGCTCAAGTTATCTCATTTCAATGAACTGTTGCAATATATCTTAGGTTTCTAATGTTAAATTCCTAGAAACAGTTTCGGAATTCGTTTGCAAGTAATCTATTCTGGAAGAGCTTCTCTATATTTGAGGACAGGTTGATGTAACACCAGGCTGAGCTTTTTGCATTTTTTTTTTAGGTGCAATTGATATATATATTCTTAATTTTCAGTGATTTAGGTGCTTTGAAGCTGAAACTAAACTTTCGTACATTCCAGAATGATTGGGGTTCCCTTTTTTGAATAGGACATTATGAAAAAGGCGGCCGAGAACTCTGAAAAATTGTTCATGATATAGACCTGACGTGTCTTTACTAAGTGGTTTCGCTCCTTCTCCTTTACAATTTCGTGTGCCTTGACCGCGACCCGTCTTTTCCTTGTTCTTCCTATTTAAATAGGGCTGAGAATGTCCCAGCCCAATCTGCTTAATTAATCACGAAATTGAGGGCGGTCTTTTCCTTGTTCTTCCTATTTAAATAGGGTTGAGAATGTCCCAGCCCAATCTACTTAATTAATCGCAAAATTGAGAGTGGCAATAAATGGAGAAGCTTGATCTTACGGCGACGCCTCTTGAGATATAGTTTGATGTTGAATCCTAACCAGTAATGTGTCGAGATGAGTCGGATTGTTTGACCTTTGATCCCATTCATTCAAAAAAATCAACTCCCGAATTGGCAAATCATGATAGTCAAAAGTTAGGAAAGTTAAAATATATGCAGAAGGCTTGTCATCAGATATAGAAATCGACCAGCAGCCTCTCTTTGGTGCGACCGCTGATTTGCCAAATCATCATGTACAGAAAGTCAAAGGCCAAGTCGGTGTAAGGACCGTTGACGGCAGCAGAAAGGAGGAGGGAAGAAGAAGAAAGGAAGAAAAACAGAGCATCAGAGTTGCTTGAGAAAATGGAAAAACAGAGCCTGCTTCCGATTTCACTGAGATCGCCTTCTACAACTAAATTTCAGGGCCCCCGCGTAATCCGAGTTCCACATTCCATAATTTATTCGATTTACTCAAAGTTCACTTATCGTTTGATTTGTCGGAGAAATCAAGCAGAGCTTCCAACACCTCGTCGCCAAGGCACTCGATCTCGAAGACTTCCCTCCCCTGCTCCGGCCTGTCCCCCCCGCCACGGCCAAGGCCAGTGGATGGTGCTGATCCCGATGACGTGGCTGGCGATGTCGCCACCGAAGAACCGCCCCCGCCAATGGCTGAGGGATACTCGCTGGGGAAATTGAGGATTGCGAGCGGGCCCCTTATCGCGAAGGCGGCCCGGTCGTACGCCCTCGCGGCCTCCTCTGCAGTGTTGAAAGTGCCGAGCCAGACGCGGGCCCCCTGCCTCCTCGAGTCGCGGATCTCCGCTGCATACTTGCCCCACGGCCTCCGCCTCACGCCCCTGTACTTTACCTCGCTCGCTCCTTCTCCCCCATTTTCTCTTTAGCCTTGCCCTTGGGGTCTTCGTCCATGCTCAGCAAGCCACCTCTCCACCGCTCTCCCAGTTTTATAGCAAGCTTGGGGGAGAGCTTGGAATCCATTGGGCCGATCCGAAGTTTGACATTGACAAAAGCGATCGAAGAGTTGTTAATAGTTCTTGTGACTTTCGGAAAATTTTCAACGTGCCGAGAGACTGTTCACGGTGATGCAATCGAAAGAGCCGAAGTGCATGCATGGAGGATGATGATCTGGTTGGATGGCTTTCAGGTTCAGGCCCACACAGTTAGTTAACTTCATTATTTGTCGAAATTCGTTCTTGAAAGTCTGCTGCAGGAGTGACGTCATCCGAACTTACGTCAGCGCATCTTAGGGGAAGGTCTTGTACTAATTTTGCCGAATTGAACTTGGGTTATATTAATTATAGCAAGTTTTCGAGTGACGTCATGCGATTGCGTTGGTCTTACGTCGTCTCCATCGCGCAGGTGTCGAAGGCGTTTGGACTCTTTAGAGGCCATAAGATCTTGGGAGGATTCGCACTTTGGTTTTGAAAATGGAGACAATCACGCATGTGATTATAATGTCTCGCGGGCGTCATAGTTGCTTACGTCACCATTAGGGTTTCAATTTTCTTGCCCCGATCACCTAAAGACGTGATCTCAGGGCAGCGGTTAATTCAACAGAGGTCAACATTGGATTATCTCACTCAATGACGTCCTGGATTTAGCACTTAAAAAGAAAACGTGTTTCCCTTTCTTTTCATGCAAATGAAAATATATATTCGTATCGACTCCATTAAGATCGTGAAGACAATCGAGAGTATAGTAAAATTGTTGGGACGATGATGAAATTTGGGTTTCCTCTTTTTTCTCCCAAAAAAAAGTGCTGACCTAGAAACTTGCCAAATTTCGCAAAAATCAATGTTGGCGTTACTTTCTAGTTTCCTCAATGTAATAAAATAGGTGTAAAAGACAATTTTCCAACATGTTACAAAGTGTGCAAGAGAATTTGTTGAACTTGTGGAATTGGCATGATTGGATAGGTTCCAAAGGGGGCATACATAAAAATTCAGTGGTAAGGGTCTAGTTTTCAAATTTTGGCATAGAATGACTATCGAGTTAGTTTTAGAGTTTAGGGTCCACCCTATACCCAATATAATGTACCTTGTGTAGGGCCTTTGTAGAATCATACAAGATACCATATGCTCCGTATAATAATTAAGAAAAAATACATAAGTATTCTAATGTTTTTATTTTTCTCTTTTCTTTACAAAATTTACACATTCAAAAGAGCGAAAGGATGGGAGGAAGCGATATGTTGTCCTTTATGTTAGATGTTATTATGTCTTAAAATTATGTTACCGATCGACATGGAGATGCACTTTACTACATTTTATGTAATGAAGTTAATGTTCTTTGAAATTTAAGTTGGAGTAATACTTGATACTTTGAAATATGTGGTATTTAACGAGTTTGAGTTTCGAGGCTTGTTTTAAGAGGCTAAACTGTGTATCTAAGCTCCAAAAATTTGACATCGGTGCACATAGGTAGATTTCACAGTAGTGTTAAAATTCCCTGGATATTATATTCATTGAAGACGAATTAAGGGGATTTGTGTATGAGATCTTTTCTTGTCACGGCTAATCACGTGGGTCCAATCCGGGGGAAATTCAATCTAGGTGAATTTCTGGTTTTGACCAAGAAGTCCGACGGAATTGAGGAGGAATTCGGTGACTTCCTACCGTCCTGAAAGCGGTTATATGACTTCTTCAAGTATTGAAATCTCTCACCTCTCGATTTAAATTTAAATCTGAAAATTATTCTTTTCCAATATAATTCGAGATCTAGGAGTTCTTTATAGGTGTTTTTGTGCTTGCTCAACATCTCTTGATCTAAATTTAGATATAGGAGTTTAAGTTTTGTATCTTTGTATGACGATGATGTGGAGGACACCGAACTTAGGCGCGCTCCAATCATCATGCAAATTATAGCTATTGAAGAAGGGAATTACGTTGTGTGCTCATTATTGATGACGATGCGAGATTTGGTGATTGGCCGTTGTTCGTTTTGTTTTGATGCTGCGAGATCCTTTCTCACGGGAGAGTGTTTGTGCTTTATTGTTCTACTTTATTGTTTGGGATTTGCTTTGTTTTGAACATCTCGTAAATCATTTTGAGATTAAATAAAATATTTATTTTCGACTGAAACTAAATTTTGGTTCCATTCATCACCTATAAATAATCCTAAAGTAGTTTAATCTAATGGGGTTTATACATGTGGCTTTTTCAATATCTAATACACCTGTCCATAATTTGGTGGAGATTTTACGTCATCCTCGACTAGTAAGCGTCATAAGCCTAGGAACCATCGTCATCGTGATGCAAAATTCCCAGCACCACTTCTCAAATGTAGATTCTTGCGTGATGATTGGGTTTTATAGATAAATTATTGGGCGACAAATGGTGATCTTTAAATATTGTTGACAGAGAATCGAAGGAAAGGTAGTTGGACATCTTAGGTCATGATTAATTGGTAAACAGTTATTATCGAAGTCATTATCAAGTTATTAATATAACTAGTTTTAAAACACGTGGTGTATAAACATAAGTTTACCCCATCCCCACTCCCTAGACCAGAAATTTGGGGGCATCCGGCAGCAACTTTTTCAAACACACGTAATCATGTGGACATCGAGCCATATCGAGGAAGAGGTGCTAAGGACCCATTGTCTATTCTTACTGGTTCGATCACTCGAGCGCTGGCCAAGCAATTTAGGCAAGCTGTTGGCGTCATGGTTCGTGATCTTCAACGTGGAGATGACCTTGGATCAAATCTTGAATAATCTTGGAAATCTTGGCGCAATTTGATTATATGGACCCCAAATATTTGACCAAGTCAAATATATATATATATATATATATATATATATATATATATATATATATATCTTCTTGTTTAGGAATATTCTAGAATATGACGCATTATATTTCTAGGGTTGGTTTTAGGGTTTGTGTGGCGGCTAGAAGAGCTATATAAGACTGACTGAATTTTTTTGGGGACAGATAAATATATTTTACTTTGAGAAATAATTGAGAGATTCTCTTTTACTGTTCTTTTGAGAACTTGACCTAATCAAGATTCCCTTGTGACGGTCGATTTGACTTATCGAGCGAGATAGCGAATTCTTTCGCTCGTGGCGTCTATAACGTTGGTTGGTTGACACGTGTTTGTCAACAGTCACGTTTATATCGAGGTTGCCAATCACGGGTTTGATTGGAGGTCGAGGTTTGCAATTCGCACCATCTAGGCCTTCGTAGAACAATCCTTCCGCAGCGATTCACATCAGTTTGGTATCGAGCTTGCTTCTACAAGGTCTATTTATCTTTAATTTTTGTTTATATTTAGCAATTTGAGATTTATTGAGCTAGGGTTTCGGTTCTAGCCAATTTAGGATCTGATTGGTTTTGTGCTTCCATATGTAGTTGTTTGCTGTTAGTTTTAATTTTTTTCCTAGCATCTTAAATTGTATCTGAGTTCGTCAAAAAAAAAAAAGAAAAAAGAGAAAGTTCTTCAAAAGAAAGAAAGAAAGAAAGAAAGAAAACGCACAAAAAAAAAAGTGCGAAAGAGAAAAAAAAAAGATTCGGCAAAAAAAAAAAAAAAAATCAACAAAAAAAAAAAAATCAAGAAGGCGACTCGTTTGTTAGTGGACCGAATTGAAACAAAATCAGTAGTGATTTGCGTTTCAATTGGAATTTGGAAAGTTGTACTTGTTGGTTTGAAATTGTTACTTGTTGAAACAAAATCAGCAGTGATCTAATCTTGTTTGATTAGTTTGATTGATTATCGTGAGAGGGTTGAGAGATAGGTTTTGAGTCCAATAAAAAGCTTGTGAAAAGAGAATACGAGAGGAAAAAAGGCAAGATTGTGTGAGTTTAATTGAGGGTAAAAAAAAAAGAGAGCCTAGACTTGAGTTAAACACGAGGGGAGTGACAAACACCTTGAGAGAAACACGTGAGGGAGCGATTGGTGAGGATTTTTGTGACTAAAGTTTATTTACAGGTCTAAAATATGTCGCGCGAAGAAAGCGTGAATCAAAGGGAGGTTGACTCCATACGAATGGATGAAGCGCTCGTGGAAAGCATCGAGCAATTGAGGGTCGTAGTGGAGGAGCTTAGTGGCCGAATGATGGGGAATTGCATGAGGGTTGATGGTGACCGAGAGATACCTCGGGGAAGGCCGCAACATCAATGAGATGCCTCTAGAACACAACCTAGAAGGCAACGGCATTATGATGATGATGAGGCTGACATGGAGGATGATCGAGATACTCGATTTGGAAGGTGGAATGGAGCCCGAGGGTTTAGACACCGAGAATATAATGAACTTGGCAATATTAAGATGAAGATTCCTTCTTTCCAAGGAAAGAATGATCCCGATGCGTATCTAGAGTGGGAGAAACGCATGGAGATGGTATTTGATTGCCAATGATATTCTGAGCTCAAAAAGGTAAAAATTGCAGCTGTTGAATTTACTGACTATGCTATAATTTGGTGGGATCAACTTGTGACTAGTAGGAGGCGCAATGGTGAAAGACCGATAGAGACGTGGGATGAGATAAAAGCAATGATGAGGAGGCGTTTTGTACCAAGTCATTACCATCGAGATTTGTTTCAAAAGTTACAAAATCTCACACAAAGCAATAAGAGCGTGGAAGAGTATCACAAGGAGATGGAGATTGCCATGATCCGTGCTAATGTGGTGGAGGATCGTGAGGCCACAATGTCAAGATTTTTGAGTGGTTTGAGTCGAGACATAGCAAGGGTGGTGGAGCTGCAACACTATGTTGAATTGGAGGAATTGGTGAACAAAGCCATCAAAGTTGAGCGGCAATTGAAGATGGACCAAAATCACAAAAGTGGAGGAGGTTCCAATCAAAATTGGAGATCCAATTGGAAGAGAGATGAAAAGCCAAATTGGAGAGGAAACAACACCAAAACCGAAACCTCAAAGGAGAAGGAGAGGGATGGTAAAGTTG
This sequence comes from Eucalyptus sp. ANBG9806169, assembly GCA_014182395.1. Taxonomy (NCBI): domain Eukaryota; kingdom Viridiplantae; phylum Streptophyta; class Magnoliopsida; order Myrtales; family Myrtaceae; genus Eucalyptus; species Eucalyptus sp. ANBG9806169. The sequence goes on along the minus strand of CM024574.1, from coordinate 21,742,382 downwards.
GAACGAATTCGACTTCAGGTAAAACCGAAAACCCTAACACTAGAACTCGTGAGATTAAATGTTTTAAGTGTTTGGGCAGGGGTCTTATGGCAAATCAATGCCCTAATAGGAGGGTGATGATCATGACTGGACATGGTGATGTTGAGTCCGAAAGTGAGAGGGAAGAAGAGGATGATGAGATGCCACCGTTGGAGGATTGTAGTGATGGAGAAGTGGCTATAAAAGGAGACTTATTGGTGGTTAGGCGTTCTTTGAGTGTGCAAGTAAAAGTGGAGGAGCATCATCAACAAAGAGATAACTTGTTTCATACAAGATGTGTGGTGAATGGAAAGATCTGTAGTATGATAATTGATGGAGGTAGTTGTGCGAATGTGGCAAGTTGTACTATGGTGAATAAGTTGGGTTTGAAAACGACAAATCACCCTAGGCCTTATAGACTTCAATGGTTAAATGATAGTTGTGAGGTGAAAGTATCGAAGCAAGTTCGAATTCCATTTGAGATAGGGAGATACAAGGACGAGGTAGAGTGTGATGTTGTACCTATGCAAGCGGGTCATATTTTGCTTGGAAGACCATGGCAATATGATCGAAAGGTACATCATGATGGATATACTAATCATTATTCATTGGTGATGAATCAAAAAACTTATACCTTGGTACCAATGACACCTAGTGAGGTGTATCAAGACCAATTAAAGTTACAACGAGAAGCCGAGAGAGAGAGAGAGAAAATGTGAGAAATCCAAGGGCTTGCGTGGTGTGTCTGAGACGCAAGGAAAAGGAGAGGCCAAGAGAAAGATTGTGGTAAAAACCGAGGGAAAAGAAGAGAGGAAAGAAAAGAGGCAAAATAATTTTTATGCAAAATCAAGTGAAGTGAGGAGAGCCTTAGTTCTAGATCGACCAATGCTTGTACTTGTGTACAAGGAGGTTTTGTTTTCTACTAACGATCTTGACCCAAGTTTGCCTAGTCCTATTGTGTCTTTATTGCAGGAATTTGAAGACGTCTTTCCTGATGAACTTCTTGGAGGGATACCATCGATTCGAGGCATAGAACATCAAATTGACTTGATTCCTGGTGCGCCATTACCTAATCGACCCGCATATCGAAGCAATCCCGAGGAGACAAAGGAACTTCAGCGGCAAGTTAGCGAACTATTGGAGCGAGGGCATGTGAGAGAGTCTTAGCCCGTTCGCCGTCCCTATTTTGTTGGTGCCAAAGAAGGATGGAACTTGGTGAATGTGTGTCGATTGCCGAGCAATCAATAGCATTACGGTAAAATATCGACATCCTATTCCTAGGTTAGATGACATGTTGGATGAGTTGCATGGTTCTTGCATTTTCACTAAGATCGATTTGAAAAGTGGCTATCATCAAATTAGGATGAAAGAGGGTGATGAATGGAAAACTGCATTTAAGACCAAGTATGGGTTATATGAGTGGTTAGTCATGCCATTTGGATTAACTAATGCATCGAGCACGTTTATGCGACTTATGAATCATGTTTTGCGTGCTTTTATTGGTCGATTTGTGGTTGTCTATTTTGATGATATCTTGATATATAGTCAAAGCCCTGATGACCATATTGAGCATGTGCGAGCTGTCTTGCAGGTTTTAAGAGCCAAACAATTATACGCTAATCTAAAGAAGTGCTCTTTTGTTACCAACAAATTAGTATTTCTAGGATTTGTTGTTAGTGCTGATGGTATACAAGTTGATGAAGAAAAGGTCAAAGCAATTCGTGAATGGCCAACGCCTAAGACCGTAGGAGAGGTGCGTAGTTTTCATGGATTGGCGAGTTTTTATCGGTGATTTGTGAGAAATTTTAGCACCATTGCCGCACCTTTAACTGAGGTTATCAAGAAGCACGTGGGTTTCACGTGGGGAGAAGAGCAAGAGAAAGCATTTAATCTTTTAAAAAATAAGTTGACTAATGCTCATTTGTTATCTTTGCCAAATTTCAGTGCTACTTTTGAGATAGAGTGCGATGCTTTTGGTACAGGAATTAAAGCCGTGTTGATGCAAGAAGGGCGTCCCATAGCTTATTTCAACGAAGAATTGAGTGGAGCAATATTGAATTATCCTACCTATGATAAGGAGATATATGCTTTAGTGCGAGCTCTAAAAGACATGCCAAAGGAGTTTGTGATCCACACCGATCATGAGACCTTGAAGTACTTGAAAGGGCAGCAAAAGTTGAATAAAAGACATGCCAAATGGATGGAGTTCATCGAGACTTTTCCATATGTGATCAAGTACAAGAAAGGTAAAGAGAATGTGGTAGCCGATGCACTTTCTCGAAGGTATGCGATTCTAACTATTTTAGAAGCAAAGTGTCTAGGTTTTGAGCATATCAAGGGCTTATATACTGATGATGATGACTTTGGAAGAGTGTATAAAGCATGTGAACACGCTGCATTTGATAAATTCTATAGACATGAAGGTTATCTTTTCCGTGAAAACAAGTTATGTTTGCCTAGGTGTTCTTTGCGTGAATTGTTGGTGCGAGAAGCGCATAGTGGTGGTTTAATGGGGCATTTTGGTATTAATAAGACTTATGAAGTGCTGCATGAACATTTTTATTGGCCACATATGAAGAGAGATGTTACACGTGTCTGTGAGAGATGCATTGCTTGTAAGCAATCAAAGTCTACAACTAAACCGCATGGCTTGTATACACCATTACCTATTCCAACGCATCATTGGACTGATATTTCTATGGATTTTGTGTTAGGATTGCCTTAGGTCTAAGTATGGTAGAGATTCTATTTATGTGGTTGTTGATCGATTTTCAAAGATGGCTCATTTTATACCTTGTCATAAAACTGATGATGCATCTCATGTTGCTGATTTGTTCTTTAGGGAGGTTGTACGTTTGCATGGCATGCCTAAATCGATTGTTTCAGATCAAGATTCTAAATTTCTTAGCTACTTTTGGAAAACATTGTGGAAAAAACTAGGAACACGGTTATTATTTTCTACTACTTGTCATCCACAGACCGATGGTCAAACCGAGGTAGTTAATAGAACTTTAGGGGTATTGTTGCGTGCTATTATTAAAAAGAATATAAAATCTTGGGAAGATTGTCTGCCACATGTTGAATTTTCATATAATAGGAGCATGCATTCTGCTACTAAATTTACACCATTTGAGGTTGTCTATGGTTTTAATCCGTTAACTCCGTTAGATTTAACCCCTTTACCTATTGATGAGCGTGTGGATTTAAATGGAGCAAAGAAAGCTGAGTTTGTCAAGGCGTTGCATGAGAAGACACGCGCAAATATTGAGCGCAAGACTGAGCAATATGCAAGGCAAGCCAACAAAGGGCGCAAGAAAGTGGTGTTTGAACCCGGCGATTGGGTTTGGGTTTATATGCACAAAGAGAGATTTCCTGAGCAGCGACATTCTAAGTTATTACCGCGAGGGGATGGACCATTCATGGTTTTGGAAAGAGTTAACAATAATGCTTACAAGCTTGATCTTCTAAGTAAGTATGATGTTAGTGTCACATTTAATGTTTCTGACTTGACTCTTTTCGATGCTAGTGATGATTTGAGGGCAAATCCTTTGCACGGGGGAGGGAATGATGTGGACATCGAGCCATATCGAGGAGGAGGTGCTAAGGACCCATTGTCTATTCCTACTGGTTCAATCACTCGAGCGCAGGCCAAGCAATTTAGGCAAGCTGTTGGCGTCATGGTTCGTGATCTTCAACGTGGAGATGACCTTGGATCAAATCTTGAAGAATCTTGGAAATCTTGGCGCAATTTGATTATATGGACCCCAAATATTTGACCAAGTCAAATATATATATATATATATATATATATATATATCTTCTTGTTTAGGAATATTCTAGAATATGACGCATTATATTTCTAGGGTTGGTTTTAGGGTTTGTGTGGCGGCTAGAAGAGCTATATATAAGACTGACTGAATTTCTTTGGAGACAGATATATTTTACTTTGAAAAATAATTGAGAGATTCTCTTTTACTGTTCTTTTGAGGACTTGACCTAATCAAGTTTCCCTTGTGACGGTCGATTTGACTTATCGAGCGAGATAGCGAATTCTTTCACTCGTGGCGTCTATAACGTTGGTTGGTTGACACGTGTTCGTCAACAGGCCACGTTTATACCGAGGTTGCCAATCACAGGTTTGATTGGAGGTCGAGGTTTGCAATTCGCACCATCTAGGCCTTCGTAGAACGATCTTTCCGCAGCGATTCACATCACGTAAGCAATTGAAAATAGATTATGTGACGTTAGTAGCCCAAAAAAAAAAAAACAATCTTGAGATGTTACTTTTCTTAATAGATTATCTTACTAAAAATTCTAAACTTTTTCTCGTAATTCATCTATATGCCAATTTTTTTCATCTCACTAATGAATGTTAAGAATCCGTTGCAGCTGTTGGAGGTTATGGGTTTGAAAGAGAAGAAGCGGTTGCTTGAAGTATTACACCAAGAGACGTCAAGTTTGGAACGCTCCACGGTGTTACCTCCAAAGATAGGGAAACCCTAGAGTTTATATATGTAAGCTATTGGGCTCCATACCCATATGGACCCAAATAAGTGTGCTTCTACCTATTGGGCTTGTATGTGAACATATTATTTTTAGATTATATTAACAATATATCCAACAATCTCCTCCTATGTTCACCATACAGCACAATCCAATAAGGTAGTCAGTGTGATGTTCAATCAAACATGAATCATCCACATTCAGTCCAAGACAATTAACTCGGATCTGTCAAATCCCCACATGCTTAAAATGATATATTTTCATTCATCAAGTAGGTCATCTTAGTAAGGATCCTTCTCATTAAGCTCTCCTCCATCTCTACCATCCCTTGTAGAATGTCAAATATGAATTTCATATTATCATGAATTCAATCATTTGAATAAAACTTAGCAACATTCCATCGTGCAGAGAATAACATATATTGATGTCATAAAGCATCATAATATCATGTCATAAGCATCAATCCAGTTTCATATATAATGAACAAGACTTAAACAATGTGATTTACAAAGAGCCATCAACTTAAGTTTATTTGTAGGAGAATAACTATTGTCTAGTTTCAAAGAACATGACCAATAGTCAAGTCACCTACAATAACCTAGTTATGTAATATCAAGTTTCAATTAAGAACAAGACCCGCAGGCTTCTTAAGTAAACAATTGTTTCTATGTTTCAATTTGGAATGTCACGATTCTGATTCCTTAAAGTCAAATAATCTAACATCAAGTTTGGAATGAGATCATTTAACCAAAAAAGGATATTCCAACTTAGTTGAATTGTATCATCAAGTTTGGAATGACACAATTTTCCCCGATAGAACATTTGAATTAGGTTAAAGTCATCTTCATCAAGTTTGGAATGAGACAACTCACCCTTTTCAAATTAGTCAGAATCGTGAACATCAATGAAACATATATACTGTGCTTATCATTGTAGCCACTAAAGGAAGATTCGATAATTCAAAACACACACTTAGAAGGTAAGTAACTTTAACCCCAATTCCCCCACTGTTTTGAATAATCGATCTTTAGGCATACCTTTGGTGAGAGTATCGGCTATGTTATCCTTCGATCTCACATCGATCAATGTGATAACCCCTTGTTCTCTCGTATAATTCAACAACGCATGTCTCGCCTCACATGTCTTCTCTTTGAATTAAAGAAAGTATTATTGACGACTTGGACAGCCGCTTGATTATCACGAATAGACTCAAAGAATTAATTTTTAGTCGAATCAAAGGAATATCCATAATCAGATTCTTTATCCTCTCTGCCTCTTCGCCGGCTGAGGCTAAAGCAAAAAGTTCTGATTCCATAGACGACAATGCAATACAAGTCTGTCGTTTGGATTTCCATGTAATAGCAGCTCCACCCAAAGTGAATACATATCCACTAGTGGACTTACTACTTCCAATATTTGAACACCATGAGGCATCAGAATATCCATCCACAGTTGGAGGATAACCAAGATAATAGAGAGCATAATCTTTAGTACGTTTAAGGTATCTCATCAGCCTATCAAGGGCATCCCAATGCTCTTTACTAGGATTACTAGTAAAACGACTCGGATACCAACCGTAAAGGCTATGTCGGGTCTAGTGCAACTCATAGCATACATGAGACTACCAAGCAGTTTCGAGTATTTTAACTGATCAACGCTAATCCCTTCATTAGGACTCAATCTGTTATTATAATCACATGGTGTCTCACTCGGTTTACACTTATCGTATCCCAAGTAGAAAGTAGCTGCTCAATATAATGAGTCTGGCTAAGGGAGATAACTTGCCGTTTAAAGCTTACTTTCATACCAAGAATGGTATTAGCAATACCAAGATCTTTCATGTCAAATTCTTTAGCTAAAGTAGCTTTCACGTCACTCACTACAGAATGATCGGAACCAAGAATTAACATGTCATCAACATACAAGCAAATGATGACTATCTTATTTGACATTGAACGATGGTAAAGGCATTTATCTGAATGACTAGACTGAAAGCCATAACTCTTTACCACTTTGTCAAATTTAAGATGCAACATCTTAGGTGCTTGTTTAAGACCATACAATGATTTATTTAATTTACAAACTTTGTCCTCAAGACCTTTCATAACATATCCTTCCGGTTGTTCCATGTAAATTTCCTCATTTAACTCCCCATTTAAGAAAACTGTTTTTACATCCATTTGATGCACTACAAAGTGTTCAATAGATGCTAAGGCAAGAAGAATTCTTATAGTTGATAGATGACACACAGGTGAATAAACATCAAAATAGTCTATTCCACTCTGTTGTTTATAGCCTTTAGCTACTAAACGTGCTTTGTATCTCGGCTATTGATCCATCACTATTCAGTTTCTTCTTCAACACCCATTTACAGCCTATAACTTTAGCCCATTTTGGCAAGTTTACTAGCTGCCAAGTGTGGTTCTGCAGCAGAGAGCTCATTTTATCATCTATGGCTTCTATCCACAGTAAAGATTCCCTAGATCTCATTGCTTTTTGATAGGAGAATGGATCATCCTCAAGATGGTAAGCAACAAAATCCTCACTAAAACTTTTGGGAATTCTCTCTCTTATAGATACTCTTACTAGAATTGGTTCAATAGCCAATTGTGTGGAATTAGTGTCAGAAGGGCCTGCTTCAGATTCTACAGGAGATTCTGAAATTATATCTGTAGATCTAGAAACATTCAAGCCTTGATCTTTGAGAACTTATTTTCGAATAACACTGCATCTCTAGATTCTATCACTGTGTTAGTAGATAGATCTAAAAACCTATTTGCAGTACTATCTTCTGCACTACCTAGATATACACAAAATAGAAATAACAAGTTAATCCATAATAATAACAAGTTAATCCTAATATCATTTTTCAACTTGTTCCTCATGTTCTCAAATTCAACTAATCGAGAGGTGATGCTTGAATTCATAGTGAATTTCAAATCAAAGAATTTCTCTCGCTAAGAGAGTTTTAGATAGCCCCTCTTGTTTTTGAACCGAGCGTTCAAGTGATCCCATATCTCTTTCGCCGTCTTATACTCACTATAAGTCTAGACAGATTAGGATTTAGAGAGTTCAACAAATAATCTCTACAAAAATCATCATCTTTGTTCCATCGATATTCATCAACATCTTCTATGGTAGATGCAAAATCGCTCAATACAGTATAGAATATGTCACGTTCTTTCATGCCAAATTGAACATGTAATTTCCAGCCATGAAATTCAGTAACATCAAACGATTGAAGCTTCATAATATCATAGGAACTACGCTTTGTCATTTTAATCAGAGCAAAGTATTAGAAAGAGTGCACCTTGGAGTCCTTGGAGCCACAAAGTCGAATAACTCCTCTAACCTTGATCAAACTGCTCTGTAAATATGGAATTTGCCAAAACAAACCCTAAAAACAGATCTGGAGCGCCCAAAAACCTTAAGATGGACTGCCCTTGTCGCTGAAACTCGCTGGAAATTTCCGCCCCCGAAATTCGCTAGAAATTCAGATGAAAACTTCAGGTTGCCGTAACTTCTCCGTCCGACCTCCGATCGATGCGAGTGACCACTCAAAACGTTCGTATCGACAAGAAGAACAAAGCCCAAGTGGTTTCACCCTCTAAAATTGGCTATAATTTTTGGGTTTTTGAATCAAAGGTTTCGGTCACCCAAATCTTCAAACTCAAATCTCAGCCAATACCACCGTCGAAAACGAAAGTAAAATACACCCGTGAGTTCGTCTTAACGAAATCTTCAAGAAGACATCTTTCTCGCTCAAATCCAACACACGATAATAATACTTCAAGATTGTTGGAGGTTATGGGTTTGAAAGAGAAGAAGCGGTTGCTTGAAGTATTACACCAAGAGACGTCAAGTTTGGAACGCTCCACAGTGTTACCTCCAGCGTAGGGAAACCCTAGAGTTTATATATGTAAGCTATTGGGCTCTGGCCCATGTGGACCCAAATAAGTGTGCTTCTACCTATTGAGCTTGTATGTGAACATATTATTTTTAGATTATATTAACAATATATCCAACAGCAGCTTTGTTCATGATGAATGAAATTGCGAAGAATGGTACTTTTGGTTTACTGACACAAGTTTGGATATAATTGATGAGGTGAGAAAAATTGAGTATTAGCGTCTCGTGGAAAAATATTAAGATTTTTTTAATGGGATTTTTCCTTTTCTTAAAACTGCGGATCGAAGAAGCACCAATTGTTTTAGATTTAATGTGTATATTATTGTATTCTCTCTCCTATCTTCGTCGTGTCTGTTTTTTGAAGGGGTAAGCACTTTGGTGCAACCACTTGGCAAATTTATAGGCAATAGATGCATTTGATGTTCTTGTAATTTTTTTAATATATATGATGGTGGGCCTTCTCTTGACTTTGAACTGTTCTTGTCTTGACTAAAATCTGAGACTAAATCAAGCAACAGTGATGGTGGTTAATTTACTCATCATATTATAGTTGATCATGGAATAAGGAGTAGGCTGGACTGTCATTAATAAATACAATGACAGCTAACGTAATTCTTTTCAAATAATGAAAATTGCGTTTGCTACATTAGTCACAAAATATGTAAGTTTCTCACGTGTGAGATGTAGTCTAAAAGTATGTAAATTTCTCTCTTGCATGAGATGAAGTCTACTTTTGTGGGTATAGAGTATGGATGTTATCAACATAATAGGAATCAAAACTACATAGTTTAACTGTTTAGGTGATGCAGGAGCTGTTGACATAAAAAAAAATGACCAACTTTTAGTTATGATTGATAAGTAAGGATTTAGTCGATAACAGCATAGTTTGGTGAACAACATAAGTCATCAATGCAAAGAGCAGTCGACAACTCGAAAAGCATAGATAACTAGCCAAGGAAGCTATGGATAGCAAACATCGGTTACCTTCTTTAAGGATGAACTCATCCACACTAACATGTAACTGCCCATGTAACTGCCGAGTAGCAGTAATTTCGATTATCTGACTTCTTTTAAATAAATGTTAATAGATATTAAGAAATTATAGATAATGTGACTATTTGTTACCACACATAGGATTAGGAAGCTATTTATAATGAATATAGGATTAGAAAGTTATCTTTTTAAAATTAAATAACCTTTCGCAACCGTCAATTGTGGGTTACAAAAAACCACACCGTTCTCTTTGTAAAAGCCCCTCAATCAATCCAAGAACTCAATGTCCTCGCAAAATTATTTTTCGTCTTTTTTTTTCTCGGAATTTACATGGCTAGACATGATTGCCCCTAATGTTTGTACCTTTCAATTTCTTGTCATTTACTTTCCTATCTAAAATCAATAAGGGACCCTTCATATTCTATGTCACTTTATTCATCGAATAAGTTAATACTCCGAAAGATATATATTTTTTACATTTTTCAGTGAAATATCTTTTTGGGCATGCTTGGCGATACACATTTTATGCATTCAAGGAGATTATGATGGCAAGGACCAAAAATCAATAAAATTCTCATGATGCTGAACAATAAACCATTACCACAAACTGGGAGAGTGGTAGAAGAAAATTGGCATGAGGAAGTTGATCTTATGATACAACACACTAAAGAGCAGTCAAGAGATGTTGCTCTAAATTTCAACATGGTGTCAACCATGACAAGACTTTTCGAATAGCATCAAAATAACATAAGCGTTCACTATGAAAAACGCCATATTGAGGATATGATTGTTCAACCAACCACTATAAACAAATCCAATGGTAACATGGTAGGATTCTAATTCCTCTCCATTTTTTAAGGCTAATGTTGGTCAAAATAACCAAATTGGTAATAATAACTTCGCAAATCATACTGGTCAACAGGCCAATCAATTGCTAAATGTTGAAAAATGTTAGGTTAATTGCTCCATGAGTATCATCTAATATGAATATTCCTGTTAGGCCTAACATTTCGATTAATACTTCGATTAAGTAGATAGACTAACAAAACTAACATCATTGCCTAGGGGGAAAATCACCAACCAAATCCACAATAGAAACAAGTATAGTTGATTGAAGAAGTCTAACAACGATCGGGATTAGATAGGGGTGTTTTATACTATATATATATATACACACACATCCTAAATGTGTCAAAAATCAGCCCTTTCTAAGAAATTTCAAAATTCCTAACTTTGCATTTTTTATTGGAGAAGATGAACAGTTGACTATTGAACTCATTATTATTATTATTATTATTATTATTATTATTATTATTATTATTATTATTATTATTATTATTATTATTATTATTATTATTATTATTATTATTATTATTATTATTATTATTATTATTATTATTATTATTATTATTATTATTATTATTATTATTATTATTATTATTATTATTATTATTATTATTATTATTATTATTATTATTATTATTATTATTATTATTATTATTATTATTTATTTATATTTATTATTATTTTTTGGAGACATGAGAAACGAGCTTGCAGCCGACAGCCGCGTCGTAAACTCCATAGTGACGCTAGCGCAGGACCCACCACCACGGCGTTACACTTAATACCACTAGCGGCTGAACACTGGGTTTGAAAACATTATTCAATTTATATCTCAGTGTGGGCAAGTAGCGATAAATGAGTTTTTAATATTCAGGTTATTTCCTTTGTTTTTATCAAAAACTGTTTTTACCTAGTAAACCAATTTACCATCCAATTCGTTGTGTTATTGGGCAGAGAAGACAATTCCATTCTCAAGTTTATAGAACAATACCTGAAATATTGATTATTTATTTGACTAGACTCTATCAACACAACGATGAATTGGCCTATCAATTTGTTGCTCGATGCTAGGAATAAACACCTTACTTCACTTTTCGAAAAAAATTGCATAATTTTGGCTTTTGATGGATTCAAATTCATTCTAAGAGAAAAGTTTGAAGACCAAGATTTTATTAATTTATTTCAATTGACAACAATAGTGTCTAAGTATTAGCAACTTCTTATAGACAGAGATAAAGGGTCACCTAAAATTTTGCACAAAACATGGGTTTAGTGGAAAATTAAAAGTTAGTGTATAAATCTGCCCCAAATGAAAACATTAAAATAAATGTGGCAAATATGATGTTTGACAAGCCTTACATTCGTTGATCCTCAAAGCTTGCCAAAAAAAGAAAAGAAAAAAAAAGGCTAGGGGTAAAGACATTCAACTTTTCTAGTACGACATTAACAAGTTGGACGAAGTCTTCAATTTACTCTTAAAAAATAGCTTGATAGAATTAACAGAAGGCTAAATTATCTTAAGTGAAAAAGATTTGGTAAACAAAAAATATTTGAAGTGATACCACTCATGCAGCAAGAGCACAATTAATTATGTTGTTTTTAAGAAAACAAATCAAGAGGTAATTTGGCAGGGAAGATGACAAGGGGACATATGATAACCCTTGATGATCTAATTTTAAAAAATTAAATGATCAATGAACATTCCATTATTTTAAAATGGGACATATGTTGACACCAACAATGATTTACTTTTGGTTATAATCTACACGTGAATCGATGATAGCAGAGTTGGTGAATAACAAGTCAGCGATGAAAAGAACAATTCACTACTTGAAGAGAATCGCCAACTTGCCAAGGAAGCTATTGATAACAAACATCAGTTATCAATGAAAACCTTTACTAGGGATGAAGTCATCGACATCAACATATAACTGCCAAGTAGTTATATTTTCTAATATGTAACTTCTCTTAGATAAGTGTTACTAAATAATAAGAAATTGTGGATAATGTAACTTTTAGTAACCACGGATAAGATTAGGAAACTATTTGCTTTGAAGATATGATCAAGAAGTTATTTTCAAAAATTCAATAATATTTGAAACGGTCAATTTTAGGCTATCAATAGCCACATTGCACTTTATATAAAGGCCTCTCAATCAATTCAAGAACTTAACGTTCTCACAAATTTATCTTTATTTTCTTGAAATTGCCTTGGCTAGACACGATTATCTCTATTTTTGGTACCTTTCAATTCCTTGTCATTTACCATCCTATCTAAAATCAACATAGGACCGTTCATATTCTCTATCGATTCACTCATCGATTCATCAATAATTCGAAAGATATTTCTTCGACACTTATGCGAAACAAGAGCATCAGATCTTGGAAAATCCAGTGAAGACAATTAACTTTCAAGCCCAACTCAGCATCATCAATTTACCAATCCCATCTTTTAATTGTGAAAGCAAAGGGAGTAGACTTGATCCATCCAAGGAGCATAACGTGATCCAATGGGTTTAGTGAGAAGAAGACGACCAAGACGAAATTTCTGAATTTGAAGGGTAAATGCTGTTAGCATGCACGGCTGGGGGGTTGAATTTTAAGTTCTTGTGTATTTTAATGTGGTTCCTAATCTTATGTCTTTAATTTTTTCTAGTCCCTATTTCTTTAATGTTGTATAGTCAATACTTTGACTAAGTGGTGCAATCTCCATTGTAGAATCCAGACTCCTATTTGATAGAATATGGAGGCCCGGGTCCCTAAAGTGCCAAAACTTGGTACGGGAGACACTTAAGTGTTAAAAAGTAGGAAATGTACACTTAAGTGGCAAAATCAGAGCAAAAATGATCAGTTAAGTGCCAACAATAAGAAAATTTGGCCAAAATGTTGACGTGGCATTTTTCTGATGAAACAAATACAAAACAACATCATTTTGCATACTAACGTGGCTAGATAAGTCAAAAACAACGTCACTTTGCATGCTGACATGGCTGAATAAGTAAAAAATGATGTCGTTTTGCTTTAGTTTGAATTTTAATATAAATATTAATTAAACTAAATTTAAAACTAAATTATTAAAAAGAAAAAAGAAAAAGAAGTTGCAGGCATTGGGCAAGGGCTGTGGCAAGGGCTTGCACAGCCCTTGCCTAACGTCGACAACTTCTTTAATTTTTTTCTTTTTAATTTAGTAGATCGTTTTGCCTATTATTTGAATATTAATATAAATATTAATTAAATTGAATCCAAAACTAAATTTGGAAAAAAAAAAATTCATAGAATGGCAAGGGTTGTGCAAGCCCTTGTCACCACCTTACCATCGTCTCTGGGAAGGGCTGGCGAACAGTGGGGAGGCGATGGTGAGTGCTGAGGCCTTGCCATTTGCAATCTTCATCTCCTCTTTTTTTTTTTTTTAATAGTAATTTAATTAAATTAATATTTATATTAAAATTCAAATAAGAGGCAAAACGACGTCATTTTGGTTTTGCTTTGCTAACTTAGTAGCAAGTTATATTATTAAAAAATTGCCATATAGGATTTTTGGCCAAGGTCATTAGACTTGGCATTTAGATATCCCAATTTTCAAAAAAAGCGGAAGTATATTTTTTATAACTTTTGACACTTACGCTATTCTTTTGCCATAATATATGAGATTTCCTCCTCAAATTAGCGACTTCCTTCAATTTGGTTTTTCATCAAATTCTTTGGTGGTCAACTTCATAATTTCTTTGCCTTTGACTGGTGAAAGATTCCTTTTTGCCCTAATGGGACCTGAAAAATAAAATGTAGGGTCAAATTTTGGCAAAAACTAAAGAATCTTATGAATAAGAGGGTATTGCCGACAACTATAAGTAACACTTGTTTCAAAAGGTGAACTCTCTCAAACAACATGAGATGAGTATTGAGGAATACAGTAGAGAGTTTTAAACATCTCCTTGTGAAGTGCGACGTACTAGAGATGCAAGAGCAGACTACTGCTTGCTTCCACGGAGATACGAGCAAGGATATTGTTGATTTGGTTGAGCTTCAACTAAATTGGTCAAGAGCAGACTATTGCTCGCTTCCACAGAGATATAAGCAAGGATATTGTTGATTTGGTTGAGTTTCAAGTGGTCCTTTGAAGACGTTTACAAGCAACCTGTGAAAATGAAGAAACAGTTGAGGATACTAGGAGATTTTCGACTAAGTGTTCAAATAAGGGACATCATTCTTTAAGGGGGCCTCTTCTACCAACCTCGCAAAATTCATTGAAAAAGGAGTTAAAAAAGGAGAAGTCAACATAGTTTGTCAAAGTGCTCCACAAACAATCAGAAGGTGGAGGAAGAAAATGCTTCAAGTACCACTGTTATGGGTAGTCGCCATCAAGATGAGGACGAGCCTGGATCTGAGGAGCAAAACGTAATCGTGGAACAAGCTAATGGAGGAGAGTTACAGGTCCAAATTTAATTCTTATTAAAAGACTCATAAATTATCATGTTAAAGAAACTTGTGTTCCTTTCCTTTTTTATGTAAGTGGAAATATATCGCATTGACTCCCCCAATTACTCGCGCAATTGACAGTATCAGTAAAAGTATTGGCACCATGGAGAAAACATATATTTCCTTTTTTTCCACAAAAAAATCAGCGTGGATCTAAACTGTTCTAAAAGCAGCTTAGCGGCCAAAACATATCGTAATGCAAGAATTTTATGAAAATATGCAATTTTGCAAAATTGATGTTGGCGCAACTCTCTTTTTGACATGTATTTTCCTTGATATAAGAAAATGGCTTAGATAATTTCTTACAAGGAACAGGCCATGAAATCAAATGCTCCACTCCATGGGTAATGTCCATGGTGCGTCTAGTTGGGAACCTTTGTTGCCCTCTCTCCAATCTTACAAGTTTGTGGAAGAGAATCCAATGAATATGGAGAACCGGCACATTGGATAGGTTCAGAGTGGGCATTTGTAATAATTCACTAGATAGAGTCTAGTTTCCAATTGGCACCTATGGGTGTGGGGTAGGTTCGTGTCCACCTTGTACTCCGTACTTTGTACCCTATGTAGGGCACTTTCTAAAATGATAGAAAGTACTGGATGTATTATATAATATTTAACAAAATATGCATATGTATTTTAATATTTTAATGTTCTCTTTTTCTTTACAAAATTTACCTATTTAAATATGTGAACAGTAAGGAAGAAATATGTCATACTTCATGTTTGATGTTATTATGTCTTAGTGATGTGTGAAGGGAATTGAGATGTTACGAAAATTCGTTTGCCGGGACAAGTGTATGTTTAGGTTTTCTGAACCGATTGATGGAAAGGTTTTAAATGGATGTGGGCAGGTAGAAAATGAAGTTGTGATAGATGGAGTTCACCAACAAGACTTAAAGAAGCATGCTGTCAATCAAGGATAAAGAACCTTAGATGAAGTTCACCACCTAGACACAAAGGACTAAGTCGCCAACTAAGGATAAAGGACTTTGAAGAAAATGAAGTTCATTACCAACGCCTAAAAGAACACCACCAATCAAGGCTTTTGGTTCACCACCAATGGAATTGGATTAAGGATCAAAGTAGATATTTACTCACTTGAAGAAGCATTATCAAATCCAAATCTTGTTCGTACAAATGAGATTGCACCTCTATTTATAGAGGCACTCTACTAATAAAATAATCATAATTACTCTTGAACTGTTACATAATTATAACTCTTGAAAATGTCAACACACTTAAAACTCATAAAAACTGAGAATCATTCCCGACAACTTAAGACTCAAATTAAGACTTGGAACCGACAATGCAATTAAGACGCTTAATAACTACGACTAAATGCATTTTGCTAAGACCAATTGCATGGTAACTAATATTAGACCCTGCCAATTTATCCACCAACCAGTCAAATAGCCACCTTAGAAAATCAACAAACAATCATGGAAACCGACCAAAACAGCCTCTAGTTGTTAGGTAGTCAGGAGCATGAAAGTCAACAACAACTAGTCTTATAAATCGACAATTAGGTAGTCCATGGTAACTATAAAATCAAAAGACTTAAATTTGGACCCATTGAATCAAGTTGTAGCTGAAATTGACATTTGCTTGCATAAGTAATGATTGGGCATGAGTTGCGCTTGAAATTTGTTTAATAGAACTTGATGCTCCCGCATCACTTAGGATTATGCTAATGGAGATGTACTTTTACATATTATGTAATGCCTTAATGGTTTATATTGAAGGCTGAATGTGTTAATACAATCGAATTATAACAATATGAACCAGTATTTTAAAAGAGAAAAATTTATTGAAGAGTAGTAATGGTACCTTGAGGACCATGGAACTGACGCAAGAGAAGAACGCAAAATTCTTTTTCTTTTCCGCAAAGCTTGTGGTTAGTTGTATTTTTTGGAAACCCCGCCCACGTTATTGCTGACTCCTTTCCCTTTTAGTCAAGTTAGTGTATAAGCAAAACGAACAGAGCTAGAATTATATCGATTCTCTAAATGATTTTATTTGTGAGGAGGTTAAAAAAAAAATACGCTCTTTGGGAAGAGATACTATTTTACCAATGAGTCACGAGAATCTAACATGTTTATATCTTTCGATTTTTCATAAAGTGGTAACAAAAAGTCAAACTTATTAGTTGGTTGAAAGAACCAAACAAATGCCTTGTATGGTCTCAATGGGAATAGCCAAAATGGATATGAGATAGAGATACATTGACTGGGTTGCAGGGTACTTTTTCAGACCCAAAACGGAAGATCTGGTTTTAAAAATTTTGTATCGGTGAACATAGGTCGCTTTCAGGGTAGAGCATAAATTTCCCCGTATCATATTCGTTGAAGACAAATTAAGGGGATTTGCAGAAGTGGTCTTTCATTTTCAAAATAATGACATGAGGTTCTCTTGGTAGTTTGATTGTATAACAAATTAAGATGTGCCTCTCATCCCACGTTAGAAAAGATATGAGTGCGCATGTGAATGAGATTTGACACTAACTAACGGTCATTATTTTTTTATTAAAATTATGATTTATTTTTATAAAAAATTTAACTATAGCATTCTGTTGAAACAGTGCAACTGAAGAAGTTACAAATTTTTATTTATTATTTATTTAATTCCGAATTTTATTATTTCGTCCAACGGTTATCTTGGAATTCATACCTATTTAGATATGATTTCTTAATCCTTAGAAGGTTGTATTTGTTCAAATATAACTTCCCGTTTTTAGTATAAATTATTGAACGTGTTTGTTCAACAATAATTTTCTTCTTCCATTTTTGTTTTCTTTTGAAAGAATATACAATCATTGTTTCTAATTATTTCCTATGAGAGACCCTAAAGAAATACTAAAATTGTTATTTAATATTCTCATTGAGACTTTATTATATCCTGGTAGAAATTTACCAATGACTATTAGCAACGTCATGAGGGTAAATAAATCATTAAAAAAAGTAATATCATGCCTCAAAGTCCGACTTGATTGCTTTATCCACTTTCAAAGTCATATTTTCCAATAATTTTAAGTCTAGCTTCATTGTTCTTTCCGATTGTTCGTCATATTTTTTCCAACAATTTTAAGGATTTATTCGTATTTTTGTTTTACAAATAAAGTGCGGGATTGTTGGTAGTTAGTTTGTACAACAAACTAAGATATACCTTATCCCACATCAAAAATATGTGAGTGCGCACATAGATGAGATTTGACGTTGACCAACGATCATTATTTTATTTATTAAAATTTGGATACATTTTCATGAAATATTAACAATACATCATGTTGAAATAGTGTGATTGTTCACGAATGAGTTACAGTTATTATTTATTTAATTCCGAATTTTATTATTTCATCCAATGGTTATCTTAGAGTTTGTACATGTTCAAATATGACTTCTTAATCATTGGAAGATTGTGTCTGTTCGGATTTAACTTCTTGTTTTTGCTATAAACTATTGAACGTGTCTATTTAATAATAATATTCTTCTTCCATTTTTGTTTTCTTTCGAAAGAATATACAACCATTGTTTTTAATTGTTTTGACCCTGGAGAAATACTAAAATTGCTGTCTAGTATTATCATCAAGAATTTGTTGTATTGTGGAGAAAATTTGCCGGTGACTATTAACAACATTATGGAGCAAATAAATCCTTAAAGAAGTGATATCACATCTCAAAATCCAATTTGATTGCTCTATCCAATTTCGAAAACATATTTTCCAATAATTTTAAGTCACTTCATTATTCTTCCCGATCATTCATCATATTTTTTTCGACAGGTTCAACTTAGGGGAAGGTCTTCTTTTAAGTGCTGGGTACATTTATGTGGTGAATTTCTGGCTTCAATCATCTCCTACTCTCGATGTCAAACATCAGCTCCTTGACGACTGGTTCATGATCGCGGAGACTTTACATCATTAGAAACGATCCTCATCGTGATGCAACAATTCTAACATCACTTCTCCCACGTGAATTTCTTGAGTGATGATTGGGTTTTAGAAAGAGATTATATGTCGACATAGAACCGGCGGAAAAGTAGTTGACAATCTTGGGCTATTATTAATTCGTAAAAAGTTATATTTTTGAAATCATTATCAAGATCCCTTTCAATTTTTTCCCATGAGACATTTATAGCCCAATTTCATTCATCTCACTAATACCTCAATTTTGTACTAATGACTTAAAAGTACATTTTGTTAGGCTTCGTTCCTGATGGCCATTATAAATCTAACGTAGGATTGTTTATATGAATGAAATTGTGAATATTGGAGTCATAGAAACAAGTTTAAAGATGCTGGTGGAACGAAAGAAAATTAAGGTATTAGTGTCCCATAGCAAAGTATTAAGAATTTTGATAGGATAATTTCTTTTCTTTTTAACTGTGAATCAAAGAAGCAACAATTATTTTAGCATTTCAAGTTTATTATGTTATATTCTCTCTCCTATCTTTGAATTGTCTGCTTTAGGAAGGTTTAAGGAATTTGGTGCCAAAACTTGGCAAATTTATAGGCAATGGATCCATTTGATGTTCTTGTAATTTGTTAAGGTGAATATCATAATGGACCTTCTCTTGACTTTGAATTCTACTTGTGTTGACTAAAATCTAAATCAGGCAACAGCAGTGATGCTTAATTTACTCATCATATTATAAGTTGGTCATTGAATAAAGAAGTAGGCTGGACTGTCGTTATTAACCACATTGATAATTAGCTAAGGTAGTTCTTTTCATAGATTTGAAAGTGCATTTGCTACATCATGTGAATTTCTCTCTTGTATGAGATGTAGTCTACTTTCTTTTTCGGTATAAAATATAGATAATATCAACATAATAAGAATCGGGATTACGTAGTTTAACTGTTCAGGTGATGTAGGAGCATTAGAGCTTGGAAATTTTACTAACGACAATCAACTCACAAGCCCAAGTCAAATATCGTCAATTGACTAAGCCATTTGTTAATAATGCAAGTCAAGGGAGTAGACTTGATCCATCCAAAGAGCATAACGTGATTAAACGAGTCCAGTAAAGAGGAAGACATCCAACGATGGAGTTTCTAGAATTTAAAGAGTTAATGCCATTTGTTTTAATGTGTTTCGTAGTTCGTTTGTCTTTAGTGTTTTCTAGTTACTATCTTTAATGCTTTTTTGTGAGTACTTTAAATAGGTGGTGCAATCTCCATAGTAGAATTCAAATTTGAATTTGATAACATTTCCACCTCAAGTGAGCGAATTCCGTCAATTTGGGTTTTTATCTAATTCTTTGGCGGTGCACCTTATGGTTCTTTTGTTAGAACTAGTATTGGCACCTAGAGGGGGGTGAATAGGTGTTTATTGCAATTTTAACAATTCAAATCAAATAAGATGTGAATAATTTAAACCAACAAATGCTGCAAATGAAAGTAAATGAAAGATAAAAGGATTAAGGATAGAGAATCAAACTCCAGATTTATAGTGGTTCGGCTTAGATCAAGCCTACGTCCACTCTCCCGCACGGACAGCCCTTCAGGCTGGATTTCACTAAGAATCAAAAAGAGTGATTACAATCTCACGCTCTTGAGTCCACAAAGTGTAGAAGCTCTACTACACTTCCTCAAGATCTCACAATATGATCTCTCTTTTGATTACATATAATGCTCGAAGAATGATATCGCAAAATGAAAAGGAGATTTCAGACTTTGGAATTTTTCTATCCGCACCCTTCAACAACTAGAGCATCTCTCTTATATACTTCTTCATGCCTTCAATACCGTTGGCACCTTCCAAAGAAGTTCTTCCAATCAACCCGTTGGACAGAATCAATTAGAGAGATCTCGAGCTCTTTAAGGTAAGTGTTGATAGCCCATCAATCCTGCTTGCCCATACAATCAGGATCTCGGTTTCCATAAGTAGATCCTTCCAAATATAAGTTGCGAAATCTTTAGAGAATCTAAACATATTCCATATAAAACTTAGATCTTCTAGTGCTAAATCGAGTAGAAAGATATCCATCTAGCCGTTAGAAGACAAAGACCATATAAGATTAGAACAAAAGATGGTCCGGAGACTGTCCATGAGAATAGACTTCAAAATATAAGTCTTGAGTCTTGCTAGCTTCGGACTTTGATCTTCGACTTTGTCAATAGAATCTGTAAGTCTTCGTTTGATC
This sequence comes from Eucalyptus sp. ANBG9806169, assembly GCA_014182395.1. Taxonomy (NCBI): domain Eukaryota; kingdom Viridiplantae; phylum Streptophyta; class Magnoliopsida; order Myrtales; family Myrtaceae; genus Eucalyptus; species Eucalyptus sp. ANBG9806169. The sequence continues at coordinate 21,721,499 of CM024574.1, read as the reverse complement.
TTCGACTTTGATCTTCAGACTTTGATCTTCGACTTTGATCTTCGACTTTGTCAATAGAAAATGTTTTGTCAAAACTTTTTGTCAAAAAATACTTTAAGAGAATTTCATCCAACAATCTCCCCCTTTTGATGGTGACAAAACTTTCCTGCAGATTTGAATATTATTGCCCGCAATACAACTTTTAAGCAAGCATTGATATCATAAAAGATTTAAATAAAATAGTAGAAGTTATCCTGCATACACGATATCCCGTACTCGGACTTTCCACTGTACACAGATCCGCATTCACGAAACCTCATTAGTCATAAGCAGACGGACTATCTTTATCAAATTTAATAGCTTAAAGTAATGTAATTGCCATTCAAAAACTCAAGATAAAAAAATATCAATCACAAGTCAAACAACTCAAAAATGTTTAAAAAATGAAATAAGATTTGGTTTGGTTTGGTTTGAGGATAGAGTCAAAAAATTGAAATGTGCTTGAAATCCTGCAAAGTCTTTTTCTCCCCTTTTTGTCGGCATTAAAAATCAAGGAGCACGAGGAATGCGAACAAGTTGAAAGTCCTCCATAGACTTGACAGTTTCTTCTAGCTTCCTCAAATCTTCCTACTTGGGTGAGTGTAGTGCCTTTGCGGTTTCTTGAATCGACGCTTAACCTCTTTAATCGATCATGCATGGTGATGAACATTGCATGATTTTCATTCTCAAGGTCTGAAATTCATATCCCATTGCATAAATTTGACCTTTTAGCTCCAAGATGATGTCAAGCAATCTTCCAAAATCTCCCGAGTTGTCGGTCCGATGCTTGTTTCAACTCGGTCCGATGGTGGAGTCAAGCCGGTATGAATATTAGTAGGAGGTTCATTGTGTGGAGATGATGCCTCTCCTTCGGAAACTTTGCAGCATGAAACATCCTCGCATCGGAGGTGATCGACTAACACCTATTTGTGATCATCCTCTTCTATAAAAGTCAAAGCCGAAGAGGTGTGTGTTCGCTTATCTCCCCTCTTTCAATGTCTTCCGGTGGAGAAAAGAATTCTTCTTTTGAGGTTTCCTCGGTTACGGGATGTTGTAAATCTTCCTTTTCCGCTGAAGAATTTGTTCTTTCAATTTGTCCCCTTGTCTCTTCTTTTCTTTCTTCCTTTTCCTCTCCCTCTTCCTTTCTTTCTCTTCCTCCTTCTTCTCTTCTTTCTCTTCTTTCTCTTCCTTCTTTCTTCTTCCTCCTCTTCCTTCTCTTCATCTTTTTCTTCTCTTCCTTCTCTTTTCTTTCTTCTCTTCTTCTTTTTCTGCAAAATGTATGTTCGGAACAACTTGGAATAGATGCAGCAAATTGAGAAATTAAGAGTAGAGATAGGGTCGAATCCTCATCATCTTCATCCTCCAAGATGATTGCCCTTCTCTTCTTGGTGGAACTAGCCACAGGTTTCTTTTCCTTTCCTTTTGGCTGCTGATGAGTCTGGTTTGAGCTTGGCGGGAGTCTTTTCCTTGAACTTTTCCAGCTTCTTACTAAGTTCCTTCAAACGCATCTTGGTAATCATCCTCAAACCAATGACCATTTTATCAATGGTCTTCACAGAAAATGTGAGGAGGTTGAATGTGTAGATGTTTGAAGAAGACGAGTGATTAAGAGCAGCATAAGGGAGTTTTTCCTTTGTCCTTGCCATGGATCATGTACATGTGAAAGATGATGGTATGTGGTAAAGAAAGTTCACACCTATCTTGATGGCAAACATCAACTTAGCCTCGAGATGGAAACATCTGTCTTAGATGTTGATTTGGGTCTTAGACAGGTTGATCACTATTTTGTGCAGCAAAGTGTTTGTTGCATTCATCCTGAATAAGACAGTCTTCCTTCCGCAATTCTGTCCTTTGCTAGCTCTAAGCGTGGCATGACTTATAGACACACCAATTGGTTGGAAAGCTCTTCTTTCCACACTAAGCACATCAGCCAGAATATCCAATCAATGACATACTCTTTATCTCTCACACTTTGAAGGTAAAATTGTTTGCATCAATGAAGCTGATATTGGAGTAGAAATACGCTATCAAATCAGAATGGACCAAATCACGGTCAGTGCGAATGATAGAGTTGGAGCTTTTCAAACTTCTCTCTCAGATTTATACTCAACAAATCCAGAAAGTCAAAACCCACCGTTCTTGGGTTCATCACCCCACGCTTCAGCCAGTTTTCATATTTCTTCCCGTGTCCGTCCGAGCGAACAATTCATTCTTCTTCCCTCTTAGGCTTGCAGCCACACCCATCCATGGTTTAAAATGCATGAACATCTTCTCATCATCATCCTTTCCCTCGGCTGATTCATGCTACTAAACCTAGGGTCACTCGGGAAAGTTTGCAAAGGCTTTTGTAGCCGTTCCCTCAGGCACAACTCCCCGACCTTTCCATCACGGTGAGAAAATGAGTCATTTCTATACCCTTCTCTTTCGAAATTCATCCACAAAGTCATGACAAACCTTTCATTCAATGCAGAGTAGAGTTTATAAACAAAAGGCAAGCTTTTAGTGTTCTTACAAGTTCAATGTCTTCAAAACCATTTCATCTTGAGGGCTAGTTGGTGATGAGGAAGAACGCTTTCGTTGAGAGTTTGTTCGATGGAATGTCGCTTTCTCGTGAGATCAAAATGCGTAGGCCCCTCACCTCCGCCTTGTGGTCCCTTGTTTGCTATTCATGAAGATTTCCTTTGGTAAGACATTGTGCTTTTCTTTGGAGAAGACTTTCTCACTTGTTTCGCAAGAAAGTTGAAACTTTGAAACAATGAAGTTTGGGAGGAAAAAATTGCGAGAAAGTGAAAAGCTTTTGATCTAGGGTTTTTGGGTAAAGTGAAAACGAAGGAGAAGAGATGTATAAAAGATAAAAGGCACGGGGAAAAAAATCGATGCGTCGTAAATTTTTGGAAATTTTGAATTTTCCTTTTGAAAATAACTGCCTTAATAAAAACGATAACCACTTCTTTTGAAAAATATAACCAATTTAAAATTAGAGATAAAGATTATCTTACCTTATCAAATGACAGTTTAAGTAAATGAACTTACAGACGTGTCGATTCATATTCTCAACCTTTGAGTCGATGCTCTGTCGACTTTGAATTCGAGTCGAACTCTAGTATTCTTCAAGAGATAAAATATTGAGTCTTGAGCGAATAGACTCAAACAAGCTTTTCTCAAGAGGCTTTGTAAAGATGTCTCGCAATTGATTCTTTGAGTCTATAAATTGTATCAAGACTTCTTTGTTCTGAACATGATCTCTTATAAAATGATGTCGGATCTCAATGTGTTTTGCTCTTGAATGTAGGATAGGGATTCTTTGTAAGATTGATTGCGCTTGGTGTTGTCACATTTTATCTCGTGCAAGAGTCTTCAATGCCAAAGTCTTGTAGTTGTTGTTTTATCCACAAGATTTGAGAACAGCAACTTCCAAGAGCAACGTATTCTACTTCGGCCGTTGAAAGAGCCACGATTTTGTTTTTTTGAGAACCAAGATACCGCCATGTTTCCTAGTAGTTGACAAGTGCCGAAGTGCTTTTTCTTTCAACTCTATAACCTGCAAGATCTGCGTCCCGAATAGCCAAGAAGTGTAAAGTCTCCTTCTTTGGGATACCAAAACCGATCTTAGTAGTAGTAGCAACATATTTAATAATACATTTAACAGCACTTAAATGAGATTCTGCTAGGATCGAGATTGAAACTAGCACATATGCAAACACTAAATAATATGTTAGGTCTGGATGCGTAAGATAAAGAAGTGAGCCAATGATACTCATGTATAATTTTTGATCAATTTTCTTCCCTGCTTCATCTTTGTCTATCTTCAAGGAACTTGACATTGGTATGTCGAGTCTTCTTGCAATTTTCCAGACCGAACTTTTTAACAAGTTCTTTTGCATATTTCTCTTGATGAATGAATATACCCTCCTTTAGTTGTTTGACTTGTAGACCAAGGAAAAGGATAGTTCACCCATCATGCTCATCTCGAATTCATCCCGCATAGACTTAGAAAATTTCTTGCACAAGGTCTCATTAGATGATCCAAATATGATGTCATCTACATAAATCTGAACAAGTAGAAAACTTTTACCTTCCTTTTTAATGAACAAAGTAGTGTCTACATTACCTTTAGAAAAGCCACTTATGAATTAAGAAATTGCTTAGCCTTTCATACCAAGCTCGATGAGCTTGTTTTAGTCCATATAAAGCTTTCTTTAGTCTCGAACACCGAGTCTGGTTTCTTTGAATCTTCAAAACCAGGAGGTTGTTCCACGTAGACCTCTTCTTGAATAATTCCATTCAGGAATGCACTTTTGACATCCATTTGAAACAACCTGAAATTCTTATAGCAAGCAAAAGCAAGTAATAATCTGATTGCTTCTAACCTTGCTCTCTTGGAGCGTAAGTCTCATCGTAGTCAATCCCTTCTTCTTGCGTGTATCCTTTAGCTACGAGTCTTGCTTTGTTTCTCGTTACTTTGCCTTTTCATTAACTTTGTTTCGAAAACCCATTTAGCTCCAATAACGATTTACCTTTTGGTTTGGGAGTTAATTCCCATACGTCATTAATAATGAATTGTCCGAGTTCTTCTTGCATTGCTTCAATCCGCTTTCATCGGCTAAGGCTTCTTCGATATTTTTGGGTTCTATTTCGAAAATAAGAGCAACAGCACTAGACTCTTCTCGCCTTTTGGATCTTGTTCGAATTCCCTCATTAATATTTCCAATAATGAGTTCTTCAGGGATGACTAGACTTGTGCTTCCGATTCTTGTTCGGTCCGATAGATTGTTGATCTTTTTCTAGAGTAGATTCTTCATCGGTAGCTTGTTGTACTGATCTTGAATTAGCAACTCGCTTGGTGAGGTTAGCTTTAACGGTTTAAGGCGAGTTTCGAATCTTCGATCAGATCTCGCCGAACTTGTGGAGAGTCTTGAAATTTTACATTCATTGATTCTTCCACATGCTCCGAGTCTTTTTGTTGAACACTCTAAAGGCTTTGCTTGTTGTAGAGTATCCAAGAAAGAATCCTTCATCTGATTTTTCTTCAAATTGAAAGAAAGTAGACCCAAGTAAATCGTGAATAATCATCCACTATTACCCGACATGAACCTTTTACCACCAATGCTTTTCGTTCGTAGGTCCAAACAAATCCATATGCAAAAGCTGCAATACATGATTAGTGGAAACTTTATTTATAGATTTGTAAGAATTTCTAACCTGTTTTTACCCGGTACACATGGTGTACATAGATCAGATTTTGAATAATTCAAAGTAGGCAATCCTCGAACAAGTTTCTTTGTAAAGATCTTGTTGATTTGCTTCATGTTGATATGGCCTAGCTTTTTGTGCCATAGATTTGCTTCATCTTGTACTGATATTAAGCATTGTGATCTTTCTTGATTCACATCCGGAAGATAGATATTTCCATGTCTTCGACCGCAAAAAGATTGAGTAAGGTCTTTGCCGATTCCGAGCACGTTTCTTCCCGAAAGTTGATCTTGAAACCCGAGAATCACACAACCGACTTATGCTAAGCAAGTTGTAATTTAATCCTTCAACTAATGAAACATTATTGATTGACAAGCTCCCAATCTTCACTGTTCCTCGACCGGTAATCTTCCCTCTATTGTTACCACCAAAGGAGATTTTTCCTCCGTCTATCGGATAAGTTTTATGAAGCAGTTTGAATCTCTGTCATATGTCTTGAGCAGCCACTATCAAGATACCATTTTATCTTCTTTTGATAGTAACCTCCGCAATTAACAAAAATTCAAGCTCTTTTTGGTACCCATACCATCTTGGGTCCCGAAGTGTTAGTACAATAGACAGTCTTAGCCCAACTCCTTTTAACAGTCTCCAAACTAAAGGACATTCTTTCTCGAAGTGTTACGAGCTTTTACACTTGGAACATCTTAGAGCACTTCTACCAACAGATTTTACAAAGACTTTCTGAAAATGATTTTTGTAAACAGTTCTAGCTGGTCTTTGTTTAATTCTTTCTTTTACCCTTGGAAAATCAATTAGTGGAATAGTTTCGAAGTCATACCAAGACCCAACTTGTCAAAATATGGTCTTTGTATCGAAAGAATCTTGTCCGGTTTTTCAGAACCATTTGAAAATCTCTTTGATATGTTAGTCATATCATTTTTCAAAAGATTATTTTCATTTAAAATATTGTCTGAGTTTTCTTTTGCAACAACAACATCTTTTCAAGTTTTTCAACCTTTTCTTTCATAAGTTTATCCTTATGTTTCAAAGTAGAATTTTCCCTTTTTAATTCGGAGATCCTCTTAAGAGAGGTTTTCGAGACTAAGACACAATTCATCAATGTATTTAGAAACTTTAACAGGAATTTTCAAGTTACTTACCTCGAGTTCACTTTGTCCCGAGTCTCGAATCAAGGTCCGAGTCCGAGTCGATCGTGCCATTAAACGGATATTGGCATAATCATTGTCACTATCTTCACATTCGATATCACTCCAAGTCTCGCCTTGAGTGCCTTCTGTTTTTCTCGGACTTCCCTTTTCTCTTCTTTAACGAGAGGACGGTTAGGTCTAATGTGTCCCTTTTTCTTGCATTCAAAGCAAGTCACTTCTTTATTCGTATCATCTTCCTCTGTTGACCTGTTTTGAAACCTTTGAGAATTTTGTTTCTTCCAATTGAATTTCCTTCCTTTTTTGTTCAGCTTTCGAATCTCTTTATCATCAATGCCAGTTCTTCATCATCTAGATCTTCTTGAGAATGCGTAACATCGGAATAGTCATTAGACTTTAAGGCAATAGATTTCTTACCTTTTGAGTCTTCCTCTTCGTTGTTCCTTGTTCTACTTCATAGGATTGAAGAGTTCCAACTAATTCATCTACGAGAAAGTGGAGCAATCCTCTCGTGTCTCTCTTATTGAGGTTTTTATGTGATTCCGAGTCTTTTGAGAGTCCACGAAGAAGTTTGTTGACCTTCATATGTCCTGAGATTGGATGTCCCCGATATTCAAGACCATTCACAATTTCAGAAAAAGCGACTAAACATGTCGTAATTGATTCTCCTGATCTCATCTTAAAAACTTCATATTGTCCCAAGAGAATGTTGATCCTTGTTTCTTTCACACGATCGGTTCCTTCATAGGTAATGTGAAGCTGTCCCATACTTCTTTTGCTGTATCACAAGAAGATATTCTATTATATTCGGTAGGGGATAAAGCACAATATAAAGAGTAAATAGCCTTGGCGTCGAGAGTCTCTTCTTTTGATAATTTCTTCTTGAGTCAAAAGAATAGGAACAACAGTTCTTTTCCTCTCTCTCGAGTTTGATTCAGCAACGGAATAATTCCTTTATCGACAACTTCCCATTCCAAAGGATCTTTCGATCTTAGGAATGCCTTCATCTTATTTTTCCATATGTTGTAATCTTTTCCATCAAAGTATGGAGGTCTGGTATTGCTTTGTCCTTCAACCAACCCCGTAGGCAACATACTAGCCATAGATCTTTTACTTAGAAGTAAAGACACTTCTTACAAACAAGCACACAAGCTCGATACCAATTGTTAGAACTAGTATTGGCACCTAGAGGGGGTGAATAGGTGTTTATCGCAATTTTAACAATTCAAATCAAATAAGATGTGAATAATTTAAAGTCAACGATTGCAGCAAATGAAAGCAAATAACAATATAAAGGATTAAGGATAGAGAATCAAAACTCCAGATTTATAGTGGTTCGGCTTAGATCAAGCCTACGTCCACTCTCCCGCACGGACAGCCCTTCAGCTGGATTTCACTAAGAATCAATAAGAGTGATTACAATCTCACGCTCTTGAGTCCACAGTGTAGATTACTCTACTACACTTCCTCAAGATCTACAATATGATCTCTCTTTTGATTACATGTAATGCTCAAAGAATGATATCGCAAAGTGATAGAGGAGATTTCAGACTTTGGAATTTTTCTATCCGCACCCTTCAACAACTAGAGCATCTCTCTTATATACTTCTTCATGCCTTCGATCCGTTGGCACCTTCCAAAGAAGTTCTTCCAATCAACCCGTTGGACAGAATCAATTAGAGATCTCGAGCTCTTTAAGGTAAGTGTTGATAGCCCATCAATCCCGCTTTGCCCATACAATTAGGATCTCGGTTTCCATAAGTAGATCCTTCCAAATATAAGTTGCGAAGTCGTTAAGGAATCTAAACATATTCCATATAAAACTTAGATCGTTTAGAGCTGAATCCAAAGTAGAAAGATATCCATCGGACGTTAGAAGACAGATCGTATAAGATCAGAATAAACGTCGTCCTGGAAACTGTCCTTGTGAGTAGACTTCAAAATATAAGTCTTGAGTCTTGCTAGCTTCAGACTTTAGTTTTCAGACTTTGTCAATAGAATCTGTAAGTCTTCGGACTTTGATCTTCGACTTTGATCTTCAGACTTTGTCAATAGAATCAAAGTCTTTAGACTAGACCGATAAACTCGTTTTGTCAACTTCAAAATACTTTAAGGGATTTCATCCAACATCTTTTACCCTTAGCTGTGGAAGATTCCTTTTTGCCTTGGTGGAAAAATCTGATAAATCAAATAATCAGATAAAGAAAAGGTAAGGTCAAATCTTGGCAAAAACTAAAGAAACTTATAAAAAAAGAGGTTCTTTACTTGACAACTATAAGCAAGACTTTTTTTTTAAAGTTGAACTTTCTTAAGCAATATGAAATGAACATTGAGGAGTATATCGAGAAATTTGAACAACTCCATATGAGGCGCAGCATACCAGAGATGCAAGAGCAGACCATTGCTCGCTTCCTTGGAGGAATGAACAAAGATATTGCTGATTTGGTTGAGCTTCAAACATAGTGGTCCATTGAAGACATTTGCTAGCAAGTTGTGAAAGTGGAGAAAGAATTAAGGTTGACGTGAGGTTTTCGGCTAAGCCTTCGGTTAAATGTGTTGGACGCAAATTGTGCAACCCCAAGATCTCCATAACCAGAACAAGAACATACATAATTGAGTAGAAAGATTAACGCACCTGTTTTAGGATTCATCATACATAAAGCGGAAGCAGAAAAAAGATTTCCCACATATCAAGGGGATCCACGCATCAAGTCCTTCTCCTTTATTGCCCTCCGTATCACTGGCTCAATGAAGCGGCCCCCTCACGTTTAGCGTTAGGTAAACGCCCCTTAGGTGAGGATACATGTGAGAATTAGGGTTAGAGGAGAGATTTTAGCACTATTTATAGAGTTTCCAGCTAGGCCCCCTCATTACGGGCCAGGCTCAACTCGGCCCACACTAGCCAGCCCATATTAGACTAATTAAGAAATTTTCTATCTCACCTTAGACCAATCCCCGTAAAACGGTAAACATTAAACGGTAAATTACAATATCAACTAAAGTAGTCCACATTAGGAAAACTCTTACATTCTCCCACTTGGACTATATTAATTGAAATCGTACTGTATATGCACACATTGGTCTAGAGATAATTCTTAAGAATCAATCCTATCCCATAAAGTCTCAAACACCGAATCATGGCGGTAACTGCATGTATACACACAGAGCCTTCCATGGTCACGAATGTTCTCAACTCTATTGATATGGATCCAATATGGTAGTGTGTCAAATGGATAACATCTCTCATAGAGAGATCTCATTTGTCAGTCACCATTCTCTTATCTTAAGCGTCACAAAAAACTTGTACCACTAGAGAATGCATTTATGGTTCCATGAACCCACATATGTCTTGTCCTTACGGTTAACCATTCTTTATGTATAACAAGACATATGGACAAGGCTAATAACCGGATGCCCCTAGCCTTCACTTAAGGTTTATACAGTACCTTGAGACTTTATCAATATGTATTCAACATAATAACAACACATTCAAAAATACTTTATTGAATGCAAAAGTTGATACATATCAAACCGTTACAAAATGTAACGAACACAGATGAAACCTTTATTAGAGTAAAGCCAAAATAGCTCATACTAAACAACAGCATCTCATGATGCTCCTAGGCTCATGCCAATGACATGTTGCTTAAAATACACATGGGCGTAGATCTTTAGTTAGTGGATCTACAACCATATCATCTGTGGAAATATGTTATATTAAAACGTCACCTTCTACATACCGTTTCCTTTTGGTAAAAAATTTTGACCACCATATATTTAGACCCCTTGAGATCTTTGTAGTAAATAAATAATACTACAAATTTTATCTCAATACAACCGTATGGGTCTATCCATAAAATTAAAACGATTAACTCTTTCATGAGGTTCCGAAGCCTAATAGCCTAGGTAACAGTCTAAAAGAATGTTACTAACACTGCTTTCAGAATAAAAGATGATATAGAACTTTATTTACTGCACTTCCTACCATCATAAATATATATTTCGTTATTGATATTATATCATCCTAATAGCCAACAAAGTTTACATCTAAATATCTTACTAGCTGCAAGAATTGAACATATCCACATATTAACATATAATCTCTTGTCCTCTTTAAGTACCTTAAAACCTTTTTGGCAGCAACGCAATGATCGCGTCCTGAATTTGATTGATGTCTGCCTAGAAGTCTCGTTACAAAGACGATATTTAGTCTAGTGCAAATTTGAACATACATTATACTTTTAAATGCACTGACACAAGGTACACCATTTAATTAGATTTTCTCAATATCTAAATAAGGACAATGTGATAGATTCAATCCATCACCCTTAACAACAGAAGCAATTCCTGGCTTGCAATAATGTATATTGAATATTTCTAATATACAATTAGCAAATGTCCTCCGAGAAAATCTAATATAATATTGCAAAAACAATCCTTACAAACCTTAGTACAAAGGATAAAAGATGCCTCAAGGTCATTACTTGTAAACAAAATATCATTTACATAGTGTATGAGAAAAAATAAATTTCCTCCCACTGACCTTGCAATATATAGAATTACTTTGTTATTAATTGAACAAAATAACAACACTATGAAACTTTAATAATATTGTCTGGAAACTTGCTTAAGACCATGAATTAAGATTTTTCAGTCTACACATAAGTTTACTTAAATCTGCTGCAAAATTCTCCAGTTGCACTTATATAGATTTTATATCTCTTTGATGTAACTCCATATAAAACTATCAATGCCACGTTCACTCTGAAAGAATTAGTAAAGAAATAATTATTTCTTCACTAACTATCCACCCCTCTTTCAGAGTAATATTATTATCCCATTTTTTTATTGCATCTAATCACATACTTAATTAAGAGCAAGAAACGACATTTATATAAGTTGTTAAAACAACCATGTAATGGATATTGTAATCATGCTCTCACAAATAGACTATATAGTCTGATGTCATCAGTAATTATCTTTCCCTAACAAATCTCCTTAATAAAGCTGCAACCACTTCATTCTACACTTGAGAGGTTTAAGAAATTTCATTATAAACTATATCAAGAATAGTACCTTAAACCTCAACAAATTTAGTCTATGGTACAGAGATTCCATAATTATCTGTATAGGTAAAGACAAAAACACAAAGAACCCCCATCATACTATTATCTTTAATAGTCTGAGAGCAGCTATCCTCTACAATTACGTCGATCTTAAGAAACTTTAGAGTATGTGATTCTATAATTCTTGTACCTTCTTTAGGGTCATTAAATTAATACCAATTTTAACAATCTAGATAAGATACAAAATAATAACGAGTGGATCTAAATTCCAACGTACTTAATATTGGATTAGATAACACCACTTCTGCATGATACCTCTAAATTTAATATGATTCAATCAATTTACGTCCGATCCATAACTCAAAAGAAATTTATGAAACAACTTTGATAAGAAATATGTTTTGTATGTGAAAAAATTGCTTTCAAAATATCAACCCACAATAGACCGATAAATTAGTCTTACTCATCACCATGTTAATTATGGTGCAATTATGCCTTTTGGCAAATCTTTTTGTCAGGAATTTCAGGCATAGTAATTAAATTACCACCCATAATATACCAAGTATTTGACAAATGACCCTTTAAGCAATTCAATATTGTCATACTTGCCAAAATACTTACTGTTGCTATTAGGCCTGACAATCTTCAAGACTAATTTTAACCAGTTTATTCTTTATCTCGGTCATTTTCCTTAAATAAAAAACTTTTGGAAAAAAAAAAAACTTTTTAACCATATACGAGATGTATATGTCATTAGGACTTAAACAAAATCTTTGCAGATGTGTCCTAATATCAATATCATACAAAACATAATTTCAAGCTACTAAGGCTTCCATCATATTACAGCAGTGCAGTCCGCAGGCAAACCTCTTTTCAAGTGTTCCAGAATGGAACGCTTCATGAACATTAAGCAAATTTTATTGCATTTTCAAGCAACAAATCATATGTCCACAACTTAAAATTTGAAGCAGTAAAAACCTCAATAACAGTAGAGTTATAAATTACAGAAAAAGTGACTAAAATAACAAGCAATGTATATAATTATCATCATGTGAGCACCGTGTAACTTGACAAACAAGTACACATCCAGAGAGTTACATGCATAATCATATAATCACCTTTGGGCAGAATACATGACATGCAGTTGTACACTCCCCACATGATAGCGGTTATGAGAATATATTCCAATTTTTCGTGAATTCATCACCTTTGGGCATATGAATCACTAGAATCAGTCACTCCTCCACCATACTATCATGTATCCCTCCATGAACTAATACACAATCACCTCCTTTGGGAGTATGACTACACATTAGACCAGGAGACATCCAAATCAATATACGAGACCGAAATTTCTCAAACCCAATCAAGCGTGCCACTTTGGCGGTCACTACTCAATTGAATCCTTGAAACTCTCTCATACCAGGGGATATAATTTTTACTCCTCACATACACCATATACATGTGATTTTAACTTTAGTGATAGGGGTAGTAAATCACCAAAATCACATATCATGCTAATTACACTGCTTTATTCATTAATAAAAAATTAATCATACATATATATAAATAAATATATATATATAGCGAACTTGAAAAACAGATTCCAATGAGATTACCATTCACAACAACACAAGAAACTTATCATAACATAGAAGCAAGCATCTCTTGTGCACCCCGATTACTGATTACTAGAACAACATTAAAGAATGCTAATCTAGAATATCTCTCACAAATTAACATCAATAGTAATACAGGGTACACAAATCGACAAGCTTGATAGCTAATCCACTATTGCTCATGAATTTCATAAGGCAAAACATGACTCCAAGGCCAACAGCTAATATATTAGCCAATTTTTTTTAAGTAACAAAATTATAATTGTTATCAATTAGTGGCCTAATAAATGAGTCAAACCCAGAGAACCATTAATAAATAAAAGGTTCAACTTGATAGACATTAATCAAAGACCGGATGAGTTGATGTACAATATGCAGAACTTAATTGACATGCATTACCCACATTCAGCGAGATGTGTTAATCGGTACAATCGGTTTGGTCACAGGTTTTTAAAAAACGTCCATCATGCAAAGGTTACTAGCATGTAAAGAAGTATGCATTAGTAACAAAAGTTTCATAACCTTTTAGTGTTTCTCATCACCTCAATACATAGTTCAATTACTATCCCATAATGGTTCTTTCTCATTAACCCAACTTCAATTCACAATAAAAAATTAATTTTTATTAATGAATCACACCATTATAATGTTCATGTGATAATATATCAGTAACCCAACACTTGTATTTCGAAAATCACAGAAAAATACAAGAAAAATACGCGAAAATACACTAAAAATACGCGTATTTAGGGCTTTGTATGTATTTTCACATCCATAAAATTATCAAAAATCTAAAATAAACACACCACAAGATAGAGGATGAAGATACGAGTCCAACGCCGCTGACCACGCGCGAATCCGATCCTCCACGCGCCCGCACGCGCCTCTTGAGTGCGCGGCGCGTGGAGCCCACGCGCGGCGATCGACCGGTCAAAACCGGTCCAGCCGCGTCCGGTCCGACCGGTTCCGGTTCGGCCGTCCGGTCCGACCGGTTGACCGGGTCGGGTCGAGTCAACGGTCGGGTCGGGGTCGGGTCAACGATCGGGTCGGGTCGGGTCGCGATCGCCGACGCGGCGGGTCGGGTCCTAGCGTGACGTTAGCATCGCTTACGTCATCGAGTTGGCGCACGGATCGAATCCGAATCCGAGTCCGGGTCTGGGTCGCCGAAGTCAGCGTGACGTCAGTGCCCGCGTGCCCGCACACGCGTCCAGCGCCCCGCGCGTGGGGGCGCGTGAGGGCGCGTGAACGCGCGTGGGCGCGCGCCTATGACGCTCGGCGGCACGTGGCCGCGCGTGGGGGCGCGTGGGGCCTCCCCCAGCGACGCACCGCCTACGGTCTCGCTCGTCTCGTTGAGCCCAATCTGAATTTGTGATTTAATTTTATTTTTATTGAACAAAAAATCTCGAAAATCACAAATTAGGGCAAAAATTTATGCATTCAAGTTCTAGGGTTATGGAGGCTCGATATCACGTGTTGGACGCAAATTGCGCAACCCCAAGATCTCCATAACCAGAACAAGAACATACATAATTGAGTAGAATGATTAACGCACCTGTTTTAGGATTCATCATACATAAAGCGGAAGCAGAAAAGGGATTTCCCACATATCAAGGGGATCCACGCATCAAGTCCTTCTCCTCTATTGCCCTCCGTATCACTGGCTCAATGAGGCGGCTCCCTCACGTTTAGCGTTAGGTAAACGCCCCTTAGGTGAGGATACATGTGAGAATTAGGGTTAGAGGAAAGACTTTAGCACTATTTATAGAGTTTCCAGCTAGGCCCCCTCATTATGGGCCAGGCTCAACTCGGCCCACACTAGCCATCCCATATTAGACTAATTAAGAAACCTTCTATCTCACCTTAGACCAATCCCCGTAAAAAGGTAAATGTTAAACGGTAAATTACAATATCAACTAAAGTAGTCCACATTAGGAAAACTCTTACAAAATGGACATCCTTCTTTTAAGAATTGTTCTTCTAGGAAGACAGAGAATACATTTAAAAAGGAGCAAAAAGGAGAAGTCCCTATAGTTCGTCCAAGAGCTCCACGAAAAACAAAAAGGTTAAGGTAGAAAGTGCTTGAAGTGCCATAGCTATGGACATTAAGTTAATTGTCCTAACTGGAGGGTTATGACCTTCAAGAAATTGAGGAAATTTGAAACTTCAAGAAGCTGAACAAGGACCGGACCAGGATGAGTTTGGATCCAAAGAGCAAAGGAAAATCGTGGAACAAGCTGATGAAGGAGAGTAAATTATCTCATAAAGACTCCTAAATCAGCACTTACAAGAAACACGTCTACCTTTTGTTGAGATGCAACTAAAATTGACTCTTTCAAGTGTGTGCGCGCAATCGACGGCATCAGTAGGAGTGCCGGCACGATGACGAAACTTGAATATATTTTCCCCCGAAAATTAGTGTGGATCTAAACTGTTCTAAAAGTAGTATGGCGGCCAAAACGTGTCATAATGTAAGAATTGTATGAAAATTTGCAATTTTGCAAAAGAAAAATAAAAAATAAATAAAATGATGTTGGCGCAACTTTCTTTCTTTAACGTGCAATTTACTTTATCTAACAAAATAGGGATATTATGTAATTTCCCAGCATGTCACAAGGCCATGAAATTACCTGCTCCACTTCACTGGTAATGTGCACGTAACCTAGTTGGGAATCCCATCTCAGCTCTCCTATCTTATCAGTGTGTGCAAGAGAATCTGTCGAACTTTTGGCATTAGCATGACTAGGTAGGATCCAGAGTGGGCATTTTTTATTCACTGGTTAAAGTCCAGTTTTCTAAACTTTGGCACCAATGAGTACGGTGTAAGTTCTAGAATGTTGGGTCGTATCCATTTTATGCCCCATGTATTGTACCCTATGTAGGGCACCTTGTAGAATGATACAAGATATATTATGTGCTGTATAAAATTTAAACAAATATGCATATGTATTTCAATTTTCTCATTCTTTACAAAATTTACGCATTTAAGTGTGTGAAAAGATGGGAGGAAGCAATATATTTTACTTTATATTCGATGTTATTATGTCTCGGGGTTATGCTACTGATAGAACTGAAGCTGCACTTTTATTTCATATAATGTAATGCATCAATCAGTTTATGCTGAAGGTTGAATGTGTTAAAAAATATAATCATGACAATATTATCTAATATATTTTTTTCATTAAATTATAGAAGATTTATACATGGTATCTTAAGTCCGTGGAACTTACTGTTGGGATTTTATTTTGAAAAACATGAACACATGTATAGGAAAAATAGATCAAGAACCATTTGCAGCGGAAGCAATGACGCCCATACATAAATCTCCTTGACATTATTTATGCATTTTAATAATAAGTACATAGAAGTGAAAAGGAGGCTAATCACATTACCCTTGCACCGTGCTCAAAAATTTGGTTTTGACAATCTTTAGATTATGACCATGAACGTCCGATATCCTTACAGCATTAATTCTAACGTTATTCAGATTCTGACTACGAATATTTGATCTTCTTGTAATGTTGGTTCTAACATTCTTCTGATATAGATCAGATTTGGACTACAAATGCTTGGTGTCCTTGTAGCGTTGGTTTCAACATTCTTCAAATCTTGACTACAAATGTCCGATCTCCTCATGGCGCTAGTTCTAACGTACTTTGGTTTTGATGTTATTTAGTTCCAACCTCACAAATATCGAGCCTCTAGTTCAAATACACAACCAACTTGTGTCGAACGGTAGAAAGAAAGTTGAGAGAGCTCACCACGATAATTGTGCTAACAATTACTCTCATGTATGACTATTTGATTGATCATTATCATTGCACACGATCATCAAATGACCTTCTATCAATCGCCTTTTATAACCAATCATAGATCACATTTATTTAATTAATTCAGCTCATTATCTCTAAAATCATTCTAGAGCATTAATTTGACCGCAATTTCTAAGCTCGCTGTAGACTTTGAATTTGGACATAAGTTCTAAAACCGTTTCAGAACATTAATTCGGGCATTACCGTTACAAAGTATTATTCTGGGTATTAATCTGTAATCGACTTTATTGTGGACATCAACTTTGTAATCGGTACAAAACTTTAATTTGACCGTTAAGTCTGAAACCGTCTCAGAGCATTAATTTGGTCATTTGAATTTGAAACCATTTCAAATCATTAAGGACGTGCATAATAACCATTCAATTTCAGTTCAAGAACTATTTTTTGTTCTAAAAACAAGTTTGGAACAGAAATCCGTTTGGTAACGCAATGTCATTTTTCTATTTATGGAACAAATTTTTAGTCCAAAAATAAGTTTGAAATAGAAATGAGAAGTAAAAATTTTCTACTTAAATTATCGAACATAAATGAGAAATAAAAACTCCTCGTCATTCGCCTTCGCTACTAGCCGACCATTCACCCACTAGTCCTTACCATTGTTGCTGATCGCTAGTTGTCGTCTGCCACCACTGCTTGCCACTCATCGCCACGATCCGTTATCGCCTGAGAGCGAGAAATTTTGTATTATTATTAGACGAATTTATATTCCGAAAACAGAAATTTTGTATTGCTATCAAATATGTATTTTTACTCATAAACTCATCTAGAAATAGAAATATAAAAAATCTATTTCTATTCTAGAAATTAATTTCTGACCAAAATGGTTATTGTTCGTGTCCCAAATTGCTCATTGATTGTGAAACTATTTTAGATCATTAATATAGCTGTTAAATCTAAAATTGTTTCAAATCTTTAATTTAGACGTTAAGTCTGAAACCATTTCAAATCATGAATGTGACTATTAAATCTGAAAATGTTTCAGATTTTTTATTTAGCCGTTAAGTCTAAAACTATTTCAAAACATTAATTTGGCTATTGATTCTGAACTCACTTTAGATCATTAATGCAGCCATTAATTTTGAACTTACTTCAAATCATTAATATGGTGACCGATTCTAATCTCACTTCAAATCATTAATGCAACAATTGATTCTGAACTCACTTCAGATCATTAATTCGGTCATTGAATTTGAACTTGGTTTAGATCTTTGAGTCGGCTGTAAAGTTTGAAGCTCTCTTTAGCTCTTTGACCCAGCCATAAAGCCCGAAACCGTTTCGGAACTTAGATTTTCAGCCCGACTTAATCTGATTGCCTTAACTGCAAACACATTTGCATTATTCTCTCTTATGTTCTAACGTCATTTTGAATTGATTATGGTGTGTGACATTTCTAGGTTCATCACTAGGTTGGCAATAAAATTTATACTAACACATTAGCACAACCAAGAAAACTGATTATCTCAATCAATCTTCAGTTCTTACAAATCATGAGTAACATCTAGCAATATGTTATGGCTACTCAGACAGTGTGAATATCTTAAGAACATAATGAACCTGTTAGCTTTGGTGACTATGTAATTCAATCATTCTATCTTATTGTGCCCCGATCAAACAAAGGCCATCGAATTTGTTTGTCAAACCACCAATTCGATCATATGCCTAAATCTACTTACATGTATTTCTACGAGACATGAACTGTTCATTTTTGTTACAACCCTGGCCGAGGATTTCAATACATATTCCATATTGCGCACATATTCTTAACCCCTTAAGAATAGGCTTAGTACTAACTGATCTTATGGGCTCATTTATATAAATGGGATGATGAATGAATATTTCTTGTCATTAAATAAATAATGCAACTTAAATCTCTACATGTAACAATTACATGATTGTTTTAGGGCATATAAACACTTACACCAAAGAAGAGTGAAATTATTTTTCCTTTTGGCAAAGCTAGAGGTTGACTTTATTTCTCGGAAACCCCTGCCACATTATTAGTGAATCATTTCCATTTTGGTCAAGCTAGTGTGACAAAAGCAAAACAAATAGAGCTAGAATCACACCGATTCTCTATGTGATTTTTTTTTTTTTTTAGAGAGGTAAAAAAAAAAAAAAAAAACCCATACACCCTTCAGGGAGAGATTTTTTTTTTTTTTCCAATCAAGTTACAAGTACCTAACATATTCATACCTAATGATTTTCCACAAAGATGTGACGAAAGGTCTAACATGTTAGTTGGTTGAAAGACCCAAGCAAAGGTTTAGCTAGTATAATCTCAAGGAGTTAATGAATGACAATAGCCAAGATAATAGCCAAGATAGATCTGAGATACAAATACCAGTGTGAAGGGCAATTTTCAAAGCCTAAACGGTAGATCAAGTCCCAATAATGCTTTTAGGGAAGGGCAAAAAATTCCCCCACTTCATATTCGATGGGGACAGATTAAGGGGATTTGTAGAAGAGGCCCTTCTTTTTCTGGCTAATCACATGGGAGTTCAATAGAAAATCTTCTTAAGTGCCGTGTCCAATTTAAGTGGTGAATTTCTGGCTCACCTATAAATTATTCTCAAAGTCAAGCATCCAAGTCCATTTATTCATGTTTGGTGGAGATTCTGCATCATCCTTTACTACTAAACATTATAAGGCCTAGAAACGATCCCATCGTGATGCAAGAGTACTACCATCACTTCTCCGTCGTAAATTCCTTGAGAGAAGATTGGGTTTTAGAGAGAGATTATTTGGCAGCAATGGCGATGATTAGTCGGCAGTCTTAGGCTATAATTAATTTGGTAAAAAGTGATTTTCGAGGTCATTATCTAGTCATTAATTTATACCTCATTTAAAGCACGTGATGTATACATATTTTGTCACATCCCACTAATAGGCCACAAAATTGGTGCTTCCGTCAGCATTCTTACGACCAAGGTAAAGAATTCAAAAATAAATGAGGCGACGCCAGCGGCCGGCATACAATATTGAAGCACAATCTTTTCTAGTGGGGGTTAAGAAGCAAGAATTATTTTAGCATGTCGAGTGTACTATTTCATATTCCCTCTCCTATCTTTGTCGTTTCTGCTTTAGGAAGGGGGAAGGAATCTGGTGCAAAAACATGGACAAACCAGGAGGCAATAGATGCATTTGATGATCTTGTAAATACGTACATCGTAAAGTGCCTTCTCTTGACTTTGAATTCTCCTTGTGTCGGCCAAAATCCGAGATTGAGTCAAGCGACGATGGCGGTGCTTAATTTACTCATCATATTATAAGTTGGTCATTGAATGACGTAACTGTCGTTACCAACTAAAGTGATAGCTAAAGTAGCTCTTTTCCAAGACTCAAAAGTGCATTTGCTGCATTGGTCACAAAAGGTGAGAATTGCCTACTTTTCTTCCCTCAACTTGTGCCCCAAATTATGTGAGGTTTTTTAAATAATCAAAATGAGCACGGATTTGAAGCTCTAAACCTCAAAAGATAAACTTTGATCCCAATTGTTGCCAAACTCTTTTGGAAACGGATTTGTCTTCTTTTAGAATGAACTACGGTCCTCAACTTTTGCTCCAAAACTTTGTGAGTTTCATTCCAAATCAAAATGAACACAATTATAAGTAAATAAGATGATTAGAAGTGAGGATATTATAAGGAATAATGCTAATGGATATTACATAGTTGTCATGACCCCCTAGGGGATTTCCTTGGGGGGTTGTCGTGACCCATTTTTGCCGCCCTCGATCCCTCACCATCACGAGGAGAGAAAATGGAGAAAGGTTGGATTTAGGGGTACTTGATCATGAGAGTTCCATCACGGCTCGCATTCCAAAAATCGCCTTTCAAATCAAGCCTTTCGTGGGTTCCCTTCACGAGATCACGAGCTCTCCCAAGCTCGTACCCTGCGTGATAGTGGAGTGTCGCGATCCATATTCACATGGGCGACACACCTCAGGAGAAGAGGTCGGGTGTAAATATTGGATTTAAGGGTATTTTTACCGTAGTAGCTCTCTCAACAATATGCTTCGCCCATAAGGATGTCATCACTTCATCCTTTGGGGTACTCCCATATCAAGTATGCTAAAACCATGGTAAGTTTCATTGAAACTTGTACCCCGTGCGACGGGTTTATTTATACGATCTAGTTGTTTATGACAACCTAAATTTAATACGGGAGTCGCCACTAGCCTCGTTCTGGGAGTCAGCTAGAAAACCCAATCGAGAGTCAGGAGTGTTTCCTCGATTCCTACGTAATCAAATATCTAAGTTTGGGGACTTGGGTTACGCTAATATTTCTATTAGCGCCATTTCGGTACCTAAGATGTATGTTGTGTTTTCCTAATTTGTCCATATATTTCTTCTTACATTTTCAAGATCGTTAGCTCTAAACTAATCGATCATGTATAGTTGGTCATTTTCATACTATTCTATTTCTAGAAAACAAGAAAAGAAAGCAATTAATGGAATTGAAATTACGAAACAGTAAGTAAACAATCAAGGAAAGTAGTAAATCTACCATGCAATCCAAAAAAATATAAAAGAGAACTGCAATTGAAAACAAAAAAAAAAAAATAATAGGAAGAGAGCAAACCCGCAACTCGTCCGACTTTATATAACAAAGAGAACTCGAGACATATGTCGGAGAAATGAATAGTACATGATAACAGTCGAAATGGACATCCACCTCTACCGTCTTTACACTTTCTCCATCTTTGGAGTCCTAATCTAAACATAATCTAGAAACCTATAACTAGGTACATACAAAGGAAATAAACAAGCATATACATTAAAAAAAAAAAAAAAAAAAAAAACACACACACACACACACATAGGGGTGAGCGGTTCCCGGTTCCTTACAGGTTCCGCTTGGAACCTGGAACCTACCCTCGGGTACAGGTTCCTTATTTTTTGGAACCTGGAACCTACCCGTCAAAACCAAGAACCCGGAACCTACCCTGTCACAGGTTCCAGGGTCGGTTCCGAGTTCCAACAGGTTTTTTTTTTTTTTTTTTTTCATATTCAGATTTGAACTATAACGAAAAGGAAAGAGATAAACCAAAGCTTCTATGTCCATAAAAGAACATTAGACTATTAATTCAAAACCGAACAGCATTTTGTTGAGATTCAAAGGTAACATAGCTTTCAAAGAACGCATTGGTGTGATGAATGTGTAGTGACACGTACTAGACTCATCCAAACTAACTAAAAAGTAAACAGGTCGCGTATATGCACATAATCACATATGATGGCCATTGGCCTGTTCACCAGTAGCAATTTGTAGCGTTGTCCATCTTGACCAACAAGATGCACATAACAGAAACCAAAGACAAAAAAAGAAAAAAGAACCTCAATAAATTGCCACATAACAAGCAAATCCAAAGTTTAGGCCTCAAAAGCAACCACGGAAGATGAGTGAAATTACAAACAAACAGACAAATTGGACAGCCATGAAAAAAATTCTTACCATCTCTTTTGTGAAAATCACCACCCTGCAAAAAACAAAGAAAAAGAAAAATAACCAAAAATTAATGAAAAATCCAATGGTGAGAAAGATAATATTCAAAGAAATGTATGTGAAATGTTAACCAAAGAAAAGATCAAAGGGTGGACAACATGGTAAGTACAACCTTAAAACTATATCACAAGAAAAGCAGTCGTGAGCATCAGCCCTGTATCCTACAGCATAAAGAAAGGTAACTAACCAAAAGAACCTATTTAGCCTTACACAACCATAAAGGCCAAACTTTCTCTAGAACAAAGCTCTTACATGAACAAACAAACATACCCGAGCCATAGAGCCTATAATGATCCGATGGAAAATGACCCCTTCAAGTGCAAGGCCTCCCCGTCTTCTGGCCAATTCCCTTCTCTCCAAGTATAGAGTGCTCGGAAATTTTCTGCCATCTTTGGAGCAACTTCGGGAAAAAGCTGTTGAACCGGATTCACAAGAAAGCCAATCAACGAGATAAGGATTGTGAAGAATTTGCAGCAAATTTCGAAAGAAATGCAATAACGAGGGCATACAGATGTTAAAAGAATTTAAGATTCGCATTCACAAATGAGTACCTCAAAAACCATTCTTTCAGCAGGGTCCCCATCAATGGAGACATCCATAAAAACCAAAAGATCCTTCTTCTTCATCATCTACTCCGACTCTAAAACAGCTCACAATCAAGGACTTGATGGAATAGTAAAAAGCTAGAGTGACATTTCATAAGAGAAAAGAGAGCAGAAGACATGACATTATCCTCTCAAGGGTTCGATACATTTACTATACCAAAATCTTTTAGGTAAATAATGTGACTCAAATGCTTCTGTGTAACCAAACTGCATGCTAGATATCAATCAAACATATCGTGTGAAGGACAAAAAATAACAGCATAAAAATAAAAAAAGTTGTGCACAGATTGTTAATCAAGTCAGCTACCAATTCTTAAGTAGTTATGGCTCGATTACAGGATATAACATAAGCAACAAGGGCCCCTTCCCTAAAAAATGATAATTCAGTACAAGACGAGCAAATCTGCTTGCTCATGACTTAAAAACACATCCCATCCTTTGATTTGAGGAAGGGGCAGTGGATCAACAGCTCACCTCGTAGATGTGCTTCATCAAAAAACAAGTATAAGCAGATCGCAAAGTATTACAAGTCCCATCAGATCTACTTGACACGAACTAGACAAGCTATGCCTCATCAAAAAACAAGTATAAGCAGATCGCAAAGTATTACAAGTCCCATCAGATCTACTTGACACGAACTAGACAAGCTATGCCTCATCACAAAACAAAAATCACAGAGCAAAATGCAAATGGTGACCGCCAACCTGAAGAACCCAACTCAAGTGCCCATGAATCATAATCTCCAGGTTAAACCATCCAAATTAGCTTATCCTTACAAGCATACATCACCATCCCCACGTAATCTTCCATGGAAATGGACTCAAACAGAGCAGGATTAAAGAAGAAAGGCATGGCGTAATCACCGCTTCCAATGCTAATTAAGTAAACACCCTCCTTAATTATTTTCTTGGCCCTCTCACTGCCCATCTCCTTCTCCAGCTTCTTCTATAGTTGTTCGAGCTGCTTCAGCTGCATCTTCAAATCCACCACCTGATAAATTAAAAACACGAACTTGTTAATTCCCATCTTTCTTGGAGTTGGAAATTTTCATGTTAAATAAAGCTTCGAGCCAAAAGACATAAATAAATAACATACAAATCCTTCATAAATGTCGACCAAAGCACCAGCACCGGCGGATGCGAAGTTCGCCCCTCCCATGAATTCATCATCTTTCATTTGGAGATATGGGGGAATCAGCGGCAGATTTGCATTCCAACTACATCGACTTTGGTCAGAAAAGCTGAAGCTGGCGGTCCCCATATTGCGAGCCCAAAATCAAACAACCGCCACGAGAAAGAAACATCGGTCATTTATTGCAAAATCTTATTTTCTTCAACATCCTAGCTAATCTCACACGAGCCGTAGGCGTACCTCCGGCTCAAACTCATTTGTGAGAAGAATGTTCGACGTCTTGACATCTCTATGAATAACGGGCCGGGCACATTTGTTGTGCAAATAATTTAGGGCTTCTGCAACTCCGGAGGCGATATTATACCTTACTACCCACGAGAGTGCATGTTTGTTTCTTCCGTCACCGCATCACACGCTAAACTCATCTCGATGGGAAGCAACCGAGATCAAATAAACAACGGTGTTAATCTCGCTGAAGCACTACTCTTACCTTACTGCAAAAGGTCGTTGTCTAAAACAACACCATTACCAATTAATGCTATGGAATCCTTGCTCAATGAACCTGCAAGTACATCCGACACGAGATGATCATCCTCCTTCAAGCACCAAGAGGATTTGAAGCTAATCCATGTTACAAGAGTAAATCCTCTCATAAATCGGCCATGAACCAAAATGTGCAACAGCAATACAAAAAATGCCATGTCTAAGGAACAAATTGGGACTACCCCTTACTAAAGCTAAGACAGAAAATTTACATTAAATTCACTCCTCTTGAGAAGTTTCCATGATGGTTTCGTAGGCTTATCTATGAGATCTCTTTCGAAGGGTGGAGTATCGGGCAACATGACAAAATAATCTTTGAGCCAATCTTTCGCCGTGTGAAAGCTCCATCTCGCCGCCATGACACCGGGGACAAGAGAAGCCTACTTGAGAACTATACATAGATCAAACTAGAAATATTTAATCCCTTGGGACGAGCGTCGTCGACTGGTGAGCAGCGTCAAGGGCCGATTGGGCCAGCGGTGTTGGGGGCGGCTGGCCAAGCAGCGTCGGGGGGGAGCAACGTCAAGGGCGACCAAGCGAGCAGAGTTGGGGGCGGCTGCGCGAGTGGTGAGCGGCCTCCACCGAGGGGACGATCGGCGTCCACTGGAGGCGTTGATGGCGAGCGGCTAAGTAGCGAGGCAAGCGAGGGGTGACGGCGTCGAGGGAGCAGGAGGCAAGGGTGAGACGAGTGCAGGGCGATTGGCGTCCAGCGGTGTCCGGCGTCGGCGATGGGTAGAGGCGAGAACGAGAGGGTCCAGTTTGGTTCTCTGATTCTCGGTTCTACCGAGAACCGTGCTCACCCCTTGCAAGAGGAAGGAAGAAGAAGAAGAAGAAGAAGAAGAAGAAGGAAGAGGAAGAAGAAGAGGAGGAGAAGAATGGGGGGTTTCGGCCGAGAGAGGGGGAAAGAGAAGAGAGAGAGAGAAGAAAAGAAAAAAGTAGGGGTAGGGGGCAAGAAGTGACGTGAGGAGGAAAAAGAAGAGAAAAGAAAGAGAGAGAGAAAAAAAAAAGGGAAAGGAGGGAAAATCGAGGGGGAAATCACGTGGGGGAAGGGGGAAGGGGAGGTTTAGGGTTTTTTTTTTTTGAATTTGACCGGTTCCGATTCCGGTTCCTAAAAAAAAGGAACCGGGAACCGGAATTGGCCTCTTGAACCGGGAACCGAACCGGACCCTCCTCCGGTTCGGTTCGGTTCCCGGTTCTACCCGAACCACGCTCACCCCTACACACACACACACACACACACACATCATGTCAAGATCAATCATTTAAAGAAAGTTCAATGCGAAAAAATCAGATTTTGGGGTATTGGGATCAGCCTTTATTTTTCATGCGAGGGTCTTACTAAAACACCTGTCCAATCCATTTTTATAACTTATAGTCATTATTGACCAATTGTGTTCTCGCATAGCCAATAATACTAATAAGTCTCATAACCAAGCAATCTATGTGATCCCAGGGTTTTCTCTCGATATCATGCATCGACTCTACTATTCATCTAAAAGTCACATGTAGCAATAATTTAAACATGCGTGCAGATCTTTTGGACTTTGTTTTTTTATCAATCAAACAAATAAGTGAGCCATCGGCAGATCACTTTTTACTAAAGTCATGTGCCAATCATGATGTGCCAATCATGAACACATACATTTCTAACGAATAGCATGATTATATGTATGAAGGGTGCATATGATATTTCAAAAACATATTTCGAAATCATCCATGAAAAGTTTTGAGACAAAGTGATGTCTCGGCTATGAAAGACATTCATTTGCCAAGGCTAGCCTGGGGCTCACATAAATGCACCCATAAGCGTCGCAGGCATTTTGAATACAATTCAAACCGTGACTTTCACAATATTAAATCAAGATTTTAAAAATGTTTAAAAATATATAGGATTAATGAATATTTAGGTTATGGAACACATTCAATTGTCAAGGCTAGTCCGGGGCTCAAATAAATGCATTTATAAGCATCGCAGGCATTTTCAATATGGTCCAAATCACGATTTTTCCTTAAGCTTGATTGAGTTTTGGAGAAAAACTTCTTGGAAATTGTTTTTGAGAAACATCACATGCACCAAGGTATTTTTTGAAAGATGCAATTTGAAAAGGCTAATTGTTTAACAACAAAGATCAACGCATTTAGAACAACTTCCATGAAAATAGCATGCCTCGAAAATGCACAAACTAACCTAAAATGTATAACTAAACAATCACAATAATGTTTATATTAGAAAATTTCAAAACAAGCATGTAAAGACAACAAAATTAATTAATACCCATTGACAATCTAACTATGGAAAATTTTCTAATATATACGACATGATAATGAACAAATTTTGTGAAGGAAGCTTTCCTAAACAAGCTACACATGATCTTACAAAAATCAGACAACAAGCAACAATATATCAGAAATTTGTCAAATCAGCAAGACACTCAGCCAATATCGTAAGGATTTATCTACTAAAACCAAGTCTAAAAATCATCAAATTTTCACACAACATAGCCAAGTGCAAAATCCTAATAAAAAAAATGGAACAAAAATATCAAATGTTTGTCCAAACAAGGGTTAGAACTAGGGTTTGAATTTGATCCCAAATCCATATTCCAATCTAGTTTTGAAAAAATGGAAAATAGTCTAAACGATGAGCGATTTGCATGAAATTAACAGCATTGGAATTTGGGTAATCATGTAACCTTGAGTCCAAACTAGGTCAATTAGGTGCTCTAAGATCAAGATTTCAAAAGGTGAGCATGTTGGTAACTGAAAATCAGAACACAAACGTGCATTAATAAATATCAAAATCATTCAAATAATGCACAAATAGCATAAAAAGATCACATGTGACTTAGAATTAGATGCAACAAACAATTTGGGTAATCATGTAACCTTAAGTCGATATGAGAAGATGTCATACGATTTGATAACAATACAAGATGACTCAAGATTCATGATGAAATGCTTGAGAGTTTCTTGATGAACATACGCTCTTACGACACAAATTTAGCATGCAAAATGACACTCAAATGCAATGACGCGAACATGTACTCAAACATTATAACATGAGGTTTAAGTGTCAAGAAGACATTATCCCAAACTTTAGTCTCTAAATGTCTCAAACGAGCATGGTAAGATGCATAAATGGCAAGATTTCATTTCAGCATTAATTTCACAGAACATGCACAATTTCAACCATCTTAAGACGTGTAAAAATCCTACAAAAATATCATATAAATAGAACATACAATCATGAACATTTCTCGTTAAGAGTTTGAAGTCTAAATGTGATCGCATGAATTGTAGAAAAAATGACAAAACATAAATGCACATTTTAACTATGTACTGATGCAGCATATTTTAACCTTAACTCATGCAATTGACTCACTTGTCAACGTCAATACTTTGCAAAGTATGCATCAATTAAATATATGTATCATGTATTTCAACTCTCATGAAGGATTTGAAACCAAATAGATGTATTTGTGAACTCAATTTCATCAAAACAGAATTCAGATAAGTGCGGGACAAACTATCCTATGTTCATATCTAAGCAATTTTGACTTAATTCAACTCATCCAAAAATCACAAAAAAGTTACAAGATGTTCTCCATACAACCACAAGAAACTTTCATGAAGGAAACTTTTTCCAGAATTCAACACAAAAATCAGCACAAAAATGACAAAATCATATATCAATACGGAACAGACAAACCTAGGCTCAAATCTGAGTAGATCTAACCTAGTTAAGAATATCCAAAAATCATTAAAAATTATAGGATGTTCTCCACAAAATTACAAGAAACTTTTATGTAGGAAAATTTTTCCATAACTCAACACAAAGAGCAACACAAAAATGATAAAATCAAAGATCAGTACGGAATAGATTGGCCTAGGCTTGGATATGAGTAGATATGACCTTGTTAAGCACATCCAAAAATCATGAAAAAAGTTATAGGATGTGTACCAAAGGATTTGAAACGAAACGTATGAAGGCAATATTGTCCAAAAATAATCACAGGAGGCTATACAAAAATAGTAAAGTCTCATTTTGGAGCAAAAACATAATCGAAAATCCAACTGAACTACAACAAAATCGCTCATCTTTGGAGATGTTTTTCAAGAATCAAAGGATGTCGATTGGGGTGTGTGACCTACCACTTCAAAGCTCGGGAAATCTATTATATAATCCTAAGAGGACACGAGTTGAAACGAGATTGTTTCGAACCTCGTTTTGGTCAAAACACTAAGTCAGTCCTAAGGCTATGACATTGCAGATTTAAGACTAATCAAGTACAATCATTCAAGTTCAAACTTCAGCAACTCATCAATGATCAATGTACCAGCCTTGCTTCATGGGGTTCGAGACCAAGAAATTACCTTTTGATGCGGTTTTTTCGATTTTGGTCATGATCAAGTAGAACTTTCGTTGGAACTTTGATCGAATTTTCATGAACCTCCTAAGACTAGATCTTGTTCAGAAGGAAGATCGGCGATCAGCACCAATCTGATTGAATCGGCTGATCGGGGAATAGATCGGCTTGATTATCGATCTTTGGTGCCACAACTGAGAAGCCGTCGGACTCATCTGTGGTCACCTCTTCAATAACCTGTGCTAGCGATCGAGGACAGGAGGAATTGAGGGACCTCTCAACTGGTGGCTCTGATCAAGTGGCCGCTGGTGAGGGGTGAAATCGACGGCAATTTTGAGAGAGAGAGAGAGAGAGAGAGAGAGAGAGAGAGAGAGAGAGAGAGAGAGAGAGAGAGAGAGAGAGAGAGAGATTTTCGTGCATAATGAAACCTTCCTAAAATGGAGGGAAATTTTCATTTATATACTTCTCACATTAAGCGATTTCAGTCATTGGTTCGATCCATCGATCGAAATTTCGATCTAACGGTCAAAAATCAATTTCAAAGGCCCATCATGATTTTGAGGTGTCGGGTAATTGATCTAGTGGCTTTGATTTGCAAAAACCAAGTCAAAATTGAGAATTACGTCGAAATTTCGATTAGGGATTAATTTGCAATTTAATGAAATTCGAGGGTCAATCTGTAAAATTTTGATAAATTAAAGGTGCAAAAGTGAAATTGACATTAAGAAGATTCCAGAACTGATTGCTAGAGGTTAGGAACCAGCTGGCAAGGGGTTGAACCCGCTAGCCTTGCCGACGGCCGGTCAAACTGGTCAAACCGATTCGATCAAGTTCGACAGGATCTTGATCGGTTCTTGACCGGTTTAGTCCAGTTTCAGCTATCTTGTCCACTTGGGACCCCTATGGATCTAAATTTATGCAATTTGGTCCCTAAGGGACCAAATTGAAAAGGAATTTTATCATTTTAAAGAAGAAATTGGCCAATTAAGATACAATTAAAAACCTTATGAACGTGATCTAGGGGTCTTTTATTGACCTAATTGAATGATTATTGTGAAAAAGAATGAGTCAAAACCATAGGTGGGTGCTTTTAATTGGGCCTAAAGGGTTAAAATGGTTAAATTTGCAATTAAATGGACAAAATTGCAAATTAACTAAAATTGAATTCAATTAGTTTCACAATTGCCTTATCTAATGAACTACCCATATGTAAGATCACTTATCGCATTCAAATCTTAGGTCAAAAATGGATCTAAGCCTAATATTAAAATTGGACCTAGATTCATAAAATTAAACCATAGTCATGTGTCACGGGCCGATCGATTCACTCTCGATCACACGTAGGCTGACCCGTGCGGCCTTAAGGTTTTACCCCTAAGCAGCCTTTCAACACTCAACTCACAAGACTCGTATGTAGAGAGAGAGACTCTTAGAGAGAGAAGCTCTGGTTTTCGTATTGCTTGTGAATGAATTACAATGAAATGAGGAGACCCCTTTATATAGAAGTACAAGGCAAACCGTATCCGTAGATCTCCCTTAGATCTAACGGTGAAGATTGCACCTCCCCAACTACCCATATTTACTCCCAACTACCAGCTACTCGCATTTATAACGTATGCGTACAAATACCGTATCGCCCTTCCCCAGGAGTATTCTAGAATACTCGAGAATACTCTAAGTCTCGGGATATCGGTCGAGGGTCGGATGTGTCACGCCCGTCCTCAAGAACCCTCTTAGCTTGTCTTCCTCACGGGCCGTGACATTCTCCCCCAACTAATCAGGCGACGCCCTCGTCGCGTCTTCAGCATGAAAGGCTTTGAGTGGCTTTGTCCCTAGGACAAGTGTCCTGTCGGGATGTGGAAGGTGACACCTTGTACTCCACGAGTGACTCGGCTACGGTCATGGCCGTAGTAAGATCTCCCACGTTGTACCGCTTTAACTCTTGCTTTGTCCATGGTTTGAGACCACCCATGAATTGGTGAAACGCTTCAACTTCATTCATCGAGGGGATTTGGAGTAGCAACTCTGAAAACCGCTTGATATAGTCGCGCACACCACCTTTTTGCTCGAGACGCTTCAGCTCGTCACGAGCTTCTTCCTCCGCGTAAGCGGGAAAGTAGTTTCGTCGAAACTCCTCGACAAAACCAACCCAAGTCACGATAGGATTCCCACACCTATCATCCGACCGACGACGCCACCACAACAATGCACTATCAGCTAAATACATCGATGCAGTGTTTACCCATGTTTGGTCGTCGTTGATTCCCATGGCCTGGAAGTACCGCTCCGTGTACCACAGAAAGTTGTCCACATCCTTGGCCACCCGTGAGCCCCGGAATTCCTTCGGCTTCGACGTGTCCACCCGTGGACCTTGCACCGTGATCATTCCGTTCACGCGTGCAGCTTGTGCTTCAGCGAGCTTACCCGTAAGCTCCGCTATCTCCGTGCGCATGGCCGCCATTGTGGCCTCCAAGGGTTCGTACCGTTGCGCGAGTTCCTCCTGTAAGGTCCCCAGCAACTCGTGGCGAAGTTCTCCCATGCATGTCTTGAGCTCTTGCACATCCGCAAATAGCTCCTCCCTTCCGGCATCAACTCCGTCCACGGTCTGGGTCAGGTCGTCGACCGATCCTTGGACATCGGTGACAAACAACTCTAGTTTCGCCATCCGCTGTGCAAGATCCCCCGTCGGATCCCTTGAACCACCCCGGGACTTCTTCCCCTTGGCACCAACCTTCTCGGCGTTTCACCCACGATCAGCACCATCACCACCCAAGGCGAGCGCCTCATCAGATCGTGGGTCAGCCATTGTACTTGCGCTTGGATCACAATCAGCTCTGATACCACTTGTCACGGGCCGATTGATTCACTCTCGATCACACGTAGGCTGACCCGTGCGGCCTTAAGGTTTTACCCCTAAGCAGCCTTTCAACACTCGACTCACAAGACTCGTATGTAGAGAGAGACTCTTAGAGAGAGAAGCTCTGGTTTTCGTATTGCTTGTGAATGAATTACAATGAAGGGAGGAGACCCATTTATATACAAGTACAAGGCAAACCGTATCCGTAGATCTCCCTTAGATCTAACGGTGGAGATTGCACCTCCCCAACTACCCATATTTACTCCCAACTACCAGCTACTCGCATTTATAACGTATGCGTACAAATACCGTATCGCCCTTCCCCAGGAGTATTCTCGGGATATCGGTCGAGGGTCGGATGTGTCACGCCCGTCCTCAAGAACCCTCTTGGCTTGTCTTCCTCACGGGCCGTGACACATGAATGGGTCAATTCAAAATTTGTCGATTGAAGCCTAATTGCTTGATTTTCTAATGCTTGGGAGGATAAAATTCTTCAAATTGATATATTCTCGTGTGAATTTCCCAAAATTGATTTTAGATTTGGATTTATAAAAAAAAAAAATGAGTGAGAAACAATGGTCCATTTGCAAGTTATGAATGATTGATTTTGATCCTTTAATTAGGGCTCAAAACGGCAATTTGTATTTTGACTCAGTAAATCACAAAATTGAATGCACGACAGATTTCAAATAGTCCCTAAACCAAATGTCAAAGAAGGAACTACATCTAATTATGACTAGAATAAAAGTAATTTTATTTTTGGTCGATTTAAAACCTAAAATTGAAAATTTCATAAATAAAGGTTCTTAGTCAAATTTTTGGGAAATTTTTGACACAAAAGTCAAATTGGCATTAAAAGAAATGTATTTGTGCATTTTTTATTTTTTTTTTTTTTTTTGTCAAAGGTTTAACGAAAAGTCAACTACCTAAAATGTTGATTTTTTGATCAAATCTTTGAATTTTCAAGAATTTGATTGGACAAAAGTGAAATTAAAGCTAAATGAAATCTTTTGGGTAAAAATTCAATTTTTGACTCGTGGTTGACTTTTGGTCAAAGGATTCACCAAAAGTTAACCTGAAAGTCAACCGTTTGACTTTTCGGGTTTTTCTTGAAAATGAGCTAGAAATTGCTTAAAAACAACAATGCAAAAGAAAGAAATTAAAAAAAAAAAAAACATTTTTAGGTCGAGAGATGGGGTTCTGTCGTGATTAGAAACCCAAACCTTTATTTTTACCTTTTAATGACGCATTGACAAAAATTCGGTGTCAACGGGGGGAAGGTTTAGCGGATTGTCGAGTAGGAATTAGCATTGCCTCTACTCAAGTTTTGCTCGACCTCCATAGGTACAGGTTCTTCCAAAACCTTACCGCGTGCAATGTTGAAAAATTCAAATTCAATTGATCTAAAGATAGGAATCATCTTATAAGGGTGTTGTCATTGGCCTATAGGGGCCCATTAGGAACCAAGTAGAACACAAGAACATTCTACTTCTTACAAACCATAAATTATAGATTCAGGGACTTATTTACACTAATTATGTAATTAGTGCTCTTTTGGGACCTACTCGTTTTGTTTGCCTATGGAGTGATTCATGCAGTCTTATCAAGTTTTGTTTGTTTGGATTGATTGAGATTATTTCTAAAGTGTGACATAATCATCAAACAAAACTAAAGGAAATGAATGGCATCAAACGCATGTAAAGAAATCAAATATATCACAAAGAAACAAAGTAATAAAAAAAAATTACAAAAAAGAATACGGGAAAAGTAAACCCACTATGAGCCTGGTAAAGAATAATACACGCCCTTGTTATGAAGTCCCGAGACATGATCCATGAGCTAAAAAAGAAACCTCATGTTACTCATAAGTGATGAAAGAATGGCTGAAATTAATGTGCTAAAACACGAGTTGCGCTAAGGATATGCATCATCTTTATGAAGTCCCAGCCATGAGCCCGTGAGTTAGTTTCAAAAATAAAAGACTAAGTCTAATTTCAACTGAATAGGGTTATCACCAAACGCTATTAGAGCAAAAATGTTTAAGTGAATTGCAAGCATACAATATCTATAAGTAATAAGTGATGAGTGAGTATCATTCTTACGAGAATTGTTTCTAATTATCTAATTACTTACCGAA
Organism: Eucalyptus sp. ANBG9806169; assembly: GCA_014182395.1. NCBI lineage: Eukaryota > Viridiplantae > Streptophyta > Magnoliopsida > Myrtales > Myrtaceae > Eucalyptus > Eucalyptus sp. ANBG9806169. The sequence goes on along the minus strand of CM024574.1, from coordinate 21,687,464 downwards.
AGTGATCAATCGAAAGATTTAGCTAACCAAGTCCAAAAGGCAAATAAAAAGTGAATTAAACCAATTAAAGGACTAAATTATAAAAGAGTCGAAATTTAAAGAATTCGAAAGCTAATTAAAATTGCAACATAAACCTAATCTAAAGTAAACCAAAAATTAACGAGGTAAATTTCAAGATTTTAACCAAGATCACAAAGTGTTAGAGAATCCAACTTCACTTAACCACTCATAATCAATTTTATTAACTTGTCATGCAATAAATTAATTTCCAATTGTGCTGGTGAAATTTCCCTAAATTAGATTACAAGCCAACCTCAGTCTAATAATCCTTAATTAGGTATGTTAACCCACACTAACATTAAATGAATTTAAACTACCTAAAAGCATTAGGTCCTTGTGGAAATTTCTAAATTTAATCTAAGTAATCCCAACCTAGATCTACTACCGCAACCACACAAACAATCTAGTGTACCTTGACCTCGATTTAAAACCTAGTCCTCCTTGGTGGTGAGTCTTCTTGATTATCGGCCATTATGATGGGGATTGCTTGTGCTTCTAAAAAAGGTTCTTTTAATCTCGGGATCAAACTTTTCAAGGTTTCCTTGTTGGCTTCGGGTCATGCGATGCTCCTCCCACCATTTGTAGAAAGGTGAGTTTGACGTACATAAGCAATAAATTAAAAACAAAAGAAAAGCTAGTCTAAACCAAGAATCCCTTGATATCAATAGTAATTGGAAAATTATCAAATTAATCCTCGGCAACGGCGCCAAAAACTTGCTAAGTGAATTGTAAGCACACAATATCTACAAGTAATAAAGTGATGAGTGAGTATCATTCCCACAAGAATTGTCTCTAATTATCTAATTACTTATCGAAAGTGATCAATCCAAAGATTTAGCTAACCAAGTCGAAAAGACAAATAAGAAGTGAATTAAACCAATTAAAGGACTAAATTATAAAAGAGTCGAAATTTAAAGAATTTGAAAGCTAATTAAAATTGCAACATAAAGCTAATCTAAAGTAAACCAAAAATTAACAAGGTAAATTTCAAGATTTTAACCAAGATCACAAACTGTTAGAGCATCCAACTTCACTTAACCACTCATAATCAATTCTATTAACTTGTCATGCAATAAGTTAATTTCCAATTGTGCTGGTGAAATTTCCCTAAATTAGATTATAAGCCGACCTCGGTCTAATAATCCCTAATAGGGTATGCTAACCTACACTAACCTTAGGTGAATTTAGACTACCCAAAAGCATTAAGTTCTTGTGGAAATTTCCGGATTTAATCTAAGTAATCCCAAAATGGATCTACTACCGCAACCACACAAACAATCTAGTGTACCTTGACCTAGATTTAATTTTTGGTTCAATATCACTAGTTCTCATGCATACAATCTCCACTCAATATCATGCATTGTCGCGACCAATTTTTCGAGTGTGGACCACCTATGGTTTGGCTAATGGATTGTTAAGCCTAGACATAACTCGGGCTCTCCCAAGCCCATACCAATTCGCGACTTAGGTTTAAGTTCTTAACATGCAAATGATTTTCAATCAGGAATCGCCACTAATCTATTTTTGGTGGGTCGATTAGAAACCCAAGTAAAGCAACAGGAGGTTTAGTTTACTCCTACGAACCAGAGACTATGGGTACGGGGACTTGATTACACTAGATTTTTCTAATGCCCTTTCGATACCATTATTTTATTTAAAAAAAAAAATATTTGGCAAGCAGCTTGAATTGATTTTAAATCTATTTCCCTAACATGTGAGGTGATCATGTGGGTGCGCAATCCACCAATTTAACACCCAGATAAACAATGAATAAATTGCAAAAACTTACCTCAAAGCAACGAAAGCATCTGCAGTGTTAAATTATAATCCACATCAACAAAGCTAGATATGATTTCTAATTAACACGTAATTTCTTTTTTGTTTTCACTTGCTTAATGAAAATCATGCAATATGCAATGCAGTCTTAACTAAATGACATAATTCTAATGACATGCAATTTCTAATTAAACGGACCTAGCAACAATCACTAAATGACATGCCTGTCATGAATGTAATTCTAAATGACATGTAATGACATTTTTATTTATTTTTCCTTAAAAGAATGCAATCTATCCTAGAGATTGAAACTAATTTATTCTAAGACATTTTTTGTATTTTTTTTATGCAAATTTGTAATTAAAATCACTAAAAAATAAAGATCTAACTAAAGTGAAAACTAAAGGAAATGTTATCTATTCTAAATACCTTCTAAACATGCATTTTTTAAAAAAAATCTAACTAACCTATCATGCAATCAATTCTAACCTACATGGAATGCAAATGCAATCTTTTTTGTATTTTCGGGATAAATAAAACAGTTAAAGATAAGCACCAAATCATCCACGGTCATCAAAGATATTATCCATCGTTCAAATTTGGAAACGATATCTAATCAAACTTGATTATTTCGCTAATAAAATAGATAAATTGATCTTAAACCTTAAAGATCAAGATATCAATTATATTCTCGCATGATTACATCTAAAGCCTTATAGATGGAATAAAAAATCCGTGTGCGGTTGCGAATTAGGCAATAAATCCTAACCAGAAATACGTACATAATTCAAATATGCACGTAAGATATTGAAAATCATGTATTAGGCAATAAAATATCCAAATCAAATTTAGATAAGATAATTACCTGATTCCGCAAATAATGTTACCAAATTTGAACCGAACGGAATCCGCTCAACGGGTGACAGCGGTGCATGGTTGTGCTCGGCTAGATGCGGAGACGGGCAGCCATGGGCAGATGATTAGTTTCCACAATGGGACTAGCGTGAAGGATTCATGAATAACAGTTTGTGTCACACCTCAAAACTACAAAGAATAGGGATGACACGGCCGTCCTTCCACACGAAGGACGCAGCCTCAAACACAACCAACAACCTGATATCAACTTATATATATATATATCTCTCAAACCATATATATACATATCGATAGACCAACAAATTGGTTGCAACATCGAGTTTCTATAATCCACCAAAAAGAAATATACAAATAGAACTCGAGACCAACCAACCACTAGCAAGGAAAGTGCACCACTTCCTTAGGCCATACCCAAAATAGAACTCCCCAAAAGTTTCCCACCGACGGCGCACTCGCTCTATTCGCCACTAACCGAGGAACCTGAAAAGATTAAAGAATGAGTGGAATGAGCAACAACAGCTCAGTGAGTAGTACATATCTTCTAAGCAGATCGAACAACCACTATGCATGTATACAAAGCAATACCAAACTTCATAATGCCAACTCAATATATAAAATACATATCAAATCATAAAAGAGTTATTTGATATCATCAAGGCTTTATACTAATATAGAAAACTCATTTAAATCATCATCAAAGTCAAGTATCAATGGTCAAGTCCATTGAATAATATCTTCATCAAATATCACATATCAATGGTCCATCCATTGATTAATCTATTGCTCAATATTCCACCATGGTCACGACACAACGCCTTGTGACAAGGCGACCAAGCTTTTCCCTTTGGCAAGGTCTCCACCTACAAAGCCGATGGCTGGGCCCAGAAGGATATCCTAAACCTGGTATGCATACCTCAAAAACCCCTCATTGGGTTCACAGTCATATTGAGCATAAATGATCATTCTCCAATACCAGAAATCCAAACCAGAAATCAATATTTTAAATCAAAAAAATAATATTTGCGGCATAGCCCATCATCCATTTAATATCAATTTCTCAAATTATTATAAACCTTTCCATAAATCCATCGCAAAGCAATTTCATATATATATTTCTCCACTTACTTTGTATAACATGTTTTTCAAACATTCATAATCAACCAAAGGGGTAGTAAATGCTCGATCCGACTTTTATGCAATAAAAATGCTATTCTCGACTTTTATATATATATATATATATATATATATATATATATATATATATATATATTTTCAAGACATGATTTTATAAAACCAAAGAAGATATAGTACCACTCACCTCGACGTCTATGACCAAACGACGAACAATACTCGTATCGTCGAACTCAAGGCCCTATCAAAAACCGAGAAATAATGTTAAAATCTAATAGAACTCTTATCTTAACTACAAAATTACTAACTTATGCCTTAACTCTAACAAAATGACTTCTACGCGCTAACAAAACGCAACACGGAGTTAAACGCAAAACTTGATCACGCCCTAACTTCCTCCTCCGAACCCCGATCCAAACGAATTTATAGTCAATAGAGAGCCCTTGATACATATTACTAGAATCTCAACTTCACCGTCTCAAAATCAAGCCGAAATGTGACAAAATATAGGCCCGAAGCTGCTGGACGCTACTGTTCACTGCGCGTGGGAAACTTTGAAATTTTGTTCCGGACAAACCACAAGCTCAAATCACGATCCGTAAAATCTCATGGCTCCACAACACCCTAAATTATCATTCCTTTGAAAATGCGCGGCTCAACGACTCCAAAATCGGACTTCGCCACTTGATTTTCCAACAATTCCGAATTTGAGCCCTAAACTCAAAAATAACTTCAATCGGACAAACGAGGGGCCTAATCTCTTACCGGGTGCCGTGTTATGGAGTCGAGTCGGCTTGGCGAGGCATCCGTGGCGTGCATGTGCCAAAAACTCTTTCCTTTCTTCTCCTTTCTCTTCTTCTTCTTCTTCTTCTTCTCCTTTTCTTTTCCTTCCGGTGCCCGAACGTGGGCTTGCTTTCTCTTTTATCTCTCCCCCTTTTTCTGTTTTCTTTTTATTTCTTTATTTAAAGTGGGTCCCACCACCTTTTCTTTTCTTTTATTTTCTTCCTCTCTCTCTCTTCTCTCTTCTCTTTTCCCCCTCTCCCGAAAACTCTCGATCCCTCTCTCTCTCTTTTCTTCTTTGACTTTTCAACATTCTTTTTCTTTTTCTTCTTTTGGGCCCACAAGCCTAATATTACAGTTTGCGTCAAGACGGACGATGACGGGCTCACGACCAATGTTCCTACAAGAATAGAAAGTTCGTAAAATCAACTCAGTTCAGACACGAGCGGGAATGGCAGCATCGGGGCTTCGGACGAGTGCAGGAGCTCCGCCTAGGCTATTGAACGTGGAGACAAAACCCACTATCGAAGGAAGCATGTTCCTGGTTCCTCGTGTCGAATATGATAGTGATTAAACATCTTCACGATCTCCTGGCCCAAAAGTAATCCTTCTTATTGCATGAAATAAAATCACAAAACCCACAAATTGTCAAATCTAGACAAAATTCAAGAGAAGACAAATCCACCGCCTGCCCTTATTTGGCCGAATTGTGACCTTTTCTACCAGAACGGATTACTTTCTTCAAGCTCATCAATTGTTTACACCCGTGGTTTTTCTCAACTTTGTTCCCTTTTTGAATTCGTGGGACGCCACGGTTTTGTTGCTGGTCGTGGACAAAAGCACCGGTAAACCTGCAAAAGAGAGCGAGAACACAAGGAATCGTCTGGGATATTAATCCCGGTGAACTCGCCGGAATTGCAACGGTTCAGCAATAAACAACAACTCAGTGAAACGAGGCAAGGATCGGTGTCGACGTTGAGATGGCCAATTGAGGGACTCTTGGACTGCTGTTCACAAGTAGCTGGAGTAGATCACGGTTGGTGGTGGTGCACGAAGGTCAGGGCAATGATCGATGACACATATTCAGTAATCCGAACGGTGGCCGAATGTCTTCTAACTTGGTCTTCTTTGGTTCCTTCTCTATATGAACGTATTGGAAGCCACTTGAGGGACCACCTTTAAAAAACTAGCTAGCCACTTGAACGCCTGCAAATTCCACGCCGCAAACAGTGAAAAAGAAATCTTTAAATTTAAAGCCGGGCCTTTGCCAAGAATCCTTTGATTTGTTGCCGTAATTATGTGAATTTTGAGGCTTGTCAGGAAACTGCTGAGGTTGCTGGTTGCGGTGAGCGACAGGCAGCTTGTCACGATACGCTGTTCTCAACGAGAACCTACAAAAATAACAACAAATATCTTGGGTCGGGAGCAGCTCAAGCGCCTCTGGGAGACTTCATGGATGTCATGGGCGGCTCAGTGCGACGCGACAACAGGCCGTCACAGGTCCGTCACAGGTCACGGGTGGTGCGACATGGCTTGGGTTTACGCGGCTCAGAATGGTAACTGGAACTTCGGGTGGCTTCGCGGTGAGGGTGGAACTGGCCACGGTTTGAGATCAGCAGCAACATCAGGTTTTCTCGAGCCCCAGGAAATCTTGAAGCCTCGTGTTGAACGTGATTGTGAGTGGTCACTCTTTGACAGAGTGGTCTCCTTTCTCCCAATTGACCAAGTGTGCCCTTTGTCACGAATTTTGCACTATTTTCAATGGCTTTCATCCAAAGTGCCAAGTCTTCTCCTTTTATATAATGCCTTTGATTGGTGCTTCGCCATGGATTGTCGAGTCTCTCTTTCTTTTCTCACTTTTTTCCTACACGTGTGTCTGTCGGCTGGTTGTGTCGATCTCCGAGTAATGCTGGTCAGATCATGGGATAACCATACGACCACCCATGATCATGAGGAGTAGTCACATAGTGGAGAGAAGAAAGAATAAAGCAGAGGCTCGAATGTGGTTATGGGAGGAGAGAAATATTAAAAAAAAATCTAGATTCAGGCCGTGCTTCTTAATCTCTCACGCTTTATTCTCTTTATCCTGTAGAATTGTGGCCGTGTATTCAATTGTGTGGCCTGCTAAAAAAAATTGCACGCGAGGTATTTTATAAGTCTAAAAAAAAATGTATCTTCGTGGTATATATCTTTTCTTTTTTGTTCACGCATGATACCCCTAAATATAACGTTGAAATATACTCAACTTGCGTGATATTCCTTTTTTTTTTTTTTCACATATTCTATCCAAAAAATTCCCTTTTTGCACAAAATAGTATATGTGAAAAATCTTAATGGAATATGTAAAAATATTTCCTTCACCAATAGTCTAAAATAAAACAAAATAAAGATAAAATGTTTCTAAACTATATGTCATGTGTTTCTTTTTTTTTTCTTTTTCTTAATTTAGCAAAAATCAACTCCAAAAATTTAGGTGTCAACATGCATACATAAAAATCATTTAAAATTTGGCCAAAGCATTAAGATCATGATAGAGAATGCCACAATCAAAACAATTATATTGCACAAACAAGTCTTGAAAGTCAATCAATCATGGTTAACATCCATTGTAGCTCCAACAAAAGAAATTTAGAACATAATTAAAACTAAATTAACAACGAAAATTGAAGAAAACATCATGCTAAATTAAAACAAATTCACCGATTTGAGTCGCAAATGGATTCAGGTTTGCTTCCTTCTTCTCTCCTTGACATACGTCAATTCCGCTCAGAAAATAAAAATATAAAAGCTAACTAAGAAAACCTAAAATTTGGTGGCGGCTCCAAGGCTCCTCATTCCTCCCTCGGAAATATGCAACACGAGGGTTTATATAGCCTCCAAAAATCTGCCCTAGATCAGCCTCCCATTAGGTCTTTATAGGACCCCTTGGCTAATTAGGAGTTTATCTTCTTAAGATTCATAACCTTGATTTTCTTTGAACCTAGCCTCAATTATGGTCAAATCCACTAGTCTTGGCTGGCTTTTTCTTCAGGATAAGATATTCTGAAAGATACTTAAATATTCTTTAAGATATAGAGATATCCTTAAAGATATTGAAATATCCTTAGAGATATTGGAATATTCTAGAAAATATTGAGGCGCAGGGACTGATCTGCCAATCCAGCACAAATACATAAAAAAATCACGCATTGGTCCTCAAGTCCTCTGCAAATGATGCGCACGATCTCTTATAAATCTGAAAGTCGTGTTTTCTACAAAATTCAGTAAAATTACATGAGTAGCAAATGAATTCACCCAAAATTCATCAAAACTTAGCAAATATCAAGCTTAAATTAGTAAAAATACTCTATCTAGAATAGAGTTATTAGGAAAAGACCATGAAAATAAACCCTAAAAGCAATCTTGAAATTAAAACGACAATGAGATTTTTCTATCTTTTCTAATTTTTGTTAACTCTTTAAGAATTTTTCTTATCTTGTTAATTATCTCATCTAAAGAAAACTAATTAATTCATTGTGAATTGATTTTTGCTAGGGGTAAGTGGTTGTGGTTCCTTAAAAGTTCCATCTTGAACTTAGAAACCTATTGATTTTGTCAATCCATGATGATGATGATGATGATGATGATGATGATGATACCAAGGGCCACTGTACCCGTTGATTTTTATTAGGACCAACCTAATTGTATATTGACATAATCACAAATCTTTCGACAAATGTGTTCTTTATTTTTTTCTCCCCAGTTGTAAATCCAATCCAAGGCTATATTTCTCATCCTCAAAAAGTGAAGAAACTTAGTATATACAACTTGCTAACCAAAGAGGTAACAGTGAAAAATAAGGAATCTCCATAGCGTTCTTGCTCTTTTGAGTACTAAACAAGCTTGTCATTCACCAAGGAAAATATAAAATACTAGTTTTCCTCACATTATGGTTTAAATTTTTCTTGCATTACGGTTTAAATAAGTACAATTAAAATGAGAAGTCATGACATTCTTGAAAGATATTCTTAATTTATGCCCATAAGATTATAAAAATCAAAGTAGCGGATGATGAGGATCAGATAACAGGATAAAGCATAACAAACAAAACATTGCCAAAGCAATAGGCAAGTCTTGTCTCATGAAAACTTAGTGTCCTCTTGATTTGATGTTATACATTAAACTTACACAACAATTCATGAGGGCCTTGTATATTGATCAAGACAAAATCCAGGACCACAAACAAAATGGGAAGCAAAAAAAAAGGAAAGAAAGATGATAGAAAGAAGTAAACCTGCGAGGGAACTAAACAGCTTTTGAGGCACCTTCCAACAATCATCCATCAAGTGGACTGATATCCTAATCCGATGCCAATAGTTTGGACGCCATGAACAACAAAGATACTTGGGATACTAGGGAATAAATCTTGCTTGCAAAAACCATATTAGAAATTCAGTCCTCAATCATCCATGGAAATTTGTTCCAAATTATGACCACCTTACATAAAAAGAAACAACAATCATAGTTAATCACTTAATAATAGTTTTGAAATTCAAATAGTAGCAACTAAACTAAATTACTTATTCGAAAGTCTTACCACATATATTCATTTTGCTTCAATTGGTAAACTCAATTTTCCAATGATAGTCTCTTCACTAAGACACTCCATATCTAAAAAGAAGAAGAGACTAAATAAAACATTTACTCATTAGATATACAAAAGGAATTACAATATTAAAATATATAAACATTACTTACCTAACTCAAATTATTATGTATTTTGGATATACTCTTCAACATTAATCGGCGCATGAACGGCTATCAATCAATCTTAAGTGCAAATCAAAGCTTCCACTATCTTGGGAGTCAAAGAACTTCGGAAGCCAACAAGCAAACGACACAATGCACTAAAAGTCAACAATGAAACAACAATAATTACCGGAATAGACAAAACATCCCGAGCCATCAAAGATAAGATTTTATATTTTTAGCCACTAGTCTTTCACTACAAAATGTCAATATCAAAAACATTTTCATTTTAATCTTCAAGATACAGATCAAGCTCAAATTTATTGTCATCGCACACTTTTTTGTTCGAATGCCTAAAGGTTCTCCACCAAGCTTGAATGTCATACTTCTTTATCTTGGAAACACTACTAGTGCTCAAACCTTGGACACTAAAATTTTGATCGCTTGAAGCAAGAGAATATTGCTCATAAAATTCATATAAACGCTTCTATGTGTCATTCACCTTATAATGCATCTTATTAATTTTCAATTTATCATCATAAATTTGTCCATGCAAGAAATTCACATAATTCAAATTGGTTCTAGGATCCAATACAACCACAATCAACACTATCATATTCACTTTGTCCAAACTCCCATTATATTTGTCAAATTTTTCTTTCATTTTCGTACCATAACTTGAAGCTTAGGATCTAAAGCATCCACCGCATCTTTCATATAATTATATAAAATAGTTATACCCTCAAAATAATTATTTGAAGTAACATATGAACTTCCTGACATCTGATTAGAGTCGTTATAGAACAATTTTAGTTCCAAAAGACTAATGGCATTTTCCCAATCATCATCTTTAGAAAGATCATGGTTAATGTCACGCCCCGAATCTCGAGTGTGCGCACATCCCTCGGTGGTCGATAAATTTGCGACGTCCCAGGTCGCGTTGCCGACCCATTCATTTTATTGCACATGCGGAAGCGAAACAAAACCCTTGATAGCAAACAGCATGGGATAGAAAAGCAAGATAACAATTTCACAACCCAAAGCACACTTTTATACACAAACTAGGTTTATATATATAAGACTAGTCTATCTACCAAAAAGATCAATCCTCAAAAGGAAACTGTCCTACGACCCCCTAATCGGACACGTTTACCGATCCTTCGGACTCCACAGGCTCCGGGGGTGCCGGGTCCATGACAGCACCATCAGGATGGTCAACTATACCATCACCAAAAGTGGCGTCAACTACCGCAGCAGGGACCTCAAAACCCTGGAGGGGACCAACTCTGTGTCCATTGAGCCCGCGGTGAAACCACGCCTTGAATCGATGAGGTGCCCTCTCGTGTAGGCCTTCATCGACTCAGATAGTGGTCACTACGAGCTCATAGACCCAAACCCCATGGCCTCCGGGAACAAGGAAATCAATAACCAGCTCGATAACCCTCCGAGGCTGACCATAATGAACTGGCAAGGCCACCATCTAAGAACCTAAAAAGAATTGAGCCCACGATGGGGTGAGACAATGTCTCAACAAGTTCACCCCTAAACTCTGACTATGAAGGAAATACGCCTAGAGGCAGTCTATGCACACAAGACAGAGGATTTACCTCGCCTCAGTTCCCTCCTGCATGTTAGCATAATTCATATACTCAATCAATCGATCGATTAATTCAATTCAATCCATACAATCGATCCATCAATCAATTAATCCATCAATTCAATCAATATTATCGATCAATCAATCAATCAATCAATACAATCGCAGGGTCCCGATTATAAGGCCAAATCGTTATGACACGTCCCATACCGTACCACACAATTTTGTCCCATAATCCGATACTTCAATTTCAATCAAACACATGTTCCAACTCGATTATTGCCTACACAGGCACAATATACTGACCACATCGGTCTTCTGGCGTAGCCAGGCTTCGTCTCACACTTTTGAGCACGGCAACGTCCACCAACACACATCGGGGACAGCATTCCCAAAGGAGCATCAATCCAGAATCTACTGCGACTGGCTTCCGTTATCTAGGGGCATCCTATATAGGGGCAACGTCCTATCGACACACATCGAGAATGTGTTCACTTAGCCATCACACGATCAATCATTCCTAGCCAAGGATATTGTGCTTCGCACTCAAATGTCCCAATTAAAATAATGTCTTGGTCTATTTTCTTCGTATTAAAAACACCCGATAAAATTAATCGTGTGTGGGTACACGGTCAATTTGAATAAAAAATGCGATATTTTCCTTTTCAAAAATCTCACTATTTAATATAATACATAAAGACATTTTTGGCGTTAAAAACTAATGCTCAGGATTTTCTAATTAAATACTGAAATTTCACAATTATGGAATAAATAACCAAAATTCCAATCGCTACTCAATTTGCACAAATTAACACTCTATTGCATAAACTAAGTACATCATTGCAATCAGTATGAAATTCCGATCATCGGCTATCACGGTATAATTTCCGGAAATTAATAAATAATTAAATAAATACCAGAATTAATTAAATAATTCAATTTAAATACAATAAAATACCAACTTAGGCCGGAAATGCTAATCTAACCACTTAAACGGGCTTAGAAAATTTCTGAACCTATCTAGATAAATAGCACGACCTCTTTAGCCCTTAATTAGTTTCTTCTAACCACCTAACATGCACAATTGAACAATTAAATCACTAATCCATTCTAACTAACTACCTAATCCCTAACTAGCCTAAACTAATTATCCACTAAGCATCATTAACTCTCTAAGCAGAGTTTAGCAAGTAAACTCACCGGTTTTGCGATCCAGTGAGTTCACGGTGACGGCAACGCAAAGGCGGATGACAACCAAGCCTAGAGCAACACCAATGGAGGTGCAGACGGCCTAAAAACGGGCCACAAGCCCTCAACCGATAGCTGAGGTTCAGCCACTACTTGCTGGGTCAAGAGGGCTACTCAGCTCGGGAAAGGGGCAAGGTGGGATGGTGAGGCTGTTGTGGGGTCAGGCGGACGACAGTGGCGGTTCTAGCGGTCTGGTGACCTGCGACGGGCTGGATAGAGGCTCAGGAGATGGCAGCCGGGCGCGAGACGAGTGGGACAGGGTGAACAGTGCGCGTGGGGGACGTGCAGCTCACGGGTGGCTCCGACGGCTTCGGCGGAGGTCGACGGTGAAGGAGGAGGGCCGGCCAGTTGTTCTCTACAATTTTTGAGCTCAAATGTGGCACAACAATGGATAAAATGGGGCTCAAGGTTGAAGAAGAAGCTGCTGAAGAGAGGGGGTCCCAATTGCCCACAAAGTCCATAGGAATATCCCTTTCTACTCATTGCATGCCCCCACTAGCCTTGGTTGTCATCCATGGCCAATTTGCAACACCAAATTTCCCCTAGAAGCTTCCCCAAAAGGTCCATAATGTTGTCTCCCCCCTGGCCTACGAATTTTGGGCCAATTCCCCTCAAATTGATTCAATTCTCCTTCAAGACTTCTACAATTGAGCTCAATTTGATGTCCATAAATTCAGCCAAGGTGCCATCGTTCAATTCAACATTTTTCCTCATCAATTGAACCAACTTGACAGCCAAAAATGCGACAAAAAACGGCCCTCTAATTTTCCTTGTCCAAAATAACCTTACTTTGATTTTTCGCTGAAGTCTCGGGTTTGCAGAAAAATCTTTGGAGGATAAGTCGATGTTCCTAAAATGAATTGTGACATGACAGAACTTTCAATTTCTGAAATCGGGTTTAAATTCATGGTTAATTTCAACTGGGTGCGATTTTAGCGTAACCCAGTGTACCGGATAGCTTTTAGGAATTTCTAGTGCAATTGACCAGTGGTCGATTATTTTCGAACCACATTGTATATCTTCAACACATTGGAGACCCTCGATTGTCATGAAAATCTCGATATTTCAAATATAGGCACAAGGTACAGAAATGGTAGAAAAATCGGTCTAGTGCCATTCGACAGAAATTTTGTAATTAGGTGGAATCACCCACACTCTAATCACATACCTCTGTCGAATCAACCTATCTCCGGTCTCTTATCGATTTTGACGGATCCGTAATGAACTTTGCAGATTAGCACAGCCGAGCAGTCGATCCCTAGTCAAATTCTCAAGTCTATTGCGTTAAAATCTCTTAACGACTTCACCAAACAAACTAGTTATCTCATGAGTGATCAGCTCAGGAAAAAGAACTATAGGCGCATCGATGAAAAGCCCGACTCATTCAATTGAAAACAAAATAAAAAATTTGGGATGTCATAGTTAAGCTCACCAGCAAAAGATAAATTGTCTCCTTCCATCCTCCTAAAAGCTTTTTTGAACTTTATGGCAGTGTCTAACATGAGGTCAATGGAGTTCCATTTAGTGGCGACATAAAGAATAGCTGAACTTTTGTAAGTGGTCCTTTCACTCTTAATGCAAGGTTGAAATGTTTTAACCCTCATAGGAGAATTCCTCACAAACCTAAACACGATTCCGATATCTGCAATAGATTCATGCACAGTCAATTTAACAATTAAGTTTAATATATGAGTAGTACACCTCATATACAAATTACTACCGTCTACCTTTCTCTTGAAATTTTTTCCTACAACTAACCAATTGCAACATCATTCAAACTAGCATTATCCAGAGTGATTGTAGACACGTTTTGTTCTATTCCCCACTCGTAGATGCATTTTTCCATCATTTTCCCAATCTCCCCACCCTTGTGAGTATGCATCACTTTAAAATTGATAATTCTTTCATGCAACTTTCAATTTTTATTAATAAAATATGTAGTGAGACATGAATAATTCAAGTTGTGAATAGAACTCCATGTATCAGTCGTGAGTGCAATCCTAAAATTAAGCTTACCAAAGTAAGTCTTCAAACAAGTTCTTTCACAGAAATACAACTTCATGCAATCTTTAGCCACTGTAAAACGTGAAAAATGCTTGAAGAGAGGTTGTAACTCAGTGATAAACTCACGAAATCCAACATGCTTGAACAAGGAAAAAAGTTGTTCATTACTTATGATGAACCAAACAAGCATTTGCCTACAACGTTCTTGATTAAACATCCATGTCAATAAAACATTACTAATAATAAAATCTCTCCCGCTCTACTAGCCACGTCTACATTACATGGCACATAGAATCTTATCTACATTACAAAAAAACTTTCCGTTGTCAAGTGCTTCCTCATTGCAAAAGTATCATTAGCAACACGATTTTAATACACTAACTCACAATGAATACACTTCACCTATATGTTTTTCCTTTCTCATCTTTGATTCTCGCATACTGATTCCAGCAATCGGATGTATATTTTTTATCACAAGGAGGAAGATAAGAATCAAGTACCTTGTTTGTCGCATTCATGGTAGGGGATGGCTCTTCTTCACTTTCATTGCCCAACAATTCCAATTCCATGATCGGACTCATCTCCTCAAATTCTTCCACCTTTGTTGACATGTTATATTGATACGTCAACTTCACATATACATAACAACAAATGAATATAATTATAAATTTCAAAATAAATAATAATTTTTTTATAAAATAGTAAAACAAATTTCAAGCCAAGGTAGCATTTAGTTATCATTACAACAGGTAATAGTTAGAGAAAATCTTAAATCCCCGAACAAATAGCTATGCCTCACTCCTCAGCTACTCCACTCTCGTTCCCCCGATGAGCACGTCATATACCAATATCTAGCCACACCACATCGAAACCAGGTAGAGATACACCCATACAAAGTTAAGAACTATACAACTTCTAATGCACCGAGGAAGTTTATATTCTTTCCACTAACAGTCTTTCCGCTTCTCTCATTCTTTAGAAATCAGCATGAGTCAATTATTGTGAAGGTCTTGCTGAATCACGCTCAGTTTATATCCCTTGTTTTTCACTCTGTTCACTTAATGTTTGCGGATATTTTCTCGCTCATGCGTTTTGAAGAGATACATTAGAATGAAGAAGACTCTATCGAGCAGAATTAGACAAGAACAGAAACTTATGGATGGCGGCCCAATTGCACTTAACTGTCATGTTTAGCCTGAAATACTTGATACTCTCTTCTAAAGAAAGAGAGACGTAAATATGTGATGCCACAAGTTCAATGCAGTGGCATTGTAAAATGCCAAGAACAGGATATTAAGATGATTTTAATATTTGTTTTCTTTTTATGTTCCCAACACAACGTATGCTTGCTAAAGCAGCAATTATTATTAATGCCATTACCAATGAACTATAGAAATAGGTGATGTGATGTGAATAATCTCATGGACATTTTTCGGGAAACAAACAAGTCTCCCCAGATATAAGACAACCAAGTAAGGTCAAGCAGACAAGCACTATGTTTCAATCCAGCAGGGGAGCTCTTTAGCAAGCAGCAAAAGACTAGATGGTCCAAACTAAAAGAGGAATACAAGATAAGCTCCCCCAGCGAATAGGGTAAACTTCAAATCTTAAGGGTCAGAAATGAAAGGGCAGATCAAAGGAATCAGGGCATAGGACAGATTGGAAGAATTCAATCGGGACTATTTCCGAAATTACTACTTGTGGGTAGCGTTGAAACAACAGATCCTTAGAGGCTCAATCGATTGCTCAAGCAGCAGCATCAAGCCACGAATTTCTCTTTTGCCTGGTAAGGCTCTAATGAGACTTCACTCTGTTAACGTACAACTTCGCCGTTTAAATGCATAGCTCCATCCTCAGAGAAAATGGGTTTATATATTTACTTTGGCCAACTTTCCAAAAACAAAGTGCACTGTAATGCAAATGCCGATGGTAGAGCTTAGCCAAAAATAGTAACAGAAGAGGAAAAAAGTGCAGATCAAATGAAAACAAAACAAATTGACAAACAAGCTCACCTGCATTACAGAGCAACAGCTACAGATCAAACGCAAAAAAATAAAATAAAATACAAACAAAAACAAAATGAATTAATCATTGTCTCTTCTTATTTAGTTGAAGTTCAAAATGTCTAAAAATAGTCGACATTAAACTAAAGAGGAAATTTCGAGATTAAAATAGTAGAGTAAATTGCAGCTAGGGAGAATCACTAGAAAGTGAAAATCCACTGCAAGCAATAGCCCAAGCAAGAAATCGACCTGAATCATAATGAAAGCAAAGGAGAGTGAGTTCTTACAATTTGTCATGACGGAAACCGTAGTCGATCTCTTCTCTATCTGATTTGATTAAAGCTGATCACAACCGAAAATCACAACCATGAGTCAATGATGATGGAGAGAGAGAAGTGAAGAGAGAGTCAAACTCGGAGACAAACTAGGACAAACGAGATGAACTGAGAGTGAGACAACCAATCCCTTTGTTCCCTCAAGCCAACTGGTCAATTCTCAATTTTCTATGTATTTAGGGTTTTGTACCGGTTCCCAATTCCGTTCCCTGAGAACTGGGAACCAAACCATGAAACATATGTTCCTTAAAATAGGGGACTGAGAACTGGAACTGGTCTCCCAAGAACCTAGATTAGAGAGAAGCTCTGAATTTCTATTACCAGTGAGATAATACAGATGAGAGAGAGGCCTCCTATATGTACAAGTACTCCCCTCATCTCAACTGTACATCACCCTTTAATCTAACGGTGGAAATTCTATCTTTTCATCTACTAACTACCCGCATTAAGTACAAGAATATTCCAGAACAGTGTACATTTCTCAAATCTCTCCTAAAAATATTCTAGAGCACACAAGAAACCTAAGACTAAGAAACTTCAAGCTTGCCTGGTCTTCTTGGATCATCCTCAGATTATCGTACATTGAAAACTAGCGGGGGACATGGCTTGGGAGTCCCTGGTGTGCGTGTTAATATCTGGTGATGTTTACGTAAGCTTTGACTGATCAAACAGTAAAGTATGGTGTCCATGTATGTTTTAGTCTATAAGGGCAAAAGTTTGAGTCTTTGCGAAACCAAAAAAAAAAAAAAAAAAAGAGGTGGAATGTGTATTCAGCGGTGGTTGGTTATGACTTAGAAATGATGAAGATGATTAATTGATTCATGTCAGCGATTAGCTTAAGATGTATTCGAATTAGGATATTCTCTACAAAAATAAAGCGCAATTGATTGAAAGTTTAAAAAAAAAATAATAATAATCAACCAAAAAAGAAAGGAAGGAGAAAAAAAAAAAGAGAAGTGAAAAGCTTGTGCAGTTTATGTGTAAGAAGGAATAAGTAAAATAAAAAATAGAAAATTGTACCCTGCTTATGTAGATAGCATTTGGGCATAGAGTAAAGTGACAACAAAAAAATAAAAGTACAATAAAAACGTTGAAAAATGAAAAATAATTGGAAAATAATTATAAAAATACGCTTTAATTAGCTTGTTAGATTTTAGTACTAAATTCCGCTGAGTATCATTTAGTAAGCCTTTATAGTTAAGGGATTTAAGTGAATACCTTTGTTATAGTCTAGTTTTAGTAGATTGATCTTTTAGACAGGGAACTGGATTCACTTTGATTGAAGTTCTTGCGGATTGTTATCCTAAGGTTTAATGACAAAGTCACGTTATATTTTTTGCCCGACTCGTATTATGTTACTTTACTGCACTTTATATTTATCTTTGATGAATTGGTAGTGATTCTTTTTGCTTTTTGAGATGTGATTTACTTGTTCTAATTAATTGGTCGGATTACGTTATTGTATAGACACTTAGCGGGTAAGAATTTTAGGAATCATAATTTGATAAAAAAGACTGTATGGACACTTTATTTGGCAAAAAATAAAGTTTAAGCATCGAAGTGGCATTAATGAAATATCCAGTGTTATCAAGATATCCTTAGATCTCTAGTTGCGTGGGAAGTGAAATATACTCTTATATCTTAATTTCTAGCTAACCCTAAAAGGTTGGTGGTGACTTCTCATAAATAATTCTCATAGGGTTAATCAAATTAAGATGAAATCATCTCAACGTTGCAAGATGTAAGAGTTTGGGAGAGCTGGCGTTGATTAAGGACCAGATCCTCAACTTGATATTACCTCTAAACTCATTTTTCCCCGGTCACCCTCTCTTCTTCTTCTTTTTTATCTGTTTTTAATTTTATTTAAGATGAGCCGGACCCCATGAGACGGACCCAGCCCATCAAATACATATAAAGCACACTTAAGGAACAGATACACAAGTGCTATTAGCATCTTCATGTTTCTTTGCTTGTTCATAAGCACAACCATTGGCTTCTCAAAGCACGGGGTTTACCGAAACTCTCACGGGAAGCTAATTGAGGGCTTCGTGAAGAAGATCCATGCACCATCGCTGTTAGTATGTCGGCACAATTCTCGGTTTGTGGCTTGAGCCACATGCCTAGGCCAATGTATGCACCAAGCAAGACTTGGAATCGGCACACTTCAATACTAGTCTAAGGCCTCGTGGCTTAGGCCATCATGACTTGACATTGATTCCAAGCCGAGCGAACCTCGACCTCATCCCGAGGCGTGAACACATTCAAGCATTTAAACATGAGCAAACCATATAAAAGAATATTATAACATACATATGACTTACACGGGTGAGCACACCACTAAACTCGACGACATAGGCTATCGCCCTAACCAAGAGTCAAAGATTCTACTTACCTTCAATGAACCTTAATAAACTATAGGTGGCTTTACTAAGAGAGCGCCATCTTGTGAGGCGGTGGGCAAGCAAGGCCGAGAAAGGGAGAGGGGCAACTGTAAGAGGGCATGAGAGAATAAGAGAGAATAAGTAAGGGAGAAGAGATGGGGTGGGGTGGTGTGGTGTGTAATTGAGGGGGGGAAATGCCTCTATTTATAGGCAAACCCCTCATCATTACCCTTTTAAATGGACCAATAGGATTTCTATAGGTGACAAGCCTAGGTTGATAAGGTGGCAAGGCTAAGGAAAAAGAGGTGACAAGCCTAATCTCTAAGGCCACACTTGTTCCTTCACTTATTACGTCACCCGAGTCTTTTAATGATGAAATGGATACTTACTCTTCAAGTTTTAGGTTAAATGTCATTATGGTCTATTCTTTTAGGGGACACCTAAGCTAGATCACTCACATTTCTCATTAATTGCCAAGATTTCATGTAATCATTAGGCTTAGATGTATTCACATTACCCAACTTGCTCTCAAGTTTTTTTTTTTTTTTCTTTTTAACACACGAAATTCCAAAAGCATTTAATGCATTCTTATATTCAAGCCAAGAAGTCTCTAGATTGTCTTGTTACTCAAGTTGGGCATGCAGCCCCTTTCCCTTCTAAGTTGGGTTTGTGACCCTCTTATCTTGGGGTGAAAAAACAGTTCGAGCAATTTTTGAAATCGACACTGTTACCTTATCGAACAAGCTCAAAAAATTATAAAATTTTAATATGTTATAAAGAAGATATTAAACAACATTTTTTATGAAGGAAGCCTACCCAAATTTGTTTTGTGAAAAGAGCAATAAATCACTGAACACAACCTAAAAATTCATCTGTCAAACAGGTTCCAATCGATAAATGATTAGGCCTTCATCACAACCATTTCACCTCAAAAAAATCTTTAAGTATGTTGTAGATCGAGAAATTTTGAACAACTTTCATGAGGGAGTCTCTCCAAATTTGAACCATGAAGAGCTCCATAAAATTAGAAAGTGGGAAAGATCTAGCAGTTTCGAAAAATTTGAAGGTCAGAACCTATAAAACTCAAGGTGGCAAGTCTATGGAGGAGAGGTGGCGCGCTACTAGGCTTGCAAGATCACTTGCCACTATTCCCTTAGGTCATAAGTCACCTCCCTTCATTAATTCTTCTTGGCCGATGATTCATCAAGCATTTAAAGTTGAAAAGAACTTGTCTTCCAAGTCTCAAAGTAGAGGAAATGATGACCCCAATCTAATAGGGACACATGAACATGTGATTCACCTCAATCATTAATGGCTTCTCATGATGACCATACACCTAAGCTTATGAGTCATCTTCTTTCATTAATTACTTAGGACAACCTTCATTGCCCCCATTTAATGAATTTGACTCTTGATCTTCAATAAAATTAGCCTATCTAGCTTGGTCTCTAGGTCTTCTTGATAGGCTTATGATTACGTTTATGATTACGTTTCAAGGGTAAGACCATTTGTGCCAAGTGTCCAACTTAGTCATCATGTATTAATTGACTACCTTCCAAGAACATTGAATAAGTCATGAGAAAATATTAAAATTAAAAGGTCATCCCTTTGGATGGGAGTTAATCGAGTCTAACCACAACTAGCTTTCTTATTTGACTCAAAATTCATGCCTAAGCCATGATCGGAAGAAGCCGGACACAACCGGGCATAACCAGTGAAATCGAGTTCAAACTCCTCCATTACCTTGTAAAGGGCTCAAAATTGAGGATGTTACAGATTCAATGCGACCGTATATCGAGACAAATCAATCGATCCCACACGACTACATGACAATTGGAAATTGACCATGGATCGAATAAACTCAACATGGTTTAGTTTTGGACTAACCATAAATTGTGGCACAGGCCCAGAAACTGGCCTCAAGACCAACCATAGGACCGGTCGACTAATCCAAGGGTAAGACCTCAAACCCATTCCAGAGGCCCTTTACACGGTAAAGGAGAAAACCGAATTTAGTTATGCCGATTTAGATTAGTTGCATCCAGCTTCATCTAATCATGGTTTAGGCACGAACCTTGGACCAAATAAGATAGCCAATTGCGGTTAAACTCAATTAATTCCCACCCAATGAGAAGACCTTCAAACTTAGATATTTTCCCATAGTGCATTTAATGCTTTTGGAAGTAGTTATTAAATGCAATGTTGACAAGTAAGACACATGTCACCAATTGCTATTGCCTTTGAAGATAATGATGAAATTTGGAGTTTTTGCTCATTAATGATGGGTGAGTCACAATCCTACTTAGGAGACTTGATGACCAAGTTTAGACTAGTCACTCTTCTTGAAAAACAGGAATCAAGGCATTAAATTAGGGTAATGATTATTAAGGCATATGTGTCCCTAATGACCTAGGATCATCATAACCCTAAACTAAGTGTGAAAAATGAAGTCTTGGAGCCCAAAGAGAGGGGCCACATGCCCATTTTAGGAGAGACAAACAATTTCAAGTCTTCTTGAATCAAGATAAGGATGCATTTGGATTCTAGTTCTTCAATGCCAAGTTGAGGTGTCCATTTTGCTTAGGACTAATCATTACCTAGTTTGAGACTTGGAGACTTAGTCATCCTCCATTTAAAGCCATTTTTAAATGCTTCTCGACTTAGAACAATTAGAAGCAAGCCATGGATGCCCATGAAGAGACCTTGGATGCCATTATGGGGAAGGATGAGGAAGACCCCTTCATTACAAGGGTAGATGGACCAATTAGAAACTTGCCACTTGATTTGAAGCCTTTGGAAGATCCTATAACCTTGTCACTTTGCTTTCTAGGTTTGCCACCTAAGTTCTTGGCATTAAAGGCTTCTAGCAAGACAATTATTGCAGGTGTTCTATAAATAGGGATAGAGCTCATTCTTGCACTAAGGTTTGTTCACAAAAAGCCCCTCATCTTCTCTTCTTCTCCCTTTAGCTAACCACACCACCCCCTCCCTCTCTCTCTCCAATGCGGCCCTCTACCTCTCTCTTTAGGCATCCTTTGTTGCCAATCTTGCCGCCAATCGCCGTCACCATTTGTGAGCCGCTGTGAGGTCGATGGTCTAGAAAGTTGTAAGTGAACTTACTAATATTTGGTTAAGACATTGTGTTACACTAGTCCAAACATGTAGCAAGTATGTGTTTGAATTGCTTGTGACTTTGTTCTTACTTGCTTAAGATTCGGCTTGTGTTTGCTTGGATCGTTTTAGACCTTGTTTCCTATTTGAGGTCCAATTCTTGTTAGATGAGCTTTGGTTCGTGTTTGGCTTGAGTTACTTTGAAAAAAGCCCAGTTTGTGCGCTTACTTGATATGCTTCAGTTTTGTTTGATTCAAACTAATTTGGAAAATATTTTTGTAAAAGCTCGATTCTTCCCTCACAAAATTATTTTTCAAACTATATCGAACCATTTCATAATTACATGTTCTAGCTCATGCCCCAAGCTACGATATTGAGGCGTATCGTTTCTAAACCAAGTTTGGTACTCTGTCGGTGCATCAAACATGTCGAGTCAAGCCACAATCCTTGATTCTCACCCGACATGTTCAATGACTCAAATCCAATAAGTCATTTCACACACTTATACATAGCACACCTTTAGGCCCTTAAACTAAAGGTGAAGATAATAACCAGATTGTGATGCTAGATGTATGGTCATAGGAGGGATTAAGTTCTAGCCATCGACCGATGGTTTTTGGCTATGTTGATCGATGATTTTGGAGGAACTAATAGATTTCAATTAAGCCGTCGACTGATAAATTTTAGCGACGTTACTTGATGGATTTTGGATGCTTGGTCGTTCTAGAAGAGTCGATAGATTTCGGCTATTAATAAATAAATTCCATGTGTATGAGTTCCTCATATTATGGAATGAGTCTTGATATATGCTTGCATACGATTGAGTGAGGCGTGACTTCCTCATGTTATGTAGTGAAGCTTGACTTATGTTTGCATATTGTTGGTTGAGGATTTATCATGTTTCTAACCAAGACACGGTGTTTGTTTTGTTATTGATTTGCCATCGATAAATGTTTTGGATGAGTTATGTGCTTGTTGAAAGGCGAGACATCATCCTATCCGAAAATTAGTGGGTTTATTTACGGAGATCATATTGATTCTTATCAAAGAAAGATAGGATTAATCGATGTTATTCAAATAGGCACAAGTCGACTAAATGATATTCCCGTAGCAATTGGAGTTATGGATTTTTAGTTTATGGGGGGTAACATGGGATCCGTAGTATGCAAGAAAATCACCCATTTGATTGAGTATGCTACCAATAAATTTTTACCTTTGATTCTAATATGTGCTTCCAAAGGAGCACGTATGCAAGAAGAAAGCTGGAGCTTGATGCAAATGGCTAAAATATCTGTTGCTTTATACAATTATCAATCCCATAAAAAGTTATTTTATGTATTAATCATTACATCTCCTACTATTGGTGAGGTAACGCTTCCCATGTGCATAACTCAAAGATAATAAATGAAAAAAGTACAAGTTAGCGACATGCCTAAGATGTTGCGAAAATAGCCCATGTTGCTCATCACGACCCTGGAGATGGAGTTGGGGTCATGACAAGAGGTGAGAGAGTGACCATAATAATATCACTAGAAACTTTGCTCTTGACCAGATAGATACAAACAAACCTCAATCTTACAATTATGTGATTATAAATTATGAAGGCTGCGACAAAATGGATGCCTGTTTCGTTCCTCTTACCTTAAGCACAATGTTTTCTTTTCTCCTCTTTGTGATTTTGGGGGTGTTATAAGTCCAAAAATTTTCTCTTCTTAAGTAGAATATTTTACTTGTAAGACTTGTCATTTTTCTTTTCTCCTTATTCTACTACTCCGTTCTTCCACCTAGACGGCCTTAAAGAATTAAACTAGAGAGATGTTTATACGAGAATGTACTTTAGTAAAGTGAAAGGTCCGGAGAGAGCGACCATAATAATATTACTGCAAACTCTGCTTTTGACTAGATAAATACAAAAAATCCTCAACCCTACAATTATGTGCTTTTGATGCCCGTCTTGTCTCTCTTATCTTGTGCACAATGTTTTCTTTTCTACTTTTTGTGTTTTTGGAGTATTACAGGGCTAAAAATGTTTTCTTCTTCTTAAGGCAGTTGGTCAACAAACTGAGTAGAATATTTTGTTTGCAAAACTTGTCATTTTCCTTTCCTTCTCATCTGCTTATTCGTTCTTCCAACTAAACAGTATTAGAAGATTAAACCAGAGAGATGATTATATGCAAAAATGCTTTACAAAAGTGAAGGGTCATGAGAGAGAAGAGAGGTGACGGAGCAACCATAATAATCACTATAAACTCTTCTTATGACCAAATAAATACAAAAAAGACCTCGACCTTACAATTATGTGATTATTAATTATGCAGACCACAACAAGATGGATGTTTATTTTACCACCTTATATGCAAAAGTACTTTAGGAAAGTGAAGAGTCAGGAGAGAGAAGAGAGGTGAGGAAGCAACCATAATAATATCACTACAAACTCTGCTCTTGACCACAAATACCAAAAAAAGACTAATCGTACAACTATGTGATTATAAATTATGTAGGCCATGACAGGATGGATACCTGTCTTGTCTCTCTTTCATTGAACACAATATTTTCTTTTGTCTTTTTTGTGGGTGTTACGAGATTGAAAATGCTTTCTTCTTTCTAAAAGGATTGGTCAAGACACCGAGTAGAATATTTTGCTTATTAGACTTGTCATTTTTCTCTCTTCCTTCTTCTGTTTCTTCATTCTTCCACTTAAACGGCTTCAAAGGATTAAACTAGAGAGATGATTATACACAAAAGTGATTTAAGAAAGTGAAGGATCAAGAGAGAGAGAAGAGAGGCAAGTGAGCGACTATAATAATATCATTGCAAACTCTGCTTTATGATTATAAATTATGTAGGCCACGATAAGATGTATGCCTGTCTTGTCTCTCGTACCTTGGGCACGATGTTTTTTTTTCTTCCACTTAAACGGCCTTAAATGATTATATTAGAGAGATGATTATACGCAAAAATACTTTAAGAAAGTGAAGGATAGGAGAGAGAAGAGAGGCGAGGGAGCGACTATAAATAATATCATTGCAAACTCTGCTATTAATCAAACAAATATAATAAATAAATAAATAAATAAATAAATAAAAACTCAACACTACAAACTATGTGATTGTAAATTATGCATGCCATGACAAGATAAAAATGCCCATCTTGTCTCTATTATCTTGGGCACAATGTTTTTTTTGCTCCTTGTTGTGTCTTTTGGAGGTGTTACAGGGTTAAATATTTTTTTCTTCTTGTAGGGATTGGTCAAGAAACTAAGTAAAATATATTGCTTGTTAGACCTGTCATTTTTCTTTTCTCCTTCTTCTACTTTTTTGTTGTTCTACCTAAACGGCCTTAAAGGATTAAACCAAAGAGATGATTATATGCAAAAGTGCTTTAGGAAAGTGAAGGGTCAGGAGAGAGAAGAGAGGTGAGGGAGTGATCATAATAATATCAGTGCAAACTCTGGACTAGACAAATACAAGAAAAACCTCAACCCTTTAACTATGTGATTATAAATTATGTATGCCATGACAAAATATATGCCTATTTTGTCTCTCTTACCTTAGACTCAATGTTTTCTTTTCTCCTTTGTGTGTTTTTTTGGGGTGTTACAGGACTAAAAATGTTTTCTTCTTCATAAGTCAATTGGTCAAGACACTAAGGGTGCGCATGGTAATGCTTCTTGGCCGAGGAACAATTTCTTTTCATAAATAGTTCTTTTCGATTTCTACTCCAGGGAACAATTTCTAAATAAAATAAGGTTTTTGGTAACTACACAAAATTTCTATTCTTGAAATAAAAAAAGAATAGAAATGCGTTTGATACGATTTTTTATTTTTTTTATTTATTTATTTTTTATTCTTGCTCATGGACTGCCAATCGCTAGTCGCCGCCAGCCGTTGCCACAGGACCGCCGACTGCCAACCGTCGCCGTCAATCGCCACCGCAAGATCACCGGCCGCCGCCGGGCGGACCAAAGGCCGCAAGAGGCAACGGCCGATGGGTTGTGGGCGGCAATCGTGCAATAGCAGCCGGCGGCCGTGATGGCGGTCAGGGGGCGACAACAATGGCGGCCGGGCGGTCTGTGGCGACAATCAACAGTCAACAGCCGCAACAGCGGTCGGTGGCGATCATCGGAGGTCGAGGGTGGCCAGTGGGCTGCGACGGCGATGGTTGCCGCCGGTGGGGCGACGGTTGGCAACGGCCACCAGTGGGGTGACGGTCGGTGACGGCCGGCGGTCAGTTGACGATGGCCGCGGCCAGCCGGAGGTTGCCAGCAATTGGCAAGCAGCCACCCAAGGCCACAACAAGCAAGAAAAAGAAAAGAAAAAATTGACTTATTTCTAAAATTTTCTTGGAAACAAGAAGCTATGTTTTTTTGTTTCTTGTTTATGTTCCAAATCTATTCCCGGAAACAAAAAAATAGAAAAATTGTTCCTGGGAACAAAAGTTTTACTAAACGGATTTTTGTTCTTTTTTTGTTCCGGGGAACAAAAGAACATAAATTTGGAGAAATAGAAATGTTACTATACATGCCCTAAGTAGAATATTTTTTTTTTTTTGTGAGACTTGTCATTTTTCTTTTCTCGTTATTATGCTTCTTTGTTCTTCACCTAAATGACCTCATTGGCTCATAGGATTAACTTAGAGAGATGTTTATATGTAAAAATGCTTTAGAAAATGATGGGTCGGGAGAGAGAAGAGAGGCGAGGGAGTGACCATAAGAATATCACTGCAAACTCTACTCTTGACTAAGCAAATACAAAAAAAAATAAAAATCCCAACCCTATAATTATGTGATTATAAATTATACGGACCACGACAAGATGGATGCCCATCTTATCTCTTTTACCCTAGGCACAATGTTTTTTTTTTTCTTCTTTTTGTGTTTTTGGGAGTGTTACAAACTTTGAAATATATTTTCTTCTTCTTAGGGGGGTTGGTCAAGAAACAAAGTATATTTTGGTTGTGACTTGTCATTTTTCTTTTCTCTTTCTTCTACTTCTTCGTTCTTCCACCTAAATGGCCTTAAAGAATTACACTAGAGAGATGACTATACACAATCTAATAACCTATTTTGTAGTGTTGGTACATGATCTTTGGACAGAAGTCTTTGGACCTAAGGGAAATCTATCATGATCTGAATATATTTTAAGGATTAACATTGAAGACATGAAAATTTTGCCTGCATTAATCCGTATTTTCAATTAGTTATATAGATGGGAGAGAGATGCAGGGCATTATCAAAGAAGAGGATCGCTTTGCAGAGATAATTTCCCACTTGTTCAGCGTGTGTGGACTCTGTTGCTCGTTCTATTGCCGACGTTACCAACCGCAGTGACCTTAGCCTCAGTGAGCTTCTCTTGCGTGCGAGAGTTCATCTTTAGAGAACGAGAGAGAGGGAGCCACAGAAAAGGAGCCGGGCTCCAAGTTTTTCAACCAGGTCAACGGGTCCTAGGTCAGGTGTCTCGCGGGCTCCACGAAATTGTTTCATATGGGTCAAACTCATGAGTTGAATTTTGTGAATGGCTTTGGCATGGGGAATGGGCTGCTCAAATCAGACTAAGCCTAATAGGTCGGACTGGGCCCTTTCTATGGTGACTGAATAGGAGTGCTTTCTCCCCTTTCTTCCTTCTTTTTATGATTTTATTTTCTTCATTTTATTCATATCTTTTTTTATTTCTCTCCTATTATTTTATTGCATTATTTTACAAAAATCAATTTTCAATTTGCCGGAAAAAATTAAAATGTCAACATAGTTGAGTCAATTTCTATTTGAAGCCAATTGATATTACAATTGGAAAAATTACCCAATGAGTCAAACATATTATATGTATAACCTATGAAGCACCAACACTCTCCAAGAACTTTCATGTCATATCGAACACTTCAACACATGTCCGATACCTTCCAACACTCTCGGACGCTTGGTCAATACATGTTGAAAAATCCGACACCTAGTCAACTTTCTCGACACTCTCCGACACTCGAGTCGAAATTCTAACATAAGAGTTTCCGACACGTGATTTCGATATCGAGGTCAATTTTAAAAATTCAATAAATGAGCAATCAAAATATATATATGTCAAAAAATAAAAACAATAATAAAAACAATAAATGGAGAAAGAACAAATACCTAATCTTCTCTTCTCTTTTGACTCCTACTTTCCGTGATATACAATTCACCCGTTAAGTTTTTTTCTCCTCTTCCAACATATCTAACATTCGAGTCTAGAATATGGATCACTTGTTTTTTTCTCCAAATTTTATGAATTATCGAAATAGATTTGAATTTGTCAAATTGAAATAATGAATGATATTAATAAATTGCAAATTAATGTTTTTAGTGCATATTTATTCTAGGATTTTTTAATTATATTTATTTATGAATTTGATTCAAATTAATTTGATTGAAATAATAATTAAAATGACAATTTATTATGTATATATAAAAATATATAATTAATATACAACGTGTCCCAATGTGTCGGAATTCTCTGTTTTTTGAGAAACGACGTGTCGGCATGTTGTATCGTGTTGTGTTGTGTCGCGTGTCACGTGTCAGCATCGATGTTACTTAGTGTATAACAATTCAATTCTAAATTTTTGAATTTACCAATTTTCCCTAAAACTTTGCACGAAATTTCAATATAGTCCTTCAAGTCAATTTTCGGTGGAAATTATTAATGTGACAGTCTAGTCATCGTTGGCTGTCTTATTTGGTACTCCGCCAGTTAACATTTTTTTTCAAAAATGGATTTGGCTGGAATTTCACATAAAAATTTATGATTAATTTGGCAAAATTAATAATTTATAACTGAATTGACATTTGTATAATATGTTTAAAATTAATTAGACAATTTTTCCTATTACAAATGATATTCTAACCCATTAGTTTAGCACACGAGCATTTGCAAAGATTTCCAGCTCTTCCACATTCTTCATCAACAGTACCACCCACATTTGATTTGTGACAGTTGCAAGGTCATTTCTTCTAACTAAGTAATCAGTGAGGTCATTTTCTTTTTTCTTCCTGTCAGCGATGGCAACAAACCTGTAGTCTGAAGGAAGCATAAGTGAGTAAGGAATGTTCATAGAGCATTTTATTCCTCTGAATTCAGATATGTTCATAGTTTGTACAAGTAACCAGCCTATCTAGTGGTGGTTGGAGGAATCAGGGTTGGAGGAAGACGTCGCACTCTCTAAATAATTTAGAGTATGGGGCATTTTATATGTTAAGACTTCCTATCATACGAAGGCTTGTATGACAAGAAAATCCTGAATAGTATGACCCAATATGTCATATCCATGTGCGAAGAACTTGCTGAAATTTGATGCATAAATATAATGAAAAAACTCGCGTAAACGAGTAAAAGGGAAGTGTTTAAGAATCGAACTCCAAATCTTGGGTTGTGATCTGAAAATAGGTTGAGTACCCTACTATTTTTGCTAAAAGTTGAAGGAGTTAGCCTATAGCGTGTTTTCTATCCTATAACTCAACAACTTGAAAGTTGATGAGAGATGGCACCAATCCATGGACCCAACTTTTGACGTCCATACCACGTGAGATTGGTCCATCTTGGAAATGTGCCGTAATGTGGGAAGCAGAGATGTACAAGAAAGAACATCAGATGTTCAGGGAATCGACTATCATGTGCTAATATTACTCACTGATTGTGCACATTCTCCATAATTCTATTTCGGTGAGCTGACATACACTCAAAAGAAGAAACAGTTTGAGTTCATCTGCACAGCGAGGAATCTGGAATTCAATCGAGCGGGTCAGCAAGCTGTTTGGGGATGTCACGCCCCAAACCTCGAGCACGCGAACATCCCACTCGGTCGATAGAAATTATGCGACTTCCCAGGACACGTCGCCGACCCATTCATTTTTATTGCACATGCAGAAGCGTAACAAATCCCCTGACAACATTTAACTTGGGATAGAAAAGCAGGCAATCAATCACAACCAAACAAGCTTTCTATAAACACATATTATATACAACATTGGATTGTCTACAAAATAGACAGGCTCAACAACTAGGGAACTAACCTATGACCAACTTGTCAAACACGTTCGCCGATTCTTCAGCCTCCACCTTTCGAACTCCAGGACTTCCGGTCCTCCACGACCGTCATCTAGGAACCTGAAATATTATCCCACAACCGGGATGAGACTACGTCTCAGCGAGTCCTACCCTCTAAAACTCAATTAGGAAGAAAATACGCCTCGGGGCGCTCTAGCCACACAAATAGGATATAGGACTTACCTCGCTTGAGTTCCTTCCTGCACCTCAGTTTAATCAATAAATATTGACAACCACATCATCCAAACAATTCAATTACTCGGATTGATTCAGCGATCAATCGACTTAGTCGATTACATGTCATCGAAATCATCACACGATCATTCTGACTATTCATTCTCAACTCTCAATAATTGCCTTACAGGCAAGTCTATATGTAGTGGCATCACAGCCCCACTCGGCAATGTTATATGTAGTGGCATCACAGCCCCACTCGGCAATTTTTTATGTAGTGGCATCACGGCCCCACTCGGCATAATTTAAATTTAGTGGCTTTCTAGGTTCAACTCACAACCTCTCACGGTCATTTTCCCATCAAAAACCAACACTAATCAACTTTGGGATAAATCCCCACATAACCATCCATTCAATCAATCGATACAAACTGGACCTACCAACCAATTATGGTGCCCAAAGCCGACACCGGTATTTTCAAGTTAAATACCAAAACTTCATCAATATCACTCAATTCCACACTTTTGGAATAATTAACCATAACCATCAATCACTAAATTTCTCAATTTAAGCTTATAATTAACACAAACCAACCACATTCTTTGCGATCGGCGCGAATTCTAA
Source organism: Eucalyptus sp. ANBG9806169 (assembly GCA_014182395.1). Lineage (NCBI taxonomy): Eukaryota > Viridiplantae > Streptophyta > Magnoliopsida > Myrtales > Myrtaceae > Eucalyptus > Eucalyptus sp. ANBG9806169. Next base: position 21,656,561 of record CM024574.1, on the reverse strand, counting down.
CGGCCAAGCCACCCGGCAAAATTTTCGAAATTAATAAATAATTAAATTTAATTCCGAAAATTAAATAATTAAATATTATATTATAATAATATAATTTAATAAAATAATATTTATAAATTCGAAATAATTAATTAATAAAAAAATAATTAATTAGGGCTTAAACAAGATTACACTAATTTAATCATACAATTAGCCCTAATTAAACACCCATTAAAATAATCATACAACTAATCTAATTTACATTAAAATAAACTAATCTAACCACCTAAACCTAATTAGACTAATCTAAACACACCTTAAGCGTCATTAACTTACTAAGCAAGGATTAGAGGATAAACTCACCGGATTAACGTTCCGGCGAGTCTACGGCGAAGGCGACGCCAAGGCGGGCGATAAACCTCAAGGCGGCGACACTAACCAAGGCTAGGAAGACACCTAAAACAGGCCTCGAAGTCTCCAAAACCTTGCTGGTTTTCTGCTTATGTTCTTGGATTGCAGAGGCTGAACCGATGGCTGAAACAGCGAGGAAACGGGCCGATCAGAGCTCCGGCGAGCGGGTGGTTAGCAACCAGTGGCTCCCGAGGGTCTTGGGGATCTTGCTGGTGGTTGGTATGGGTGGAGGAATGGTCAGAATGGGGCAAAACAGCAAGAAAACGCGAAACATGCGGGACCAGGCGAGTCCAGGCGGTCCGGCGGGCCGTTCCTTCGCGCCCAATTTCGGGAGGCTACAGGGCTCCTTTCGAGGTACCGTCAAGTCCTCCTAAACGTTTTGGATGTGCTCTTCGCGATGGTGGGTGGAGCGTTGGCTGATTCGACGAGGAAGATCACTTTCAACTCATGTTTTTACCGAAGGGTCAGCTGGAGCAGAAATTGGAACGCGGGGAAAACAGAGGAGAAAAACGACGGGCTTGGCTGGTCCGATGGGTGTGCGACGATGGAGGGGCTGGTGAGCTCGGTTTTCTCTGGTTCTCTCAAGGTCTCTCCAAGCCACAACAATGGAGAAAGCCTCAATTCAAGGAGGAAGAAGAGCTGCTGAACAAGGGGGACCCCAAAGCTCATTAGCCTTCAACACTTGTCTCTCTCTCCCTTGGCTTGCCCCCACCATCCATGGCCCTCACCCTTTGCCCTTTGCAGCCACCAATCTTCCCCAACAAGCTTGCCAATGGGTCCAAAATGTTGTGTGCCCCATGGCCTACGAATTTTGGACTTTACCTCTTCAATTCCTTCAATTCTTACTCAATTGAGCTCAATTCTCAAACAAACAAATTCAATTGAAGCCCAAATAAATCCGTCATGGTGTCCTTGTCCCTCTTATGATTTTTCTTCGTCATATGATCCAACTTGCATCCCAAAGATGCGATCAAAACCGGCCCTCGACTTTCTGAACAAAAAAAAAACGGCCTTACTTTGCTTTTCGCCAAAAATCTCGATTTGTAGAAAAAATCTTCTGAGGATGAGTCGACGTTCCTAAAATGATTTGTGAAATAACAGAACCTCCAATTTCGATAATCGAGTTCAATTTCTCGGTTAATTTCAATCTAGCGCGATATGAGCGGATTATTTTCAAGCCACAAAGTGCATCTTCAACACATTGGCGACTCTCGGTTGTCGTGAAAATCTCGAGGTTTCAAATACGGACACAGGGTACCAAAACGACAGAGAAATCGGTCTAGTGCCAATCGATTAGAATTTTGCAATTAAGTGGAATCACCCACATTTAATCACATGGTTCTATCGAATCGACCTATCTCCGGTCTCTAATCGATCTGTGCCGTAATGACCTTTTGTAGATTAGCACGGTTGAGCAGTCGGTTCCTGGTCGAATTCTCAAGTCTATTGCATTTAGATTCCTTAATGGCTTCACTGATGGTAGTTATCTCGTGAGTGGCTAACTCGGAGAAGAGAGCTATAGACGAAGATGAAATGCCGACTTATTAAATTGAAACCGAATTGGAAAATCGGGATATCACAGTTTGGAGCAATGGATTCTCAAAGTACGGATTCTCAAAGATCACGATTACCAAAATTGTCTAAAAAGTCCCAAATCCCAAACCTATGGTACATTTACCAATTGAGTCCTAAATATTTACATTTTCTATCAATCGAGTTCATCCGATCAATTTAACTAGAAATTGCTAACATGGATGTCGGTCATTATACATGACACGGCCATTGCTGAAATGAATAATTATTATAATTATTTATAACTAGTTTTCTTTATTTTTCGCTTTTCCATCTTTTCTTTTCTTTTTCTTATTTCCTTTTCTCTCATTTTCTTTTTCCCTCTTAGGACTGCCCTCACCGGATTGGGCAAGGGCAGCACTCGCCTGGGCAGGTGACCCTCGCCATGGAGGGCTGCCCTCGCTAGGCTTTACGGGTCTTACTTCCACTAGAATGCATCCTCTCAGAATATCAAGCTGTACAAGTACAACAATGATACGACCGATTGAAGGGAGCACCTCGCTGGGTTTCTCTCTTCGACGACGAGCTCCCCGAGAGGCAGAAGCTTCGAAGCAGCCGACTTACAAAAAATGACAAAGCATTCCATTTGACTGTCCACCCTACTAAAGAAAGACTCTGGAGACTCTGGAACTGCGACAAACCTGCAATGTTGCGCGTATACACACTAGGCGAGATACTGGAGGCCAACTTGTCCGAGGATGATCGCGAACACTTCTACGACATATACCATACTGGCCATTTGGAAACCATAAGAGACAAGTACAACGTGCGAGTTCGAATTGTTCATGAGGAAGTAAGACCCGTGACTTCTGATTCGCATTTGAGGCTTTCCTAACTTCTCACTGGCCATATAGGAATACTCATTGAGAAGATTGTATCAGTCCAAGATTAAATCATGGACTGATATCTACTCCCACAGAATCTATCTTAATGAGCATTACCCCTAGTGACGCAAACGTTCTCGGACTTGATGCCAATATACTGCGAGAAACTTAAATCTGACACTATTAGGAACACGATTAGCTCGCCTGGAACTGAACTAACTAGACACACTGAAATAATCAATCAATAATACCTAACAGGCTAATACTGTTTTGCTAAAGACACAAATAACCCATATAATTATGAGGACTGGACTTATATAAAGCTTAGAATCACTCTCAACATCAACTGCTGGACTGTCTTTAAGGTTCAATCGCAGAGGATGCATCTCGGCAGCACTTCCACGATGCTATCTAAGTGCCATGGACGGTCATAGATTCATATGAACAAATCTAAAAAATCATGAGTAGCTTTCGAGTATTCATACAGTTCATTGCGATGGGCTTCCCCTTCTCCTCGGACAGTCATCCACCTCCTCCTAAAATCAAGTGGAGGCAATTCAGAATGTTATGTACAGTAAAAGAATAAGAGACTCCTGCCGTTGAAGTGAATGTCATAATACATCACGGAAACCCACGTCTATTCACAGTTGCAGAACTACGCCCACACGATTTGGACAAGCTTCACATAAAACTCGTCCGCTCTAAGTTCCCTGGTGGAGTATCAGGAGGTCTGCTATAAATGTCATCAAAATGAAGACTGACATCCCCTGAATCCTCGAAGTCCTCCCCATAAGTCGTGCGGTCCAACCTCTGAGGTATCCTCCAGTCCAAGCCTTCCTCTTCTAAACTTCGGTCCGAGTAACCATCCTGATGATTGTCATGTGCATACCGGTGGAAATCGGGAGGATCAATAAAACTAGTCTGAACCTGAGTATCATGCGGCCCACTTCTGGCCCACCAGTGACTCCTAACATTGTGCCCCGAGTTGTTCCCAGAGTCGTGAGGATTAAACACACTTTCTCGAAATAGAGGAGTGGAGGTGGACGCCCCAAGATGGGAATTTGATCGATCTCCGTAATCATGATGCTCCCAGCTGTGTTCCTGTCTATCCTCGTGTTGCCCAAAGCTAAACGGGGCCCAGATATCTTCAGGCATCTGCAAGCGCACCTCAGAAGTGACAGTAGGGACATCTTCGCCAAAACCGGCAAAGCTCGTGCTGCGGCGACGGAGGATGTAATAGCAATCAAGAATGTATGGATGGTTCCTCTGCTCTTCATCAATCAACCAGTGAGAGCCCAAATTGAAGCCATAACCCATCACAGTGTATGGCATTTCCCTGGAGAGAAAGCTGTTCCTGTCTCCTCCATGTATTCCAATGTTGGGGTTCGCTCGCCATGTCCCGCGAGGTGAATTAGCATGTCGGGGCTCTTCTCCTCGCAACATCCGGTCCCTGAAGGTTCTGAGATTCGAAATGAACTGCTTCCCCTTGGTATCGGGCTCCCACGAAGGATAGCTGCTCTGGAAGCTGAAACAAGTAACAGAGTGAACCCAAGAACTGGGAAGCCACCACTACAGATAGCCCATATAACCAAAAGTAGTATATCCTCTATAACTTTCTTATTGCCTTCCCTAGCGTCAAAGTTATGCTGCCCCATCATTTTCTTTATTTAATTTCAATCCAACTTCATCTTCAGGACTATCTCCTGCAAATTTTTATATCTCAACGCTCAATTCTTACAATCTCTAAGGCAATTCACTAGGAAATCAGCTCATTTCGACCCAGCATCCTCAATGATACATTCGTATTGATAAGTGTATCTTTACCACTTCATCTATAGTGGAATGCTTCCATTGATTCCACGTATAAAAGGCTCTACCTTCTTGTAGATGAATCACCCGAAAGAAAACATTATACAGCCTATATTCGTAATGAGTATTTAGTAAGGTAGGTCAGGAAAGGACAGCTACTTTCATTGCTAAGAACGAATACTAAGCAAAAAGGACCAACGATCCAGAAAAGAATAAATGTCGAGATAGGTGTGAAAACAGACCCAACCAACAAAATCAGCATTGTACCTCAAAAATGATTTCTCCATTTTACCCTGAGAGCTCCTCTTAGTGCGGGGCGCGTTGTCTGGCGAGCCATAATTGCTATTTCCATGGTTTTGAAAATCGAACACGCTAAAACTGCCAGGACATAAAGCAGAAGCACACGAAAAGTGAAAGGACAAACCAATTTGCAGATTGTCAACGGCCAAACTTAGGAACATATTTATTGCTGTAAAAGTTCTAATGAAAAACAAGCCAAAACTGTCTAAGCACTGCTTCATCAAAGTAGAAGCGAATAGTAACCTGCAAACGTGACCAACACCTTCAACATGCACTGTGAAATCAGCAATGAACTGCAAGATGTCATCCACGCGCTGCCAAATTTCAACCAGGTTTACCAGTGTGAGATCATACAACAGCATGAGAGAGGAACCAAAATGAAACCAGTACCTTTGGGACAACGAACATGAGTAAATATGGAGTTAGGAATATCGAAGCCATCTCTTCCAGTAACATCATTCCAGTATACTGCACAAAAAATGAGGCCCTCATCAGGAACACAAGGAACTTTCTGATATTTTGGGACCCAAAATTGTAAAGAAGAAGAAGCCATTAATTGGGGAAATTCTCCAAATAATCCAACAAGAGAAAACACTTCATTATTTATCACTTTCCTCATAGCAATGTTCAGATGCTGTCAATATGTAACCAAAGGAGCAAATGCAATGACATTTTAAGGATTACCTGGAAAAGGGTTGCAAACTCTAACCTAACTGCCTCAGAATTTTCTTTTCCATGCCATCTTTTCGGCATGTAATGAGTATGCTGGACCACCATAGACATCGTTCCCTCTGGGTCAAGAACTAGAAGCTCCTCTGCAATTGCGGCACGGCTAATAGCAGTAATTGTGCCAAAAACGGCAGCATACCAGAATAAATTGCGTCCAAATATCTGCACATGTGAAGATGAAAAATAAGCTTATAAAAATAACATTAATATATTTTAAAAAAAAAAAAAACCAAAGTAGCACCAGAGAAAGACATCTCACATGGCCCTCCAGGAGAGACTCTTCAAGAAATGCAATTATCAGGAGAACAGCAGCAAAGCCACCAAACACAAAGGAAATAAATTTCGCGATGATCGAAATTATAGGAGAAGGGAATTGTCTTAGATAATCAGAAGCATGTATTATGCTGCTATTTATCCGATGCTTGAACAAATGGTCAACCTGACACACAAACAGTAATATTGTGAAGCCTTCGCATTTAAGTAAATACATGATTACAAAGCATAAAAGGGGCTAATAGTACAACCAACATACCCATAAACCAATCTTATTCCACTAAGGTATTTCAGCTATATGTATCTTACTAAAGTGTTGCACGATTTTATTTCTCTATTAGATCCTCTGAAACCTCTAAAAAAAGGATAATTCAACAAACAAGAGAAGAAAAACCTTTTCCCCCAAATGAAAGGACGTAGTCCCCTAGCCACTACTATTATATACTAAATTTCTATATACACACTGATTATCTAACTGAAACTCGAATTATCCAACATAATTTGGATTTGAGTATTATGATTCTGACAGACTTCATGTACAGCATTTGATTTTTACAAAGATAATTAGCATAAAAAAGATTTGCATTAGGAACTCATGATTTAGCTAAATTCCTAGTCATTCTGACTCCATTTGTAAAGGGCTATAAGAATATGGAGAGGCTGCATAATTACCTCAGGCATGGACAAAATGTCAGCTTCTATTATTCAATATGTAAAAGGATAGGAAGGGAAAAACCAGGCCATTAATTATCAGATTGTACCAATACCCGTCTTTACCTACATAGTTATTAGCTCAGAACTTCTCCTAAACAGTTTTCCGCTTACATTGCTCAGAATAAAGACTAAGAGAAGAAAAAACCGATCCAAGCCTATACAAAACTCCTTCTCCAACAAAACTCCAGCTGAATTAAATTGTATAGTGCAAGTATCTTAGCAATACCTCATTGTACTCCCTAAAAATCCATTTAGACAAATTTGACCATCTCCGTGATGATGCTGTGCTTGGATGATTGTAGAACTGCTCAGCATGCCTCAGAAAGAGGTAGACCAGCATGAATATGACAAGGAAAGGAGAAAGCAGGAGCATCACAAGCCCAACTAGCATCAGCCTCCTCTTTAGTGTCTTAGGGGTAGAGACAAAGTCCCTTTTAACACAAAAGTTTCTGCATAAAAAAGACATACATCTCAGAAGATCACAAGTCTGGCAGAAGGCAGCTGACATTGCTCCACAATGTCATGGAGTAAAGCAATTTATTCCATTGTCCAACTACGCAATTACGAAATAAACAAGTAGCACCAGAATCCCCCACCTGATGCGAACAAAGGGGTACAGTAATACCCAAAAAAGAACTACAAAAAGACAGCTCTACTACATGCTTAAGAATTCCACTTAATCATAACACCTTGATCTATGCAAGAAAGCATTCTTTGCATATGAATGACATAAGAAGAGTAACATGGTTATCCAACTCAAAAATAGTCCAGCCCGAGATATTCATATAAGTAGATTATCTTGCTCTTAAAGCACTAATAGCAACTAGCAACAAAAGGAAATATTAAACTCGTTGGCGAATAACAAGTGGAAGACAGAAATCTTGCAACAGAAGAAGAAAACTGCGCATTGTCCAAAGATAGTGAGATGGTGAAAATAAGATGATCAGATTACAGCTTCAACCATTTAAAAATAGCTAAATGGTTGATTCCAAGCTAGAACCAGCAGACATGAATCAACAAATAGAGCATTATAAGCGAGCTGCAAAGCATTAAAATCCAATTGCTGAACTACAAAAAGAACAGTGATCCAATTTTCAAAGAAAATTGCCAAATGATAGAATGAGCAATAATCAAGGACAAGCACTACCAAGACTGTCACTTTCTAATCATCAACCTCATAATAAAAAAATATACTAAGCATTCAACTGCATGGTGTCATACTTCAAAAACTCCAAGAACACTTGGCTCAAGAGAAGTTTTTGAAAGTATTGATAGTCTAGTTATGGGGTGTGTCTGGATAGACTTTTACAATTTACTTAATCTAAAGCTCCGTTCGTTTCGCAAAAAACAACTTCCTGAATAACATTTTCTGGATTTTCCAATGTTCATTTCACGGAAAATGAACTAGTCGTGAAAAACATTTTCCACAAAGGAAAAAAAATCTTTTCAAATAGGAGAAAATGTCTTCTACTTTTCAAGTTGGGAAAACATTTTCCATACTCTCTCTTATCTCATACCCTACTAGTCCCTCTTCTTTCTTTTTTTCTTTTTAAAATATTCAAATTTTCAATTATTTCTTCTTTTCTTTTTCTTTTTTCTTTTTCCTCTTATTTTTTTCCACCTTCTTCTTTGGCCAATCGCCCAGGCTACAGCTACAACCAGCAACCAGTCATAGGCAAGCCTCAAGCTTGCCGGCCTCAGGCGAGCTCAAGGCTCACCAACGCTGGCCTTGGGCTCGCCAAATCGGCGAGCCATAGGCTCACCCTAGTGCTCGCCAATCTCTAGTGAGCGGCAAGCTCAAGCTCGCCTTTGGCCAATCACCGGCCATTGCCATAGCCACCAATTGGCCAAAGAAGAAGATAAAAAGAAAGAAGAAAAATGATAAATAATTAAAAAATCGATTTTCTTGAAAAATAAAAAGATAATTAAAATTCAAAAAAAAAATAAATTAACAAAAAAATTATTAAAAAAAAAATGCATATAGAAAAAGATTTTTCTTACCAAACAACAAAAAATATTTTCCACTTCATTTTCAAGTTACAGCTGAATACCGGAGAATAATTACATTTTCCTAGAAAATGATTTCCTAGAAGACATTTTCCAGAATCGGCTACATTTTCTGCAAAATGAACGGAGCTTAAATCTTGTGACAGATGCATTTGACTTTTTCATAGCCTGAAAATCCTAAAACATTCAGAATATACAAATGTTGGCACATAGATTCACATGTAGTCCTTTCATAACTTTTGAAATTTGGATAATATTTTATATTTTGGTGCATTTAAAATGTATAAACAAACAGGCCCTTAAACCACATTGAAGAAGTAACGAGAATCTGATCAGATTTTCATGAGTGAACACAATACCTGTCAAACATGCTCTGGAGGATACACCAATTTAGGGTCCATTCAAGGGTCTTAGTGAGGATAAGACGATGTTGTATGAGGCCCCTGCCTACTTTGACAACAGGACCTGCACCCGGGACCCAAATAGAGATCGGGAAAGCAAGGACCCCTTTATTGAGCATTCCAATCAAATAGTTCTCCTTCCGCATTAGTCTCATCACTATATCATGAGCAGAAAGATACTTAACAATGCACAGTTGTTGCGAATTCTGCAACTGGACAACTTTCTCAAGAATAGTTGCCCAAGGGATGGTCTGAAGTTCATTGTCCGTGACATGAAGGCTGCAGAATGGAAACAGTCACACCTTGCTTACTGTGTGCTACCACCATGCCATGCATAACGAAAAAGAATAGGAGTAGATAAATCTGAACTTACCTGTCATAATAGAAATGGCGGATGGCAAGGATGTCTTTAAGTTGAGCAAAAAACCGTAAAAAGCAGAAAATCCAGTAAATGGAAAATATTCCAAGATATCCAACAATTACGGCTTTAGAAACTGTTAACGGAGTTAACGGGTGTTCATGCAGAGCTTCCTTAGATAGATCACACTGCTTAATTCCAGATTCCACAGCATCCATCCCACACTTGGCATTCCGAAGTCCATTCCAATCAACATATAATAGGAAAAATCCGGAGAAACATATGGTAAACCCCAAGCTCAAGAGCTCGACTATCCATTTTATGATGATGCACCAGAGGCCTTTTTCACAGTAGTAACTGTAAAGTCTCTCAAAGAACAGGTCTAAATCAGTAATTGGCTCCAAATTCAGACTTTCTCCATTTAAAAGAGCTGATGGACTCTCACTGCCAGGGCTCGGCACTCTTCCATATTCAGACAATTCAATCTCAGGAGGCACATCCCCAAGCAAGCCTGTAGTAAGAGAAGATTCACGCTGCCACTTCAATTTAAATCTGCCCAGAGCATTTCCACCCTTTCGACTACCGAACATTATTAACAAGCACTACTGGTAGGCAAACACAGCCAATCCATTCCCCAAATGAATCAGATGGTTGAGATAAGGGTCTAGACGACAAAAAGTAAAAAAGAAAAAGAAAAACATGTCAGTTGTTTATTTATTAACTTGTATTGTCAGTCAAACTTAAAACAGACTGAGAACACTTACACTAAAACCTTCATGAGGCCAAACAATCAATGCAGGATGACAAAAGTTAAAAGAGAAAGGATGCCAGAAAGTATAAGAGAGAAAGGATGACAGAACATACAAGAGAGAAGGGTAAACAATTAAATTACAGAAAGAAAGACTGGGGCAATTATACAGATGACTCGAGATGGATAACATGGGATGAAAAATGAACAGCTAAAAGAACTTCTACTTTTCTCAAATGATAAGCGAATACATCAGTAATTTAAATTGCACAGTATCACGATTTCCTGACATGCAGAACATGGATGAACACAGCTAGAATGGAATGGTCCCTGATTTACCATGTGTAGTCCACCATCGATGCTCCAACTAAATCGTGTTTTATAAAAGTGAGTTAGATTTTCTTCAATTTCTAAAAGGCAAGAATGGCATTTGATTTTCTCCCTCTGTTTCTCTGGAATCCATCAAGCTAGATAGTGATATATCTTTTGTTCCTGATGTAAGAACTTATAACCATACAGAGACATGGCACTTAATCCAAGTCAATCAATAATTCAGATTTCCGTTTTGCCAAAAGATGTCCTTTTGGCTAATGTCTAAACCATGATTTTGTTAGTTAAACAAAGATTAAACCTTTTGGCTAGCTTCAGGAAGATTTAGTATCCTTAATTTTGTGATGAGGCATAATATTGCTCACCTACATACCTGCATTGGTGTGTGCCTAACAGTTTACAGCATTATGATATTTTGGTATTGCAGCAACAATACCAAAGTTCTCACCTAAATCAAAATGTTACGAAAAGCCATAGAAACAACAGAGGATTAGAGATGATGCCAAGGCATCTCCAAGCCATAAAAACAAATATGTAACTATAGTAATAGTGATCAGAGCCACAATTAATTTACTTAGGCACAGTGAATTAGCTATTTCCAGGCCAATGAAACAATGTAGGGCAAAAAGAAATTGTGACTTCTTTGATAATAAAAGGGGGGAGAGGATTGTCCGTCTCAACAAGGAAGAGATACAAAGCTAAAGGTTCTTTTAAGCTAACCTTGGCCAACATGGAATAGTGATGGAACAAGAAACCACAATATCCTCCAACAGCAGGACCCTCAAAAACTATCAGATCCTGTCCAACCATTAAAAACACGGATCCAAATGACCAGAATCAGACCAGTTAATCGGCATAGACACCACTCCCGAGATCCATCCATACGCATTGGTATATCAGTGAAGCACATAAAAACAACTTTATTCTCAGCCAAATTTAGCAAAATCCCATGCAACCGTCCCAAGCACACCCACATCCACAAGACCATTCACCAACAGAGGTAAACTCGGCTGACACCGGAGTCAAACACAGCACACGCCGCACATGACTAAACATCAGGTACTGAAAACAACTGATAAGGATCGCAAATTTAACTAAAAAGATAGAAATAAACTAAAGGGTTCCCATAATTCAGGCCATAGCTTCAGAAAGCGCAGCGGAAAAAGAAAAGGCAACAGAGGAAAAGAATCACCTGCGAACCCACCAAAGGCTAGGCCTTTCCAACGCAGTCGACAAACCCAGAAGTCGGTTCTAGCTGGGATTCTACCGAATGCCTAAGAGCCGAACGCCCCCGAAGAACACCACCGAAAAGGCAAGTCGAGAGCAATCAAAAATCACCGCCGACAAAAGGGGAGAAAGACTGAGGCGCGGGATTCGAGACTGAATCGGATTGATTGAAGGAGGAGGAGGAAGAAGACGAGACGGGCGGAAGGGGAAGGTGAAAGGGGAAGGAAGAAGGGGCCAGAGGTTTGGTTGCGTGGAACGAAGCGGAATTTTTTTCCCGGACGAATAAATTAAAACTGGAAAAAGGATGGAGATGATGCAGCAGAGGAACAAAAGAAAGGGGGGGTTTCCATTTATTTGTTTATATTATTATTTTCTTCTCACTTGTTTATCTTTCCGACGTTTGGGGTTTCCTCTTCCCGTTTGTTTCTCTCTCTCTCTTCCCCCCACCCCTTTCTACTTCTCTAAGAAGCGATTGTCTTTTAATTGAAGGAGGAGACGTGACGATGGGGCCATGAGGAAGCCTCTTTGCTGTTGTTCCTCTGTTTGCTTCCCGTTTCCAACTTCGTCTCGCACTACTCAACTTAGAGAGAGAGAGAGAGGGGTAAATTATTTTTTCATTATATTATTTTTTTGGTTGAATATTTTTCGATATTATAAAATACATATACATTCACATTATGTGTTATAAAAAATAGCTAGCAACATAACATTAACATACAAGAAAAATGAAATTTGAAAAATATTTTCTTAAAAACAATCGCTTTATTGCTCAAGTTAATTATACAATAATCGAAAACATTTTTCATTGTCGTGGTTACACGTTGCCCCTTATTTTTTTTTTTTTTTTATGTTTGAATATTTTCGTAAACGAGGAAAATATTTTTCATTAATTCACTTTTGTAAATTATATAAGCAACTATTTTTCAAATCATTTATTTTTTGCAAAACAAATGCGCCTTCACTTAAGGGGCAACGTGCTGACCTTAAATTATTTTAACTTGGTGACATATCCTTTTATCACTTTTTCTATATTATGTTAAGTTATAACTACAATTATGACATGCTTTCAATGGGTCAAAATTTCCATGAGATAGAATCGGCCAGAAATTAATAATAGTTTCACCTATTATATCATCGACAAGAACACTCATTTGACGCTTTTACAAAAGCAAACTCTTAATGCTTCAACTTCTACTCGTGCTAAGTCAAAACTTTATGCACTAATTCAAAAACTTACCAATACTTATTAAAATCAGTCGATTCTCCATGTGATACTAACGATTTGTATCAACTCATGACCGGAACAATGTATTTCTATGATGTGAATCTATTCATAACTTTTTTTTTGTCAGCAATCTATTCATAACTTTACTAATTGCAAAAGATTCAATTTATTGACAAAAGATTTGTTTGATACAATAACAGTCTACTCCTATTCATCAGCTATCATATTTTTCCCTGGCAAATTCCGTGATTCATGATGCTTGTGATACTTGATAATTACAGAAATAATATAAACTCATTTTTTTAAGGTTCAATCATAGTAAAATGACACAAAAAGATTTTTAATATTCATATCTTAATAGTATATTATTCGGAATATATTCTTGGCATAGACCATGGCTCTTACTCAAAACTTCATACTTTGTAATATTTCTTACTTGATTTAAACATACATATGACAAATGATATTAAATCTATGCATTTAAGTGAATCTCAATTTCGCTATTACGAATATATCAAAAATCTTGATTTTTTAAGTAAAAATAATCGTGCAAAAGTGCTTTTATTGAGAGGCCACCTCCATGGTAAAGGTGGGCCTTAGATAGGCAAGTGCAAATGGGCTCAGCTGGACCATGCTACATTCTGCGGAAAAGGAAAGCAGGCATCTTCAAAACGAAAAGGCTCGACTTGGTTGCTCTGTGTTCTCATCTGGGCGTATCTTTGGATTGGGACTAGAATTATAAAACTAAGGCTGCTATTCTACGGTGCCAAAAAGTCATGTCGAGATACACTAATAGCCGATCAAATTTCAGGCATAATATAGACAAGAAAAATGGTGTCGAGTTTTATAAAATTTTATGAACAAATGGGTGCATGCTCCTTCTACCCATAGCTTTCTAGTTCACGTCAAAAGTTCACAAAAGCAGCAAAAGAGTTGAATCTTTTATGTAGCTCTGCAGTTCATGTTAAAGTTTCATGAAAGTAACAAGAGAATAAAACCGCTATACTTTCAGGAATCATTAAGGTGAATAATCATATATTCTCTCTTTTGCTAGATTTTAAGTTTATTGGTTGATCTACCTTGTCGATGTTGGTGTAACTTGTTTACATTTCTTATCATTGTTAAACCCGTTTAACATGCAGATCGTCCAATAATTACAAATCGATTGATGAAGATCCCCATTTATTCATTTGTAATCTCTTTAGTTGTGAATCATGATAAATTCTTACAATCTCCGTTTTTCATTTTCGTGTTCATTTATATCAATATATTGTTCAAAACATGGATTTGATAGAATATAAAAATATCCAAATTATAATTCACAAAACAGTAAATATGATACCGACCAAAAAAAAAAAACAGTAAATATGATATAACAATATCCCTAGATTTAATATTATATCATATCCGATTTCATCTTAACTAGAAATCAAAATGACCAAACACAACCTAGACATTTACATGGTTTGATCCACATGATGCTACATACTCCACAAGGAGATCCAGCCACCTAGAAATCTATTGAGAATATAAGTTTTACAATCACTCAAGTGTTTAAGTGTTTTTTAACCTAAATTACACTCAAGGTAAACTCTCAAGGGTTGTCTCACAATCTTTCACCGAGTATTCATTTTAAAAACTCACGGAAAGAAAATTTTAATGATCCCATTGTTGGAAAATTACCAAAAAGTTATAAACATATTATATTAATGCAAATTTAGTCATAAATCTTTTGATGATTTTAAATGTAATCCTTTTAACCAATTTTGGCCGGCAATTGTTGACATGTGGTGTAGGACAGCACATACATTTTTTGCATAAAAATATTATGATTTTTTTTTATATTTTTTTTATCTTCTTTTGATTTCTTTCTTTCTTTCTTTCTTTTTCCTACCAAGGCTTGTGAACTTGGTAAGAAAAAGAAAAAAGAAAAAAAAGAAAGAAAGGTCAAAATTCATAAAAAGTTCATAAATTTTTTAAAAAAATTAAATAACTTATTAAAACATTAGTGTTATCTCGGGGGACTCTGCCTCAAAAGACGAGGCGGTTATCAAGCAGGTCAAAGGGCTTTTTCCAAGCAATGTGGGATTGCCTTGCATAGCAACAGGCAGGGATCAACATACACCCATATTCACCTTAACTTGGCTCTAATGCCAATCTAGGGGGACTAGGTCTCAAAAGAAGTTTTGTGAGGTGAGGGGAGCCGTAGCAATTATCAAGCGGTTAGAGGGCTTCTCCCAAGCAAT
Source organism: Eucalyptus sp. ANBG9806169 (assembly GCA_014182395.1). Lineage (NCBI taxonomy): Eukaryota > Viridiplantae > Streptophyta > Magnoliopsida > Myrtales > Myrtaceae > Eucalyptus > Eucalyptus sp. ANBG9806169. The sequence continues at coordinate 21,641,408 of CM024574.1, read as the reverse complement.
GTGAGACTGCCTTACATAGCAACGGATAGGGATCAACATATGGTTAGTGTCCATATCAACAATCTTTGGTCGGCCAAAAGGATTATATTGACAAATAATCAAATTGTTATGACTCATTTAATAAAATTGAAAGGTTTACAATTGAATTGTCATTTATACAATACAACTTTTTTTTTGACAATTATCCCTTACTCTAGTTAACCATAATCCACCTCTTATACATAGTTTATCTAAAATATAAACCCCTTTTAGCCTACTCAAATTAGGTATTCAACTCCATCAAGAATATATTGTTGCTTCAAATGTTCGGTCCACCAAAAGTCCAATCAAATGTTTCCTAATTAAAGTCTTATGGGTAGGTGTCAAATTGGGTTTTGGTTATAAGTTCAAACTCGAGATATAATTTAACAGTAGAATCTCTAATTTCAATTTTTGTACTGGGAAAAGATGAATCCACTGATTTTTTTTTTTCTATAGAAGTGAAGTGAAAATTGATCCGAGTGCCTAAGTAATTGATCTTGAATTGGATGGTAGAAATCTAGATAATAAAATACAATCTAGAGATTTACATAGTTTGATCTAATTGTTGCTACTGACTCCACCAGGAGAACTAGCCACTAAGGTGGAACTAGCTACTAAGAAATCCATGGAGAATATGAGTTTTCCAATCACTCATGTGTTTAAGTGTTTTTTTAATCCTAACTTACGCCTAAGGCAAACTCACAAGGATTGTCTCACATTCTTTCATTAGGGGTAAGAATAGCACAAATGTTATAACTTTCGTACGGTACTCACTTGAGTGTCGTTATTATTTTTTCGTTCACTTAAGTATCACAAATTTGATGAATCGATCACTTAAGTACCATCGACAATTTGCTCAATTGGAAAATCCAATGTGGACATTGGTCATCTTACATGATTTTGTTAGCACCGATGTGGACAATTTTCAAATTTTTTTTTTTTGAATTTTGATTTTTTTGGGTTTTTTTTTAGGTCCGGCAAGGGTCACTAGTGATCCTTGCTAACTACAAAGCTCTCACCCAAGAAAAAGGAAAATAAAAAATTCTAAAAATAATTAAAAATATTTAAGAAATCAAAATTTAAAAAAAAAAATTAAAAAATTCACATCAAGTGGGAAATGAATAAAAAAATCCATGTAAGATGATTTATTGGAAAAGGTACTCAAATGATCGATTTTACTCCACCGTGGCGCTTAAATGAGCAAAAAATAGTAATAACACTTAAGTGAGCACCATACAAATATTTTGGCACTTGCACTATTGTTCTCCCCTTTCATTGAGTATTCATTTTGAAAACTCATGGAAAGAAAAAATTTTGAGTCCCATTGTTAGGATAATTACCCAAAAAGTCCTGAGCAATTAATCTCGAATTAGATGGTAGAAATTTGAGTTTAGAATTCCTCACAACTGTAAAGTTTAGTTTGGTAGAACTCGATGAAATTTGATGAAGTACGAATTATACTTAATTATTTGATTTCGTTCCGACTTGTGAAAAAGGTTCCAAAGTAGTCATCATCTTTTTCTTTCATGGAACTTATTTGTTTGTTCATAAAAAACAAGATACTTCAACTATAGACTTATTTTATGTCTTTGTTTAATGTAACCTATTAAAAATTATTTGTATCCCCAAGATATGATTATATTATTTCATACACATATATAAAAACAACATTTTTGTAATCTCTTATTTATGATTACAAGACACGATTCTCCTATAAAAACTTGTAACTGAAATAGGCCTATTATGCCGGGTAAGCTTTTCTAGTTACAATGCAACTGATACAGGACCATAATCACATATCTCGCGATTCTATTAAAATGCCCCAAAATCTTTTGACGTAATTCTAAGGAAAAATAATATATATCTGTATGTATCGTGAACTATATATATTTCATCTCGTATATCACTAAAAAGTTTCAAGGTAATTTATTACTTTAATGTGACGAGATATTTGGCTGTTTCACAATGATTTCTATTCCATCTACGGATGATTTAAAAGTTACCATATCAACAAGTCAATCGAATAATTTCCTATATCATGGAATCGCCATATATACCGGTTTTCCTTGCTTAAATCCATTGATAGCACAATGTTCTACTAATTATCGATTATAGATTTTAATCAATATCTATACTAATCTTTGAATCACTATATAAATTGATTTCCCTTTCTTTCCAAAGATTGCTCCTGATTTTCCTTGATTAATCAGAATCTTTTGACAATCTTGACGAAATTCTGATAATTTCGATCTAATTTTATGGCACACATATTTAATAAAATTATTTTTTAAATTGATGTTTGTCCTTCCACAGAATGAGAAAGCTAAATAGTTTCCTTACAAACAGTTCAATAAGATCATACAAATATACCACTTTTCTGTATTCTTTTGAGTAGTCGGAATCTTTTGACAATCTTGATGGAATTCTGATCGTTTCGATCTAATTTTATGGCACAAATATTTAATAAAATTGTTTCTTTTATTGATGTTTGTCCTTCCACAAAATGATAAAGCTAAATAGTTTCCTTACAAACAGTGCAATAAGATCATACAAATATACCACTTTTCTGTATTCTTTTGATATTTTATTTAGGGAGAAAGTTTGGATTGCAAATTTTTTATATTATCGAATAAATCTATTTCGCCAAGAATGCTCTCAAACAAAATATCTTTCACCGAAGATTGGTTCTTCTGCTTTTTTGTATATCAAGTCCATTTTAGAAGGGAAGCACAGATTCTACCACAAGTGTGATAAGTAAAAGATTAATCTAATGTAATTAAAAGTAAATGCAAAGTAACGAAAACTAAAGAAAAATAGCTGAAAACCAAGTATGCAAGGTTTTATTGTTCAATTTCGCGATCTCGTACAATGATATTTCTTTGGCTATTTATAGTTGGGTATTGTGAATAACAACTATAACGGTTATTATTTCAATTTCGAATTACTCGGAATATTTAGTGTCTCGCTAGTAACTGTTTTGTCTTATCCACGAAGGAGTTGGTATTGAGTACTAAGGAAATTGCGATCTTTCGTACCCTCCTACTCCCGAGTAGAGGTGGCAAAATGGGTCTTAGACCCATATATGACCCATTTAAATCATAAATGGGTCATATATGGTTCACTTATTTTTTGAAGAAACTAGTTAAATGGGTTTAATAATTGAGGACTTAAGATAGATGGGTCTTAAATGGGTGGACTTAAAACCCATTTTCAACCAAAGCCTTACAATCTCTCTTTTCCCTCTTTCACTTTACAAAAATATATTTTTATAAAAATCAAAATTATAATTATTTTTTATATTTCCTTTTTCTTTTCTTTCTTTTCTTTTCCTTTTTTTCTTTCCTTTTTTTTTTTTTTTTTGTCCTTCTTCCTCCTTCCTTAGCCGGTGGCCAACATGTCGACAGCCGGCGATCGGCCAAGCAAGGCTCGAGCTCATCGACATCAGGCGAGCTCAAGCTTGCCGGATCTAGCAAGGCGCGAGCTCAAGCTCATCGAATCTGGTGAGGTCGAGGCCGACGTCTAATGAAGGGCAAGCTCAAGCTCGCCGGATCCAGTGAGGCTCGAGCTTGCTCGACATTGGCGAGGCTTGAGCCTCACCGATTTGGCGAGACTCGAGCTCGCCGATTGGCCGAGGCATCTCGCCAAATCGCCAATTTGGCGAGCCTCAAGCTTGTTGGTGTCGGGCGAGCTCGGCGAGCTCGAGGCTCGCCCGTGGTGGGCCGTCGACCATTGTCATGGTCGGCAAGAAGAAGAAGAAAAAAAAAAGAAAAAAGAAAATTAAAAATTATATTCTTAAAAAGTAAAAATAATTAAAAATTCAATTTTTTAAAAATTAAAATTAATTAACATTTGATTTTTTAAAAATTAATTTTTTTAAATTGTCCATTAAATTTGTGTTGCATAAAAGTATTTTAGCAATATAATTTAAAAAAAATCATAAGAAATAAGATTTCTTAGGTTTAGTTAAATGAGTCAAGTATGGGTAAAAAATTTTGTACTACAATAAATGGGCCATAAACGGGTTAAATGAGTCGATTTGGGTAGGACCATTTATGACCCGACTCGACCCAAACCCGACCCTGAAAATGCTAGTACTACCATTTGGGGGCGTAAATATGTCACGCCCGATCCTCGGGTGCATGCCATCCCTCACTAGTCAATTGAATAGCGATCTCCCAGGACGCATTGCCGACCCATTCATTTTAAATGCACATGTGAAAGCAAATAAAAAATTCCCCAGACAACACATAATATGAGATAGGAAAGTAGGGCCATAAATTTTCAAACCAAAACAAGCATTTTATAAACTAATAGGTTTATTTACAACACCAGGTTGTTTACAAAATATCGGCTTAACAAAAAGGGAACTGTCTTATGACCCACTGGTTAGACACGTTCGCCAATTCTTCGGTCACCACCTTCCCAGACTCTGGGGCTTCCGGTCCTCCACCAACATCATTTAAGGATCTGAAAATGGTTATACAATAACCAGTGAAATAATGTCTCAGCAAGTTCAACCCCTTAAACCCGACTAGGAAGAAAATACGCCTTGAGGGCTGCCTAAGCACAAACACAGGTCGAAGGATTTACCTTGGCCTTAGTCTCTTCCTGCAAGTCAATCTATCTCATAGATACACAAATCACTTCAATTGATCGAATCAAACTATCGATCAATCGACTTAGTTGATTACATGTCATCACGACTTCCCTCCGATCGGCCAAATCAATACTATCTAATACGTCCGATCAAATTAGGACTGCTTCCTCTAAGTTGATAAATAGATAGTATAGCTTGCACTAAGCTAATAAATAGTATATTGCTCCCTTATTAAGCCGATATATCAAAGCCCGTAGGTTGATATAGTATACTAATAATGCTCGCAAACTAAGCTGATAATAATATAGCTCGCAAAAAAAAAAAATAATAATAATATAGCTTGCAAACTAAGCTGATAAGGTATACTACTCGCAATCTAAGCTGACATGTTAGAGCCCGTAGATTAATATAGTATACCGGTATACTGCTCGCAATATAAGCTGACATATCACCCGTAGGCTGATATAGTATACCATCCCGATCATCTATTCAATTTACCACTTTTATCATACTCAATAAAAATATTCGTGTGTGAGTACATGGTCAACCTTAGCCAAAATACAACATTTTCACTTTTGAACATCCCATCATTTCCAGTAGTCCCAAAATAGATTTTTGGCGCTGTAGACCGACACCTAGTAATTTTCCTATTAATTACCAAACTTATTCTGAGATAAATACCCACCATCACGAATCACATCCAATTTGCACCAAATAACAACCAAATAAATAAACAGATCACACCACTGCAATCAACATAAAATTCTAGTCACCGGCTATCCCGATTTAATTTTCAGAAAATAAATAAATAAATAAATAATTACAGAAAATAATAAATAAATGCCAATAAATAGAACTTAGGCCCGTAAAGCCTAATTGGAAGCCAAGACGGATCCGGAAAATTTCTGAACCACTCTAGTTAAATACTAGAGCTTGTCTAGAATCTGATTACACTACTCTAACCACCTAACATGCGATAACAATTAATTAAATTACTAATCTAATCTAACTATCAACTTAATCTAGCTTAGTCTAAACTAAACAACCCTTAAGCATTATTAACATATTAAGCGAGGATTAGTGAGTTAAACTCACTTGATTTGCGATCCACTCGGATCAAAACAACGGGGACACGACGGCGGTCGATAAGTCCCAAAGCGGCGGCACCAACGGGGCATGGATCGGGCTCGAAAAAATGGCTCGAGGAAGCCCACGGTTGAGCTAGATAAGGCCAAGCTTCGTGCGGCTATTTCAGTGGGGGTGGCTTCTCGTGAACAAGGCAGCAGTCAACAAGAGAAATTAGCTAGGAAGTTGATCCAATGGATGTTGCTTCGTTGGCTTGACTCGGTTGATTCTGTGGAAAACAAAATTCGGTGGAGAAGAGGGCATCCGCTGGTAGGACCGAAGAGAGGAGGAGCTAGCTTCTTCGTGGATAGCAGCTAAAGTCAACAGGGCTATGTTGAGCTCAAATGATGGGCTGAGGGGCATCTAAAAATGGGCTGCACGCAGAACCTGGGTTGCTGAAGCGTGGATGTCAAAAATGGAAGGTGCAGCTTCGGTGGGATCAACTGTCGTGGACTTGATTCGGTGGAAGACCAAAGAGAGGAGGAGCTGGCTTGTTCGATGGTCAAAGATGGGCAATTGTTGCTGGTTGTTGACTCCAAAGGAACCGAAGACACGAGGAGGGGACAACACTTGGTGGACAAGCATGCGGTAGAGAGAGGAAATGGGGTTGGTTGCATCAACAAAAGGAAATGAAAGAAAACAGAAAACAAAGGAGGGACTGAGGAAGGCGACGCGTGAAGGGAGGAGGGATCGGTGAGGGTGTGTGCGAGAAGATTGAGGGAGAAAGGGGGCAAAAGGCAACAAGTCTATCCATCTAATTAAATGTTTGTCCCCGAAAGGTCTTCAATCTTATCTCACTTGTCCCCAAGTACTTTATTGTAGATAAATTCCACAATTTATCTAAATTGATGCCAAAATTGCACCCCCTCAAGCCTACCTCCGAATTTCACATTTTGAGCTTCCAATTCTTTGACAAATTCCCCAAATTTGATGTCCAATTTTGATGTAGAAAAAGCCCACATAATTTCTATAATTTCCTTTCGCCAAGTAGCTCAATTCGCAAGTCAAAAATCTTTTCAATTCAGCCAATTCGAATTTCCGTTCATTTTCCGAATCGTCCGAACCGATTTTCCATAAAAATCTCGGGATCTCCGAAATCTCCTCGAAAGGTGAGTCGACGTTTTTAAAATGATTCGTGACATGACAAAACTTTTGATTTCTAAAATCGAATTCAAATTCATAGTTAATTTCACTTGGGCGCGATTTTAACATGATTTAGCCTATCGGGTAGCTTTTAGGAATTTTTGGTGCAATTGACCCGTGGTCGATTTTCTTCGAGCCACACGTACCTCATCAACACATTAGTGACTCTTGGTGGTCGTGAAAATCTCGAGGTTTCAAATATAGACACATGGTACCCAAAACGATAGAAAATCGGTTTGGTGCTGATCGACGAGAATCTTGCAATTGAGTGGAATCATCCACACTTTGATCACACATCTCAATCAAATCAACCTATCTCTAGTCTCCGATCGATTTTGACAATGCTGTAATGACTCTTACAGACTAGCACGGTCGAGCAATTGATTTTTAGTTAAATCCTCAAGTCTATTATACTAAAATCCCTTAACGGCTTCACCTAATAGATCAGTTATCTCATGAGTGGCCATCTCAGAGAAAAGCACTATAGGCACGTCGATGAAAGGCCCAATTTATCTAATTGAAATCAGAACTGAAAAATCATGATGTCACAAAATAGGTGTTAAAATAAACCTTGACAAATAAATGTGAAATAAGATAAGTTGTGTGCAAAGTCTAAAGAAGAGTCAGAGTCTGATTAAAAGCGCCACCAGATTTTTGTAGAAAATTCAGAATAAGATAAGAGATGGAATAGATTTTTAGGAAACCTAAAAAGAAATTGCAACAAATAAAGCTGAAAAGAGTTAAAGAAAGAGAAAATTACACATAGGATTTATAGTGGTTCGGCTTAGAGCCTACGTCCACTCTCTCATGTTGATAGCATTCTGACTTAAATTCACTAAAGTATCAACATATAAGTACAATAATTTGAGTGCAAACACTTAGTGGAATATTTCTTTTTCCCATACTAAGTCATTATTCTTGTAATTTTCTCTCTTAAATACAATTTGTAAGAGCTGTCGTTGAAGAACAAGTGGTTGGAAAGGCTTTAGACTTTGGAATTTCAATTTTCACACACACTTCAAATAGATTGAATGATCTCCTTAAATACTCCTCCACGTCTTACTAGCCATTGGCATTCTCCAAAGGAATTTCTTCCAATCAATCCATAGGACAGAATCGATTAAAGAAATCTTATAACTTTTTGAAGATTGAGATGAAAATCCATTGATTCCGATCGCCCATACAATCAAAATCTAAGTTTCCATAAGTAGATGCTTCCTAAAAAGAACTTATTTTCAAGATTGATTTTATCAATTCATGATTAATTTCATCAATGTATTTATAAAAGGTAAGTGAGATTCTTCGACAAAACGCCAAATATTAAAAAATAAATCTCTATTATGTTCATATTGAATCCTTGTCATAAGATCAATAAATTTGAGTATGATTATATCTTCGTTCTGGACTTGGTTTTAATTTGGATTGCATCAGAATGGAAAAGACTTATGGAATGAATAGACTTTGACGAGAGTTTGCGATATGACTTCAGAAGTCTTCTATTATTCAAAATAAGAATAAGAAGAAGAAAGTTTTGTCAACTTCAAAACCTAGTAAGAGTTTTCTCAATAATCTCCCATTTTTTTATGGTGACAAAACTTTCATGCAGATTTAAACATAATATGAAAATTATCCCGCAAAAGAACACTTTAGCAGCACATGATAATTGATAGAGATAATAGACAATAAGCACAATAAAATATGCATAAGTTGCACAAAATACAAATAGTCTACACTCACAAAACACACCAACCAATCAATAGTCTGCATAAAAGAAACACAATCCACACTAGCATAGAAAAACTCAATCATGCACCAGTTCAAAGCTTCAAATCTGCAAAACTCTCTCCCTTTTTGTCAACAGCAAAAAGAGAAAATCAAACAAGCACAAAAAGATAAGAAAAAGAATTTGTTTTGAAAAGGATCAGGATTGTCTAGGAACACAAATAAGTCGGAAATCCTCCAAAGTCTACACGGTCTCCTCAAGCTTAGTCACACATTGATAGAAGACAGTCTCAACCTTCGGTAAATTCTGAGATGCCTACTAATTCATGGTCTGAACTTTATCATTAAGAGACTGTACCTTTCCAGTGAAAGATTCTGAGGTAGTATTGAGAGCAGCATGGAACTTCTGGATTTCAACCTCCATCCCATATTGCTATGCCTTAATCCCCAAAATGAGCTCCACTATCCGAGGATAGTTTGATTCTGGTTCAATTTGGGCACTAGCTTTGGCAAACTGTATGATGAACTAAAGGTGAAGGAACATCAACTTGAACATGTGAAATGTGTTGCTCACCCTGAACATTAGCTTCTTTGTCCTAACTCTCGGGAGAAAATTCAAGGAAATGAGATGCATAAATATCTTCAGCATCTAGAGGAAATCGACCGATACCATCACTAGTAGTTGGTTTGACAGTCTAGTCATTAAGAGGAGTTTTCTCACCTACTCCCCCCTATCTTAGTGGCTACAGTTTGAGGAAGAACTCCTCTTTCCTGCACTCCTTCTCTTCTAGTACTAGTTTGTTTACCAGTTTTGTGACATCCCGAAATTTGGCCCCTGATTCGGATATATGAAATGGTTGTTTCGTCGACGCACTTATGATTAATTTACTTGGAACTGATCACTCTCGAGTTAACTAATTTATTAGGTGAGGCCGTTAAGGGACATAAACGCGACAAACTAGAGAATTCGATTGGAAATCGACTGCTCGATCATAATAATCGGCAAGGGTCAATACGACACCGTTATAATCGATAAGCGAACGAATATAAGTCAATTCGATGGAATCACGTAGTCGAATTGTGGGTGGTTTCGCACGATTGCAATATTCGCGTCGAATGACAATAACCCAATTTTCTATCGATAATATACTCGGGACATGTAATTGAAACCTCGCAATTTTATGACAACCGAGAGTTGTCTATGATTCAGAGATGCACAAATGTGGATCGAAAATTATCGACCACGAGTCAAACATGTTAAAATCCTTAAAAGCTACCCGATAGGTTAGGTCGTACTAAAGTCGCGTTCAGTTGATTTTAACCACGAAATTGAATTCGGTTTCAGGAATCGGACGTTCGAGCGTGTCATGATTCATTTATAGGATGTCGTCTCATCTTTTGGAGAAATTTTGACGAGTTTGGAATTTTACGGAAAAATCGATTTTCGGACAAAAAGGAAAATAAAAGGGGAATTCGGATGGAAGGTTAATTGGGTTATTTGGCTGCCCAAAATGGTGTGTTTATGAGAAATTAGGACTAATTTCTCATTGGTTGGGCCATTGACATTGAAGGCATGAAGACTTTGGGGTAAAAATGCAATGAGTGAGTAGATATTTGTCCTAAGTTGTGATCGGTTGTTACATTGACTTTCTTTCTCCCCTCTCTCTCTCTCCCACTTCCCTCGCTCCCTTTCATGCGTGCGTTTCTTTTCCCCCCACCAGTAGAGACCAACTCCACTCTTCCTCAGCTTCTTCTTCTTCATTTCTACTCCCCACGCCAACTTCCTTTCATCTTCTTCAGCCTATCATCTCCATCAGCCACCACCATATCATCATCCACCATCACCATCATCCCCCATCCACCAACACCAGCCTTCATCTCACTACCCAACGATCTCACCGCCTAACACAGCCCTCCTCACACCACCAGTAGCAACTCCACGCTAGCAGCTTCACCTTCGCCTACAGCCGCCCCCCACGTCCAACCACCAACAGCCTCATGCTTCCAGCCCACCTCCACCAACATCAACCGGAACACCACCCAACATCCTGTTGTCGCCCATCCCCACCATTAGCTCCACTGCACCACCGCTAGTTCGCGCCGCACCTAGCAAGCAACCCCCAAACCAAGCTCCTTAGTCGTGAGCTTGTAGGCCAGCCACCGCCTCCGCCAAGCCTTCGTTGGAGATGCGGTAGTCTCAAGTTCTCATCTCCATCGGCGTTGCTGTCGTCGTGAGCCCACCACCGTCTTAATCCGGTGAGTTAACTCCCTAATCCTTGATTAGGTTGTTAATTGCGCTTATGGGGGTTTAGATTAGTGTTAATTAGCTTGGTTAGATTAATGTTAATTAGCTTGGTTAGATTAGTGTTAAGATGGATTAGCTTAATCTTCATATCTGTTTACTGGACACTCCTTGTTTGCTATTTTCGTGGGTTAAAATGTACTACAATTTTGAGGTTTCTTCCTTCTTGAAAAATGTTCTAAACATCTTCATTAATGACATATATTTTAGTCAAGATTTTATGGATTTAAAGGAACAAGATTTCAGCTTCGTTGCATGTAGGGCAGAATCTCGGTTTGTGCTGGAACTAGTGACCTTTAGGTGTTTAAAGGATTTTTATCAACTCTTAGGGTTCGATTTTCAAAAGAGTTTCTTCACAAAAGTTTTTCATCACATCTTGAAGTTTAACATAGTAAAATTTTAGAAAAAAACGGATGAGATTTAGACCTTGAACCAAACTGATTTTGAAAAACATAATTTTTGAACACGGACACAATTTTGGTAACGATTTGAGCAATTTACTGCTCTTATTGTAGAAAGATCTGGGTCAAGGTGCTTTCATGAAAAGTGTTTGTGTAAGTGTCATTTATAACATATTCAAATTTGAGAATTTTTTTAACTCGTTTGGTTATGTTTCTGGAATTAAACTTGGAGACGTGCGAGTGGACTTAGTTTTGCCGGTAAGGGCCGATTATGGTTTTGTAGTTGTTCTTGGTGTCCTGCTTGCTGGAAAATGTATATTTGGTGATGTGGTTGGATTTTGGCATGCTAAGAACTTATGCATGATGTTATGATATTGGTTGCTCTATGTTGACTCCGATTGTTATTGCAAAAGATGGCTTTATAAGCTTTTAAATAGAAAAACAATGAGGTGTCGGGTTTGGACACCAAAACTTATTTGCTCAACAAAACAATGGGGTTTAAAACTTGGTGCGTGCAAAGTTTGACGGATTAATTTTAAGTACAAGAGCACCTACGAATTTCTTTCCAAAATTTTTTAACAAAAAAAAAAGGAGGATTACCCATGTTTAGTTTCAAAAAGGGTGGTTGGAAAACAAAATAGGAAATAAATAAGGTGTCGGGTTTGGACAACAAATTTTATGTGCTCAATAAAACAAGGAGGTTTTATAATAGAAGTGTGCAAAGTTTGACGGATTGATTTTGAGTACGTAATTGCGTATGAATTTATTTCGGAAAGTTTTGAATAAAAAAAAAAAGAGTTACAAGGTTTATTATTTAAACAGGGATTTTGGTGTTCTTGGCTAATGAGAAAGATAACAATGGACTTGATTGGTGGTGTGCTCATGTGATCATCTAAATACTCTGATGCGTATGATTTGCGGGGTAATTGTGACAGCCTGATTTTTGAGTCTGTTTTCAATTGAATGAAATGGGCTTTTCATCGACGCGCCTATAGTCTTTTTTCTCTGAGTTGATCACTCATGAGATAACTAATCTATTAAATGAAGCCGTTACGGAATCTAAACGCAATTGACTTGAGAATTCGATTAGAAATCGACTACTCGACCGTGTTAATCTGCAAGGGTCAATACGACACCATTAAAATCAACTAGAGACCGGAGATAGGTTGGTTCGACAGAGGCATGTAATTAAAGTGTGGGTGATTCTACCTAATTGCAAAATTCGCATCGAACAGCACTAAACCGATTTTTCTGTCGTTTCCGTACCCTATGCCCGTATTTGAAATCTCGAAATTTTCATGACAATCGAGAGTCACCTATGAGTTGAAGATGCACAATGTGAATCGAAAATAATCAACCACGAGTCAAATGGGCTAAAAATTCATAAAAGCTACTCGGTAGATTAAGTCATGCTAAAATCGCATTCGATTGAAATTAATCACGAAATTGAACCCGATTTTAGAAATTGAAAGTTCTGTCATGTCACGATTCATTTTAGGAACGTCGACTCATCCTCCAAAGAATTTTTGGCAAAATCATATTTTTGGCGAAAAAATTAAGATTTGGCGAAATTGGACCGGGAAAATCGGATAGGCCAAATTGGGTGCACTTTTGGCCTTCAAGTTGAACCAATTGGTGAGGAAAATTGTAGAATTGAGTGTGGACTTCTTCCTTGGCATTTCGGCCATTTAATTGAAGTCTTTTTAGGGGAATTGAATTGGAATTGAAGGGAAATACTTGGAAATTCGTAGCCATGGGGGGGGCTGCAACATTTTAGCACCATTGTGGCTTCTTGGAGAAGATTGGCGAGGGAAAATGGCTGTGGATGAGGTTGTAGCAGGTGGGGGCCAAGTGATGAGTGTTTTGGGATATTTGTGAAGACTTTTGAGGCATTTGTTCCCCCCTCCACTTGTAGCTCTTCTTCTTCTTCTTCCTTGCCTCAATTCCCTCAATTGTTGCTGATTTTGAAGAAGGAAACCAGCTAGCAAACCAGAGAAACTAGCCAGCCCTTGCTGTCGACCGCCCGAGATCGCAAGCCGCTCGCACGCCTGCCCGAGCCATCACGCCATCCCGCTCGTGCGTCTGTGGCATCCTAGAATTTCATGATAGTCCCTAAATGTGCTATGAGCCATGTGGAGGTATTGGGAGCACCATCAAAGTATATTATAGCCATTTGACCCATGTTTTGCAATAAGATTTTGGCCGAGCTTTTTAATGGACCATTATTTGATAGGAAAATTCTATTTTTGGCCATGTGCTTTATAAGTTGGGAATTACTAATTTTTGTTACTTAATTCTATGGCCATTTAAATTGGTAATTAGGTGTTTACTTAGGTGATGATAAATGGGAAAAAGTAGAGAAGAATGGGTTGGTTTTCTTAAGCCCAAGAGCCCCCCACCATTCGGCCATTAGGGCCTGCCCCGTGAAGCCCAAAAGTAGGGAGAGGGCTGCCGTCGACTAGTTGGAGGGAGAGGCCTGGCCCAAGGGGCCCAATGGGTCGTCGACCAAGGCCGGCCCAAGCCCAACCGGATGAACCCCCTCTCTTGCATGGAATTGCCAAGTGTTGCCCCTTTGTAGCCAAGTGTAAGAGCCATGCAAAATCCAATGATGGTTAATCATGAAGGGGAGGAAATTAGTGAGGGGGAGAGGGGTGGGGGTGTCACACGGAAGAGAGAGAAAAGAGAGGAAGAGAGGAAGAGAAGAAGGGAGACCGTGCGTGCGAGAGGGAAGGAGGAGGTCCGTCTGCTGCCGTGCGTGCGCCGAGTCCCGCCGCCTTGCCCCTCCGTTCGTTTGCTGCTGTGTTCGCTTGGACTAGAGGCAAGTAGAATCCAAAAACCTACCCTTTGCTTGCTGTGATGTGTGTTGTGAGGGGTGATAAGCATTGGTTGTGATAGGAGTGATAAAATTCGAAGCTTTGGGGAGTAAGATGTTGGCCTAGTGTTCTATTTTTCTAAAAGACAGACTGACCTTCTATGATTTCGTGAGCTGCATGTGACTTTTTGTTTGAAATCTCACCTCGATCTTTTGATGAAAGTTGTATAGGACATCTTGAGAAGTAACATACTAAAATTCGAGATAAAACGGACAAGTATTGCTTGGTGAAACGATTTTCCTTTGGAGAAATTATATCTGGAATTTGTTGTGCTGACCTTTAGTGATTTCGTGGACTGTAAACTAGCTTTTTTGTTGAAATCTCACTTCGATTCCTTAATGAATGTTGTAGAGAACTTTTGAGGTATAACATATCAAAAATTTAGAGGAAATGAACAAGTATAGGTTGGTTAAATCGTTGTCCTTTGAAGAAACTGGATCTGGGAAAATGCTACCTCGACCTAGTATGATTCTGTGATTTTTATAAAATCATCCAGTTGAAATTTAATCTTTTGTCCTTAATGAAAGTTGTAGATAACATTCTGAGGAATAATATACTGAAAATTTAGTAGAAACGGACATGTGTAGGTTGGTGAAACGATTTTCTTTGAAAGAAGTTAATCTGGAAAAACGACACCAAGAACGGGAGAAATTAATCGACTATATCTTTTAATCTAGAACGAATTGGATTTTTATTTTTTCATGAAATATTTACCTTTAAGTATTTTATATAACATATCAAAATTTTATAATTTTTGAGTTCATTTGGGTATTTAATCGAAATTATTTCTGAAACTGTGCAAACTGAAATGTTGAAATTTTGAAAGCTGTGATGCATGGACCGTACTGATTTTTGTGAGAATATTTTGGTATGGTGTTCTTCATGAGATATCTGCCTTTAGGTCTTGTCTATAATGTGTCAAAATTTCATAATTTATTAATACCGTTTGCTAATTTTTCTAGAATTTTAACTAAAGGAGTACATTCTGTTTTATCCAAAAATTGATGCATTTTCAAAAAATTAAATGAATTTTCTCTATGTGATGTATTGTCTTGAGTGGTTGCTTTTGCTGCACATGTGGTGAAATTGGCATGTCATATAACATCAAAAGTTGGTTTAGACCTTTGACATTATTGCATCAAATGCCATGTTAAAAGTGAAGCACACCTGTGATTATAAATTGTGAAAGTGACAATACCGTCGGATCCTTGAGTTGACGATGTCCCCGGGAGTGTCGGGATGCCTAGAGGTGTGTGCCGGATGCCCGGAGGTGTGTGCCGAATGTCCTCGGGAGTTTCGAGATGCCCGGAGGTGTGTGTCGGAGGTTCCTCGCGATGCCAGGTTGGGTGCGAGCGATAAATAGAGGGATGCAAACATTGATCCCTGGAAAGAAAGATGAAATGAGATCCTATTGAAATTGAAAATTGAATCATGTGCATGGTTATATGCATGATGGCATGGTGATATATGCATGATGACATGGTGATATATGCATGATTGCATGGAAATGTAAGATTGATAGCATGGATGATATGCAACTTGCTTGTGATATCCTGTTTGTTCTGCTTGCTGCATTGTGTAGTTTGATGGATCTTTACTATCAAGTGGTTGTACTCACCCCTTTGGGGACTATCATTTCAGATTAAAAGATGCCTTTGCCACCGGTCACGCGCGATACCTTCTATGGATTACCGTCTAACGTCGAGGTTGAGTGCGCGGAGCACATCTATGTTAGTGTTTGGTTTGGTGTTCGTTCGAGTCCGCGTGTTGGTCATGTATGATGTGGGCTTGACTGGGGGCTCGGTTGTCCATGAGTTTCTATCTGTCCACGTTCGTCGCGATGGGGTGATGCTAGGGATGTTGCCGCCGCCACACCGAGTTGGGTGTGATGGCACATTTGATGCACTTTTGGGATAACCGACACTGTTGATGAATGAGGATACATGTTTGATGGCACTCTTTTGATTTGAAAAATCTTGGCTTTTTCCCGGGAGCTCTTTTGAGTTTCACTTTTGGGGTTATGGGATAACACCGAGTTGGGTGTGATGGCACATTTGACTGGTGGGAGCGACACTTTTGGGATGAATGAATGGGATACATGTTTGATGTTGGGTCGAGATCTCTTTTGAGTCATAGCCAAGTATAGTTAAAAATCTTGGCTTTTTCCTGTACCGACCCGAGATGTCCATCGTAAAAATGTAAATAAACGTGACTTGGCTTTATCTTTTCTTTTGGTGCGTAGTTGGTGTGCATTGCATTATCGTTATTGGAGTAAGGGATGGTGAGACTCGTTTGTGCTTCCGTTAATGAGCTGTGCTGGAATCTTTTTAAAAAGATAAATAAATAATAATAATGTATGATTAAATTGGACAACCCTTAAGATCTATGGTTCCATTTTAAATTACAAAGGCATTAGACTGTAATATGGTAGGATAAGGGATAGGTACTTGTGGCGACCCCAAAGGATTGGGGGCCGTGCCGAGTGGGTGCCACAACGTCCGCCGCTTGCTTCGCAACTCCAGCTGCTCGAGCTACTATCCCAAGCTCACCTGGTCGCCATCCAAGTCGTTGAGTCACCTTTGCCCGTCCCCGACGTCGCCTGGTTCCGCCGTGCTCACTCCCGCACCAGCCTAGCCCGTTTCAGCCGCCGTTCCGTCCCTCGGTCCAGCCCTCTTGGCCCATGGCAGAACCGAAGCCCTTGTTGGGCTGTGGGCCTTCTAAGGCCTTTTCCGAGCCCTTTCGGACCTTGTTGGGTGTCATCGTAGGCTTGAGTCTCGCTCGCTTCTGCGTCAGCGTCGCTGTGAACTCATAAGCTTGCAAATCCGGTGAGTTTACTCTCTAAACTCTACTTAGGAAGTTAATTATGCTTAGGATAGGGTTAGTTTAGTCTAAGAGTGGATTAGGTTGTTAGTTTAGTGTAATTAGTGGTTTAGTTGGTTAATTAGGCTAATTAAGTGGTTAGATTAGTTTAGTTAAGGGTTAATTAAATTGTATGATTTATCAAGCTTAGTGAATTATTTTTCTAAGTCCAATTAGGTGGTTAGATTAACGTTTAAAGCTTAATTAGTGATTTATTGAATTATTTTGCATTTATTTAATTAATTTTGTAATTTTATTTAATTATTTATTATTTTCTAGAAATTATACCGAAATAGCCGATCGTCAGAATTTTTTGCCGATTGCCGTGGTGTGATTAGTTTGTGCAACACGATTGTTAGATTGTGCAATTGAGTGATGATTGTTGATTTTCAGTTATTATTTTTAAATTATGAAAATTTGGTATTTAATTAGAAAATACCAAGTGTCGGGTTTTGGTCACAAAAATGTTTTTAAGTACTATATCAAATAGTGGGATTTTTAAAAGGAAGGATATTACTTTTTTTGGTTCAATCGTGTACCTACACACGATTACTTTACAGGGTTTTTTTAATACGAAGAAATTAGGTCAAGTTCATTATTTAAATTAAGGCATTTGAGTGCAAAGCGCAATGTCCTTGGCCCGATTTGGATGGTCGTGTGATGGTTATGAGAACTCGTCACTCGATGTCGGGTGAACGTTGCTCCTATATGGAATGCCCCTAACAATGGATGCCCGATCGTGGTAGAGGCTGGACTGATGCTCATTTGGGAATGCCGTCTAGAGGTAGACATTGCCGTGCTCAAGGGATGAGACGATGCGCGGCTATGCCGGAAGATCGCTGGACATTGAGTAAGCCATGTCCGTGGGGCCGTAATCAATTGGAATGCATGAATGAGTGATTTAACCGCACCTGATTATAGGACGAAATCGTGTGGCACGGAATGAGACGTGTCATAATGATTTGGCTTTATAATCTAGACCTCTGTGATTGATTGGTTTGAAAGTGAGACATTCCAATTGATGAGTGCATTTACTATATGCATATGTTATATAAACTATACTGACATGCAAGGAGGTGCTAAGGCAAGGTGAGTCTTCTATGATGTATGGTTAGACTACCTCTAGGCGTATTACCTTTCTAATCAGGGTTTAGGGCGTGAACTCGATGAGACATTGTCTCACCCCGTCGTGGTTTAACTTTTTACAGGTCCCTAGATGAGGCTCATCCGATTCATTTTGGACAGCCACGAGGGTATAATGAGCAGAGTACCGACATTCCTATCCCCGAGAGTCCCTGGCTCCATGAGCTCATCATGACCACTATCTTAGTCGATGCGGGCCTACCACAGTTGGTACCTCATCGATTCAAGGCGTGGTTTCGTCATGGGCCTAATAAGGTGCAGGAAGGTCCCCTTCAGGGTTTTGACGTACTTGCCGTTGAGGGCGAGGGGGTAGTTGACCCACCTGACGATATCGTGATAGATACAGATCCCAAGTAGATAGGGTTCGGAATAAGGTTAGCTCGGTAGTCTCTTTTGTTTATAGACTCTTGTGTATAAACCTGGTGTGTTTATATAAAAATGTGTTTGTGAAAATTTGTTCATCCTACTTTTCTATCTCATGTTTGTATTGTCTAGGGATTGTTTTGTTTCGCTTCCGCTTGTGCATGAATTGATTGGGTCAGCGACGCGTCCTAGTAACGTCGCAATTTTATTGACCACCAAGGGATGTGCGTGCGCTCAAGGTTCAGGTGTGACAATAATGAACCCTTCCTTATGCGCATGAATATGTGGGACAATGCCTGATTAAGTTTGGATGCCCCACATCAACGGATGCTAAGTCGCGGTTGAGGCCAAACCGATGCTCCTTTATGGAATGATATCCTGATGCATATGAATATGCGGGATAATGCCGTGCCCGATGAGGCGGGACGATGCCCGGTTATGCCGGATGACCGCCAACTGTTGAGTTGGCCATTGCCGATGGGTCGTAATAATCGAAACACGCCTTAATGGTTATGATAATTGTGCCTAATTATGGGGCAAAATTATGTGACATGGTATGAGACGTGTCATAATGGTTTTACCTTATAATTGGGACCCATGTGAATGTTTGAAGGATGAAAATGATGTGTTCCGATTATTAATTATGCTTGTTGTATCTATAAATGCATATGTGATGAACTAATGTGTAGGGACGTGTCGAGGCGAGGTGAGTTTTGTATGGTGTGTATTTAGGACCGCCTTCGAGGCAAATTTGTGTCCTAATCAAGGTTTAGGGTTATGACTCATTGAGATTTATCTCACCCCGTCATGGTTAACGTTTTTCAGGGCCGTAGCGTGGAGATCCGCTGAGTGCGGATGTGGTGGGTGTGAGATGTGACACCTTTTGGTTGGCCCTGCCGTTAGTGAAGTTTATGTTAACCTTAGTCCCTAAAGGTTTTTGAGAGGGTCAATAGGAAGTGGCCGTGGAAAGGCTTGTAAGTATTAAACTTCCTAGGGTTAATAGTTGATAAATGAATATATTGTTTTCAACAATGTTTGCCATGTTTTTACTATCCCTGGTTTGATTGTTGGCTGGGTGTTTATTTAATTCACTTCCGCATGTGTTTAATTAAAAGATGAAAAGAATGGGTCGGCAACGCGTCCTAGGATGTCGCATTATCAGTTGACCACCAAGGGATGTGCGTGCGCTCGGGGTTCAGGGCGTGACAAGTTCTCTTCTCTCTCCTACATCAACTTCCCCCGTATCTTCTCATTCCTTCTCAGGATGCTCCTATCTCTTGTTCATATTGGCATCTCCCTCTTCATCATCTAAGTCATCCCCCTCACTCTCTTTCACTCCAGTTTCATCTCCTTCACTTTGTTCTTCCGGTTCTTTCTTGCTCTCATTATCTTTTTCTTCCTTCGAATTGGCAATACCACCAAGAGGATCACGCATGGCAATATTTGCCATAATATCATAGACGGTCTCGTCTTCATCATCTTCCTCTTCTTCATCTTGGAGAAGAAGAACATGTCATTTTCTTTTTGGAGTTTGCAAGACAATGCTCTTCCCTTTTTGCTTCTTTTCAGCTACAGATCCTAACTTAGCTTTGTTAGCAAATTCTTTCTTCAAAAGTTTTAGGGCTCCAGAGAGATCCTTTAATCTCATTTTTTAGATCATTTTAAGTCTAATTTCATGGGAACAATGGTTTGGAGCAAAAATTGGATGGCGGTTGAATCTGAAAGTGTTGAAAAAGTCTGGTTACCAATGCTGTATACGGAAGTTGTCCATTCCCTTCATGACAATTATGTATATGTGCAGTAGGATTGTGTGATGGAGTGAGAAAGCAACACCATTGCAAATGGCCCATATCATTTTTGCCTCGAATATGGAAACATCAGTTTTAGAAGTAACCTTGGGTTTGATGCAATTGATGACGATCTTGTGGAGTAAAATATTAGAAGCGAACATCTTAGAGTAAGCAATGCTTCCCCTAGGAATCCTAGGAATCCCGTCCTTAACTAGAAACTTGGTGACCTCTTTGTTAGATACATTGATCGGCAAGAATCCACTCCTTTCTACTCCTAGAATATTAGCCAACGAATTAACATCAACATTAAACACTTTATCATTCACGGTAAATTGAACATAAGTGGATTCAGAACAGACAGGTTGGAATAGAAGTAAGCAGTTAATTCGGGATAAGCATCAAATGATTCCACACAGAACTTCTCCATTTGAAGCTTAGCAAATTTTTCTCGCAAATTCACATTGATGGAATCTAGGAAATCAAAATCTACAGTTCGAGGATTAATGACCCCTCTGTTCAGAATCTATGAGTAGACTTTCTTATAGTCATTTGACCAAAACAACTTCCCTTTTGTTCTAGCAATTTCTACAACAACACCCATTTTGAGTTGGAAACTTTTTAACATCGTCTCATCATCATTTTCTTTTTTGCTCTCAATCTGACCCTTTGTGCCAAAACGAGGATCATCATAAAAGTTTCAAAATTCATTTTTATTCTTCCAGGCTCTACTAGTCCTAAATTTTCCATGGCTCTTTAAGAACAAGGTTTTGTTCCCAAAGCCATTTTCTTTCAAGAATGAACTTATGAAATCCATGGGACTTCATCCCTTTTTCAAAAACTCATAATGCTTGAGAAGTGCCTCAGGCTTTCTTATTGAAATAGGTGTCGCTTCTTGAGTAACTTCTTCCTCCATTGATTGTTGATTCGTGCTTTGAGGCAATTCATCTCTAGCGAGATTAAAATGCGTCGGACCTTCAGGGACAAATCGAGACTTGTGACTAGCAATGCAAGAGAATTTCCTCTGATAAGACATCGAAACGGAATTAGAGGACTTTGATGACATATTCGTGAGTGATCGAGTGAAAAATTTTGCAAAGAATGTGAAAGTTGATAAAGAGAAATGAGGGTTTGAGAGAGAGATTAGGGTTTGCAAAGAGTTTGGTTATCAAGAAAAATGGTCGAAGATTTTATTTAAAGAAAATGAACTAGGGCAACCGAACAAGCACAAAAAGAAGCTTTCATTTTTTTAAAATTAAAAAGTAATTGTCAATAATTTTTGAAAGATTAATTCCAAAAAATCAACAGAGATATAATAATTTCCAAAAATATAAAAGACAAGTAATAATTCGTAGATAATCATACTTGTTCAAGAAGGAAAGAAACTTACACATCAAAATTTGAAATATAATTACTTGAGTTTGAAAAGCTTTCAGAAGGATGTTTCTACCATAGGTTGAACTGATGAGTTTGCTCATCCTTAAACTTTAGCCAAATGCAAGGGTAATATTCAAATTTCCACAAATGAACTCGAATAATCCTTTCTTCAATGGCTTGGTGAAGATATTTGCCAGTTGATTTTTCGAATCAATGAATTGAACATTGATTTCGCCATTTTACACATGGTCTCTTATGAAATGATGGCGAATTTCAATATACTTTGCCCTTGAATGAAGAATGGGATTTTTGGTGAAATTGATCACACTTGTGTTGTCACATCTGATTTTAGTGCAAAGTTCTTCTATTCCACAATCCCCTAGTTATTGCCTAATCCAAAGAATTTATGAGCAAGAACTTCCAAGAGCAACATATTCTGCTTTTGCCGTTGAGAGTGCCACAGTGTTATGCTTCTTTGAGAACTAGGACACTAACATTTGTCCAAAAGTTGGCATGTTCCTAAAGTTTTTTCCTGTCAACTTTACAACTAGCCAAATCAGCATCTGAGTATCCAAGTAATATAAAGTCTCCTCATTTTGGATACCACATACCTAACTTTGGATTTGTCGCAATATATTTGATAATACGTTTGACAGCACTGAGATGAGACTATCTAGGGTCAGCTTGGAATCTAGCACACATACACACACTAAATAAAATATTAGGTCATGAAGCAGTAAAGTAGAGAAAAGAACCAATCGTGCTTCTGTATGTCTTTTGGTCAACTTTCTTTCCATCTTCATCCTTATCAAGTTTTGAAGAACTTGACATGGGAGTCTCAGTCTTCTTGTAGTTTTCCATCCCAAACTTCTTGGTGACCTCTCTGGCATATTTCTCTTAATAAATGAAAGTTCTTTTCTCTGATTGTCTGACTTGTAGACCTAGAAAGAATGTCAACTCATCCATCATGCTCATTTTGAATTCTTCATACATAGACTTTGAAAATTTCTCGCATAGACTTTCATTAGAAGACCCAAAAATTATATCATCTACATATATTTGAACAAGTAGAAAATCTTTTTCTTCCATTTTGATAAACAAAGTTGTGTCACCATTCCTTTCTTGAAACCATTCTTACTAGAAACTTACTCAATCTCATACCAAGCTCGAGGTGCCTATTTCAGACCGTATAAAGCCTTCTTCAATCTATAGACAAAGTCTGATTTTCTTAGGTCTTCGAATCCTAGTGGTTATTCCGCATAGACTTCTTCTTGTATAAACCCATTTAAGAAAGCACTCTTGACATCCATCTGGAATAATATGAAATTATGGAAACATGCATATGCTAACAATAATCTTATGACTTCTAACTTGGCTACAGGTGCATATGTCTCGTCATAGTCTATTCATTCATCTTGCGTATAAACTTTTGTAACAAGCCCTGCTTTGTTCCTTGTTACTTTACCATTTTCATCCATCTTGTTTCTAAACACCCACTTTGTTCCAATCACATATTTTCCTTTTGGTTTTGGAACTAACTCTTCTGAATTATCTGAGTTCTTCCTGCATTGCTTCTATCCAGTTTTCATCAAACAAAGCTTCTTCTACTCCCTTTAGTTCTATTTCAAAAATGAGAGCTACGGCACCTAAGTCTCCTTTTACTTTGGATCTGGTACGGATCCCTTCTTCTATATTGCCAATAATGAGCTCTTTAAGATGGCTTGATTTGTACTTCCAGTTATTGTTAGATTTGTCACTTTCTACAAGGGTTTATTGAACGCCAGTCTTCTTTGATTCTTCTGACTTTTCTTCTGCTTGACTTTGATCACCGGAAGACTGAGGTTCCTTAGGAGAATCGGACTTTATTAAGTCTGAAACTAGTTCAAACTCTTCAAGTTGAGTATGACCTTGTTGGTTCTGAACATTTTCTTAAAATCTGACATTCATGGATTCTTCAATCGTTTGTGTATTCTTGTTGAAGACTCTATAAGCTTTGCTTGAAGTAAAGTAACCAAGAAATATACCTTTATTCGATCTTTCTTCAAATTTCCCAAGCCGATTACTTTCATTCTTCAAAATGAAACACTTGCAACCAAACACATGAAAATAAGAAATATTTGACTTTTTTTCTTTGTAATTTCATAGGGAGTTTTCTCTATGATGGGCTTTAAAAATACTCTATTAACTATATAATAGGCAGTAGAAACTGTTTTTGCGCAAAAACGAGAAGAGACTCTACTTTTCATTAGCAGAGTTCTGGCCATCTCCTACAATGATCTATTTTTCCTTTCTACAATTTCATTTTGTTTTGGAGTGTATAGAGAGGAGAAAACATGTTATAGACCGTTCTCATCATAAAAATTTGTAAAGTCTTGATTTTCAAATTTTCCCCCATGATAAGTCTTTATGCTTGAAATGGTATAACATTTCTCATTCTGAACCTTCTTAACAAACTTTGAAAAATGTGAGAAGGTTTCTCTTTTATTTGCCAAGAAGAAGACCCATGTGAATCTTGAATAATCATCCACAACTACCAAACAATATTTTTTTACCACCAATACTTTGTGTTCTAGTTGGTTAAAAAAGATCCATGTGAAGAAGCTACAAGACACAATTAATGGAAATTTGATTTATAGGTTTAAATGAGCTTCTGACATGTTTTCCCAATATACATGAAGTACAACTCGGACTTCTAGTACACCATTCTAGGAATACCATGAACTAGCTTTTTAGACGATAGTTTAGCAATCTGTTTCATACTCACATGTCCAAGCTTATAATGCTAGAGATATGCTTCATCTTGAATTGAGATAAGACATTGAGAGCTCTCTGGACTTATGTCCAGAAGATAAATATTACCATGCTTTCACCTAGTGATAGATTGAGAGAAGTCTCAACTAAACATCTTCTTGAAAATTGATTCTGAATCCTACATCACATAGTTGGCTCATACTCAGAATATTGTAATTTAAACTTTTTACCAAAGAAATATTGTTGATAATTAAACTTTCAATCATCACTATTCCATGCTCAATAAGTTTTCCTTTGCTGTTCTCACCAAATGAAACATTTCATCATTTTTATTTTTCTAATTTTACGAAACTACTTAAATATCCAGTACCATTTGCTATTTCTTTTAATAGTAACCTGCAGTAAAAAAGAAATCCCAAACTTTCTTTAATACCCAAATTTTCTTAGGTCCTGACAAGTTAGTCTTAAAGACAGCCTTTCCCCAATCCTTCTTAACAAGTCTTCAAACTTTATGACATTCATTCTCAAAATGTTCTAAGTTGTTACAGTGAGAGCATTTAAGAGCATTCCAGCCAACAAATTTTACAAAAAAAAAAATTGAAAATAATTTTTATAAGAAGATTTTAGAGGTCTTTATTTAAGTCTCTCATTGACTTTAGGAAAATTGATCAAAATAGTACTTTCTTTGCTCAAACCCAAACCAGATTTGTTATAATAGGGTATTTGAGCTGAAAGGATTTTTTTCTAAAGTTTTTGATCCTTTGGAGAACTTTGTAAAATTATCTAAAATCTCATTTTTTCAAACTTTAATTTTCTTTTGAAAAGGAATCAATATTTTCTTTCAATCCATCAAAATCATTTTTCAGATTCTCAAACTTTTCTCTCCAAGAATTATCCTATTACTTGAGTTTTGAATTTTCTTTCTTTAATTCGGAGATCATTTTAAGAAAAGATTTGAGATTCAAGCAAAGTTCATCTATATACTTAGAATCCTTAATAGGGATTTTAAATGACTTACCTTGATTTCCTTGTCAGATTCTAAGTCTGTGTCAATGTTTGACTCTGATTCTGAGTCTGATTCCGAGTGAGCCATCAGACAGATATTTGCAAACTCCTCTTCACTTTCCTTACATTCTGTGTCATCCCAAGTTTCTGCTTTTAGAGTTTTTTTTTTTGTATTTTTCATACTTTCCTTTTTTTTTTTTTTTTTAGCAAGGGATAGTTAGACTTGATTTGTCCCTTCTTCATGCACTCAAAGCATATCACATCCTTGCTAGTTTCAATATCTTCCATTGATCTTTTCTGGGAATTTTGCTTGCTTTGCCTTTTCCAGTTGAATCTTCTTCCTTTCCTATTTAGTTTCATGAATTTATTTATCATGAGAGCTAGCTCCTCGTCATCCATATCATTGTCTGTGTTTGTATCATCAAAATCAACATTAGACTTAAGCGCAATTGACTCTTACCTTTTGGATCCTCTTCATCATTGATCTGTTCCATTTCATATGATTGAAGAGTGCCTATCAGCTCGTTAATAGAAAGAGGCATGATTCTTTGTGTCTCCCGAATTGATGTTTTCACATGGTTCTAATCCTTTGAAAGTCCTCGCAGAAGTTTGTTGACCTTCATTGGAGCAGACATTGGTTGACCTTGATATGCCAACCCATTTACAACTTCTGTAAATCAACTGAACATATCTCCAATAGACTCTCCAAGCTTCATTTTGAAGGATTCATATTGACCAAGTAAGATCTTTATTTTTTTCTCCTTTACATGATCTATTCCTTCATAAGTGACATGAAGTCTACCCCAGACTTCTTTAGTTATTTCACATGAAGAAATTCGGTTATATTCAGCAAGAGACAAGACACAATATAAGGAATATATGGCTTTTGCATCAAGAGCATGTCTCTTGGTAATTTCTTCTTAGTTAGATTATTCAACATCTTTATCTAAGACTTCTTTTCCTTTGTTTGAAGCTAAAGCTGCCTTTGGGTTGATTCATCTTTCTATAACATCCCATTCCAAAGGATCTCTGGAACTTAGAAACTCCTTCGTTTTATTCTTCCACACACTATATTCTTTTCCATCAAAATAAGGTGGCTTGGTATTACTCTGCCCCTCCATGAGTCATGATGTTAAACAACTAGCCATAAAAGATCTTTAGCTCAAAGGTATAAACCTTCAATAGAAGAGCACAAGGCTCTGATACCAATTGAAAATGCTAGTACTACCACCTAGAGAGGGAGTGAATAGGTGTTAAAATAAATATTGACAAATAAATGTGAAATTAAATAAGTTGTGAGCAAAGTCTGAAGAAGAGTCAGAGTTTGATTAAAAGCGCCAATCAGACTTCTGTAGAAATTTAGAATCATATAAGAGATGGAATAAATTTTTGAGAAACCTAAAAAGAAATTTCAATGGATAAAGCTGAAAAAAGTTAGGGAAAGAGAAAATTGCACACAAGATTTATGGTGGTTCGGCTTAGATTAAGCCTACATCCACTTTCTCACACCGACAGCCTTCTAGCTAAAGTTCACTAAAGTATCAACAAATAAGTACAATATTTTGAGTGCAAACACTCTTTTTCCCACACTAAGTCACTTTTCTTGTGATTTTTTCTCTTGAGTACAATTTGTAAGAGCTATCGTTGAAGAACAAGTGGTTGAAAAGGCTTCAGACTTTGGAATTTCAATTTTCACACACGCTTCAAATAGACTGAATTACCTCCTTAAATACTCCTCCATGTCTTACTAGTCGTCGGCATTCTCCAAAGGAATTTATTCCAATCAATCCGTTGGATAGAATCTATTAATGAAATCTTGTAACCGTTTGAAAATTAAGATGGAAATCCATTAATTCTGATCACCCATACAATTAGAATCTAGGTTTCCATAAGTAGATACTTCCCAAAAAGGAACTTGATTTCAAGATTGATTTCATTAATTCGTGATTGATTCCATCAATGTATTTATAAAAGGTAAGTGACATTTTTCGCCAGAAAGCTAGATATTAAAGAATAAATCTCTATTATGTTCATACTGAATCCTTGTCGTAAGATCAATAAATCTGTTTTAGACTTAATTTCAGTCTGCATTACGTCAGAGTGGGAAAGACTTCTGGAATAAATAGACTTTGACAAGAGTCTGCGATATGACGTCAGAAGTTTACTATTCTTCAGCATAATAACAAGAATAAGAAAGTTTTGTCAACTTCAAAACTTGGTAGGAGTTTTCTCAACATACCCAACCCACCCATTTAACGGGTCTACTCTCGAGCAATAGCTGGAACCGAACCACCAGTGCTTGTAATGATGGGTCTCGTCCAGACTCCTTCAGGCCTACTTCACCTATCTCAGGCATAATAAGCCTCACTACTTGTCCATGGCCCGCTAAGCCATTTTTTGGGTGTTAACAAAATTTAAATTCAAAAGTCAATCCAGACGCTTTTCTACTTCTTCGCAATTCCATTTGGTGATTGCTAGGCCGCCGTCTGTATGGTTGACGCCTTCTGCGTCAACCGAGAAAGTAGATGCGTCGTGCTTTTAAACTCGTCATTAATTACGTCCACATCGTTCACATTTTACACCCCTTTAATGATATGTTTATTTAACTCTTATGACACTCCCAAGAAACCACCAAAGTGATTATTTAATTTTAACCGAAAGTCTCAATCTATATGAAGCAAATCCCGATTAATCTTTTTCAATCATTATATTCTCGATCGATCACCCCCTCAATCTCATACACAAAGCACTAATATAAACAGATTCAACTCTGCCATTTTTATAATACCATCTTCGAGAGAGAGAGAGATGAGGCATCATCAACTGGAATTGCGAGACTTTAGAACACCACAACACCCATCGCTCGGCACCAACAACTGGGGTGGTGCATCTCCGCTGTTGGCAAGGAACGTGCCCAAGGAGTCCCTCGAGCAGAAGTACTTGAAACTCACCTCGATCCGCTCATGCGAGGAGACCTTCCTGGTCGCGGGTGACGACGAGGATGGCAATGCCTTCAACAATCTCCCTCAGCCTATCGGATCAATGGCTGCCGCAGAGTGCCTGCCCGGTCACCCCAGCCCCAGACGGGCGGCCCGCAAGGGACTCTTGTTGAAGCTTGTGATCGGGCCGAGGATGGATCGGAAGGGCGAGATTCGCTTGGGATCGAATGGTCATGCTAATGAGAGCAGTAATCCGCAGAAGAAGCGGTGGTTAGGGACCCCCGGAATAGGTGGCCTCAAGGTTGGTGTTGACGCCCTCTCCTTGGTAAATTCTCGTCGAGGAGAGGGCTTGAAGAGACTGATTGACGAATGATGACGGGGTTGAGATTCTAAGGGAAGGTTCCAAATGAAGAAGGATGTAAGTTGTTGCCAAATGCTTGATATGAGGTACCGAGTCGTTCGAGTCGATTCGATTGTTAGCTATTTTTGACCCGTTTTTCTAAGAAACTTTGTTTCATTATATGGTTGTTTGAGACAAGATTGAGAAATCTTCATGTCGATGGGATGAATTTGATCAATATGATCGTAGTAGAGAAGTATATTTTAATATAATAAATGTCACCATGAATTTCACGATATGATTAATGTTGCGCTTTATGTCAATTTCAAGAATCTTTCGTTGGAGATATCCATCTATGTCACTATTAAAGACACATGAGCTACAATGTAATGGATACACATCGATATTTTCTAGATACATATACCCGTTCAATCTTTTCCCTATTATTTATGTTCATTTTAATTTACACTCATCACTAGCCTAAAGAATATGGAGGTGGGTTTATTTATCTGAAGGTTTGTCTCATCCTGTTGTCGTACTTTACCTTTCAAAAATCCTTCTAGTCTAAACTCCAAAGTCTCATGTGATGACAAATAATCCTGTAATTGACTGCATTTTCACTTCTTCTTTTTTGTCAAAGTTTGAGAAACAATATCAACAGAGGAAAAGAAATCGCTCTAATTCATTAAAGTATGAAACGAATGTATTATATAATATGCATTGCCTTATTCCACTGAGCACCTTGTCGTGGGGACGACTTTCAATTTATAAGATGAGCTAGACCTAGCAGAATTAATTAGTTTTTGTTATTCCTGTATAAGAGTAATTGGGGTTCTAAATTCATTTTACTAATTAAAATATTAGTCATGGCCCTTTTTGATTTAGTAAAATGGTACAAAATATGGTCCTCCACTTTGAGACTCAAGTCTTGCTAATGCTACTATTATATGAACGGGGCTTGACATTCTTCCATAATTAAGCACTTAAATTTAAGCGTGCGACAAAGTTGACATTAAAAATATTTTGCAAAATCACATTATTAAAAAAGTATTTGATTTATTAGTTGACAGAAATGGATTATGGACATAATACGAAGAAATCATACTTATAAATTTGAAAAGAGAACAGATACTTCAACATTTGAACCTCTTTTCGTGAGGTTATATATCTGATAGGAGAAGGTTAAAATTTACAACTTGAAGTACATGGAGATAAAATGGAATATTAACTTAAACATTTATCCATTATTAGAATATTTAGAATATAACGAAATGTGAGGAAATATTGTGACTAGACCAAAAAAGGACCGTGACTCCTTAAAGTAGGAGGTCTTTTTTACTTCATATTTGTAGTTTGAAATGTGAGGAAATATTGTGACTAGACCAATATCGCATGCATGAAGAGAATAACCCAGAGCCACAGACAAAAGAAGGCAAAGAACTGGTTAGATTTAGGCCTATCCAACTTTTTGTAAGCTCGCATGTATTGTCCCCGTGTACATCTAAAGAAAAACCCACAATCCTACATCTCTCTACGTTCAGCCATATTCAGCACCACCTCCATCGATCTCCGAGAATGACACCACCAGCTCCAACGGTCTCCATTGATCTCTCTCTCTCTCTCTCTCTCTCTCTCTCTCTCTCTCTCTCTCTACCATGGACATCATCTGCGAAGGCAACAAATGCATCTTTGCCTCCATCTGAATCAAGGACTCATCGCATCAAGACACTAGCTCTGTGAATTTGTGGATGTTGTTTTTTTCTCATCAGAAAGAGAGAGAGAGAGAGAGAGAGAGAGAGAGAGAGAGAGAGAGAGAGAGAGAGAGAGAGAGAGAGAGAGAGCGTCTGGTGTGCCAATATGGGGGAGGCGACGACGACAAAGATGACAAAGATATGGTTGTGGGGTCGTGGCGTTTGCGTTGGGCAAAGGCATCGCAAGGGCTGGCAGTGGCAGAGCACATTGGGTTGAGGGTGAGGCTAAAGAGTTAGGTTTTAGCTTGTGAACAACTGCACATTTGGCAAACTCTCAAGTAAAAGGCCTATATATTATTGGGTAGGTCTAAGTCCATCTAACTATTTAGACAAAAAACATAAGAACAAAAATAAACACTTAGATTGCGTTTGATAGTCCGAATTTGATTTCAGATGAAATAACAATTTATACTATTTGGTGTTTGGCGATATCCTCCATACTAGATAAATCGGGATATATCCGGATGAAATGGGGAATAATAAATCTAGGATAGGGTGTGGGATAAATCTAAATAGGATAAAAAACTTTTAAAAGTAACATAACAAAACAAGAAGTACATCATCACTTCTGACCACTACGTAATCGCCAATGCCTCTTATTACCATCGATCGTCATTGTCAATCAGTCAATCATAGGTTATTAGAAGGATATTAGGAGGATTTTCCAAGATTATAAGGGGGAAGTATGACCATAAACCTCTGTGCATTTTTCTTGTTATTGTTTTTTAATCAGACCCAGGTGGGTGAGTGACGAGATCAGCATTATCTTGACATGGAACATAAGGTTCTTCAGGAACTTGTAGGTGAAGTCATCCACCTATGGTTGATCCTCAAGTTGAGACGAGTGAAAGTCGCATTCATTTCAAAAACAGGTTGAGACAAAGACAGAGAAAGAAGAATATATGTAGACGCAAAATTGAAAATAGAGGAGAGAGGGGGATGGAGCTTTAAGAAAAAGCGTCTAGAAATTTTCTGGAGGGATGATGGTGATGATGGGAATGAAGTGGATTATTAGACAACCCAAAGGCAATTTGGATTGATCCTGTCAATTTAGTGGATATTAGGAGGATTTTCGAAAAATTTCAATCCTATTCTAGATTACACCAAACATTTCATTAAGTTTTCCACAATCCAGAGAATATGTAAGGAGAATTTCTAATCCCATATTACCATATCCCATCTTATACCAATTTGATTTTGAAACACAGCCTTAGAGCATTATTAGACTTTTTTTTTGTCCCAACTCATGCCTTCCCTAAATTGAATCTATAGCTGTTTTACCTCAAATGACTGTTTGAAATTCAAAGGCCACCAACAATCATTGGTTCCGCTATCTATAGAAGCAAAAGTTTCTCTGCTGCTCTGACAAGGGCAATTTCCCAAAATAGTCAGTTCTATTTCCGCTTAGAGTCTATCATTTTCGTTGCCTGCCAAACATGATAAAACTACTGTTATCTTCTCCGGTCTGATTTCTACTAGTTATAGGCCCCGTAACTAGTCATAAGACACCAATTTGAATTCAAACCAAATAGAGGCGTTCAACTCTCACTTATACTCCACGTTTAAACCTAAAATTAACTCTTCTCCTTCTACTACTTGGTCCTTTCAATCGTATCGATGCTCTAGTTTCATACAACTATTCATCTTCTGCTCAGGTCCATTCAAGCCTTCTCAAGCTCCTTGTTCTACGGTTTGTTCACCTTCTGTCTAGATCCATCCAAGTCATCATGAGTTCCGCATTCTATGACTTATTTACCTTCTATTGAGGTACATTCAACTTTTAGAGACATTGTACGTCCTACTTCATTCACTGTTATAGAGGCAGCACGCCTAGTTTTTGACTGCCATGTTAAGACATATCTACATGTTAGCATGTGTATATAACTTGATCTTACTCGATCAATCACACATTAGTATCATTTGGTTATTTTGTTATTTTCAAAACAATATAAAAAAATTTCTAATGGGGAGGGAGAGAGTATGAAAATAAATTCCTAATCTGGGAAAGTTATCTATTCAGTCCTAAATTTATTATAGGATTCAATATAATCTTAAACCTTTTAGTTTTGGCAATATTGTCTTGAACCTTTGCATGTGATTCATATATAATCTATCCCGTCAATGTTTGGTTGAAATCCTTGATGCGATGATTCATCACCTGAAATTAAAAGGTTTTGGACTACACTGAAATTCATGTAATAAGTATAGGATTGAGTTTGTAATTTTTCCCTTCCTCATTTCTTTCTAGATAACGTTTGGTCACTTGGAATTAAGCAAAGTGATGATCAAAACTTGGAATGAAAGGTAAAATACTCTTTTACTTGATTTTCATTAACATGGGGGAGTGAATGACTTTAAACGGAAACTTTAAATTGCCTCAAGAATTAAGTTCTATAAATGAAACTTATATCGGGAGATAACTTGATGGGATAGGCAAGTGTTATGACCTTTTTTATTTTACCTATATTTATGATAAATTTCAATCACAAATTTTAAACCATTGACATATCACATTATTCTCATCACAAGAGTTATAAAGCATGTTATTACCATTATAATTTGGGAAAATTGTCCAAAAAGTCCTAAACCTATTGTATTTTTACTATTTTAATTCCAAACCTTTCAATTTTTCCAATTAAATCTAAACATCTTTGTACTTTGTCAATTAAGTCCATTTGATCAATTTTAGCTGATAATTGTTGACGTGGATGTTGGTCGTCCTACATGGCACGACCGACATACATGGCATGACCGGCATTAATGCGGATAATTATTAATAATATGTTACTATTTTTAGAATTTTTTTTTATTTTCCTTTCTTTCTTTACTTTTTTTTTCTATTATTTTTTGTGTTGGTGAGGGTCGCCACGAAAGCCCTAAGCGAGGCTATCGTGGTCGTGCCAACTATAGGTGAGGGCACCAAGGCCCTTGCCCACGGCTAGCGAGGTTCACGCCCTTGCCTGCGGCTAATGAGGCTATGATGGCCATGAGAAGGACCTTCGCGGCCTCGTTAGCACAAAAAAGGGGAAAAAAAAAAAAGGCAAAGAAAAAAAGGAAAATATAATTAAAAATTTAAAAATAATAATAAAGCGAAAAAATATCAAAATACTATTAAAAAATTGTCTACGTTAGCATTGGTCGTGCCATGTAAGACAAATGGAGTTCACGTCAATGATTTTCAGTCAAAATTGGTTAAATGAACTCAATTGGTAAAATATGAAAAGTTAATGACTTAATTGGTAAAATTGAAAAGTTCATAAATGAATTGGTGGAAGTGTAATAAGTTAAGGACTTTTTGGATAATTTTTCTCTATAATTCCTATCATTCTATCTTCATTGATGCATTCCCGTTAACCAAACCTGACCTGAATGAAACATATGGGTTAATCAAGTGGATATCTTAGTCAACCCAAAAAATATATATGTACCAAGTTGTGAAGGGCTCTCGAAGTTTACGAGATCCATAGTTCCATTCTCCGAGCCAATTGGAGATCGGTCGGTCAAAAGGATCATTACGGGATTACAACTTACAAGAACTGAAGTTTGCTCATTTTCTAGGCCTCTTGCTTCAATCAAGCTTCGCAATGCGTACTTCTTTGACATTGTACGCAGCAGGATTCTATGTCAAGATGGACGAACACGCCTCGTTCCCCACGATCATCATGGTCTTGGAATTAGCGGGACGTGAGTTTAGACGCCGTCCAAGCTTAGCTGGAGAGGGCCCTTTTCGATGCCCTCTTCGATGCCAAAAGGGTGGATAACAAAATCGCAATTTTGTTTCTTGGAAATGCAGATTGTCTGTTCTTCGAATCATATTTGCCGAAAAGAATTAGGTAAACTGTATTTACATTTTCGAAGTGTCTACCCCTTTCGAGAGAATGACATATAAGATGACTCAACTATTTTCGTATTTGCGCCACCACCCCCCTTCCTTTCCCTTTCTTCGTTTTCCTACAACTTTTCTTCCCACGTTGCCTCCCACTCCCTCTTCTCCCGTCCCGTCCATCTCAGCCGTTTGACGCGGTCGCCTTTGTCATCATCCGCCTTGTTGTTGTCACCGCCAATGAGTACGTGTGGGTTCAAAGCTATTGCGCTGTCCAAGGTAACCGGCCTTTGGCAACCGACAACCGGCGACTAGTCACGCAATGGTCACCGCTCACCACCACCACCACCACCACGTGAATCTCTATGGCTTCATGTGAGTCTCCGTGGCGTCATTCCCAGAGAGAGAGAGAGAGAAACCTTTACAAAACTTAGCTACCGTATGCAAATTACTCTAGTTTAGGTCCACCAATATAGGGAAAAAGGCCTATATTTAACCATTTCATGTTGGTAGTTTGCTTGTAAAATAAATCAAAAGGTGCTTTGTCCCATATCAAAAAGATGTGAGTGCATATGGACAAGATTTAGTACTAATCAATGATAATTTTTTATTTATTTATTGGAAAATTTGGGTTTATTTTTATAAAAAATTTGCTATTACGTCCTATTGAAACAATGTGACTGTTCAAAATGAGTTACAATTATTATTTTCTCCGAAGGTCATTTTAGAATTCGTACCTATTCAGACATAACTTCTTAATCCTTGGAAGGTGGTGTCTGTTTGGATATAACTTATTGTGTTTGCTATAAATGAATAGATGTACCTATTCAATGAAAGAATCTTCTTCTTCCATTTTTTGTTTTCTTTCGAAAGAATATACAACCATTGTTTTCAATTATTTCTTATAGGGATCCTGGAGAAATACTAGGATTGCTATCGAGTATTCTCATTTGAGATTTTGTTGTATCCTAGAGAAAATTTGTCAGTGACTATTAGCGATATTGTGAGAGCAAATAAATACTTAAAGAAAGTGATATTATACCTCAAAGTCCAACTTGATTGTTCTGTTGATTCGAAGTCATAGTTTGCTAACAATTTTAAGGATTTATTTGTGCAATAATAGAGTCAAAGCTAGAGGAAGTCTTGAAGAGACAAATGGTTCTTCATCGGATTGGGCAGATTGTAAAGGATTGGGTGAAGCAACCAACTCATCTACGTGGGATTGCAGATCAAATTCTAAAGCTTGTTCCAAATGTTGAGCATTTTCGGACTACACCCCATTGTCTGAAGTTTTGGGTGGCAACAAGACGCAGATGACTTGCGTTCTTGGAAAGGCTGGTGGAATCAAGGCTTAGGCAGTTGACTTTGATGATTGAACGGAACCCATATGGGAAGCTGCGATGCCATCCATTCCCTCACGAATTATAGGCAGAAGAATACAAGGGAAAATTGTGGGCTTGAAAGTTCACAAAGAGAATTTTTTTGGGAAAAAAGGAGATAAGTTCATCTAGGGAGAAGTCGGAAAACGCCAAAGCAGAATTAGGTCTGTTCCTTGATGGCTTCCACGGATGCCGATGATCATCGCTTGTCGCCATCAACTGTAGTTTCGAAACAGCACAAAGCGTGCTCTGTTCGGCTCCGCTTAACGGTTGAGAGCCTGAAGCGACCGGATCTCTGTCGAGACCTTTTTGTTGGCTGTAACTCCGGTCATCAACGATAACCAAAGCTTTTATCGTTGATCCAATTGCCAATCTATTAACAAGGTAATACTTACTACTCTGTCGCACTCTGTTTTAATGAGAAAAGGAGACAAGATAGCATGTTTTACATTGGAATCAATTCGATTCTATTTGAGTTTGTGTTAGTGATACTCTTTTCCAAAGTATTGCTTCATTTTTCTGTGGGTTCGTCCTTTGCATTAACATTGAAAGAACAGATTCACTCTGTTTTAATGAGAAAAGGAGACAAGATAGCATGTTTTACATTGGAATCAATTCGATTCTATTTGAGTTTGTGTTAGTGATACTCTTTTCCAAAGTATTGCTTCACTTTTCTGTGGGTGCTGGATTAATTCTTGCTTATGCAAAATGGAAATTTTTAATTAGGAGGAGATTATTTGTACATAACCTTTTCGTATGTTCATAAGGCATCACAATAAAGTCAGAACTATTGGATTAGCTTTCATTAGATTGGCTTTTTGTGATGGCCCTCAAGTTACTGGAATAATGCTCATGCTAATTGAAATGAGTTTCTCTGGGTTAATTTCCTGAGTTATCTGAGCATGATTTCATTTTATAGATGAAAGATTACCACTCGTGACCGAGAAGGCCATGGGGTCGAGTTGTGGAAACATTCTAGCAATAATGCAAGGGAAAGGTTGCATGTGATAGAATCGTCCCCTAATTGTTGCATAAGGGTAGTCTCATGCAATGAGTCGCCCTCGTTGAATGTGCTGGAGGTATGGCATGTGAGTACTATTGGAAATACCATACTTGCATGCCACCGCTAGAAAGAGTGATTCTTCTTTGGGAGGTGATCGATGTTGTTTCCGTTAGTGTCGCTTGACAGATCATTGGGTTTTGGAATCTCGTTGTTGATTATGGTTGTATGGTGGATCTCCTTGGTCATGCGGGTCATTTGGAAGAGGCTCTTAATTTGATCAAGATTTGTTGGATTCCTGTTTGTTAACTTATCCTTGACTGGAATTTGTTGGAACCAATATGACTGAAGTTTATGAAACTAAGAAGTATTTAGCTTTCATTTTCAAGAAGAAAGATTTGGATAAAGTAGATACTTTATTGGGTATTAAAGTTGAAAAACATAGTGGGGTTATTCTTTAAGCCAAAGTGATGAAGTGGAAAAGATGTTAAATATATTCAAACATCTTAACTTCAAAGTAATGAGTACTCCATTTGATTCAGCATAAAATTTAATTATAATACTAGTAGAGTAGTAGCACAACTTGAATATGCGAGTGTTATAAGGTCTTTTTAATGTATGCGATGCATTATACTATATCTGATATTGGTTATTTTGTGCGCAAGTTGAGTAAGTATACTAGTAATCCAAGTATAGAACATTAGAGGGCCATTACTGGAATTTTGGTTATCTTAAAAGAACTATAAAAAAAAATTAAGATTATTCTATAATAATTATCCGGCTGTATTGGAATGATAGACTAACACTAGTTGAGTTACAAGTATGAGAGATAGATAATCCACTACTAGATGGATTTTCACATTACCTTATTGTGTTGCTTTTGGGACGAGCAAAAAACAAATGTACATAACTCACTCAGTGATGGAATTTGTTGTTTTAACAACTTGGAAAGAGGTTGAATGGATTATGAATTTGTTATTGGATATCAAATTATGGCCTAGTCCTATGCCATTTGTCACGAGCCCAACTCCATTCCTAGGGTCACGAGCAGCAAGGGTTATTTTCACGACGTCCCAGGCATGTCACCGTCCCATTTCTTTTTATCTTTTCATTGAGCACATGTGGAAGCGTACATAGAACACCCAGACAAAAACAAGTAGCTAGGAAAATAACCATTTACAAACACATAATTACATTAGCTACATTTACAAGCCCTTCAATCACAGGCCGTTATATTTACAACTACCACATCTTCAAAAGGTCGGGGTAAACCTTAGCTTCTCTAGTAAGATTGCAAGTCCCAAAATTGACGTGAGACTTCCATGCCTACAAGACTGAAAGGATGAGGGGTGAGTTTTGGGAAATTCAATAAGTAAAACCCACTAATTTCTGGGTAGGAGGATGTCTCGCCTATCAACAAGCATATAACTCATCCAAGACATTAGTCAATAGCAGATCAATAACAAAATAAAAGCTTTATCTCGGATGAAACATGAGAAATCCTCGGTCAACAATATGCAAGCATAACTTGATATTGACCCACAACATGAGGAACTCACGTCTCACTCAATATTATACCAGCATAAGCAAAATCCATTCCATAATACAAGGAACTCACGCCTCACTCATATGCAAGCATAACCAAAATCCATTTCCTAATGTGAGGAACTCATGCACAAGAGATTCATTTATTAACAGTCGAAATCCATCGAGTCTTCTGGAATCCACCGAGCAAACGAACTTAATTGGGCAACGTCCCCTAATCGAAGGGTGATGGCTAGAGTTATCACAACATGTCATCCTTCTAACGAGGCATCCCCTTGGCGTGGGGGCATCCCGTTGGCATGGGGGCATCTCGTTCTTATTAATGAGTGTCACGACCTACCCCTCGAGCGGAGAGAG
The DNA here is from genome assembly GCA_014182395.1 of Eucalyptus sp. ANBG9806169. Classification (NCBI taxonomy): domain Eukaryota; kingdom Viridiplantae; phylum Streptophyta; class Magnoliopsida; order Myrtales; family Myrtaceae; genus Eucalyptus; species Eucalyptus sp. ANBG9806169. The sequence goes on along the minus strand of CM024574.1, from coordinate 21,602,805 downwards.
TAGGTTTAGGGGTATTGCCTAAAGGACAGGCCTATGGTCCAAGATTAGGCTTAGGCTCTCCCAAGCTCAAACATCGCATGACATTGGGGTGTTCTCAAGAAATTCGCAATAAGGAGTAGCCACTAGCCTATTGGGGTCAACTAGAAACCAAGTGAGGTATGAGAGTGTACCTTACTTCCTACACAACCAGAGAATCTAGGGTCGGGGACTTGATTACATTAATTAACCAATTAGTGCCCTTTCGATACCTAATCTTGTTCATTTTAAAAGAAAATATTTTTGTTTCAAGCAATTTGAATTGATTTAATACCTATCCACTAACATGTGAGGTGATCATGCGGGTACGCAATTATTAAAATAACAATTTGCAACCAAAAATCCTAGTTGTAGTAAACTTTAGCATGTGCAATTAAACATAATAAAATATGCAAATTAAACATGCGATATAATCAATATACAGGCAAATAAAGACCTAATTACACTAGGAAGGCAATACATGTCAATTCCCAACCAAACCGTGCATTTTTTAGATTTTCGAAATATTTTTAATATTTTTAAATATATTTATTTTTATTTTTTTGGGCGAACCAGGTTGGGTCGGTCTGACCCGATTGGGGCGGGTCAGCCAAACCCGCCCGGGTCCAACCTATTTGGGGGCGAGCCAGTCGACCTGCCCGAAAAGGGACCAAGCCTGACCAGCCTTGGTTGGGCCTCCCTTCAGCCTGAAATGGGCCCAAATCAAGGGGGCCCAATCCTCTTGTAAGAAGGCTCCCCTGCAGGCCCACGTGAAAAGGAAAAAGAAAAAAAAAGGCCGAGTGGGCCACATCACAGATCTAGCCCAACTCGGCCTGCCCTCTGGTCTGTGATCGCTCGGTCGTGACCAAAGGAAACCGCGACGACGTGCAACTCCGGGGGTCCTCCGAGGAAGGTGGCAGCATGGTTGGGGGCTTCGCTAGAAGAGGCAAGGCGCCAGTCGAGGGCTCCGCCATCTCGCGACCCCTATTCGGCGGCTGTCCGACCGCGACAAAGAAGAGGGCGGAGGCGAACAGCACAGGCGGTCTCCAGCTAGGGCATGGGAGCTCCGATCCGGTCAGGCGAAGTGGCGAGCTTCGGCTAGTAAGTGATGCCACCCCTGTGGCCAGCTGACCTGGTCAGAGCTTCACCCGAAAATGGGGGAAAAGGCTGCTTTGAGTGGGGCATTACAGCGAATAGGTGGCGAGCGCAACGGATCCCAAGGGGTTTTGGCTCGCCGAGGTCGGAGCACCGGTCATGCACCTTAAAGAGATACGCCAGAAAATCAAAGATAGTAGTGGAGGACAGGTGGTGGCCGAAGCTCACATGAACCGATTGGGATGAGCTCTGGCTAGATCGAATAAAAAAACGCACGCAAGGTGCTCAACTAAATGACTACTGCGTTTCGGGAGAAATGGCGGCGATCGACGTCAATCGGGCGGCTCGCCGGCAACGGTAGGGCATCTTGATGGGTCTCTTCCTCCTTAGCTTCCTCCTCCAGCCTTGTCCGCCTTCTCTTCCTATCGTTTCACTCTCTCTCGCTCTTCGTTCTCTCTCCAGTTGCCTTTAGTTTGCCCTCCGGTCCTTCCGTCTTCCCTCTTCGTTCTCTTCTCCCCCTATCTTCTGCTGCTACTGCTTTTTCTTTCTACAGGTTTTTTGGGCGCGAAGATGGCTGGAGGAGGGAGAAGGTTGGTGCGGGCCGGGTTGAAGGGGAAACGGCTTGGGCCGAGAGAGAGGGCTTAGGCCACGCAAGGGAAAGAGAGGCAGACAGCGGGCCGGGCTAATGCCAAATCTGGCCCGACCCGACCCCTAAGCGTTTTTTCTACTTTTCTTTTTTTGTTGTTTTTGTTTTTGTTTGTTTTGTTTTTGTTTAAAAATATGTGTCAACAGCTGCCCATCTTTAAATGTAGCCTCGAAGTGGTTGCATTCAAAGATAGAAGACACCTAAATTATTATGGCGGTAGAAAGACCCTAGGTGCATAGGCTCGCACTAGGTCAAACTATGGAAGCACGTCATTTTAATAAGAGGAAGAAAAGCCCCGGGCTACAGAAGCACGCCGTGTCATAAGAAGAAAGAAAGACCCTGGGCTATAGAAGCACGCCGTGTCATAAGAAAAAGGAAAGACCCCGGGCTCTAGAAACACTCCATGTCATAGGAAAAAGGAAGGACCCCGGGCTACAGAAGCACGTCGTGTCGTAAGAAAAAGGAAAGATCTCGGGCTACAAAAGCACGCTGTGTCATGAGAAGAAGGAAAGACCCCAGGCTACAAAAGCACACCATGTCGTGAGAAGAAAGAAAGACCCGAAGCTACAGAAGCACGCCATATCATAGGGGAAAGCAAAGACCCCGGGCTACAAAAGTACACCGTGTCATAAGAAAAAGGAAATACCTCAGGCTACAGAAGCACGCCGTGTCGTAAGAAAAAGGAAAGTGTGACATCCTTCGATTGATAAGTTGGGCTTTTCACCAATGCGCCTATAGTTCTTTTCCTTGAGCTGATCACTCAAGGGACAACTAATCTATTAGGTGAAGCCGTTAAGGAATCTAAACGCAATAGACCTGAGAATTCGACTAGGAATCGACTGCTCGACCGTACTAATCTACAAGGGTCATTACGGCACCGTCAAGATCGATTGGAGACCGTAGATAGGTCGATTCAATAGAGGTATGTGATTAGTATATAGGTGATTCCACCTAATTGCAAAATTTTCGTCAAACAGCACTAGACCAATTCTTTTGTCATTTATGTACCCTGTGCCCGTATTTGAAATCTTGAGATTTTCACGACAACCGAGAGTCGCTAATGTGTTGAAGATATACAATGTGGATCAAAAATAATCAACCACTGGTCAATTGCACTAAAAATTCTTAAAAGCTACCCGGTAGGTTAGGTCACGCTAAAATCGTGTCAGATTGAAATTAACCGCGAATTTGAACCTGATTTTAAAAATTGAAAGTTTTATCATGTCACGATTTATTTTAGGAATGTCGACTCATCCTCCGAAGAATTTTTGGCAAGCCCGAGATTTTTTCGGAAAATCATTTCAAACAATTCGGAAAAGAAATGAAATTCAGAAGGGCCAAATTGAGTGGATGTTTAGCCTCCTTAGTGAGCTATTTGATGAAGCAAAATTGTGGAAATTGCGTGGGCTTCGTCCTTAGCAAAATTGGACATCAAATTGGGGAAATTGGAGAAGAAATTGAAGTCTAAAGTGAGGGAAACTTGTGGGCTAGTATGGGGGCTGCAACTTTTGGCTTGTCATGTACCAAAGAAAAGGACATGTCATTCTTTGTGCTAAAGAGAATCAAGTTTAAGAACGAAATACATCCTTTTCCAAGGTCGGGCGATCAACATCCCAAGGTATCTCTTATGGAGGAAGGGATAATATTCCCCCTTTGTTTCATTTGAATATTTTTTTTGTTTAAGATGAACATGACTTAATAATGCTCCATCGCATTTGTTAGAACATTACAAAACTTGAAACTCTTGATGTCTCATTGGTAATGAAAATAAAGTCATGTCAGAAACGGTATCAGAAATGGATAATTGGAATCGATACAGTTTACTCTTCCTTCGAATTTGTCTTTTTTGGATGTTTGGTAACTCCCTTCATTTGTCTCATCATGCAAAGTGAGACGAGATTGATGGGCTATTTTGGCACCTAAGGCATCTTTGAATAAAGAAACTTCCCAGAACGGAATTCAACTTCGTTCCGCCTCTATTGGAAGATTGGCGCCGACGAAGCCTCGATGCATGCTTGCTCCTCGAGTTCCATGAGCTTACACTTTTATCTTTTAGAAGGGGCAAATGTTGATCTCAAATAAACTCCTCATCCTACCTGAGAAAGCAACCACGTGAAGAGAGGGCCTTAAGCAAAGCTTTCTTGAAATTCATTTTCAAAACACTTTGAAGGTAGGTTCGCTTGAAACACTTCTAAATTTGTTTTTTAAAAGGATGATTTTCATGAAACTGAATTCCATCATTAGAAATGTGAGTCGCATGATTTACAAAAGCAACAATTGGATTCGCAATCAAAACCCAAAAATGGAAAACATGATTCTTAACAAGAATAAGAACAATGATAAAATACAAGAAACTCTTGTATAGATAAGAATCAAAATCAACTCTTGTCCTAACTCTAGAATTTACTTCTCCATGTGGTCAAACACGAGAACGTCAAGGAGCATCACGCATAACCTGCAAAAAGACAACAATGTTAGTATGCGAATGAGAAATTGCTCTCAATGAGGTCGCTTCTTACAACAAAAATCGAAGCGACGATACATGCCCCCATAGCCCTTATTACGAGGTTTTAGTATTTTGCCAAGATTTTATCATAAGAGAAAACATCATTAAAAAAAAAAAAAAAATGAAGAGATCCACAGCCATCAATCGAACATCCACTCTTATTCTAAAAGTTTCATATGCAAAAGTGACATTGATTTTTTTAAAGATTGATCTATGATTTTACTCCTGCAAAAATGAAGTGACTTTTGTTTTGAGAAATCCATACACAAAATATTATTTGAACTTCAATCTCAGGATGTGAGAAAGAAAGAATTTGATCAAAAGTATGATCTTAATTTTTTGTGCCCTAAAATATAATCTTGATTTGAAAGAATTTCTAAACAGAAAGTGGTTTTAAGCCCATAATTGAAATTTTAGACAAAGTCATATGTTCAACGGGACCAAATCAAAGTGTTTAGAACTTGCATTCAATGTTCACTTAGCAAAAGTGATTGCCAATTTTTTCAATTATAAGCCTACATAACTGAGGATATTCGATTGGTCTCCGCGAATTTCTAAATGAAAATTCAATTAAAAAAAACGAATAAAAAGAAGAATGATACTTACCATGGGGGGCGACTTTTCTCTCTGCTTTTTTTTTAAAAAAAATTACATAGACATGCACATAAGATGTGGTTCGATTTCTACTCTATACGGCTCAAAATGGAGCCATAGGATCATCGGACCAAACCAACAAGATTGTGGCTAGGTCGTGTTACCCATGACTCCGGCTTCGTCAAAGAACCGACCCGTGTCGGCATGGTTGTAGACTAGGGTGGGGACCTTTGACATCAAGAAATAAATTTCGAGGTTGAGATGGGCGACTCAAGTGATATCCACCTCAACACCATCCTAAGTGATCATATGCAGCCCAGGTCCGATGGCAGCTAATGTGTGCCATGGTGTAGTGCAATTTAAGGAATACATGCACGACAGTCTATAAACAAACAAACATCACTTCAAAAGTTCAACACATAAACATTTATTCCCAACTCCACACCTATAAGAAAAGGGTTAACAATCACTCCTCCCCTTATAACTCCCAACTCCAAAAACATTTAACACTCACGTTAGGGACATACCTAATATCCTCACTGCCAAACAAAAATATTTTTTGAACAAGATCAATTCCGACCTAAGTCCTCTAAAGTCTAAAACCAATCCCCAACGGAGTCACCAAGCTATCATAACCTACCCCTCGGAGGGAGGGAATAAGTTAAAGGTATTGCCTAAAGGACGGGCCTATTGTGGCATCCTAGAATTTCATGATAGTCCCTAGACGTACTATGAGTCATGTGGAGATGAAGGAAGCACCGCCAATTTATATTGTAGTCTTTTGACCCTTGTATTGCAATAAGAATTTGGCCGTGCACTTTATAAGTTGGAAATTATTAATTTTTGTTACATAATTTTATGGCCATTTGAATTGGTAATTAGGTGTTTACTTAGGTGATGTTTAAATGGGAAAAAGTAGAGAAGATGGGTTGATTTTCTTAAGCCCAAGAACCCCCACCGTTCGGCCACTAAGGCCTAGCCCGCGAAGCCCAAAGAATGAAGGGCTACCGCCGACCGATTGGAGGGAGAGGCCCGGCCTAAGGGGCCCAATGGGCCGTCAACCGAGGGGCCCAAGCCCAGCCGGACAAACCCCCCTCCCTTTGCATGGATTTGCCAAGTGTTGTTCCTTGTTGCCAAGTGTAAGAGCCATGCAACCTAATGATGGTTAATCATGAAGGGGGAAGAAATTAGTGAGGGGGAGAGGGGCGGATTAGGCGAGGAGCAACCGAGAGAGGGAGAGTGTCACACGAAAGAGAGAAAGGAAAGGAAGAGAGAAAGGAAAGGAAGAGAGGAAGAGAAGAAGGGAGACCGTGCGTGCGAGAGGGAAGAAGGAGGTCCATTCGCCGCCTTGCCCCTTCGCTCGTTGCTTGCTGTGTTTGCTTGGACTAGAGGCAAGTAGAGTCCATTTTCTTGCTCTTTTTCTAGCTGTGATGTGAGTATGTTGGATGGTAAACATTGGTTGTGGTAGAGGTAAGGCAATTTCGGAGCATTGAGGAGAGGTGTCATGGTTTTGCTTGCTGTTTTCTGGAAAATCAGTCCGACTCTCCATGAGTTCATGTGCTGCATGCAACTTTTTATTTGGAATCTCACCTTGACCTCTTTATGAAAAGTTGTAGAGAACATCTTGAGGAGCAACATACTAAAATTTGAGACAAAACGGACAAGTACAGGTCGGTGAAACCGTTGTCCTTTGAAGAAACTAGATCTGGAATTTGTTGTGCCGACTCTTAGTGATTTCGTGGACTGTAAAGTAGCTTTTTTGTTGAAATCTCACTTCGATTCATCAAAGAAAGTTGTAGAGGACTTCTTGAGGTATAACATATCAAAAATTTAGAAGAAATGAATAAGTATAGGTCAGTGAAACCGTTGTCCTTTGAAGAAACTAAATCTGGGAAAATGCTACCTCAACCTAGTATGATTCTATGATTTTTATAAAATCATCCAGTTAAATTCTGACATTGTATCCTTAATGAAAGTTGTAGATAACATTCTTAGGAATAACATACTGAAAATTTAGTAGGAACGGACATGTGTAGGTTGGTGAAACGAAATTGCTTTGAAAGAAGCTAATCTAGAAAAAAATTGACACCGAGAACAGGAGAAATTAATTGTCTGTATTTAGTTATCTAGAACGAATTGGATTTCAATTTCTTCACGAGATATTTACCTCTAAGTGTTGTTTACAATATATCAAAATTTCAGAATTTTTGGAGTTCATTTGGGTATTTAATCGAAATTATTTCTGAAACTATGCAAACCGAAATGTTGGGATTTTGAAAGCTGTGATGCATGGTCCGTACTGATTTGTGTGAGAATCTTTTGGTATGGTGTTCTTCATAAGATATCTGCCTTTAGGTCTCGTCTATAACGTGTCAAATTTTCAGAATTTATTAATACCTTTTACTAATGTTTCTAGAGTTTTAACTAAAGGAGTGCATTCTGTTTTATCCGAAAATTGATACATTTCCAAAAATAAATGAATTCTCTACGTGATGTATTGTCTTGAGTGATTGCTTGTGCTGCCTATGTGGTGAAATTTGGCATGTCATATAACATCAAAAGTTGATCTAAACCTTTGACATTATTGCATCAAATGCTTTATTAAAAGTGAAGCACACATGTGATTATAAATGGTGCAAGTGATAATACTGTCGGACCCTTGAGTCGACGATGTTTCCCCCGGGAGTGTCGGGATGCCCAAAGGTGTGTGCCAGATGTCCTCGGGAGTTTCGAGATGCCCGGAGGTGTGTGCCAAATGCCCGAAGGTGTGTGCCGAAGGTTCCTCGCGATGCCAGGTTAGGTGCGAGCGATAAAGAGAGGGATGCAAACATTGATCCCTGGAAAGAAAGATGAAATAAGATCCTATTAAATTTAAAAATTGGATCATGATGGCATGGTGATATATGCATGATGGCATGGAAATGTAAGATTGATAGCATGGATGATATGCACCTTGCTTGTGATATCCTATTTGTTCTGTGTGGCACCCCCAAAGCCGATAGGGTCACCACAGATACTAAGCGTTTAAATCTAAAGCAAAAACAACTTATTTGACGTTAGTAAAAAGGGAGTTGTAATTAAGGGCCGAGGTTTAGGCGTAAATTTTTTTTTTTTTTTAAATGACTTAGGGATTAGCGTAGCTCACAGCGGAAATTAGAGGCGAGTCTCACCATCTCTCCACTTCCTTAGCGATAGCACAATGCACACCAACTATGAAATGAAAGAAAACACAAGGCCGAACCACTTTTATTTACATATTTAAGATGGACATCTTTGGGTCGTATAGCCAAAAAGGAAAACCGAGACTTTTCACTAACTCGGTTGTATCTCTAGTGAGATAGTCGACCCCCTATAGTAAGGCATGAAAAACCCTCCATCTAAGTGTCGGCTCTAACTCCCAAAAAGTGTCATCCTCCTACTCTTCACGCGCGGGCCATCACACCCACCCCGGTGCGTCAGGCGGTGGGGGTGGCAGCATCCCTATCATCACTCCATCTCGGCGAACGTGGACAGATACGAACTCTTGAACGACCGGGCCCCCAGACAAGCCCACATCATACATCACAAACGTACGGATCCGTATAAACGTCGGACCAGGGAGGGCGGGACAGTCAATCTCTGTCAACTCGACCTCCACGTCAGAAGGAAGGCCGTAAAAGACACCCCGCGTGACGGTAGGAAGCGGCATCATATAAATCTGAAATGTTGGTCCCCGAAGGGGTGAGTACAACCACTCAACAAGTAAAGGTCCAATGACCACTCAAGCATCAAATAATACAATCATAGCATGGCATGTCATTTAAATATACATATACACCTTACCTTGACATCATACACACGTCATCATATCTCATATCCATACATCATCATATAGTCATCAACCTTACCTTGACATCATACACACGTCATCATATCTCATATCCATACATCATCATATAGTCATCAACCTTACCTTGACATCATACACATGTCATCATATCTCAAATACATGCACCATCATATAGTCATCATCCTCATCATTATCACATCACATGTCATCATACCAAAAGTGCACATATATTGTACACTTCATCATCCATGCTATCAAGCATACACCACCATGAGATCCATAGCATGTCATTTAAGTATGCATACATAACTTATCTTGATGTCATACACATGTCATCATATCTCACATACTTGCATCTATTTACATGCAATATGCCACATGCATACATCCATGCACATGATTCACTTTCAATTCTTAGCTTTCACAAGGATCTCATCAATTTTCTTCTTAGGGACCAATGTTTGCATCCCAAAATTATCGCTCACACCCAAACCTCCGGCATCGCGGGGAACCTTCTCCGGGCATCACACACCTCCGGGACATCCGGCTCACACCTCCGGCATCCCGACACTCCGGGGCATCGTCGGCTCACACCTCCGACGGTCATTCATATCCTCATTATCTTTCTTTTCCAATTCCAGTCTTGAAATCTCTAATGCAATTGATTCAAATTGTGCTTTTTAAATCATGTAGTATGCATTAAAGAAATTCCCCTTTTTGATTAAATAAAACCCTTTTTGAAATTATGTAAAAAAAAAAAAAATCCTTTTCTTGAATAACATATGAAATGCATGAAAGTCATCACACCATTACATGAAAACAAGTCCAAAGTCTCGTAATTTGCATGACATTTCATATGGACCACATCACAGCATAGAAGTGACCATACAACTCAATATCATAAATTTCGGAATGTACAGCATGCACAGTTTTCATATCATAGTCAATTAAATAGGCAAACAACCTTCAAAAATCATGAAATTTAACTATGTTGCAGTCAAGACATAGATAAAGATATCATATGAAGGAAATTTCTCCAAAAGTAAATTGCACAGAAAGTTATAGGTCATGCATATCTAGATTCTCATATCCGAAACACACAGTTTGCACGGCTATCACATCACAGTCCATTAAATAGGAAAATTACCTTCACAAATCATGAAATTTAACTATGTTATATTTAACACATAGACAAAGATATTTCATGAAGAACATTTCTTCAAATAAGGCTTGTACAGAAAGTTATAGGTCATGCATGTCTAGATTCTCATATCCGAAACACACAGTTTGCACGGTTATCACATCACAGTCCATTAAATAGGCAAATGACCTTCAAAAATCATGCAATTTAAGTATGTTATAGTTAACACATAGAAAAAGATGTTTCATGAAGAATATTTCTTCAAATAAGGCTTGTACAGAAAGTTATAGGTCATGCATGTCAAGATTCTCATGTCCGAAACACACAGTTTGCACGGTTATCACATCACAGTCCATTAAATAGGCAAATGGCCTTCAAAAATCATGAAATTTAACTATGTTATAGTTAACACATAGACAAAGATGTTTCATGAAGAACATTTCTTCAAATAAGGCTTTTACAGAAAGTTATAGGTCATGTATGTCAAGATTCTCATGTCCGAAACACACGGTTTGCACGGTTATCACATCACAGTCCATTAAATAGGAAAATGGCCTTCAAAAATCATGAAATTTAACTATGTTATATTTAACACATAGAGAAAGATGTTTCATGAAGAAGTCAAAGAGAGATTCTTGATAAAAATCAACATGCAAGCACAGATCTATCACAAAGTCAGCAAAAATTTTCCAGATCTAGTGTCTTCGTAGGATGAGGGTTTGACCCCTTAAATATTCATCATTTTGCACGAAATTTTAGTATGTTGTAGTTTAAGATGTTGGCTACAACTTTCATGAGTCAAAGTCAAAAAGGCTCAAATGGCAAGCTCTCACAAGATTCTGTCTCAAGCGGTTCATGAAATTTAAATCACTCAAGAACGAGACATAATTTCTTGGACTCTATGCATGAAAAAAATTTTCATTCCAAAAATGATTTTTCTTCAAATTTAAGGCTTGTACAAAAACGTTATCAAATTTTGCATTTCAAGATTTATTCCAAAAATAGAAATGGAGGAAACACACGGTTTTCACTTCGATTTCTCCTATCAATTTCTATTTCTCAGCCCAATTTTAAAATGAAATTTATTCAATAAATAAAATGATATTTATTTTTAAAATAAATAAATTTAATCAAATAAATTTATTTATTAAAAATAAATTTAATTAAATATCATTTTATTAAAAATAAAAAAAATATATTCATTTTTTCATTTAAAAATAAAAATAAATTTATTAAAATAGATTAAAAATAAATAAATTATTTTTATTTATCATTTTATTTTTAGTTTATTAAAAATAAATTTATTAAAAATAATTTTTTATGATAAATAAAAATAAATTATTTTTATTTGTCTTGAGTATTTTGACCAAATAATTTTTTTTATTCATTTTAAAATAAATTTATTCGCAAAAAAAATAAAATTAGAATAAATAAAATAAATTTATTTTAAGGATATTTTTATTTTAAAATAAAACGATATTCTTATTTTATTTTTTTATGATTTATTTATTTATTTTTGTTAATAAATCATTTTTATTTTTATTTTTATATTATGCATGCAAGCTCTCAAAAGAAATTTTGGCTATCAAACGAATTTCTATTTTTAAAAATTTTGCAGCATCAATTATTTTTGCACTCTTCTAAAAATAACAAGACATCCTAGCTTCGATTTCTTGGACTCTAAACACCCCACCCCATAACACACATGCAAGAGCACCAAAGGATCCTAACTTTTCTCAAGAGACCGAACTACGGACGTCACACGAACGGCGGAGGGTTGCATGCACGGACCACCTTCTTCTTCTTCCTTTTCTTCCTTTCTTCCTTCTCTTCTTCTCCTTTCTTTCTCTTCGTTTCCCTCCTCTCTCTCTCTCTCTCTCACCGTGCGACACTCTCCCCCTCTCTCCTCCTTAATCCGGTTGCTTTCCCCCTCTTTTCTTCCCCCTAATGATTGCTTACTTGACTCTAAGCATGAGTGCCAAGTGGCCAATTCACTAAGACACATGGGGGGGGCATGCATTTCGAATTTTCCCTCCCCTTTCATGCTCGGCCGTACGGCCCAATGGGCCCATGGACTTGGCCAAAATGGCCCACTTTAGGCCCTCTATCCATGGGCCTAAAGTCCAAGCTATTGGGCCTAAAGGCCCAAGCCCAAATGGTCCCTAACTTGCTTTAATAAATCCCTTGATTCTTTCCTTATAGATTTCGAATTTTAAATTTCATATGGCCAAAAATCTTGCAACATTTAATTTATAGGAAGACAAGTCTAAGAGAAGCAAAGCCAAGAATAAATTGTGTTATAAAAAAAAAATAACCTATAGTACAAATCTTAAGAAAATTCAAGAACATAGGCGTGTAACACTTAGTTTTAACGGTTAATAACTAAAGCATAAGCCATAGGTAATTTCATTACCTAATTACGAGCTTTAGGACATTCTAGGGCTTATCTCAAATATTTGGGATGCCACATTCTGCTTGTTGCATTGTGTAGTTTGATGGATCTTTATTGCTGAGTGGTTGTACTCACCCTTTTGGGGACTAACATTTCAGATTAAAAGATGCATTTGCCACCGATCGCACACGGTACCTTCTATGGCTTATCGTCCGACGTTAAGGTCGAGTGCGCGGAGCACATCTGTGTCACTATTCTCGGTTTGGTGTTCATTCGAGTCCGCATGCTGGTCATGTATGATGTGGGCTTGGCTGGGGACCTAGTCATCCAGGAGTTTCGTCCACCACGTCCGTCGCGATGGGGTGATGCTAGGGATGTTGCCGCCACCGCCGCCCGATGCACTAGGTTGGGTGTGATGGCACATATGACCGGTGGGAGCTGACACTTTTTGGGGATAGCCGACACTTGTAGATGGAGGGGTATACATGTTTTATGTAGGGTCGAGATCTCTTTTGAGTTATAGCCGAGTATAGCTAAAAATCTTGGCTTTTTGTTGTACCAACCCGAGATATCCATCTTAAAATGTGAATAAAAGTGACTCGACTTTGTCTTTTCCTTTGGTGCGTAGTCGGTATGCATTGTGTTATTGTCATTGGAGTAAGGGATGGTGAGACTTGTTTATGCTTCCATTGATGAGCTGCGTTGAAACATTTTCAAAAAAAAAAAGAGGAGAAGGTAAGTAATTGAAAACTCCCTACAAACTATGGTTCCTCCCTAACGGAATGAAAGATATTAGACTGGTATCCAATAGGTAGAGCGATAGGTATCTGTGGCAACCTTAGCAGATCAAGGGTGCCACACCTATGGTCCAAGATATTAGGCTTAGGCTCTCCCAAGCCCATACCTCACGTGACATTAGGGTGTTCTCAAGAAATTCGCAATAAGGAGTCACCACTAGCCTATTGGAGTCGACTAGAAATCAAGTAAGGTATGAAAGTGTACCTCACTTCCTACGCAACCAGAGAATCTAGGATCGAGGACTTGATTACACTAATTAACCAATTAGTGTCATTTCGGTACCTAATCTTTTTCATTTTAAAAGAAAAGATTTTTTTCAGGTAATTTGGATTGATTTTATACATATATCCACTAACATGTGAGATGATCATGCGAGTACGCAATCATTAAAGTAACAATTTGCAACCAAAACCTCGATTGCAGTAAACTTTAGCACGTCCAATTAAACATAATAAAATATGCAAATTAAACATGCGATATAATCAATATACAGGCAAATAAAGACCTAATTACACTAGGAAGACAATACATGGCAATTCCCAACCAAACCCTGCATTTTGTAGATTTTTGAAATATTTTTTAAATTTTTTTATATATATTTTTGGGCGAACCGAGTCGGGTTCGGTCTGACCCGATTGGGGCGGGTCGGCTGAACCCGCCCGAGTTTGACCTATTTGGGGGCGAGCCAATCGGCCCTTCTGAAAAGGGACCAGGCCCGACCAACCTTAGTCGGGCCTACACTCAACCTGAAATGGGCCCAAATCAGGGGGGCCCAATCCTCTTGTAAGAAGGCTCCCCTGCAAGCCCATGTGAAAAAGAAAAAAAAAAAAAAAAAAGGCTGAGTGGGCCTACCCTCGGGTCTATGACCGCTCGATCGCGACCAAAGGAAGCCGCGACGGCGTGCAGCTCCGGGGGTCCTCCGAGGAAGGTGGAGCGCAGGTCAAAGGCTCCACCGAAAGAGGCAAGCCGCCGATCAAGGGCGCCACGAGCCCATGACCCCTGTTTAGTGGCTATCCAGCCGCGATGGAGAAGAGGGTGGAGGCGAATGGCACAAGCGATCTTCGACTAGGGCATGGGAGCTCCGATTTGGTCAGGCGAGGTGGTGAGCTCTGGCCAATCAGTGACGCCACCCTTGTGGGCGGCTAACTTGGCCGGAGCTTCACGCGAAAAGGGAGGAAAAGGCTGCTTTTAGTGGGGCATTACAGCGAATAGGTGGCTAGCGCTATGGATCCTAAGGGGTTTTGGCTCGGCCGAGGCCCGAGCACCAATCACACACCTCAGGGAGATACGCCAGAACATCAAAGACAATAGTGGAGGATAGGTGGTGGCCGGAGCTCGCCCGAACTGGATCGGGATGAGCTTTGGCCAGCTCAAATAAAAAAACACAGGCAAGGTACTCGACGAAATGCCTACCTACGCTTCGGGAGAAATGGTGGTGGTTGGCGTCAGTCGGGCGGCTCACTGGCAACAGTAGGGCATCTTGATGAGTCTCTTCCTCCTCCGACCCTGTCCACCTTCTCTTCCTATCATTTTGCTCTCTTTTGCTCCCCATTCTCTCTCCGGTTGCCTTCGGTTTGCCCTCCGGTCCTTCCATTTTGCCTATTCATTCTCTTCTCCCCCTATCTTATGCTGCTACTACTTTTGCTTTCTGCAATTTTTTTGGGTGCAAAGACGGCTGGAGGAGGGAGAAGGCTAGCGCGGGCCGGGTCGAAGGGGAAACAGCTTGGGTCTCGGGAGAGGGCTTGGGCCGCGCAGGGGAAAGAGAGGTAGGTGACGGGCCGGGCCAAGGCCGGATCCGGCCCGACCCGACCCCTAAACGTTTTTTTTTGCTTTTCTTTTGTTGTTGTTTTGTTGTTTTTTTTTTTTTTAAATAAGTGTCAACAACAAGGCATCCCGTTGGCGTGGGGGCATCCCGTTGGCAAGGGGGCATCGTCGCTGAATTTATCGGTCGACCACATAAATTAGTCCATCGTGTGTCCATGCATCAAGCATCACAATTTGGTTCTTATCTTTGCTTTTAGCTCAAGGGCCCAAAGGCGTACCAAGCATAAGTGTGTGAAATGACTTACCGAAACCAAAATGTTGAACATGCCGAGTGCAAATTAAGGATCGCGGCTCGATCCGACACGTTTGAGCACCGATCTAGTACCTAACTTGGCTCGGGAACGATATACCTCGATATCGTGTCGAGACCATGAAAGGACTAATCCGACCGTGATCTCACGTACTCGGGGCATGAACTAGAACATGCATTTGTAAAAACGGTTGGAAATAGTTTTTTAAGGAAATACCAAGCTTTCACAAAAACTTTTTCAAATAGGTTTGTATCAAAGCAAAAATCAAAGCATATCCAATAAACACATGAACCAGCTTCTTCCAAAGCAACTCAAACCAAAAGCACAAGCCAAAGCTCATCGAACTAAAATTGAATTCAATCAAGGAACAAGGTCTAAACCGATCCAAGCAAACACAACCGACCCTCAAGCAAGAGCATAGTCACAACGTTTCAATCAAGGACTCGCCACACACTTGGATTAGCGTAACACAACACTCTAACCAGATATTAGTAAGTTCTACTTACTCCACTTCAAGGGACGATCTAGGTGACCGAGCAACATGTAGGCTAGCGAACGAGCAAGAGGGCATGGCCATGAGAAAGAGAAAGGGCGATGGTGAGGGTGAGGTCGGGAGAGTGAGGGAGGAAGAGGAGGTGGTGTGCAAATGAGGGGAGAGAAGGCCTCTATTTATAGGCAAACCCCTCATGATGATCTTTCCAAATGGATCAATCATTTTCATGTAGGTAGACAATCTAGGTTGAGGAGGTGACAAGCTAAAGAGATGGATGGCAAGTCTAGTTCCTAGGGGCAACACTTGCTCATCTTTCCATTTGTCCATCTAAGGGGTTGAGTCATCATGAAATAATTACATGTAATTATTATGGGGACACCTAAGCCAATGACTAAGCCTCTCCCATATAATGTTTGGATCTTAAGTAATCATTAGGCTAGATATCTTCATATTACAAACTTGCTATCCAAGTTTTTAGGTTAGGAGGCATTATGGCCTATTCCTTTGAGGGACACCTCAACTTGGCATTGAAAAACTAGAGTCCAAGATATTTAATGCATCCTTATCCTAAACTAGAAGACTCTAGATTAGCCTTGCTCTTTAAGTTGGACATGCAGCCCCCTTCCCTTCCAAGTTGGGCGTGTGACCCTCTTATCCAAGGGTGAAAATAATTTTGAGCAATTTTCTAAATCAGCATCAATACCTTATCAAACGGACTCGAAAAATTATATAATTTTAATATGTTGTAGATAAGACCCTAAATGACATTTTTTATGCAGAAAGACAAGTCCAAATTGTGATGTGGAAAGAGCAGTAAATCACTGAACACAACCCAAAAACTCATCTATCAAGCAGATTCAACTGTTGGAGAGAGAGGCTCATTTTGAAATCCAAATCTTCAAAAACTCCTTGAAATTTATATATGTTATATAAATGGATATCCTTTAAAACTTTCATGAATGAAGCATGATTAAATTTGAAGTATAAGATTTTATAAAAATTCGAGAAGGCAACCTGGTCACCGTTTTCATTAAACGGGATAGGTTCTAGATGGTGAATGATTGGGCCTTCGTCCCTACCATTTCACCTTAGAAAAATATGAAATTTTATTATTTTTTAGATCAAGATTTTTAGAACAACTTTCATGAAGAAAGTTTCTTTAAATTCATAACAACAAAAATTTGTGTAAAATTGGAAAATAACAAAGGTCCAGAAATTTCGAAAATCAAAGGTGGCAACCTTAGTTGGCAAAAGGAGGCGTCCCACTTGGTCAAGAAGCATTAATTGTTGGGCATCCTTATTTTCCAAGTTTCCAACTAGGTCCTAGGTCAGCTTGGATACTTCATCCTCCATTTAATGAAGAGATTCTAGAATCCTCTTTTACTTTATCATTTCCTTCCTCAAGAAGGTGGTCTTCCTTTCTCAAGAAGGCAAGCTAGAGAATTCTCTCGTCTAAGTTGATTCCAGGGCCGAGGAAGGGATCATTAGGCAGACCTCAAAAATTGAATCACATACACCCAATGTTCGGCCATTACGTCCCACATTCACCCAAACCGTTCCTTTGGATGGTCGGTCGGCCAATAGGGTCGATTGTCCTTCGATCGATTCGAGGCCAATCCTAAGGCTACCCATGGCCTAGCACTAAGTTAAGGCATTCATGGACCTTGGAATTAGTGACGGAATAGCCGGGTCTATCCCTAGGCTCATTCTAGTTGGCACCCGATCCATTGGTAGGGTTCATGGTCGGTGCGTTACCGATCCATGATCGGACATCACCAATTCGAGATTATGTTCCGATCACTAAGAATTAAATAGGGAATGATACATTTTTGGTTAGAAGACGGTTGCATTTGATCAATTCGGATCGTCCGCGTATCGATGCATAAATGAGCGGAATCACCCACAATCGGAAACTGCGACCGGTCGGATCAACCCATGACCATCCACCAATCCAAAATCATCTCGTGACCAATTCTCATGATCAAAAAGTCATATTATGAGCTGGTGATCATATCCCATTGGTATGGTTGATAGAAATTCGGGGCCAACACCTCGACCAATTCATGACCAATCGGTCGGTCGGTCGGTCGAACCATGACCGATCAACAATTCCTTGCTGTGACACCCCTCGACGGCCCCCGATCCATTAGGGTCGCCACCGATCGCTTCTCTTTCATTTGACCTGATAAAGTAATACTCTGATACCGAGGAATTTCATTATAATTCATGAATCCTAGGGGTTTACATCGTTTAGATCGGTCCCTGCGCAATTTATATGGCGGAAGCACATCCATCAACTCCCTTCCCTATATTCAGAAAACGATGCACACCCACTAAACATTTATAGGTAAAAGCCAACACTTTTATTTACTTAAACCAGATGGACATCATTCATCGGTACATCAAAATGCCGAAGTCTTCTATACTCGGCTATACTTCAAAAGATGACCGACATCTTCTCCAACAGTCGTATACTTAAAGTCCATCGATCAGTGTCGGTGTCCAAAAGTTCCTTCCTTTGCTATCCTCCTCCTCGCGGTCATATCCAACCACTCGATCCATCTACCGATGGCAGTGGGAGCAAAGGTATTTATCTAGTCTGAAATGTTAGTCCCCAAAAGGGGTGAGTACAACCACTCAGTAGTAAAGATCCACAAAACTACACGATGCAACAAGTAAGAACAATCAAGGTATCACGAATAAAGCACATATCATCCATGCATTCGAACATACCTCACCATACAACCATGCATATATCACCATACAACGTGCATATACCACCATGCACTTGTACATATACCATCAAGCAGCCATGCATATATTACCATGCAACGTGCATATACCACCATGCACTTATACATATATCATCAAGCAGCCATGCACTTCATGCTTGCATTTCCATGAGGTTCATCCCATGCCATATGCACACATCCATGCACATGATTCAATTCTAAATTTTATCTTTCAATTAGATCACATCATTTTTCTTCTAGGGACAAATGTTTGCATCCCTCATTTATCGCTCACACCCAACCTAGCATCACTAGGAGCCTCTGGCACATACCTCCGGGCATCCGGCACACACCTCCGGGCATCTTGTACCCCAACTAGCATCACGAGGAATCCCCCGGCACACACCTCCAAGGCTTCCGGGATTATGTACCGACATACCACCAGACATTCCCCCTGGAGTTACATACCGTATACCACCGGGCATCTCGAAACTCCCGAGGACATCCGGGCATCCGACACACACACACTCTAGGCATCCCGACACTCCCGGGGCATCGTCGGCTCACACCTCCGACGGTATCCTCATTACAATGCATATTCTCATATATCTCATTTTCGATTTCACATTTGATGTAACAATGCCAATGATTGGAATCAGCCTTTTTGAAATCATGTAATATGCATTAGGAAAAGTATCACTTGATGCAATGGTTTTAAAAATAAATCTTTCTTTGAGTTCATGAAAATTCATAAATCCTTTGATGTCATATGAAATGTATGAATGTCATCACATCATTGCACGAGTAATAATCCAAGATATCATGATTCACATAACAATTTCAATAACTAGTAAATAACATAATTTCCAGCTTAATCAGAATACATGCGGTTTATGAAAATTTCGGAAAAATTAGTAAACGGTGGAATTAAATTCTGAAAATTTACCACATTGTAGATAAGATCTAGGAAACATATTTTGTGAAGGACACCTTATTAAAAAAGGCTTCACAAAATACGTACAGGTCCGTGTATCACTGAAAAAGGATTGTTAACCTTACTCATGCACAGTTTTTGAACCATTTTTTATTAAATACCTAAATGACCTTCAAAAATTATGAAATTGGAACATGAAATAGTTAAGACATAGAGGAAGATACTTCATGAAGAACACTTCACCAAAAGATCCTCACATAATTCAATACAGACCACGCATCACAGCACTGTTAATTTTGTCTCGTTCATCTTGCACGGTTTTTGAAACATTTTTGGTTAAATACCCAAATGACCTTCAAAAATTATGAAATTCAACTATGTTGTAGAAAAGACATAGATAAAGATATCTTAGGCAGAAAACTTTTACAAAAGAGTCTCATACAGAACGGTATAGACCACGCATTACAACATTTCCAAGCCCGAACACATCAGATTGCACCGTTTTAAAAACATTTTCGAATAAATAGGCAAATGAACTTCCAAAATTATGAAATTTGAATATATTGTAGGCAAGACATAAAAAGAGATATTTCATGCAGAACACTTTTCCAAAAGAGTCTCATATAAAACGATATAGGCTACGCATTGCAACATTACAAAGTCCGAACACATCAGATTGCACAGTTTTAGAAACATTTCCGATTAAATACCCAAATGACCTTCAAAAATTATTAAATTCAACTATGTGATAGCCAAGACCACAAGGTAGATACTTCATGAAGACATAGAAGTCATATTCGTCCTAGGTAATTAAATATAGGCGGTTAAACCTTTTGTTCCTAGTACCGAAATTTCCAGATCTAACCATCTCTGAAAGACCACGATTTCACCTACCTATTCCTGTTTTTTTTCTCTAAATTTTTGATATGTTATACCTCAAGAAGTACACTACAACTTTGATTAAGAGATCAAGGTGAGATTTTCACAAGAAGGTTACTTTACAGACCACGAAACCACGGAAGGTCAGCACAACGAATTCCAGATCTAGTCTCTCCAAAAATCATTTTACTAACCATTTCTTGTTCGTTTTGCCTCAAATTTTAGTATGTTGTTCTTCAAGGTGTTCTCTACAACTTTCATGAAGAAATCAAAACAATATTCCGACTAAAAAGTCACATTCAACACACAAACTCAAAGATGGTCAAACTGGTGTTTCCAGAAACAGCATGCATGACCAACGAATCCCTCTCCATAGCTCCGAAATTTCATCCCATCTACCACAACCAAGACTTACCATCTACTACACATACACACAGCAATGCAAAGAGTAGGTTTTAGGACTTCACTTGCCTCAAATTCAAAGGAAACACAGCAAGACAAGGCGGGGCGAGGCGGCGAACGACGGCGGACGTGCAGACTCCTTCTTCCTCTTCTCCTCTCGCTCACTCGCTCGCTCTCCCTCTTTCGGACGGTAACTCTCTCTCTCCTCTCTCTCTTCCGGTCGAAATCCCCCTCCCACTTTTCCTTTTAGTTGAATTAAAACCCTTGCATGCTTT
This sequence comes from Eucalyptus sp. ANBG9806169, assembly GCA_014182395.1. Lineage (NCBI taxonomy): Eukaryota > Viridiplantae > Streptophyta > Magnoliopsida > Myrtales > Myrtaceae > Eucalyptus > Eucalyptus sp. ANBG9806169. Next base: position 21,581,999 of record CM024574.1, on the reverse strand, counting down.
ACTTCTTGCATGGAGGGACACTTGGCTACAAAGGGGGCAACACTTGGCAAGCTTTTCTTGCCACTTGGCATTTTTGCCATGCACATGGTGGGCCTTCATTTGGCTGGGCTTGGGCTAGCCTTGGTCACAACTTCATGGGCTCCTTGGACAGGGCCACTTGGCCCACTTTAGGCCAACACTCTTGGGCCTAAAGTCCAAACTTAAATGGCCCAAGTTTATTTTTAATAATACATCTTAATCCTCATTTAAATAAATACCTAATTGCATAATAAATTGGCCAAAAGACTTTGTGACATTAATCCATAAAATCAAATCTATAAAGTGCGTAGTCAAGAACAAAGTCTCCTTTATCAAATTGTCCTATAGCACCAACCTTGATCATCCATTAACATAAGATGTATTTCTACCCAAATAATTCTCCATCAAAATACTCGGCATTAATCTATTAAAATTCTTTGGTCTAAAGGCCATAACATAAATCAATAACACTTCCATCACCTATTCATGGTTCATGGTATATCCAGGGGTTATTATGAAATTTTGGGATGCCACACTTGCCGATCGAACCGATTGATTCATGGCCAATGGCCCATGATCGATCCTTTTAGGACCTTATGGGCGATCCTTACGAGGCCGGAATCAAGGATGTTACACCACCTATTTTTATCCATTGTGATAGTCAAGCCACTTTGCCAAGGAGCTTATAGTGGCACTTATAATGGTAAGTTTAGACACATTAGTCTAAAACATTAATATATGAGACAATTAATTAAAAATGGTACCATAACATGTGGCATCCCAAAAATAATTCTTGGCCATGTGTTTTATAAGTTGAAATTTATTAATTCTTGTTGCAAGTTTTATGGTTATATAGATTTCAATTAGGTATTTTGATGAGTGGGGGTTTAGGTTAGATTTTTTTTAGGGAGAGTGGGCCGAAATTCTTGGGCCAAGCCGGCCCAAAAACCCAGCCCACAACCCCCATTCGGCCATTTAGGCCTGACCCGTGAAGCCCAAACGAGGAGGAGGAGCTGCCGTTGACCGAAGGGGAGAGGCCCGGCCCAAGGGAGGCCCATTCAGTTGCATGGCAAGGTGAACAAGTGGCCAAGAGGAGCAACCAAGTGTCATGCATGCAAGGCTATTGATTTCTGATCATTGCAAGGAAGAAATTAGTGAGGGAGAGGGGCGGATTAACCGAAGGAGGAAGAGGGCTTGCACGAGAGAAAGAGGAAAGGGAGAAAGAGAGAAAGAGAGAAAGAGAGGAAGAGAGAAAGGAAGAAAGGAAGGGGGGTCGTGCGCGAGAGGGAAGAAGGAGGAGGTCCGTCGCCGCCATCGAGCCGTCGTGTCCCGCCGTCGAGCCCACCGTTCGTTTGCTGTGCTTTGCTCGGTTTGGAGGCAAGTAGAGTCCGTTTCTCTACTCTTTTGCTAGCTGAGATGTGTGTACGTTGGCTGGTGAGTGTTGGATGTGGTGGAGGTGAGGAGATTTCAAGCAATGGGGAGGAATTTGTTAGTTGTGCATGCTGTTTCTAGAAAAGTCAGTCCGTCCCTCCGTGGGATTGTCAGTTGCATGCGACTTTTTAGTAGGAATCCTACTTCGACTCCTTAACAAAAGTGGTAGAGGACTTCATGAGTTATAACATATCAAAAATTTAGAGGAAATGAACAAGTATAGGTAGGTAAAATCATTGTTCTTTGAAGAAAACTAGATCCGGAAAACGCTACCTCAACCTAGTACGATTCTGTGATTTTTATAAAATCATCTAGTCAAATTTGATCTTGTGTCCTTCATGAAAGTTATAGATAACATTATAAGGAATAACATACTGAAAATTTAGAAGAAACGGACATGTGTAGGTCGGTGAAACGAAATTGTTTCGAAAGAAACTAATCTGGAATATCGGCACCGAGAACGGGGGGTATTAACCATCTATATCTATTTATCTAGAACGAATTGGATTTCAATTTCTTCACAATATAGTTACCTCTAAGTCTTTTCTATAACATATCAAAATTTCATAATTTTTTAAGTTCATTTGGGTATTTAATTGAAATGGTTTCTGAAACTGTGCAAACTGAAATGTAAGGATTTTGAAAGCTGTAATGCGTGGACCGTACTGTTTTGTGTGAAATTATTTTGGTGTAGTGTTCTTCATGAAATATAATTATTTAGGTATTGTCTATAACATATCAAAATTTTAGAATTTTTGAAGTTCATTTGGGTATTTAATCAAAAATGTTTCTAAAACTGTGCAAACTGAATTGTTAGGATTTTGAAAGCTGCGATGCGTGGACCGTACTGTTTTGTGTGAGATTCTTTTGGTGTGGTGTTCTTCATGAGATATCTGCATTTAGGTCTTTTCTATAACATATTAAAATTTCATAAATTTTGGAGTTCGTTTGGGTATTAAATTGAAATTATCTTCGAAATTGTGTAAACTGTAATGCTAAATTTCGAAATCTGTGACGCATGGACCGTACCAAATTATGTAAAGTTCTTTTGGTATAATTTTTTTATGAGATAATTACCTTTAGGTGTTGTTTATAATCTATCAAAATCTCATAATTTTTGGAGTTCGTTTGGGTATTAAATTTAAAGTATTTTCGGAATTGTGTATACTGTTTCACCCAAATATTCATGTATTTTCAGGAAAATAAAAGAATTGGTTTTATGTGATGTGATGTATTGTGTGATGGATTATGTTGCATAATATGGTGTCATATGGCATGGTACATAATGTCAAAAGTTGAAATAGACATTTGTTACCATCACATTGTACATCATGTGGATAATGTGGTGCATATATGAAAATAAATTATGATGATGAGTATACCGTCGGAGGTGTGAGCCGACGATGCCCTGGGAGTGTCGGGATGCCCGGAGTGTGTATGCCGGATTCCCGGAGGTGTGTGCCAGATGTCCTCAGGAGTTTCGAGATGCTCGAATGCGAGCGATAAAATGTGGAATGCAATTACTGGTCCCGGGAAAGAAAAATGTTGTGATCCAATTGAAAGATAAAATTTGGAATTGAATCTCGCGCATGGATGTGGGTATATATGCATGGCTGCTTGATGATATATGTACAAGTGCATGGTGGTATATGCACATTGTATGGTGACATATATGCATGGCTATTTTGATTATATATGTACAAGTGCATGGTAGTATATGCACGTTGTATGGTGACATATGTATGTCTGTAAGGTGAGGTATGCTCAAATGTATGAATGATATATATACTTTCCCATGATATTTTGATTATTCTGTTTGACGCATTGAGTAGTTTAATGGATCTTTACTGCTGAGTGGTTGTACTCACCCCTTGGGAACTAACATTTCAGATTGAAAAGATGCATTTACCACCGGTCGTGCGTGATACCTTCTACAGCTTACCATCTGACATGGAGGTCGAGTGCGCAGAGCACATTTGTGTCACCATTCCTAGTCTGGTGTTCATTCGAGTCCGCATGCTGGTCATGTATGATGTGGGCCTAGCTGGGGGCCCGATTGTCCAGGAGTTTCTGTCTGTCCATGTCCATCGCGATGGGGTGATGCTGGGGATGTTGCCGCCGCCGCTAGGGGTGTGCAACCGGACCGGGTATACCCTGTTCCCGGACCGGCCCACCCGGAAAACAGGGTCGGGAACCGGTTCCCATTGAAACCGGTCTAGGAACAGATTCCCAAAATTCGGAACCAGTTTAAACCGGTCTGGGAACAGGGTCCGAGTGATTACCCACCCGGAAACCAGTTCCTGGACCGGTTTTGGAACCGATTCTTGGACCGGTTTTGTAAGTAGAGGTCCAAAACATTTTTTTTTTCTTCTGATTTCTATTTTTACTCTCGCAATCACATGATATTTTTACTCTTGGCTCTCTCAAACACGTATAGCACTTCTCCTTTGTCATTCATCTTCCTCACTTGCTTCCCTCCCTCACCGACTCCCTCTCGCACCGTCTGATGGACGGACGATGTTTGTCGCCACCAAATTCTTGTGTATCACATGGATTGGCTCGCCTAATTTCTCTTTTGTATAAAGAGTTATGCTTGAATAAATGAATAGCTTCATGTAATAGTTGTGGGAATAAGACTAATATTTGACCCATGTTTGATGTTAATTCTTTGCCTTATGATTTTATTTATTATAATTAGCCCTATGGATCTTTAATTTTTCGTTTATTCCAAATGTTCATGTATTAATTTATTACCAGTGCTTAATGTTTCAATATAAATTAGGAGGATTACGTTATTTTTTCGCTTATTAATATAAAATTCAAAGTAAACAAGGTTAACCCTGGAACCGGATCGAAAAAACAGGGTGGGTCGGGTACATGGTCCAATACAAATAGGGTCGGGTATAGGGTCTAGAAAAGAAGAACCGGTTATAACAGGGTCGGGTACGAGGTCCAAGTCTAGACCCTACCCACCCTGGACCCGATCACCCCTAGCCGCTGCCGCCCGATGCACCGGGTTGGGTGTGATGGCTCTTATGACTAGTGGGAGTTGACACTTTTTGGGATAGCCGACACTTGTAGATGGAGGGTATACATGTTCGATATAGGTGTCAAGATCTCTCTTTTGAGCTGTAGCCAAGTATAGCTAAAAATCTTGGCTTTTTGGTTGTACCGACCCGAGATGTTCATCGTAAAAATGTGAATAAAAGTGACTTGACTTTATCTTTTCCTTTAGTGTGTAGTCAGTGTGCATTGTATCTTTGTCATGGGAGTAAGGGATGGTGAGACTCGTTTATAATTCCGCTATGAGCTGCACTAAATCCTTTTAAAATAAAAAATAAAAATGCCTATGAACTATAGTCCTTCTTTAACCCTTAATGAAAGATATTAGATTGGTATACAATAGGTAGAGCGATAGGTATCTGTGGCGACCTTAGCAGATCGGGGGTGCCACATAACAATCATTTATGTGAGGTCAAGCAATAATCTAGCCGATTCCTTAACAAAGGCTTTATTAAGAGACATGGTAAAAATGATCTCCACAAGAAATGGGGCTAAAACTATATAATTAAAATCACCAGTTTTAGTAACCCAACCCTTTTTCCTGGAATATCACTAGTTACAAGGTTTAATGAGTAAGAACAAGTTACTTAACGTGATTAGTTGATACTGATGTAGCCTTGATATGAGAAGTTGGTATTGTTGGTTACGTTTTGTAAGTTGAATTAAATTCTTAATGAAGTATTGTACAAATTTGTAATGTGTTAATAATAATAGAAACACATGGTAGATACTTGTTGATACATGATTTTTAGTCAACATGTTAAAAGGGTAAAAAATAATTGAGATTCGGGATTCTAATCGCGATAGAGCCTGTTTCTCGACAAAAAGTGTCGTTTTCCATTTCTTTATTTTGCGTTGTTGTTTTTAAACAATTTTCAACTCATTTTCAAGAAAAACTAAAAAGTCAAATGGTTGACTTTTGGGTTGATTTTTTGGTCAACTCTTTGAACAAAAGTCAACCCCCGGTTAAAAATTGGTTCTTCACTCAAAAAGATTCCATTTAGCTTTAATTTCACTTTTCTTAAATCAAAATTTCAAAAATCTAAAGATTTGGCTTAAAAACTAATCTTTTAGGAAAAGTCAATTAAATAGCTAACTTTTGGTCAAACTTTTGACCAAAATTTGAAAAAAAAAAATTAAAAATTCACAAAATATTTCTTTTTTGTCAATTTGATTTTATATTGAAAATTTTATAAAATTTGATTAGGAACCTTGTTTTCTGAATTTTTTTCAGTTTTATGTTCTAAATCGATTAAAAATAAAATTACTTTTGTTTTAGTTATAATTATGTGTAGTTCTTTCTTTAACATTTGGTTTAGGGATTATTCTAAACCCGCTCATACGCTCAATTTTGCAAACTGCCATGTTGAAAGACAAATTGCCATTTTAAGCCCTAATTAGGGGGTCAAAATCGATTTTCATGACTTGTGAATGAACAATTTTTTTCTATTCATTTTCTTAAGATAAATCCAAATTCGAACTCGATTTTGGGAAATTCGCGTTAGGATTTCCTGATATGAAGGATTTCATTTTCTTGAAGGTAAGGAAAATGAACCATGAACCATCGAGCTTCAGACTTGATTGCCCAATTGGTTCGTAGCCATATTTCACCAAACATACTAGACTTGCAAGTTGTTTGATGGACAGGGACTTGTGTCTTTTTTTTTTTGGAAGGGGGGTGGGGTGGGGTGTGTGGAATAGGTGGACAAAGACAGGGATTAATCCTGGTTTCAGTATTCCGCAAATATTACTTCGAAATGTTGGGTAGGAGTAGCTTTGAGTTTCTAGTATTCAAGGCCAACATTTGATCAGAAACTACTTCAAAATACTTTCTAAACACCTCACCATTTCCCTAAGGGGCTTTGGAGGCTGAAACCCCTTAAGAAAGCTAAACTAAATGCATCCTAAGCACCAATGGTGATTTGTATGGAGGCCAAGTTGAGCACAATACAGATGGAGGTAGAGGTAGAAGGGAGGAGTACGGGTTGTTAATTTCTCTTAATTTAGGGTAATTGACTAACTGTACGAAATCTAATCAACCCCTTATGTTGATCGATTAACATGCTACGTCGACCAATCGCATTGCTACACATAATATGCCTATCATCTTACATGATATTTAAATTTAATGATCACTTCCCTTTTGTTAGCTTGTTACGGTTCAATTTAACTATCATTTCCTTGTTCATTAGCTTGTTACATCAAATATGACGAGCCACATGGTGCGACTATTGTATAAAAAAAATTCGACTAACCGCAGAGGGTCACTAATGGATCACATCCTTCTAGATTACTAACAACAATTGATGTCATTCACTGCAATTTTTTTTCCTTCGGCGGAGTTGAATTTACTTGTACCTAATACAATTTAAACCGTTTCTCAATGGGCTCTTTTGGAAATATCGACCCTTATAATTAGGGAAAAAGTGTCATAAAAACTCTAAATCTAATGCATTGGTGTCAATTTAATCTTAAACCTTTTAATTATCCCAATTTAGTTTTAAATCTTTTAGTTTAGAGCCAATTCAGTTTTTTCAACTAATTTTGGTCCGATATTGCTATGGATGCCGGCTAGCCTATATGGCACGATTATTGTTAACATGCACATTATTTAATAATATTTAGTAAATTTCGAATTTTTTTTTTTTTTTTCTCTCTTTTTTTCCTTTTTCTTTTCTTTTCCTCCTCTTTCCCGTGGCTAGTGAGGGTTGGCCTCGCCTAACCCTCGCCTGAGTGAGGGTGGCCCTTGTGAGATCTTAGGGCGGCCTCACTAAATCTAGCGCACAAGAAGGAGTGGGTTGAAAATCTTGATGCTTCCGAGTCTATGACATTGAAGTCAAGAGAAGAAAATGGCATGAGAGCCGAACTTCAAAGCTTTGCTCGAAATGTTCATTCATTGGTTCCAAACCTTTACAGACATGAAACCCAAGAAAATGTAGAATGCCCACTATCAGCCTCACCCAAATGACCCTTGGTGTGTAGCCACCCTCGCCAGCCATGGCTATGCCAGCCACCAGAAAGAGGAGGAAAAGAAAGAAAGGATCAAAGAAAAAAAAAATTAAAAAAAAAAAAGAAGAAGAAAGCGAAAATTATTAAAATACTATTAAAAAAATGCTTATATTAACGCCGCCTTTGCCATGTAGACCAGCTAACGTCTAAATTAGCAATATTTAGCTAAAATTAGTCAAAAGGACTAAGTTGACACAATTATAAATAGGCATATGATTAAATTAACAAAAATGCAATAGGTTATGACTTTTTCTGACATAAATTGACATAATCACAATTAGCTCTAGCCTAAGGACTATTGCCCAGGTTCTGCCTAGAAAATATCAAGGCCCAGCAAAGTTAGCTAGGCCCGCCTAATTGGACTTATTTTCTCAGCCAAGCCCAGTAGTTTGGTGGACGGGCCTGAGCCTGCGGGTTGCCAAGTCCATAATGATGTCTAGTGCCACGTAGTCTGAGTTACTCATGTACTCGCATTGCTGAATTCAAAGATAGTGAAACGCTATTATATTCTTCTTTTTCCATGTTCAAGTTACCATTGATCCTTTTCCTTTGGCCACTTTGTTCAACTGTTCAAGTATCTAAGCTAGTATTGTCAAATTTGAAGTATTTAGCTCAAGCGGCTCATAAGCTTGATATTTATATGTTTTATGTGGTTTAAACCTAGAAGAAGCATATACGCAGATTTTTTCTTTGTAACAATAAAATGATACTCGAAGAAGTCAAAAGTCAACCTCAAGCTCCAATTCAACATCAAGTTTGGCTAATATTGCTTTATGATAATTAAGTCTAACTACATATAAAATATTGTATCCCATCAAGTTATGCTATCGAGTTTAGAATAATTGGGTCGGGTCAATTTAAATTATGAATTGTGTTGATATAAAAGTACGTTTATGATACTCCAATATTCTTGAGAAGCCTGTGTCTTTATGCCTCGACTACGACAAACTACGCTGACAGAATAATGCAGGAGTGATTCGCTTGACCTGCGAAGTGGACCTTATACCGATATGATTGTTAGTTGGTCTGTCGTTTAACTCCAAAGCATCGACTGCATTTCTCAGGAAAGAATATGCTTCTCAGGCATGGTCACCTCACTAACGCCTGAGTCTCATTCTATAAATCATTCCCAGAACTCAGGATTGGCTACCAATAAGGAACTAAGTTGTGCATCGATGGACAAGCTAATTTCAAGCAGATGCAACTTGCAACATGTGCCGGATTCTTATGTGCTGCCTCCAGAAAGCAGACCTGGGGTGGAAGAATTTGCGCTCTGCGAAGTCATTCCAGTAATCGACCTAGGACAAGACCGAGCAGAAAATGTCCAGCAAGTTCTGAAGGCGGGCCAAGAGTTTGGCTTCTTTCAGGTTTTGCAAAGCATTGCTTCTGCCCAACATATTTTTTATGGTATATAGGATCAAGGTTATCAACATGCAAAAAAACCTGCATTTTCGCCTCCCTAGGAACGTTTTCAGTACTGCAGTAGTATAAAATCAATCATCTTAGCTCGCCGGAAAGAATCTTCTTCTTGAAAAGAGTCAAACAGAGTAACAAGTGCTTTCAATGCGGCGCCAAAAATCAGGTTTTGGAAATAGATAGTCTAATGGCGCACCAGCACTAATGAATTTACTCTGAATGCGATTTGCAAATGCTAAAGAGAGATAAATGTGCCGTTTCGTGTCAACTGCAGTTGACAAATCATGGTGTTTCAAAGAAGCTAATGATTGATGTGTTGGAGGTGGCGGAGGAGTTCTTCGAGCTGCCGATTGAGGACAAGGCGAGCGTCTACTCTGAAGACCCAAAGTGGAGCTGCAGGTTGTACACGAGCATCGACTATGACAAAGAGAAGGTGCACTTCTGGAGAGAGTCTGCGACACCCTTGTCATCCTGTGGACGAACACGTTCAATGCTGGCCCGAGAAGCCTGCTCGTTATAGGTATCTTTTGCTTGAGTTTCCATGTATTATAGACGTACATGCGTTCCAGACCAGCTGAATAGCTGCGTTTATCGACAGCAGATCGACTCAACAGACTCTTCTTGAGGCACTTACTATCCATGAATACCTCATTTTAGCACTTAGTATCTGCGGTCCATGCCTTTTTACTTGTTTCTTTCCCTTACTAGACTCAACTCCGTCCTGTCATTAGGACAGGACATGTTGGTTCCAACCAATTTGATTGTATTGTGATTGATAAAACAAATCACAATTCCCAATAGGGGAACCAACTATGCACGAATTGCTATTTCAGCACGTATCAGTAAGGATTAGGCATCACAGACTTGTCGAATTGCACATGTTGAACTTCACTAGAGACCCGTAGTAATTTTAAAAGCCCATGCAAGCAAAGGGGCTCTCGGGATCACCTTCCACTCACTTTTAATCTGCTTATGCATTGCAGAGAGCTCTTGGGAAAGTACTCAGTCGAAGTGAGAAAGTTGAGTATGTTGCTGCTGGAATTGATTGGGGAAGGTTTGGGACTAGAGCCGGGATTCTTCGAGCGGGGTGAGTTGAATCGAGTTCAGCTAATGGCTCTCAACTGCTATCCTCCTTGTCCCAATCCAAGTTTGACCCTCGGATTGCCACGGCACGGGGATGTAAATCTCATTACCGTCCTTCTTCAAGGGCCAGTGCATGGGCTTCAAGTCCTCAATGACGAACAGTGGCTTGCCCTTCAGCCTCTTCCCGATGCCTTCGTGATCAACATAGGACTGGCTTTGCAGGTTCACCTCACACCCCTCTTGACCTGATCTAAATTCATACGATCACCCTTTTAAGACCCTCAAAAGATTCAAAATTTGTCTAAGGTTTGTCAGTTTCTGCAGATTATCAGTAATGGGAAGCTAATAAGTGCAGAGCACCGAGTGACGACGAACAGAACATCAGCACGGACAACAGTCACCACCTTCATTCATCCTTCCGGTGATTGCCCGGTTGAGCCCGCGAAAGTGATAATCAACAACCACAACCCACCGCTCTATAGATCCTTCTTGTACAAGGACTTTCTATCTACTTTCATAGTAGACACATATGAAGGAAAACCGCCCCTGAAGCGTTATACCCTTTAGAAGGAAACATCTTACAGAAAAAATGTACGAATCGTGCTGAGAATTTGTACTACATTATGCTAGCAGTGTCGGATTATCCTTTGCTGTGACTGCGCTACGTGTGAAGAAGATACTCAGCAAAGCAACGGACTATCCAACTGGGCAACCAATAAATTTCGTCCCATTGAGATACCAGGAAATTTTACCTTGTCGTATGGCCTATCGCATTTTATACCACAATGAACCGCAATCCCTTTTAACCTCTAAAGTGCGAGTGACTAGCAGATTGACTGGTGGAAATTCAAAAGAACTACACAAAACTGGTCAGATAAGTGACTCTAAGCCCTTTCTTCACCCATTATTTGCTCTCATTGATTTGTGGTGACTACCTTGTCTTCGCCAATTTACACAGCCCAGCATACTGAGAACGAACAAGAGGATACTGCGCCACTTAAGCAGCTACGGTTGAAATGAAAAAAATGAATGATAAATTTACCACAGGCAATTCAACATTTCAATGGTAAGACTAGGAGATATCAGATTAGGATAGCTCCTAGATATTAATACTTGCATCGATTGTGACCAATTCAGCATCTATAGAAACAAAGCAATCAGCGAATTGTGACCAATTCACTGATTCACAGGTAAAAAGCACAACAAAACTTTGGCTGCATATGCAGCTAAACACAATTCACCAAGGCACACCAACAAAACTGATTGTAATCAGCGAACGTCAACCAGCTCAACATCAAACGCAAGCCATGAGTTCGGCGGTATCTTCCCACCAGCACCTTGAGCACCATAACTGCATTACAGAGTTGGACGAGGATCAACAAGATGATTATTAAGAGGAGGTGAAGAATGTGTAGCAGTCTACCTTATTTACATTGTATAGAAAAGTTACTTTAAGCATTGAGCACTTAAAGTCGGATAAATACAGTATAGTAATTAGCATGCTTAGCATCCATTCTAGAGTTGCCAGAATTTACCACAAGCTAGGCTGAGAAAATGCAACAAATCAAGAACAGTGGGAAGAAAAGGAAAGAGAAAAGGAAATAATGCAACATATCAGTCATAGAAAACGTATCAAGTAAACAGAAGAAAAAATGCAATTTGCATACCCCATTGCAGGTGGAATAGTGAGCCTTCTTTTATCTCCAATGCGCATTCCTAAAAGTTGCACAAGGAAACAAATTACAAAAAGAAAAAGACAAATAAAGAAAATATGCTTAAAATTATTTTGAAAATGTTAGTCTCTCACTTACCATTAACCCCTACATCCCATCCCTTTATCACTTGTCCAATACCTGCACGGTCGACAGAATGCATTTAAAACAAATGATTGGCAAAGATTAAGTTCCAGATATCAACAGTTCATGTACCGCGACTATTACCCAATCGGAATTTAAATGGTGCTCTTCCTACATTGGAATCAAATATCTTGCCATTCTTTTTCAGTTTGCCAATGTAGTGCACACTAACCTGAAACCAAACAACACATACTCATTACTGAAACAAAACTAGACTTTCCACAAAATCAAGAGAAAAAAGCATATCTAAATGAATATTTAGGTTGAATTGAACATTTGTAAGGAATATAAACCAGGTGAATCGACAGGGGTTGCAGAGCATTACATAGTCATTACCAAAATAAAACTAAAATCTCCAACAGATCAAGATAAAAAACAAGTTTTAAAAAGGGGTTAAAATTAATTTGAACACTTTGTAAAAAGGCTTAACTAGGTGAATCAACAGGACTTGCAGCATTCAGAGTCCATTTAATGAAAAGAACATCAATGTTAATTCCTTCTTTGCATTAACAATAACAGGAAGTCCATTCACGAAACATCACTCCTCATTTTATTTTATCATTTTCAATATATGCTTTAAGGAGTGAAGAAGACATGGAAGAAAAGTAAAACAATAACCAAAACTACAAAAAGAGAACTTCAAAATATGCCACCCAAGTTCTATTGCTTTTACCACAGAATCAAAGCCAGGAAGGAGAAAAGAATTAAAAGGACGAAAATGGTTAGCCTCTTATCCAGTTCCAAGAAATTTCCTTGATAGAAGCAAAGAAGAAACCTGTTTTCCAGGAGCAGCTCTTCTGCCATCTGGTTTGCCCATTGCTAGCTCCTCAATGACTAAGCCATTCGGAAAAGTCCTGATTTGCGAGGGCTTAGCATCACCTTGTTGTTCTTTGGGCTCAACCTCGGATGCGCTCCTATCTTTCACATCTGTCATGGGTTGATTCCCGTTTGCTGCTCCTGCAGGCTCCTGGGACTTCTTTTTCTTTTTCTTCTTTTTGTTCTCTGGTTGATTTTCACTGGGTATAATGTACATTTTAGACCAAGATTACACAGATAGATTAAATAATAGGTTCATTTTAATTTTTCTATTTCCTAGATATAAGACATTGGAATTCTTAGATACACTCGGATTAGTAAAATCCTTGCTCATTTGATGGGCAACCCAATGTGAATAACAACGCCTTTTCTTTTCTTTTTTTCCAGTCAAGATAACAAATTCAGGTCTAACAAGGTCCCTAGCGTACCCAATTAACTACCCTTTTGAGAGCTATGGACACAAAACAAAACACCAAATTATCACTGTGGTGTCAATTGAAACAACCCACCTTACAGGCACTATATTCTTCCTGTTCCCCAAACCTCGGCAAATAACCAAACGATTGGAATCAAACTGCCAGATACTATAGCATTCATTACAAAAAAATTGATCTTGCAACTTTTTTTTTCCTTTTCCAATAATGACTCAATCTTTTAAATTTAAGCATATATTCACCCTATTAGCTATTGAACTTGGATCAATATGCTGAATGAAAAGGAACTAAGATTTTAAAAGAGAAGGTCCAGTCAAGATAACCCACTGGCTACTCAAAGGTTCATCATCAAGCTGGTTTCCCTCTGGCATAGCCTGATCCATATCCCCATTCTTCACCTCATGAGATTTGCTTCGGTTAATAGTTGATGAAGCAATGTTCTTGTCATCAGCATCGATACCAACTTTCCCTTCTTTATCCATTTCTTTCTGTTTTTTCTGTTTCTTTCTCTTCCTTTTCCTGCCAATGAAGTATACAAACTTAGATAATTTAAAAGAACGACAAGAAGTTAAATGTTAGCACAAGTCCCATCTAGTTCAGTCACCCCAGCTGATAAGATAATTATTGATGACACATGATGAACATATTCCAATCATGTCCAATAATGAACCTAAGAAAGGTAAAGTCCACATGTTCCACTAACAAGAATCAGGTTAGCACCATTGTTCCCAGTCAAAAACAAGAATAACCAAATACTTTACCCATCTGGTTGACTATCTTGCTCAACACATTCTGCCTCTCTCTTTTGGTTGTCAACCTGAACATCGTCAACTTTCTTTTCCGATTCCCCAGTTGTCTCCTTTTTTGGTTTTGTAACTGCTCCAGTCTTCAGGAAATCAGCATTGGCTCCATTTGAAATAGATAACGGAAAGCCATCTTCATCCTCACTTTCCACAGGCGCAATACTACTGGTATTCCTGACAACAATTTGACGTTGAGACTGAGAATCTTCTTTCGAATCACTTGGTCTATTCTTCTTTTGTTTCTTGGACAAAGGATTCCCATTGGCAGGTTTATCATCTTCTGTTATCTCCTCAATCACCACTGCAGGAATATTATCTTCACATATAAGTAGTAAAAGAAAATAATTTTAGAGCATCAGACTCTCAACCAGAGTTAACGGCAGAAAGACACCATCCCATGAAATTATAAAACAGACAACAAATCACGGATGTGACAGGAGGAATCAATGAACAGAAGATTCCCTTCTATCACAAGACAATTGAATGTTTGGAAGGGCATAAAAAGGCCTTCTGCATCAATTGATACACCAACGCAACACTCAATATACATCTATAGCCGTACACAGCAAAGCGCAGGTATAAACCAGAACATTCATGCATGCATACTGAGTTTCCGAATATAGAAAATAACTCAACTAACAAGCACATGCCAATGCACATTAACTTCCTCCAGGTTTACCAGAAGCATGCAAAAGAAAAAAAAAGGAGTAATAAAATGCATAGGTAGATGTAAAATCAAATTACAGAAAGTCACCTCCACTGTTGCGAACCCGAGGAGAAGAGGGCGCGAACATCTCATTGTCACTTGTATCAGTGTAGTCATCCTCATATTCATCCTCACTATCAAACTCCTCAGATGACTCCTCGGACCCTGTCTCCAGACCATCCTCTCCAAAACAATCACTTTAAATTTTAGTCAAGAAGAACTCAAACAGAGTTGCATCATCATGTACAGAATTATAAATTCACAAGTTCATGAGGCACTCAAAAGGATACAGTCCGCATTCATCTCCGACATCCTCATCATCCACCAGCAGGTAACCAGAAAGATGGATGCTTTTTGGGCCCATCACAGAGAAGGACACTGAATCTTCATCGTCAAATTCAAGATCCAAGGAACATGACTCAATCTTATTAGGCAACAGGGTACATAAAAATATAGGAGGCTTATCTTCCCTGAAACATTGCAATATGCTCTTCTCAGCAGATGAGCCAAGTCCCAATGTTGCCTACAATTCACACAAGAAGTACACATCCATTGAGAACAGTGATCAAAGTTCTTTGAAAAAACAAAGGTTATGCAAGGCAAAATCCAATTCTGCCTGAATTCATCGATAAAAATCTGTGTGGGTCTAAAAGGGCACATTATACTATAGCTTCCATTTCATTTTTAACAGTAAAGCCTCTCATTCCCTTTCAATAAGCAAGAGAAAGAGCAATGACAAGAAGAAGAATAACCTGCGTTACGTGAAGCCTTCCCTGTAGATTATCCTCGTGAAAAGGGTTCACTTTCTTTCCTGGTTTCACTTCAATCCCTGCAGAGAAACGTGATACTGATGTAAGAAAAGTGCAACAGAGCGGCATGAAAGTGGGGGGCAAAATGTGTAAAATCCTACTAAGCTTTCTCCACCATGAAATGCATGAGAGAAATCATTAGTGACCCAGAAAATTATCAGTCTTGTTCATGATTCAAGACCAAATGGCGGTGACATTTAAGTCCTAATTCAACAATTCCAATTTCAAATCCATAGAACTCCTGCTCTCAAACGCAAACCAGCAAGTGAAAATCTCGAACAAAAAGGAACCCAAGAACGTCTTATGGGTTAGTATCAAGAACTCCGTAGTCATCGAAATGACATCATAGATGAAAGAAGAGACGCTTACCCCAGAAACCCATTGATTCTCGAATGAAATTGGGTCGGCTCTCTCAGCGTCTCCAGGGTTTAATCCTCTTGCCGTTTTCAAAAACCCTACCGGTCCCTCTCTCGGCTATTTAAGCTTCCTCTCATGATCTGGAAGTTTCAGAGGTCCTAAACGGAATTCTGGCACAATAGGAATTTTTTTATTTGTTTACCGAAAAATGATTCATTTGAAAAGTTTATGTAACTTGAAAATAACACTTGTATCGCTTATAAATATTTTTTATTAATTAATTAATTCTCGCGACATAAAACGAAGTTTTTTCAAAATTGAAATAGTTCTAAATAATGAAATGTTTGTTATACATAAGAAAATACCTTTCAAAAATATTATTTATAGCGCTTATAAAAATGACCGAATGGAAAGTATTTTTATAGTCAATGAAAATATTTAGACATAATTATTATTTATAATAAAAATATCTTTCATCGATTAATTATTTTAAGTAACATAAATAATTATTTTTAAAAAATTATTTGTTAAGTAATTCATTATCTACGAAATAAATGAATATCATATTTTTATTTTCGACCCAAGAGCTGATCTATTCAGCCTACACTTTAGGGAGAAAACGACTGTTTTCTCTCCAACAATTTGAAAATGAAGAGAAATATTTTATGTTTTGAATGATTATAAAAAGAGAATTTACTTGTCAATTTTTTAAAATTTAAAAAAAAAAAATTCGGTATTTCATGTTAGGTGTTAAAGCCACGTCATTTTTTCTGTGTAGACAAGCCATTTGTGAGTTATCCAATTGTTGACTCGTGTTGTCAGTCAAACTGTGAAACAGACGGAGAACAATTACACGAAGCCCATAATGCGGACGAACAATCGGCGTAGGATTGACAGAAATCAGGAAGGAGAAGAGTGAAAGGTAGTTCAAACTTCCGAAAAATTATAAAATTATTAAGGATGAGCAAGTCTACCAAGCATGACGATTTGCCAACAGGCAGAACATTGATGAACACATTTAGTATGTATCAATCCCTTTATAACCATCTAAAAATGATATTGCTTGAAATAAGAACCCCATTTAAGAATTTTTTGTCATGAAAATAAACGAAGTGTTAAAGCTATTAAGAAAAAAGAATATATTAAGACTTAGAAATATTTAGATTTAAGAACATAAAATGTGATAATTTTACTAAAACCATGATTTATGACAAAAAATTCCTCGATTTCTAGTATATATTATGAAAACCATGGATGAGACAATAAAGTAATACGTTATTTTTGGACTAACGCCATTAAATATTTTAAATTGGTTCACTTATGCCACATTCCTCTTAACATTTTTCGTGTCATAAAAACTTGAAACTAACACACCCGTGTTATATTTAACCCAAATTAACATCCGTGCTAAAAAGAAACTCAAACGGGTATTCTCAATGCACATTTATTTCAAAATAGTACACTAAAATCATTTTTATCCAAAACTTTGAGATTTTTTATAACACGAAAATAAATCTAGGGTAAATGTATCACGAATATACCGATTTTGAGATTTTCAATGATACAAAGATTGTTTGAAGTAAATGTGGAACGAGTATACTAGTTTGACATTTTTGGAAGTATTAGCTTGAATTGTTTTCATTTTCTCAATAAAAGGCCTAGAGTGGACCTTGTTCAGAATAAGAGTCAGAAGTAGATATTACTTTAAATAATGACTTGAAGTGACTACGTAATTTTCAAAAAAGGACATGATTTTCCAATTAATTAGGGCATTTTCATCATTTACCTTTTTATAGTTCTTTCTTTCGTTTTTTGGTTATCCCTTTTCTCTTCATCGGTGGTTAGTAGCCGGCGATGCCTAAAAAGAGCTAGGCAAGTGTCACGGGCCGATCGATTCACTCTTGATCACTCGTAGGTTGACCCGTGCGGCCTTAAGGTTTCACCCCTAAGCAGCCTTTCACACTCGACTCACAAGACTCGTATATAGAGAGAGAAACTCTTAGAGAGAGAAGCTCCTGATTTTGTATTGCTTGTGAATGAATTACAATGAAGGGAGGAGACCCCTTTATATACAAGTACAAGAAACCGTATCCGTAGATCTCCCTTAGATCTAACGGTTGAGATGCACCTCCCCAACTACCTATATTTACTCCCAACTACCAGCTACTCGCATTTATAACGTATGCGTACAAATACGATATCGCCCTTCCCTGTGAGTATTCTAGAAGACTCGAGAATACTCTAAGTCTCGGGATATCGGTCGAGGGTCGGATGTGTCACGCCCGTCCTCAAGAACCCTCTTGTTTTGTCTTTCTCACGGGCCGTGACATTCTCCCCCACCTAATCAGGCGACGCCCTCGTCGCATCTTCGGCATGAAAGGCTTCGATCTCTTTCTTGAACTGCCAAAGACTCTCCTCGGGCTCCCAACTGGCTTCACTCTCCGGAAGACCCTTCCATTGGATCAAATATTCACGCTTGGCCGTGCAATACCTCTTCCGTATGACTCGATCCGCCAAAATGCTTTGGACTTCGATCATACGAGGTCTTTGCCCCGAGCGGCGCCCTTTGTGATTCCCTCGATCCGGGTCTTCCTCATCAACTTGGAAGGGTTTAAGCATACTTACATGGAAAACCGGATGCACCTTTAGCTTTGGTGGTAGTTCCAGCTTGTATGTGACCTTTCCAACCCGTTGTAGTACTCGAAATGGCCCTTCGTAGCGACGGATCAATCCCTTGTGCACGTCCTTGTATCGAAGAACCACGTGCAGCTTGGCCAACACTTGATCTCCCACTTGGAACTCCACGTGCCGTCGCTTCTTATCCGCCCATTTCTTCATGCGCTTGAGGCCTTGTGTAGACACGCCCGTGCCAAGTCCGTCTCTTCTTGCATGTTCTTGGCGAACTTGTACGCGGCGGACTACTCCCCCGGTAACCCGAAGCAATCGTGCTCGGGGTGTTCGGTTGTTGCCCAATTGCAACCTCGAACGGACTCTGCCCGGTCGACTCGCTCCGCCGCAGTTGTAGGAGAACCGGGCTACGTCGATCGGCCTTCGCCCAATTTACTTGCGTCGTGCTCACGTAGTGCCGGAGGTAGATCTCCAAGAGAGCATTGACCCGCTCCGTCCGACCGTCGCTTGGGGATGCAAACTTGTTGACATGTTCAGCTCCGACCCCAACAGCTTGAACAACTCGGACCAGAAACGTCCCGTGAAGCGGGGGTCCCGATCGCTCACGATCGTTTGTGGTACTCCCCAATACTTCACCACATGCTTCATAAACAGCTTGGCCGCCTCCTCGGCAATCCTTTGTTGCGACAAAGGTTGCGTATTTAGAGAACCGGTCAACCACCACCATTAGAGTCTGACACCCTTCAAACTTCGGTAGGTTGACGATGAAGTCCATGGAAATGCTTTCCAATGGACGAGTTGGGATGGGAAGGGGCTCCAACAAACCTGGCGACGATCGTTGCTCCAGCTTGTCTTGTTGGCATACCAGACAAGTCTTCACATACGCTTCCACGTCGTCGCGCATTTGAGGCCAATAATACCGATCTTCGACGAGGGCCAACGTGCGGTGGATCCCTGGATGACCCGCCCACTTCGAGTCGTGGCACTCGCGCAAGATCTCCTTCCTTAGCTTCCCATAGAAAGGCACGTACAGCCGCCTTCCCTTGGTGTAGAGGAGTTCGTCCTCACACCAGAACTGTCGAGTCTTACCTTCCTTGGCATACCCAATGAGAGCTTGAGCTCTTGGGTCGTGTGTCAACCCCTCTTTTATGCGGTTGACCCAAGGACAACTCGGCCGACTCATCGTGTGGCTCATCAGCTCCGTCTTTCGGCTCAACGCATCCGCCACGAGTTGGCCTTCCCGGCTTGTACTCCAATGCGTAGTCGAACTCCGCTAGGAAGTCCTGCCATCGAGCTTGTTTCGGACTCAACTTCTTTTGGGTCTGAAAGTAGCTCGTGGCCACATTGTCCGTCCTCACGACGAACTTTGATCCCAGGATGTAGTGTCTCCACGTCCGAAGGCAGTGCACCACCGCGGTCATCTCCTTCTCTTGGACGGTGTAACGACGCTCGGTGTCGTTCAGCTTTCGGGACTCGAACGCCACCGGATGTCCATCCTGCATGAGAACACCACCGATTGCAAAATCTGATGCGTCGGTCTCTACCTCATAGGATTTGGTGTGGTCGGGCAACGCTAACACCGGCTCCTCGGTCATGGCTCGCTTCAATCTGTCGAAGGCTCTTTGGCATCGATCCGTCCACTCCCACGCCTTTTCTTTCTTCAGCAGGTCCGTGAGTGGCACGGTGATACTCGAGTAACTCCGGATGAACCGCCGGTAATAGTTGGTGAGGCCCTAGGAATGACCTCAACGCCGGCACCTTCATCGGTGGTTCCCATTCGACGATAGATTGAATCTTCGCCTTATCCATTCGCACTCGTCCTCCTCCGACGATGTGCCCCAAGAACTTCTTCTTGGGCGAAGGCACACTTCTCGCGCTTAACGTACAGCTCGTTCTCGCGCAGAACTTGGAAGACCTGCCTTATGTGTTCGACATGCTCTCCCAACGTACGACTATATATGACAATGTCGTCTAGGTAAACCACTACAAACCTATCTAGGAAAGGGTGGAGTACCTTATTCATCATCGTGCGTAACGTAGCCGGAGCGTTGGTCAAGCCGAACGGCATTACCCGGGAACTCATAGGATCCATACCGCGTTACGCAGGCTGTCTTTGGCTCGTCCCCTTCAGCGACCCGAACTTGATAGTAGCCCGATCGGAGATCCAGCTTGGTAAACCACTGAGCTCCACCAAGTTGATCGAAGAGATCCGCGATGAGCGGGATCGGGTACTTGTTCTTCACGCCGCTTGTTCGGCGCCGTAGTCGATGCACATCCGGAGCGACCCATCGTGCTTCTTCTGAAATAGGACCGGCGCACCGAACGGGGCTTTTGACGGTCGTATGTAACCCGCGTCGAGCAGCTCCTTGAGTTGTCTCCTCAACTCTTCCAATTCGGGTGGCGCCATATGATAAGGCGCCATGGCAGGCGGTCGAGCATCAGGCACTAGCTCGATCCGGTGATCCACCTCCCTCTTGGGTGGTAGCTTCTTCAGCAGCTCCGAAGGCATGACATCCTTGAACGAGTTGAGGACTTGGGCTGCTTCTGTCGGGACTTCTTTCCCTTCACCCTTGTCATCCTCGCTTTTCAAGGCCACCAGGAAGGTCACTTCACCCTTCCTTGCTCCTTTGGTGAGTCGCATGGCCGAGATCATTCTTCGATCATGATGCGACTCACGATGGACCGGAATCACGTATTGACAGCTTCTTGTCCAACACGCATATACACTCGGCAAAGGGAATTACAACTGCATGGATTCTATCTAGGAATTTGATTCCAATGACAATATCGTAGTCGTCAAGTGGAATTACCTCTAGAGTTTCTTTGCCTCTCCATGACCCGAGTTGTAGTTCCACGTCCCTCGCAACTCCGATCGCAGGGACTTCCTTCGAGTTTACCGTCTTGAGCCAACCGGCTCCCTTCTCAACTCGCACGTTAAGTTTCTTCGCGGCTTCCTCCGAGATGAAGGTGTCGGATGCTCCCGTGTCCACTAGTGCACTCACCGTGGTCACTCCGATCTTCACATCCGCGAACATCAAGCCTTTAGGCTCCTTCGCCTTCTTGGCCTTGATTGTACGAAGGAGTCGCAGCGATCCCAATCATGCTTCCTCCCTTGGCTCCTCTTCTTTGCAAAGAGCGGCCAACTTGGCCTTGTTCGGGCAATCCCGCGCCATGTGTGGACCGTCGCAAAAGAAGCAACTATACGAGCGTACCCTCCTTTGCCCTCCTCCATTTGGCCCCGCATGAGCCCGATGAGGATGAGGACCAGCTGGTGGTGGTCTTCCTCCGGTCGGGCGGTTATATCTCCCCCGATCTCCCCCACCAGTGGCTTTGTCCCTAGGACGAGTGTCCTGTCGGGATGTGGAAGGTGACGCCTTGTACTCCACGAGTGACTCGGCTACGGTCATGGCCATAGTAAGATCTCCCACGTTGTACCGCTTCAACTCTTGCTTCGTCCATGGTTTAAGACCACCCATGAACTGGTGAAACGCTTCAACTTCATTCATCGAGGGGATTTGGAGTAGCAACTCCGAAAACCGCTTGATGTAGTCGCGCACACCACCCTTCTGCTCGAGACGCTTCAACTCGTCACGAGCTTCCTCCTCCGCATAAGCGGGAAAATAGTTTCGTCAAAACTCCTCGACAAAACCAACCCAGGTCGCGATAGGATTCTCGCACCTATCATCTGACCGACGACGCCACCACAACAATGCACTATCAGCTAAATACATCAATGCAGTGTTTACCCGTGTTTGGTCGTCGTTGATTCCCATGGCCTGGAAGTACCGCTCCATGTACCACAGAAAGTTGTCCACATCCTTGGCCACTCGTGAGCCCCGGAATTCCTTCGGCTTTGGCGTGTCCACCCGTGGACCTTGCACCGTGATCACTCCGTTCACGCGTGCAGTTTGTGCTTCAGCGAGCTTACCCGTAAGCTCCGCTATCTCCGCGCGCATGGCCGCCATTGTGGCCTCCAAGGGTTCGTACCGTTGCGCGAGTTCCTCCTGTAAGGTCCCCATCAACTCGTGGTGGAGTTCTCCCATGCCGGTCTTGAGCTCTTGCACATCCGCAAACAGCTCTTCCCTTCCGGCGTCAACTCCGTCCACGGTATGGGTCAGGTCGTCGATCGATCCTTGGACATCGGTGACGAACAACTCTAGTTTCGCCATCCGCTGTGCAAGATCCCCTGTCGGATCCCTCGAACCACCCCAGGACTTCTTCCCCTTGGCACCGCCCTTCTCGGCGTTCCGCCCACGATCAGCACCGTCACCACCCATGGTGATCGCCTCGTCAGATCGTGGGTCAGCCATTGCACTTGCACTTGGATCGCAAATCAGCTCTGATACCACTTGTCACGGGCCGATCGATTCACTCTCGATCACTCGTAGGTTGACCCGTGCGGCCTTAAGGTTTCACCCCTAAGCAGCCTTTCACACTCGACTCACAAGACTCGTATATAGAGAGAAAACTCTTAGAGAGAGAAGCTCTGGATTTTGTATTGCTTGTGAATGAATTACAATGAAGGGAGGAGACCCATTTATATACAAGTACAAGGCAAACCGTATCCGTAGATCTCCCTTAGATCTAACGGTGAAGATGCACCTCCCCAACTACCCATATTTACTCCCAACTACCAGCTACTCGCATTTATAACATATGCGTACAAATACCATATCGCCCTTCCCCAGGAGTATTCTAGAAGACTCGAGAATACTCTAAGTCTCGGGATATCGGTCGAGGGTCGGATGTGTCACGCCCGTCCTCAAGAACCCTCTTGGCTTGTCTTTCTCACGGGCCGTGACACAAGGGTCGCTCTCACCTAATTTGGTGAGGGCCGCCCTCGCTAGCCACGGGGGAGGCTAGCCCTCGCCTAGATCTTGTGAGAGTCACGGCCCTCGCCGGCGCTTGCTTGAAAGAAAAGAAAAGGAAAAGAGGAAAGAGATAAAAGAAAAGAATAAAATTGTCTTTCGATGAAATGCTATCGACCAACTAGAATATTTAGCTAGCCAACCAACTAAAAGTGTCCTTATTTGAAACTGTCATAATTACTTCATATCCTTATTTGAGATTGGCATGGCCTCTTCAAGCCTTTATTTGACTTAAAGTCAATTTTAGGTCATTCTTTAAGAAAATGATGACATTTCAGGTACTTATTTATAATTTTTTCACTTTACATTTATATGTAATGGAAAATTTCATTTTTTATTATAATCTGGCCATATGATACAAAATTTACATGCATTATCAAACACCATATAATGGGCCGGATTCATAATCACGTATAGGTAACATAACACAAAATCAATAATAAGATCCATGGTTTCAACTTTTGAATGTCCAAAAGAAATCCAGCTTCAACCAGTAGCCTAGAAACGGATCCAGTGTCCATCCCTACCGAGCGAGGCCCATGGAAGTGTCGGATCACGTCCGAAACATATGAGCACCCACAATCAGGGCAACTCAGCCCATGTTGCCAGAAATATCAAAGGATGACACTTGAGCACCCCACAGAGAAACAATGTAAAAGACACTCACTTATTCTTGCTAAGGGTCCGTTCGTTTCACAGAAAATTGTGACACCCTAGAATTTCATAAAACCCCTAAGAATGCCATGAGCTATAAATAGGATATTTTTGGTTAACTAAAAGGTTGTTTTCATAATATATTTAAGTTTGGGGTTTAGGCCCAAGGGTGATGGGCCTAAAATGGGCCAAGAAGGCTGGCCCATAAGCCCAAAGGGGGCTGCCATGCGAAGGAGTGAAAAGGGGGGGGGGGGGATCAGGATGCATGCCTCCCCCATGTGTCTTGTTTTTGAGGACAAGTGGCACCCATGCATTTTTAATGATGGGTAATCATGAGGGGAAAGAAAATCTAGGGGTAAAGCAACCGAATTAAGGAAAGAAAGAGGGGGAGGAGGTCGCACGGTGAGACAGAGAGAGAGGAGTGGAACCAAGAGGAAGAAAGAAGAAGAAGAGAAGGAAGAAAGGGAGAAAAGAAGGAAGAAGAAGGAGATCCGTGCTTTGCAGCCCGTTTGCCGCCGTGTGCTCGCCCTTTTTTTTTCGATCTAGAGATTAGAGAGAGATGCCTCTCCCTCCAGTTTCACGTGGCACGTTCTATGGCATTCCCTCGGATGTGGAGGTGGAATGCATGGAGCATATCTGCGTCACCATCCCTGGGCTGGTGTTTCTGAGAGTTCGGGTGCTGGTTATGTACGATGTGGGCTTGGCTGGGGGCCCCGTCATCCAGGAATTCCTGTCCGTCCACGTCCGGCGTGATGGGGTAATGCTGGGGATGCTGCCACCGCCACCGCCCGATGCACCTAGCTGGGTGTGATGGCCCGTGAGAAGGAGAGAGAGAGACGTCACTTTTTGGAGAAGGAGCCGACACTTGTAGATGGAAGGTCTTTCACGTTTCGTTATAGGGGGTCGATGATCTCTTTTGAGATATAGCCGAGCATAGTGAAAAGTCTTGGTTTCATTTTTGGTTATACCGACCCAAGATGTCCATCCTAAAAATGTAAATAAAAGTGGTTTGGCATTATGTTTTCTTTCAATGTGTAGTTGGTGTAAATTGTACCATCGCTAAGAGAAGTGGAGGGATGGTGAGACTCTCCTCTAATTTTCGTTATGAGCTGCGCTAATCCCTATATTTTCAATATATATATATACCTATAAGCCTCGGTCCTTTACAACCCCCCTTTTTACTAAAAACAAGTAAATAGTAATTGCAATGGATAGAACGCTTAATATTTGTGGCAACCCTATCAGGTTTGGGGGTGCCACAAAAATAATTTCCGGGAAAAGGTTTTCAGGATTTTCCGACGTTCGTTTTATGGAAAATGAATTCCTTTGAGGAAAATGTTTTCCATCAAAGGAAAAAAGTCTTCTAAAGTAGGGGAAAATGTTTTCCACTTTTAAAAAGTAGAAAACATTTTCCTCACTTGATCTCTCTTATCTCACACCTCTACAAATCTTGACTTCCTCCTCCCCCTTTCTTTTTATTTTTTTATTTTTTCATTTGATTTTTTTTTTAATTTTCTTTTTCTTTTTTTTTAATTCGAATTATTTTTAATTTCCTTTTTCTTTCCTTTTTTTTTTTTGTTTCCCATATTCTTCTTTCTTGGCTAGTCGTCAGACCAAGTGAACCTCAAGCTTGTCAATCTCAAACTTGCGCTCGTCGATTTGGCAAGTCTCGAGCTTGACACTTGCACTCGCCAATCTGGGGAGTATAAAATATTTTCCTTACCTAACATCGGAAAATAGTTTCTGAAACATTTTTAGGTTTTAGCCAAACACTAGAAAATATTGTCATTTTCCTGGAAAATGACAATATTTTCCGGTGTTCGGCTAAAACCTGAAAATGTTTCGAGAACATTTTCTGGTGTTCAGGTAAAACTTGAAAATGTTTCGGAAAATGTTTTTCGGTGTTCGGTAAGAAAAGTATTTTCTAACCCTTTGTTTGGGAATAGTTTGCCTCAGGCCATTGGTGTTCAACTCAAAATGAACCCACTTGGCAAAATTATTCTGAAAACCAAACAACTAAACTTGGATTCATGTTTCGCATCTATTGCCATTTAAAATAGCGTTTTTTGTCAAATAAACACTTGCAAATTGACTCTTGCTTCTGCAGCATTCAGTCAACCAATATCTAGAGCCGCTCAATTCTTGCACAGTGCAAAGACTGGTATTTTAAGGCCGCAGAAGCTCGAAGTCCTTCCTGGATACAATCTCACAAGTCCAAGATAACATCTTGCTACTGAAAAATTCTACATCCATATATCCCAATACAACATGTCAACATTGCCGCATAGCCCGCCCTCCACTACAGTTTCCTTCAATCAAGAAATAGTTCTACCCATCATCTAAAATCTGAGTAACTACGAACAACTCCTGCGGCGTAAAGGCATAATTTTGACTACCCTCCTGTCCTAACATTTGAAGCTCCAATGTCAAATTATCAAATTTCAAACTTGCTGCCCAAACATGTTACAACATCTGAATCTGACCTAACACTTCAAAGCAAGAACTGAACAAATCGTCAACGCCTCTCCAGACACATCACAAAGCAAACACTCGACAAATTCCATCTATATTGGAACACATAATCATCCATAACTAATGTGATAACTGTCATAACCGTTGCAGCTGCACCCGTTACCACCGCTTGAATTTTGTTATCCATCTATATTAGAACACATTAATCATTAAACACAAAATGCATGTGAAATGCAAGAAGGGCAATACTAGAAGAGTAAAAAAAATAGGATGGCAAATGATAATATGCTCAACTATTTTCAACTTGATATGAACAAAATCTATTGACATGTGAACCTCTATATACGAACAAGCAAAATAGTCTTCATTTTACACGTCTTACACCAGATCCTGAGAGGAAGGCGACAGCTACAAACTACCCATTATCCCACAAAAACAAACAAACACAGCTGAAAATGTTCTTACATCTTGAGAAGAAATCTTGAGCCAACTCAGAGGAGTCCTCTTGTAGGGCAGAGCGGAAGCTGAAATACCCTTACTGCCAAGTATCAAGAAAACCCACAAAGGAGGGACAATTAGAAACAAAAACAGAGTTAGCAAAACTTGCTTATGGAATGCAAACACAAGAGCACGTACTGAAAATAAAGGCAAAAAGTAAGCATTCAAAAATCCTACAAACCAAATGGGACTGAAAACAAAAAGTCGAAAAGTAAGTCAAGAAAGAGACTCGGTGGATGTCTTTTCTTTTGTCAACAAGGAATGTGATCAATATCACCAAATTTCAGTCTCTTCAGACAATAAAAACAGCAACCAGGCCACTCATATGGCTAATAGTCGAAAAGTAAGTCAAGAAAGACTCGATGGATATCTTTTCTTTTGTCAACAAGGAAGGTGATCAATATCACCAGATTTCAGTCTCTTCAAACAATAAAAACAGCAACCAGGCCACTCATATGGCTAATAGTCGAAAAGTTGATATTTCGAATGCTATAATCACCTTTCGTTGGTTAAAAAAGAGCTACGCTCAAACTTCCAGTGGGTAGCCATAGTGAAAAGAATGATCAAACAATACTAAACAAAGGTGTAGAAGAAGTGTTTATGAGTATAGAATCATGGAGCTGTAATCTCATTAAACAGCATGTGATTCCTATAACTGGCACATGCTCCGTAACTCTTATCACTCCCTAGACACACACACACAGAACACCGCTCGATCATCAACACAGCACCTATTTTTAAAGGCGAAATTTTTCGGGCAGATTGCCAAATTGCCTGAAACAAGGGCATGTAATGAAAATTGCAGCACATAGAGAAGTTATTTCTTCTCAGAGAGCATCGAATCGATTTCCAGGGGAAAGGTGATTGCCCCAGTAAAACCTCCGGCACATTCGTCGCCACGCTTAGGTAACCGACCACGAGTCCCATCATCAAGCAGCCCAAACGGCACAAAGAGAACAAGGGAGAACTAGAACTTCAAAGCTACAAAAATCAACATGATACGACAGCTAGGTCCACAATGAAGAAAGGACCATCACCAAAAAAACCAACGCATATTCACTGAAGCTCCAAGCGAATGACGAAAAGGCTGATGATCCTAGACAAAATTAGCAGACATTCGTGAACGAGAGGCATATGCATCCCGAAGACACAATCTCCTCCTGTCCAGACACCATCATCTCTGCACCTCCCGACAACACAATCTTGAAAATCCAGAAAAAACGAAAACGCATCCACTGTCCAGAGACAATCGAAACCGAGATCAAAAAATAGCACAACAGCAAAATCACATCCGCCAGTGATTCACGCAGCCGGCCGGGGGAAAACCATCCGGCGGTCAAAGCGAGAGGCGCGTACCTGGATCTCGGATATTCTTTGCTTCCGCGAGGGGAAACCATCCGAGGCGAGAGCGACTCAACAGAGTCCATTGATTGCGCGATGAGGGGATGCTCCGAAGGAGGAGATGAGATCAAAGAAACCCTAGGGAAAGAAGGGGTGCGAGAGCCATCGTAAGGGAAAATCATTTCCTCCGCGTGAGAGGCCGTGCGTCAGGGAAAATGATTTCCCCTTTTGAAAAGGGGAAATCATTTTCCACAATGTTACGAAAGGGATTTTCCGTTGACCGGAAAATATTTTCTTTGACCGTCTATTTTCTGCCCACCCGAACACCGGAAATTTCGGAAAATATTTTTCCGGAAGTTGTTTTCCGTGAAACGAACGGACCCTAAGTAAGGGAAATTTTTCATCCAATGAGCCAAAATTCAGTCGGTTTCTCACCTACAATCACATTATAACTCGAGCGTTCTTAAGGTCCTAGAGAAGGTTCCCAAAACCACCACAACACTCAAGGGCTTTCTTGTCCGTGTATTGCAGGATCAGATTGAACAAGAAAATGGATGCCCACTCTAGAAGTTCGGATCTCCTTTGCCGAAACTGAGGGGGGCCATTCTCTCCATTCGGGAAGATTTAGCAACATCAGTTTGGTGCCATATACGGGAAGCGGCGCAAAGCTGTGGTGCAAATAAATAGAAGGTGTGGATACTGCTAATTGGGTGTCGTCTCACAGGAATCATGAAAGCCCCCATGCTCCAGATCAATGAGGCCCCTTTGGGACAAGAATCGCCTCTAATGAGAACTAGTAGGAGAAAGCTGCTCATCAGGATCTCCCCTCCTCGGACAGCTTAGGCCATTACGGAAATGTGGCGGGGGAAGAATTTCAAAGGCGATCCAAGAGAGAACGAAAGTGAAATGGTGGATTCAGGAAACCTCATAGAGAAGAAAAAGGCATGGGACCCATCGGTTACAATGACCCAGCATGATTTAGAGAAGAAAGTCGTGTATACCTTGTGCCCGTTGGCTTGGGAACGTGATGATAGACTTGTAATGTCACACCCCCTTTACTCGGAGGTCGAGTTACGGGTTATTTTGCGACATTCCAGACTTTGTCACCATCCCGAGTTCATTTATCTCTTATTATTAGGTATGCGGAAAATGTGAACGTGAGATACAAACATCACTAAAATACTTTTGTATATTACATGAGTAGTGATGATTACAAGCCTATTTCACATACACAAAAGAAGCTTGGGATATCCCTGTCTTCGCTACGACGGGTACTAACCAAAATCGGGAACCCTTCTCCTATTACATAGGGCCGGCGCGCCTATCTTAGTCTAAATCCTTAGATGATTCATCCATATCACTGAGATTCAAGTTCGAGTTGTCAAACCCGCGAAGAGGCCCTATCCATATGTCCTCATACCTCCTATACTAGGCTTCAAAGTGCATTGGGACAAGCTCACCTAAGCCATTTTCTATCCATACAACGGAAGATACTTTACAAATAAGTAATATCAGTTTCTACATCTACCACGTCCATCGTAGTGGTATATATCTTTATAGGGCAACCAAAATGCACGGTAGCCATAATTCTAAGTACCTGTAAAAGGAGGTGAGCACACTATCAGTGCCAAAAGTTGTGTACGGCCCTCACTTTGGTGTCAAAAGTTTATTTTGGATCACTTAAGTGCCAAAAAGTTTGAAAAACGATCATTTTAGTGCCAACTCCAATCTGGTTGGTCGGAAATTCGACATGACACTTTTTTTATTAAAATTTTTGAAGCTAATGTGGCTCGCCGGAGAGTATAGTCAACATTTAAACAACAAAACAAAGCCGTTTGGTGTCTCTCCCCCAATTCAAAACCCTAAATCCCCAAATTAAGAGAGAGATAAGATAAGTTGCTTGAATCTTCCCTCCTCCTCCCCCTTCAACTGCCCACATCCCTCGCCTTTGCCTCCGCCGGCAATAGGCTAGTCGCCATCCTCGATGGCCCCCGTGCTCGACGGCCTCGGCTCCAACCCCGACCCCGACCCTGACGACGGCCACTTGGCGGCCAAATCGAAGGCCGTGATATGGCCAGTGCTCGGGGAGGCCGCCGAAGAGTGCCCCGCCAGCTGACGGACCAGGCTGGGTGTGACTGAGCGTGACGGGTAGCAGATGAAGCTTTTTTTGGACTACCGGCACTAATTGATAGACTCATGTATAGGACTATTTGGAAAGGAAAGAAAAAGAAAAGTCGGTTATCTTTTGATATGTAGCTAGGTATAGAAAACCACGGCAAATTTTGGTGTACCAACTGTCGATGTCTATCAAATCTATGTAAATAAAAGTGTTCAGCTTGATTTATAAAAATGTCTAATAAGTGTGCATTGTTTCTAATTTTGGGATAGGGAGATGTGATTTTACTTCCGCTATATATATTTACTGCGGAGGGACCGTTTACAAGTTATAAACCCCCAGGATTGTTAGACTTTCAGGTCAAGTAAGAGAAAGGTAAGCGAACTGTGGCGACCTAAATGGATTGGGGGCCATCCGGGGGTGCCACAGGTAACCCCGGCGAAGTGAAGGAAACGCCAAATATTGGTGGAGGGCTTCTAGATATACAATCTTCCTACCTGGTACTGTAATAACGTTGAATGAGTTTGTTAGGGCTTTCAATAGAAAGCATTTTTTTGACTATGCCAGAGATAAGAAAATAACAAAATTTGTTCAACTGGAACAAAAGGAGCTAATGGTAGACCAATATGACGCAAGATTTTCCAAACTGTCAAGGTATGCTCCTAGATTGGCAGAAGACCAAGAGGAAAAAACTAAGAGGTTTCTAAAGGGCCTGAGAACGGACATGAAGAGGCAATTGGTGCCTCTGAATCTAAGAGATTATAATGAAATTTATGAGCTGTGGAACAAGAAGTAATAAGAGAGCGATTGGAAAGCAAGGAACGAATGGAATCAAGGCGGCAAATGGCACTAAATGATACTCAACAGGGTAAGAGACCCTATCAAACCCGAGAGTTACCTTGGGACCCTAAGAAGAAGCAGAATTTTGGAAATTTCAAGAGAACCAAGAGTGGTCACGCTCCAGGTAAAGTGCCATATCAAAATAATCTCTGTCGAAGGTGTGGTAAACAACATGTGCCAGGTTCCTTCTTAGATCACCGGAAGTGTTTTGGATGCGAACGGGAGGGTGACTTCAGAAGGGACTGTCCATAGGGAGGATCGCAATTGAACGTTGATCCAACGTGACCAATGCAACAACGTGCAAGTGGGACACCTCCACAAGGAAATCCACAGAGGCCGCTAGCACAAGGACGAGTGTACGTAGTCACCCAAGAGGAAGCGGAGACTTCCAAAAACTTATCTCAGGTACGATTTCTTTAAATGATAAGAAGGCTTTTGCATTATTTGACACGGGTGCTACGCATTCTTTTGTGTCTGAAAAATATAGAAGAATGGGTAAAATAGAAACCAAATCTCTTGATATGCTTCTTCGTATTTCTATGCCATTAAAAGATGTGGTATAATTATCTACATTAGTATGCGAGAAATGTAAGATATCTATAGGTGGATGAGATCATGAAATAGACCTAGTAGTGATGGTCATGTATGCCTTTGATGTCATCATAGGAATGGATTGGCTTCATAAACAATGGGCTAGGGTGGACTATTATAGAAAGATGATTAAGTTCAACCCACTTAATCAGCCTAGCTTTGAATTTTATGAAGATCAGACAAATCCTTCAATGGCTCTTATTTCTATAGTAGGCACATGCACTTCTCGACGAAGAATGTTAAGGATTTTTGGCGGTAGTAAAAGGTCATACTAAGGAAGAAGACAAACTCGATGAAATTCGAGTGGTCTGGGAATTTTTGAATGTATTTCCTGAAGAACTACTCGAAGTACCATTGAAACGGGAAATCGAGTTTGTAATCGAATTGATACCTGGAACTAAACCCATATCAAAAGCCCCGTATAGAATGGCTTTGGTGGAACTAAAAGAGTTGAAAGTACAACTACGAGAATTACTCGATAGGGATTCATCAGGCCAAGTGCATCCTTATGGGGTGCACCGATCCTGTTTGTAAAGAAGAAGGATGGGTCATGTGACATCCTGAATTTCCACCCATCTCTGTGGCATCCTAAACTCCATGGCAACCTCTAGACACCTTACAACCTATGGAAGGGCGATGGACATATCATTGACCTATGTTGTAGTCTTTAGACCAAAGAAGTGTAATAGATTATTGGACAAGCACCTAATGGGTGAATATTTTGTCGGAAACATGTTCCATGCCCATGTGAGACCAAGGATTTATATAATGAGGAAACTATGTTTTTGACCATAAATTTTATAAGTTGGATTTTATTAATCCATGTTACAAAGTATTATAGCCATTTAAAATTGTAATATAGTACTTTGTATAAATAAGGATTAAGCTGGTTTTTAAAAGGGTTAAATTGGGTCATTTAAGCTTGGGCCTAAGATGGGCCAAAAGGCCCAACCCATAGAGCCCATGAGGGGCTGTCGATCGCACGAAGAAGAAGGTGGGGGAGACCGGTTTGCATGCCTCCCCATTTGTCCCATGAAGATAGCCAAGTGTCAAGCCATGCAAGACTAATGATGGCTAATCATGAGAGGAAAGAAATTAGAGGGGAAAAGTGGGCGGATTAAGCAAAGGAAACCAAGAGAGAGAGAGGTGGTGTCGCACGGTGGAGAGAAAGGAGAGAAAGAGAGGAAGAGAGAAAGGAAGAAAGGAAGAAGGAAGGAGGCCATGTGTGCGAGAGGAAAGGGAGGGTCCAGTCACCGCCGTCTATCGCCGCTGTATCCCGTCGTCGTGCTCGCCGTTTGGTTGCTGAGTTTACTCGGTTTGGAGGTAAGTGGGACCCCTTGATCTACTCTTGCATGCTGTGCTTAGTGTGAGTGATTGAATGGTAACATTTTCGGATGTATAGGATGTGAAAAATTGAAGTTATAAGAGTGGTGCTATAGTCTAGCGTGCTGTTCTTGAGAAAAACAGCTTGACCTTGGATGTTCTAGTGACTTGCATGCAATGTTCTAGTTGAAATTTGACTTCAACTTCTAAATGAAAGTTGTAAAGGACTTTGTGGAGTATAACATAATCAAATTTGGGACAAAAAAAAACAAGTATAAGTAGGTGAAATCGTTGTTCTTTGGAAAGACTAGATCTGGAAATTTTGGTACCGACCCTTGATGAATGCATGGACTCTAAGGCAACCTTTTTGTTGAAATTTCACTTCGATTTCTTAACAAAAGTTGTAAAGGACATCCTGAGGTATAACATATAAAATATTTAGAGAAAACAAACAAGAATAGGTAGGTGAAATCGTGGTCCTTTGGAGATGGTGAGATCTGGAATAACGGTACTAAGAATAGAGGTATTAACCGTCCATATTTATTTATCTAGGACGAATTTGATTTTGATGTCTTCATGAAATATCTATCTTATGGTCTTTGCTATCACATATTCGAATTTCATAATTTTTGAAGGTCATTTGGGTATTTAATCGGAAATGTTTCTAAAACTGTGCAATCTGATGCGTTAGGATTTTGTAAGTTGCGATGCGCGGACTATATCGTTTTATATGAGATTATTTTGGAATAGCTGCATGAAATATCTCTCTTTATGTCTTGCCTATAACATATTCAAATTCCATAATTTTTGAAGTTCATTTTCCTATTTAACCGCAAATGTTTCAAAAATTGTGCAAGCTGAAATGTTAGAATTTTAGTGCTGTGATGCATAGACTATACTGAATTTTATGAGGTCCTTTTGGTGTAGTGTTCTGCTTGAAATATCTGCCTTTATGTCTTGTCTATCACATATTCGAATTTCATAATTTATGGAGTTCATTTGGGTATTTAATTAAAATGTTTTCAAAAACTGTGCAAGCTGGATTGTGTGAATTTCAAAAGCTGTGATGCATGGACTATTTTGTTTTGTGTGAAATTCTGGTGGTGCGATGTTCTTCTTGTAATAATTGCCTCTAGAGCTTGTCTATGATGTATTAAATTCTTAGAATTTATTAGAGCCAATCACTAAATTTTAAGGAGTGTTAACTAAAAGAATGCTTTCTGTTTCTAAAATTATAGTAATAATCCCTAAGTTTGCCCATGAATTATAATGTTTTTAAATGATTGATCTTGCTGCACATGTGATGACATTTGGCATTACATATAATATTAAAAGCTAAATTTGACCTTTGTTGCCATCACATAATATGCCATGTTGACATTGTGATGTAAATGTGAAAATGAAATATGATGAATGAGAATACCGTCGGAGGTTTGAGCCGACGATGCCCCGGGAGTGTCGGGATGCCCGGAGGTGTGTGCCGGAGGTTCCTCGCGATGCCAAGTTGGGTGCGAGCGATAAAATCGTGGGATGCAATTATTCATCCCGGGAAAGAAATATGTTGTGATCCAATTGAAAGATAAAAGCTGAAATTGAATCATGCATAGTATGGTGACATGTATGCATGGCTGTTTGATGATATATATACAAGTGCATTGTGGTATATGCACATAGTATGGTGACATGTATGCATGGATGTTTGATGATATGTGTACAAGTGCATGGTGGTATATACACATAGTATGGTGACATGTATGCATGGCTGTTTGATGTTATATGTACAAGTGCATGGTGGTATATGCACATAGCATGGTGACTTATATACATGGCTGTCTTGATATAATGTGCATGGCTGAAAGGTGAGGTATGTTTAACATGTATGAACTATAGGTACTCTACCATGATATCATTGATTATTCTGATTGATGCATTGAGTAGTATAATGGATCTTTTACTGCCGAGTATTTGTACTCACCCCTTTGGGGACTAACATTTCAAATTAGAAAGATGCCTCTACCACCGGTCGCGCGCGGTGGAGGTCAATTGTGCGGAGCATATATGTGTCGCCATTCCTAGTTTGGTGTTCATTCGGGTTTGTGTGTTGGTGATGTATGACGTGGGCTTGGCTGGGGGCTCGGTCATCCAGGAGTTTTTGTCTGTCCACGTCCGTCGTCACGGAGTGATGTTGGGGATGTTGCCGCCGCCGCCGCCCGATGCACCAGAGTGGGTGTGATGGCCCGTGTGAGGAGTGGGAGCTGACACTTTTTGGGGATAGCCGACACTTGTAGATGGAGGGTTATACGTGATCGATATAGGGGGTCGAGATTTCTCTTTTGAGCTGTAGCCAAGTTTAGCTAAAAGTCTTGGCTTTTTGGTTGAACCGACCCGAGATGTCCATCGTAAAAATGTAAATAAAAGTGGCTCGGCTTTATGTTTTCCTTCAATGTGTAGTTGGTGTGCATTGTATCATCGTTATGGGAGTAGAGGGATGGTGAGACTCGTCTTCATTTTCGCTATGAGCTACGTCAAATTCTTTTCAAAAAAAAAAAAAAAAAAAACCTATGAACTACGGTTCTTCTTTAACCTCGAAACAAAGATATGTAACTGGTATTCAATAGGTAGAGCGATAGGTATCTGTGGCGACCTTAGTTGTTTTGGGGTGCCATAATCTCAATAATGTGAAATGGGCATTTCATCGACGCGCTTATGGTCCTTTTTCTTGGAGTTGGCCACTCATGAGTTAAACTGATCTATCAAGTGAAACCGTTAGGGGATATAAACGTGACAAACTTGAGAATTTGATCAAAAATAGATCTCTCGATCGTAATAAGTGGCAAGGGTCAATACAACATCCTTATAATTGAAATGTGATCGAATATAGGTTAATTCGACGGAAACACGTAATTGAATTGTGGGTGATTCCGCGTGATTGTGAAATTCACGTCGAACGGCACTAACCCGATTTTCTATCAAAATTATACTCGGTATACGTAATTGAAACCTTGCAATTTTTACGACAACCGAGAGTCATCTAAGAGTTGGAGATGTAAAAACGTGGATTGAAAATTATCGACCATGGGTCAAATGTGGTAAAATCCATAAAAGCTACCCAGTAGGTTAGGTTGTACTAAAATCGCGTCCGGTCGATCTTAACCATGAAATTGAATTTGGTTACGAGAATCAACCGTTCGAGCATGTCACGATTTCTTTTTAGCACATTGTCTTATCTTTTGGAAAAATTCCTTTGAATGCTGGATTTTTGCGGAAAATCAATTTCAGACAAATTGTAAGAGGAGAAGAAATTCGTATGGGCTGCCTTATTGTGAATTTTGGCCGCCAAAAGGGCTTTGTTTGGTGTGGAAATGAAGGAAAATTGCCATTAGAGGGCTGTTTGACAAAGTTGGGTTGAAGACTTTGAAGCACAATTTGATTGGCCAATGCTTTGACTTGATGGCTTCTTCTTCTCTCTCCAATTATCCTCCTTCTTCATGCATGCATGCCTTCTTCCCCCCCCCCCCAGCCGAACCCTTCTACTTTCTTCTTCTTCTTCTTCTTCTTCAAGTCTCCTCTGTTGTAGCTCACGTCCAGCCTTGCCGCCCACTGCTCCAGCAACCAACCACTAGAACAGCCACCAAGCCACCACTGCTCCATCGCCTACCACCACCCTCAGCAGCCTCCACCTCTAGAACTCCTCTTGTCCAACCCTCATCACCGCCACGTCTACCGTCAGCCCCATCCACGCCCGACGTCCAGCAACGCCATTCGCCTCCAGCAGGTCTGTCTAGCCACCAACCCACCCCAAGATCAGTGCGACCACCAGCAGAACCGCCACTTCCTCAAGCTGCAGCCCCGACCAGCAACCTCCTCAGAATCAAATCTCAGCTTTGGCTAAGACTTGTTGGGCCGTTTTGATGCGTGATGGGGTGAGTGATTCCAGAACGGAATATTTTTAGAGGGGAATTTTGTGATTAAGTGTATGGAGTAGTATATACAATAAAAAAACAAAAAGGAATCAGCAAAGATAGAACGATCGCCTTTCAAGGTATAAAGGCCTCACCACCAACTGAGGATGAGGATCGAGGTCTACGAAGTTCACCACCAAGGCCTAAAGCTTCCACCAACCAAGGATAAAGGACTTCGGGATAAGAGAAGCTCACCACCAAGGCCTAAAGATTCCACTAGCCAAGGATAAAGGGCTTCTTGGCTCACCACCAAGGAGTGATCTATGCTCCAAGGATAAAGAAACCAAAAGGAGTTATCCACTCTCCGAAGGAGTTCACTCAAGTAGAGGAAAGCTCACAATTTCATTCATAAAATTCCTATCTCCCATACATTGGATAGTTTTGCCCTATTTATAGGAGGATTTTAGCATTAGGAAATAATAAAAACAGACTTTAATGACCTAGGAACTTAAACCTTCGACTCTTGAACTGCATAACAATAAATACACCTAGGAACCTATGAAATGCAATTAGTAGTATGGGAACTTGCATTCTTGAACTTTTAGCTTTCTATATTCTTGAACCGTTGGCCTTCCGCATTCTTCGACCGCATTCGTAAACCTTTAGCTTTCCCAAAATTCGAGCTCATCCCTTGACCAATAACTAATTCTGTTGAAACTTCATCAATTGGTCATGCAACACGTCTAAAATGGCCTCCCATTGCTAGTTATTGATGTACCACAAAATATCGATAAGTAATTAACATTATTCATGCAAAATGATCCATCGAAGCACATAATGCCCAATTTTTTATTGCCTTGGTTATGAGTTTGTTGATGGACCTACGTTGGATGCTCCCGCATCATCCTCCCCGAGTTGTTTGAGATTTGTCCTCAAATCTAGAAAGTTTTCATCCTCTAAGTAAGGAGAAAGGTCTCCCACGTTGAACGTTGCCGAAACTCCAAATTCTCCAGGAAGGTCTACCTTGTAAGCATTGTCCCTAATTCGTTCAATAACTTTAAAGGGACCATCAGCTCTGGGCATGAGCTTGTTCTTTCGTCGAAATGGAAATCTCTCCTTCCTCAAGTGAAGCCATACAAGATCACCCGGTTGAAATTGAGTCTTCTTGCGACGTTTATTAGCTTTCTTCTTGTAAGATTCGTTGGCCTTTTCGATCTTGGATTGAATTTGCTCGTGGATCTTCTTCATCGATTCAGCTCTTTTCTTGCCATCGAAGCTTACTTGAGAGTTAGATGGAATCGGAATCAAATCAATGGGTGTGAGAGGATTAATTCCATACACAACTTCAAATGGCGATTGACTAGAAGTATAACTCGGTGATCGATTGTAAGCAAATTCAGCATGCGCAAGCTTTAAATCCCAATCTTTCAAAGATTTACTCACCATACCACGAAGAAGAGTGGTTAGAGTACGACTTGTTACCTCCGTTTGGCCATCGGTTTGTGGATGATACGCCGTGCTGAATAAGAGTCTTGTACCAAGCATTCTCTATAGAATCCTCCAGAAGTAGCTTAAGAACTTGGAATCATGATTCGACACAATGGTCTTTGGTACTCCATGAATGCGAATAATCTCTTTGAAATA
The DNA here is from genome assembly GCA_014182395.1 of Eucalyptus sp. ANBG9806169. Taxonomy (NCBI): domain Eukaryota; kingdom Viridiplantae; phylum Streptophyta; class Magnoliopsida; order Myrtales; family Myrtaceae; genus Eucalyptus; species Eucalyptus sp. ANBG9806169. Next base: position 21,543,321 of record CM024574.1, on the reverse strand, counting down.
TAATTCAGCAATATGAGATGCATCGTTGGTCTTGTGACATGGCACAAAATGAGCCATTTTAGAGAACCGATCGACGACCACCATGATAGCATCTTTTCCTCTTTGAGTTCTACGTAGAGCCACAATGAAATCCATGCTAACATCTTCCCAGGGCTGCAATGGTACTAGAAATGGAGTATACAAACCTTGATGGAAATGGCTTTTTGATCTTTGACAAGTTGCACACCTTGAGATGATAGCATGCACATCTCCACTCATCTTTGGCCAATAGAAATGCTCTTGAAGAACCTCAAGAGTTTTGTTAATACCAAAATGACCAGCTTATCCTCCACAATGCGCCTCTCGAATCAGCAATTCGCGAAAAGAACTCTTCGGCACACATAGTCGATTTCCTTTAAAAAGAAACCCATCTTGCAAAGAATATGTACGTTGAACTCCCCGCTTGCAATTTTTTATGATGGATGAGAACTCCGCATCTTCAGAATAAAGTTCTTTCATTGATTGAAATCCGAGAATCCTAGAGTCCAGAACAGCATCTGCTACAACATTTGTGTGGCCAGGTTTATATTTTGAGACAAAAGAAAAAAATTGAAGAAATTCTACCTATTTTGCTTGTCTCGAATTAAGCTTGCGCTGGCCGCTAATAAACTTAAGCTTCTCATGATCAGAATGAAGGACAAATTGCTTTGGCCTCAAATAATGACTCCAATGATCAAGAGCTCGAATAATGGCATAGAACTCTTTGTCATAAGTTGAATAATTCCTCTTGGAATCGGTTAACTTCTCGCTGAAATATGCCAATGGTTTTTGTGCTTGGACAAGAACAGCGCCAATACCAACTCCGCTTGCATCACACTGAACTTCAAATACTTTATCAAAATCAGGAAGTGCAAGAATAGGGGACTCACAAAGTTTCTGCTTGATTACCTCAAAGGCGTTATGAGCAGCCTTTGTCCATTCAAAAGCACCCTTCTTCATGCATTCAGTTACTGGAGCCATGACGGTACTAAAGTTTTTGACAAAACGTCGATAGAAAGAAACAAGGCCATGAAAACTTCTTACATCAAAAATGGACTTCGGAACCGGTCAAGTCTTCATAGCCTCCACCTTGGCTTCATCAACAGATATTCCATCTTTGGAAACCACATAACCAAGAAACACAATGCTTGGAGAGAAGAACTCACATTTCTCCATTTTAGCATATAGTTTTCGTTCTCTCAAGACATCAAAGACCTGTTTTAAAAGAGAGACATGCTCCTCCTCGTTCCTACTATAAAACAAAATACCGTCGAAATAAACAAGGACAAATTGACCAATAAAGGAACGAAGAACCTCGTTCATAAGTCTCATGAAGGTACTCGGAGCATTAGATAATCCGAATGGCATAACCAACCATTCATAAAGGCCTCCCTTGGTCTTGAAAGCCGTCTTCCATTCATCACCCTCTCGCATTCTGATTTGATGATAAACCACTCCACAGAAGAACCATATAATTCATCAAGCATATCATCAAATCTAGGTATAGGGTACCTATACTTAATGGTGATGTTGTTGATGGCCCGACTATCAACACACATCGATATGTACCATCCATCTTAGGTACAAGTAGAGCCAGAACATAAGATGGACTCATGCTTTCTCGAACGTATCCTTTGATGATAAGTTCATCGACTTGTCTTTGCAACTCCTTAGTTTCCTCTGGATTGCATCGATAAGCTGGCTTGTTTGGTAGTGGAGCACCGGGGATCAAATCGATTTGATGCTCAATACCTCTTATGGGAGGTAATCCAGGGGGCAAATACTCCGGGAACACATCTGCAAATTCTTTCAACAAGCAATGCATATTTGGATGTATGGGTCGCTCAATCACACTCTTTTTCTCAACCACAAGCAAAGCAAATACATTCTTTTGTTTGTTAATGGCTCTCTCAACCCGTTTCTCATTAGAGAACAGATTTTCCTTACAAGTGTTTCCCTCCCCAGGTTGATTATTATGTATTGAAGAAGGATTCAAGGGTAAAAGAGTAATGTATTTATGTTCCTTAGGAAAAGAGTATGTGTTTTTCCGACCATCATGCGTAGCATTTATATTAAATTGCCACGGTCTACCCAATAACAAATGGCATGCCTCCATAGGAATCACATCACAAACAACCTGATCTCGATAGTTCTTCCCAATTGAAAATGATATAAGAACTCGTTTGGTTACCTTGAGTTCATTCCCTTGATTGAGCCATTAGAGCTTGTATGGCTGATGATGTTTCATTGTTGGAAGCTTTAGCTTGTCGACAAGAGTTGTCAAAGCAACATTGGTGCAGCTCCCACCATTGATGATCGCTGAACACACCTTTCCATTAATAGTGCAATGGTTGTAAAATATATTCTCCCTTTGCTTTTTATCAGGAGAAACTTCAACATGCAATGCTCTCCGGATGATCAACAGCTCGCCATCATCGGCTTTCTCCAAAAATTCTTCTTCCTGATCAGATTCAGAAATATTTTGGTCTTGATTGCCCTCAGCCTCTTGAAGCGATGAATTGATCTCCTCAATTTCTTGAAGAGTCATAACTCTCCGATTTGGACAATTTGCTTGTAAATGCCCAAAACCATGGCACTTAAAGCATTTCCTTGCATCGCCTTCAAACTTCTTTTGGACTTCTTTGGAAGGCTCTGCAATTTTTCCCTTGCTTTTGTCTTTTGTCGACGTACTCTCGCCTTTGCTCTTCGGTTGTTTTTCGACTTTTATGGCTAACTTGCATACGTCTTCAAAGGGCCAATAAGGTTGAAGTTCAACCATATCAGCAATTTCTCGATTCATGCCGCCAAGGAAACGAGCGATACTTTGCTCACGAACTTCTGGAACTTCACTTCTCATTTTGAGTTGTTCAAACTCACGACTGTATTCTTCAACACTCATCCCTTGTTGTCTTAGGGAATTGAATTTGAGGAATAGATCTTGCTTATAGTTGTCGGGCAAGAACCTCTTCTTCATCAACTTCTTGAGTTTTTCCCAAGACTTGATTCGGCCTTTTCCTTCCCTTGCTCGTTCATGCTTTAGATTCTCCCACCACAGAGAAACATATTTGTCAGCTTTAGAATAGCAACCTTACATTTCTTCTCATCCGAATAGGACTTGAAGTCAAAAATTCGTTCGGTTTTGTGTAGCCAATCCACAAGGTCGTCCGGATTGAGATTTCCGTCAAACTCAGGGACCTCCACTTTAATGTCTCTTTCATCCTCCTTATGCCTCCCTCTTCATCTTCGTCTTCGAATTTGAGATTCAGAATCACTTGTGTGCAGAATCGCTCGGTTGTCTCCAGTGGACTCGGAATCACCATCAGAAATTTGACGAGATTCAGAATCGTCACGTCGTTGCCGTTCATTGGGACGTCTTCCTAGCTGTCCTTGTCTCGCCGGATTCTCTAGAAGATTGAGGACTCGCTCCATTTGTTGCTGAAGATTTTCGATTGCGCGATCTCGCCTTTCATTGTGCGCTTGCTCCAAAGTCAAACCTCTTGGAACTTGATCATCCATAAGGAATTTGGAATAGAAGAAACAAAGGAATCACTCAAATGAGTTGAACCTTGAGCTCTGATACCAATTTTTGATGCGTGATGGGGTGAGTGATTCCAGAACGGAATTTTTTTAGAGGGGAATTTTGTGATTAAGTGTATGGAGTAGTGTATACAGTAAAAAAAAACAAAAAGGAATCAGCAAAGATAGAACGATCGCCTTCCAAGGTATAAAGGCCTCGCCACCAACCGAGGATGAGGATCGAGATCTACGAAGTTCACCACCAAGGCCTAAAGCTTCCACCAGCCAAGGATAAAGGACTTCGGGATAGAAGAAGCTCACCACCAAGGCTTAAAGATTCCACCAGCCAAGGATAAAGGGCTTCTTGGCTCACTACCAAGGAGTGATCTATGCTCCAAGGATAAAGAAACCAAAAGGAGTTATCCACTCTCCGAAGGAGTTCACTCAAGCAGAGGAAAGCTCACAATTTCATTCATAAAATTCCTATCTCCCATACATTGGATAGTTTTGCCCTATTTATAGGAGGATTTTGGCATTAGGAAATAATAAAAACAGACTTTAATGACCTAGGAACTTAAACCTTCGACTCTTGAACTGCATAACAATAAATACACCTAGGAACTTATGAAACGCAATTAGTAGTACGGGAACTTGCATTCTTGAACTGTTGGCCTTCCGCATTCTTCGACCGCAGTCGTAAACCTTTAGCTTTCCCAAAATTCGAGCTCATCCCTTGACCAAAAACTAATTCTGTTGAAACTTCATCAATTGGTCATGCAACACGTCTAAAATGGCCTCCCATTGCTAGTTATCGACGTACCACAAAATATCGATAAGTAATTAACATTATTCATTCAAAATGATCCATCGAAGGACATAATGCCCAATTTCTTTATTACCTTGGATAAGCATTGATGGTTCTGAGTTTGTCGATGGACCTACGTTGGATGCTCCCGCATCACGTTTTCAGCCCCGGTCGGTCCTCCGTTGGCAATGCCATAGTCTCAGTATCTCACCGCCTTTACGTTTCCGTCACCATGAACCCACTGCCGTTGGATTCCGATGAGTTAACGCCCTAATCTTGGATTAGGAGGTTAATTGCACTTGATTAGCGTTAATCCTTAGTTAATGTAACTAGTTAGTTAGGTTAGTTGGTTAGGCTAGCTAGTTAGTTAGGTGGATTAGTTACCTAGGTTAGTTTGGTTAGGAGGTTAGTTAGTTAGCCTACCCATGGTTAGTTTAGTAACTTGGGTTAGTTTAATTAAATTAGATTAATTACAATTTAATTACGATTTATTTAATTAATTATAATTAGCTTAAATTGTGACGAAATAGCCGTTTTGTAGAATTTTTACGTTGATCATCGTGGTTGAATTTATTTGCACAATTGATTGCTTATTTGTGCAATTGAGTGCTTGATTGTCGTTCTGGATTATTATTGCAAAATTTGATTTTTATGGAAATACCGAGTGTCCGTTTTGAACTAGGAGTATACCAAATTTGATGGTGCAATTTAAATGTGTGACCACGCACGATTATTTTACCGAGACAATTTTAATATGAAGAAAATTTGCCAAATCCATTATTTGAAATTAAGGTATTTTAGTACAAAGCACGATATTCTTGGCCAAGTATGTGCGGGTGTGTGATCAGCTAAATACCTTGATGGGTTTATGTGGGGTAGTGAACCCATCCTGATGTGTTTACGCAAGATGATGTGTGATGGCCCAGGCGGCGGTGCGCAAGGAGGAGGGATGGCGGTGCGTCTGTGCCCCGGTCCCGGGACGTGCACAGGGAGGGGGCGCGTCTCCTTTCCCACATCGCTTAGGGGAAGTCCTAGGCTAGTTTATAAGGCTTTGGTTTTCTAACCCGTGGAATGTGTTTTAAAGCTGTGAGGGACGAATCCCCAAAAGCGGACAATATTATATAGTGGGAGGCTCAGGTCCTTACACAATACCTGATTAAGTTCGAACAACTGCATTTCTGTTCTTTTTTTGTTCCCAGAAACAAAAAAACAAGTGGTATCAAAGTTGACTCCCGACCGCGTGTGGGGCCATAGCGAGAGCATTCTGTCCCAACTGGGGGAGAGTGTGACAGCCCAGGCAGCAGCGCACGGGGAGGTGGGATAGTGGTGTGACCGCGCCTCGGTCCACGGACGTGTGCAGCGAGGGCGCATGTCTCCTATCCTACATCACTTGGGGGGAGTCCTGGGCTAGTTTATAAGGCTTAGGTTATCTAATTTGTGTAACACGTTTTAAACCCATAAAGGCCAAAGGCCCAAAACGGACAATATTATATAGTGGGAGGCTCGAGTCCTTACACAATACCTGATTAAGTTCGAACAAATGCATTTCTGTTCTTTTTTTGTTCCCAGAAAGAAAAAAACAGAATTTTTCTTCAAAAACAAAAAAGAAAGAACATAAAGAAGCAAGCCCTTGGCCATCGGAAGATCTCCAAGGCCTGATCTTGCCAAGCTTGTTGAAGACCGGTCCAATCGGACCAAATCTGTCTTCGTGCTGAATCGCCGATTCAGTCTTCCGTTGTGGTAGCTCATGGTGGCCAGATTTGTTCCTTGGAGTGCCAAATCAAGTTTCGGCAACAATCGCTTTGTTCGAGCGCAGATCCAAATTCATGAAATCGCAAAAAGTTTGGTTTATAAAGCTCAAATCCAATGAAGCGAGATCGACATATCAAATTAAGGCTAGGATTCAAGCTTTGAACTAAATAAAATACTAAGATTTATTGTTGATGAGCTTGATTTCTGCTAAGTTTGAAGTTCATTGAGATTGAACTTAATGTGATTTGAATGTGATTTGTGCTAATTTGCAATTTTCGTGCAATGGAACCTAGGTTATTGTTTGGCTTGAAAAGAGGCATTAGATGAGCTTATTTGATTTGATAGGTCGCATGCCCTAAACAGAGATCGTTTGACCCTTGAAAAACAACACGTAATCTGGTTGATTCTGCAATGTTTTTGATCCATTTTTAGTTTTGGTTTTATTCCGCCTTTTGACATTGCTATTTTTGTGTTGATTCTTGTGATCAATTTTTGAGAAAATTTTCTCCATGAGATTTGTTCCAAATTTTCTTCTGTGTAACATACTTTTTTGTTTTTGGGTTTTTCGAAAATGTTTTAGCAGGTGAAAACTGCTTAGCTTTGAGCCTAGATGAATTTGCCCTACACTAATCTGAATTGTATTTTAGTGAAAATCAGCATATAGATGAGTTCATTTAGTCTTAGGATCTTCATGAAACTTGAAATACACGTCATGTACATTCTAACAATGCATGATTTGCATTGTTTGCTCATCAATTGTTATGTTGATTGCATGTTCAAACATGTTAGAGTTGTATTCCATAACATGCATCTGTTTTGCTATTTTCATCATGGTTTGTGAAATAATAATTAGGCTTTCATATAAACGAAAATGATTGTCATTGTGTTTCTTCAAGACCAAATCTCATGTTAATGCTTCCTTCATTATTAAAAGTGTCTATTACAAGCTTCGTGTAGGCAACTCGTAATGATTGAGCATAATTTGATATGTGAACATTTTAACTCTTTCACATTATGACTTAAGGTTGGATGTTTACTTAATCATTTGTCGCATCCAATTCTTTGTTGTATGCAATTTTCATTCTGTTTGCGCATTACTTAAGGAATGCTATATTTTGGTTTGTTAACAACTTATGTGCACACTTCCACAAACATCACCTTTGGATCATCAAATTGATCTTGATTGAATCCAGACCCTTCTAGTGTGGCACCCCCGAACCCAATGGGGTCGCCACAGATACTACGCGCTCTATCCAATGCAATTACTGGTTACTTGTTTTTAGTAAAAAGGGGAGTTGTAAAGAAGGATCGAGGCTTATAGGCATATTTTTTTTTTTTTTAAAACATAGGGATTAGCGCAGCTCATAGCGAAAAGTAGAGGCGAGTCTCACCATTCCTCCACTTCTCTTAGCGACGATGTATGATGGTATAATGAAACCTGTATGAGTAGTACTAATGCATTGATGGATTTGGCACTTGACGTGGTGACCTATAAGTACACATGGCTGCCAGGAATTCCTATCCGTTCACGTCCGGCGTGACGGGGTAATGCTGGGGATGCTGCCACCACCACCGCGTGATGCACCTGGCTGGGTGTGATGGCCCGTGAGAAGGAGAGAGAGAGACGTCACTTTTTGGAGAAGGAGCCGACACTTGTAGATGGAAGGTCTTTCACATTTCGATATAGGGGGTCGATGATCTCTTTTGAGATATAACTGAGCATAGTGAAAAGTCTTGGTTTCATTTTTTGGTTATACCGACCCAATATGTCCATCCTGAAAATGTAAATAAAAGTGGTTCGGCCTTATGTTTTCCTTCAATGTGTAGTTAGTGTGCATACATACATGTTGCTATACCATGTTCATATATCATCACGCATACGTGTCACCTTGCCATGTGTATATCTCACCATGCACACACATGTTATCAAACCATATACATATATCACCATGCACACATGTTACCAAACCATATGCATATATCAGCATGCACACAATCATGCTTGCATTTCCATAAGTCTCGTTCCATACCATCATGTATACATCCTCATGAGATTCATTCAAGCCTTCATGATCGAATTCTCAGTGTGAAATAGCATCAATTTTCTTTCATAAGCAGATCATGCATCATGCCATATGCATACACCCATGCACATGATTGAATTTCAATTTTTATCTTTCACAAGGATCTCATTATTTTTCTTCCAAGGACCAATGTTTACAACCCTCATTTATCGCTTGCACCCAACCTGGTATCGCGAGGAGCCTCCGGTACACACCTCCAGGCATCCAGCGCACACCTTCGGGCATCTCGAAAACTCCCGAGGACATCCGGCACACACCTCCGGGCATCCGGCTCACACCTCCGACGGTCATCCATATTCTCATACATCTCTTTTCCAATTTCACACTTGAAATTTTCAATGCAATTTTTTTTAATTACTCCGTTGAAATCATGCAATATGCATTGGGAAAAATTGTCCTTTGATGAAATGGTTTAAATGAGATCTTTCTTTGAGATCATGGAAATTCATCATTTTCTTTGATGTCGTATGAAATGCATAAAAGCCATCACACCATTGCATGAATAATAATCCAAAGTATCATGATTCACACAATAGTTCATAGAGATCACACATCACAGCATAGAATTGGTCATGCATTCCAATATCATAAATTTCGAAATTGTACAGCTTACACAGTTTCCAAAACACAGTTCATTAAATAGGCAAATGATATTCAAAACTCACGAGATTTAAGTATGTTATAGTCAAGACATAAATAAAGATGTTTCATGCAGAACATTTCTCCAAAAGAAATTTGTACAGAAAGATATAGGTCATGCATGTCAATATTTCCATTTGCGAAACACACACCTTGCACAGTTTTCATATCCCAGTCAATTTAATATGCAAATGACCATCAAAACGCATGAAATTTAAGTATGTTGTAGTAAAGACATAGAGGAAGGACTTTCATGCAGAACATTTCTACAAACGAGATTTGTACAGAAAGATATAGGTCATGCATGTCAATATTTCCATGCCCAAAACACACACCTTGCACAGTTTTCATATCACAGTCAATATTTCCATGCCCGAAATTTAAGTATGTTGTAGTTAAGACATAGAGGAAAATGTTTCATGAAGACACCAAAGCCAAAATTTGAGTAAAACCTAACATGCAAGTCCATAGAACATCATAGGTTAAGCCTTTTTCTCAAGAACAGCCCTTTGTATTTGAGTGTTATACTTGAAACTCCCATACTTCACCTTCCCTAGCTAAAAAAAAAATCAATTTCAAGCCATCACATGCAACAAATAGAACATGCAAGAGTAGATCATGGATCCCTCTTGCCTCAAGATCGAGAAAAGGGCGAGCACACGGCGGCAAATGGGCTGCAACGCACGGATCTCCTTCTTCTTCCTCCATTTCTTCCTTTCTTCCTTCTCTTCTTCTCCTTTCTTCCTCTCGGTAACACTCTCCTCGCTCTCTCTCACCGTGCGACCTTCTCCTCCTCTCTCTTTCCTTAATCCGGTTGCTTTTCCCCCTAGATTTTCTTTCCCGTCATGATTACCCATCATTAAAAATGCATGGGTGCCACTTGTCCTAAAAAACAAGACACATGGGGGAGGCATGCATCCGGATCCGCCCCCTTTCACTCCTTCGCACGGCAGCCCCCTTTGGGCTTTATGGGCCAGCCTTCTTGGCCCATTTTAGGCCCATCACCCTTGGGCCTAAACACCAAACTTGAATATATTCTGAAAACAACCTTTTAAAATTAACGAAAAATATCCTATTTGCCACAAAGTATTAAATTACCAAGTTAGGTGGCTAAACTCTTGAAACCATGAATTCATGAGCTCCAAATTATGATGAAAGTGGCCAAAGATAGAACTTTCTTTCTGAAAGATATGTCCATTAAGGCTTGGCCATAAATCTCTTTACGAATCACCGATCAAAAGATTATAAAAAGGGTCATAACGGCGCATCCATAACCTATTTATAGCTCATGGCCTTCTTAGGGGTCTTATGAAATTCTAGGGTGCCACATCTAGGAAGTTGTAGGGCATGTTAAACCTTTTGAGTGTCGTTGGTTTCGCACAATTTGCTCATTTTAAGGCCCATTTTCTTTTTTTTTTTTTCTAAACTAGACTAGAATTCTGACCTAGGAGTAAATTCCGAACCCTATTTTCACCCATGTTTAGGCAGGATTTTACTATTTTTCTATCAATTTTTCAGTAAGGATTCTTGAGTTGGACCCTAACCGATTTGATTTCACCCTTTTATCTTCATTGTAGTGAAATTTCATGATTTTTAGACTTAGTTTGATAAGGTAAATCTCAGTTGCAATGACTAAATGTCCTGCTATTTTATCAGTTTCTTGATGCGATGATGTGCATTGTCAGCTTTTCTTAGGAAACTTTTTTCGTGAATGTTATTCCATATAATTTATGCATGCTGTCTAATATTCTGAAAGGTAGATCATCAATGGGTGCCTTTCAAATTTGCTAAGTTGACATGCTTTGTCTGAAATTTTCTGTTGTAAGTCTTTGTTGTGATTGTTTGTCTAGATTTTAGGATGGTTTGTGCATGGAATTAGGATATGTCATTTTCATGAAATTTGTTTCATATCCCTTGATCTTCATCGAAATGTCTTTGGCACATGTGATGTTTTCAACGTTCAATGCTTAGAATCTTTCAAATGCATGCGATGTCTGTTAGCACATGATATGCAATCCCCAAACTCGCCTTGGCATTCCATAGCCAAGATATTCCTTTCACATGATTTTTTATCATATTTAAAATGCTTGCAATGTCTGCGAGTGCATTATATGCGAGGCTCATACTAGTTTTGGCAATTAAATGCGTTCCATAGCCGAGACATAACTTTCTCTCAAAAACTTCAGTTTTCGTTATCGTTGGTTTAAAATTCATCTTTCAAGCACCACATGTACCACTCATGCATAAAACCATGCCATTCATTAAAAATGCGTGTGTTTGTGATCAGCTCATGCCTATTGAATAAGTGACTTGTTGATGATTAACTCAATTGATTGATTGTTTAAGAAATAAGGCTTAAAAAGGGATGCCTATGTGTTTAATTCATGCCAATGCTGTAGATTTTAGTTGTATGCTAGGTGTGATGCTTGATATCGAGGGTAGATCTTGGGAAAAACCTGAAGTTGTCCATTCCTTGAAATAGAATTCGATGAATATGACCATCCACGCATGATCACTTAGTGCTAAACGATCCCAAAAAAAGTAAAACAAAATTCATTGACATCTTAGGTAACATGACATGCTGTTACGTACCCAAAGGGCACTCATAGAAATTTCAGCGTAACCAAGTTCTCGAACCTTGATATCTAGTTTGATAGAAATCGAGGGATGACTCTTGACCCTCAATTGGGTTTCTAGCTAACCTCCAAAAAGGAGGCTAGTGGCGACTCCCGTCTTATTTTCTAGGTTGTCTTAAACAACTGAATCGTTTAATAAATCCATTTTGAGGGGTATGAACCCTAAGAAAAGGTTCATGATCATGATTTAGCATACTCCAGATGGTGAAGTTAACAGATGAAGTGATGCCATCTTTAGCGGATGCACATCTTGAGGAGACTATCAAATAACATTGAGCTCACCTGTACATCTTGTTTCCTTTCAACCTTAAAATTGTTGATCACAATGTTGACATAGAGCTCACAACCATGTGCGAGGGAACTCACAAATGGTTCGTCCCAAAAAATGAGATGATGACACCTTTATAGATACAAACTGTGAGGAAACTTCCGACCTTATCGAAAGTCGATCCCTGAATCACGATGGTGAAGACATTGGGTTAGGCAAGGCTTTCCCAAGTTTCACCACTCTCTTCATTTTGGTGAAAATCAGATCTCTCTCTCGACATCTGACGATCCATGAAGAGTCTTTGGGAGCTATATCGCGCAAAAGGATCAAATGATGTGATAGAGCTTGTCATAAACTACATCAGTAAGAAGTGCACTACCCTCGAGGTCTTATATCCCAAGGTGGAGAAGGCATGGGTATTACATTGCTTGAAATAGTATATTCTTCACCACCGTATCCTGCTAGTAACCGAGAATGACCCAATCAAGAACCTTTCGAAGAATTTTGGACTGGTTGGAAGCTTGCCAAATGTCAAATACTACTCATTGAGTTCGATATTCGGAGCGTGGCATACAAGGCTGTCAAAGGTTGGTCCATAGTTGATAGTTAGCTGAAAATCCAGAGAAATCTAATGACTGAGATGAAATCGATGAACGAATCAACCTGGTCTCACATGATAAGTGGACCATATCTTTTGATGGTGTTGTTAACCTTTCTAGTACTCCAACATTATCCATTGGTTGATGAATAAATCAACCCTTCTGGCACTGGGGTAGTTCTAAAATCCCCAACCGGCCAACATTATCCATTGGTCGCGAAATCAATATTTCCTTGCGCCAACAATATCTTTGAATATGAAACTTGTATCATTGGTCTATTGCGGGCCATCAATATGAAAATCAAAGTACTCCAATTTGATGGCAATTCCACACTCATCATCCTCCAAATAGAAAGCGAAAGGCAGACACGAGACGTGAAGCTGATTCCTTACCATGAGTATGTTAAGGACTTGGTCAAGGAGTTCAATGAAATCTCCTTTGATTACTTGCTCACATCTCAAAATCAATTTGTTGATGCTTCGCCAACAAGTGGATGTATTGAAAAAGCCTGCTTACTGCATGATAATTGACGAAGAGCTAGATGGTCAACCATGGTATTACGATATCTTGAATTACCTCTTAGAGACTAAATTTTCCGAGGAAAGTCAAGCAAATAATCGAAAATACAAGATAAAATTAACGTCCAAATTCTTCTTTAGTGGAAAAGCCCTTTATAAGAGGTCTTTTGATTCAGTCCCATTGAAGTGCGTTGATGCACACAAGGCCAAATTATTGATGAAAGAGATATACGAAGGAGAATGTGGTCCTCACATGAATAGTCGTTTCCTAGCAAGAAAAATCACAAGGCTAAGTTACCATTGGTTAATCATGGAAGCGGAGTGCATTTAACATGTGAGGTACCATCACTAATGTCAAGTCTATGAAGATAAAATCAATTCTCTCCTAACGAGTTACACCAAATGTCCAAGTTATCTTGGCGGCCATTGATTACTTCACTAAGTGAATTGAAGCCAATTCCTATGCCCACGTTATTGTCAAAGGCATGGCAAAATTCATCCGTCGTGATTAAAGGTGGCAAAATGGGTCATGGATCCATTTTGTGACACATATTTTTCACTACGGGTCGTATATCGGTTATGAATCATGTAATGGGCCCATTACAGTCTGACCCATTTTAAGTTCAATTCTAATGTGGGTGAAAATGGGTCACACGATGTGACCCATTTTCGACCCATTTTCAAAAGCTAAAGGCTAAAGCTGTGAAGCGAGTCGCGAGTCGCCAGTCTCGCGACACTGCCCTTCGTCTTTGACAAACTCTTCGTGACCATTGACTTCGTCAATGACCCATTTCGAACCACCTCCGCCACTCGCTGCCTCTGCCACTTGCCTCCGCCACTCGCCGCCGCGGCTAGCCTCCAAGTCGCTTCCGCCGCCGGCCTCTGGCTCTGAGGCTCGCCTTCACCGCTCCCTCGAAGGTCAATGAGCTCTGTCACCCTCCTCCTCGGCTTGCCTCCGAGTCGCCTCCGCCACTCCCTCGAAGGTCGACGAGCTTCATCACCCACCTCCGCCGCTCGCCTCCGTGGCTCTACCATGAAATTGGAGGTGTCCGGGCCAATGCCCTGCGGTTTGGCCTCCAAGGCGTCAAGAGCGAGATCGTCGGATCTCCCCCTCCAGAATCCGCCTAGCAATTGGTAACCTCTTTTTTTTTTCTCCCTTTCCGTTTGTAGTTCCGCTATTTTGGATCAACATGTCATTTTTTGCGAACTGCTTGGATAAAGAGGGAAACTTGGTGTTGGTCGGGTTCTTGTGGGCATGGGAAGTGAAATTGGTGAAGTGGGCGTGGTGCTTGTTGTAGGTTAGGCGCAGGGGAGAATTTCTCCTCAGTTGCCCCTGTGCCCTTGGGTTGGCAACACCTACTACTGTGATGGTGGCAACAGGGTTTGGTGCCAACAATGGGGTGTTGATAAAAGGCGGAGAGGCTTCGGAGAGAAGAAGGCTTCGGAGATGCTTTCTAAAACATTTGAAAAATTACTATCACCTATAGAATATCACCAATCATGGATGCATAAAATATGGTTTCGGCATAAATTAGGCATGCATGTTATATTAGGCATATCGCTGCCTTCAAACATGATACCTAACTGCTGTGCTAAGATAAAGCTTATTTAGATTCTTGTTTAGCCATGTGGTAAAGCTGACTTCAAACAGAGACTTTCGACTGCCCAAGCTCAAACTGCAGAACTCCGCTTGCATTGCCTTCTTTGAAAATGTTGGCTGTAATTTAAAAGATTCGTTTTATGCTGATATTCTTGACTTCTTTTTCAACATTGCATTGAAATTGTTTTTGTTACTTATCTCGACTAGGCTAGCAGTGAACAGCCTCTAGGGAAAGCAATTGTGGAGCATGCACGCCATTTCCACTTCTTCGATGATCCTTCCGAAACTGATGATGCTACAAACTCCAAGGAGTCAATGAATTCTGGATGGCTCCAGGATGTCACTGAGTTTTCTGCTCTTCCAAGAAGGGGAATTCAGTGCTTTATTGAAGGGCAGCGAGTGCTGGTGTGTTTCCTGAAATGAAGATCTAAAAGTTTTGCTGCTTTACTCAATAATATGCCTCTGACCCAAAAAAAAAAAAAAAAAGAAACAGAAAACTCAATAGTATTCCTTTCGATAGCTTGTTAATATGCTTGTTAGACATGCAACTTTGACAGGTTGGTAATCGGAAGCTGTTGGCTGAAAGTGGAATTGCCATTCCAACTCATGTGGACAATTTTGTTGTAGAGCTTGAAGAAAGTGCCAAAACAAGCATTCTTGTTGCATATGGTGATGCCTTGATTGGTGTTTTAGGGGTTGCAGATCCTCTGAAAAGGGAAGCGGCTGTAGTTGTAGAAGGCCTCCAGAAGATGGGTGTTAGTCCTGTAATGGTGACAGGGGATAACTGGAGGACAGCTTGGGCTGTTGCCAGGGAGGTGCGCACCGCCTACTATATCCAATGTTTTAAAATGCGTTTGCATGAGTTTGCAGAGTTAGTGGATTCCATTGATATACATATAACTTCTTCTCACTTTCTCTTGCAGCTCAATATGTGCATGTATTTTGGCTCAAACTCTCAAAGCATTCAAGAGATTTGACATGGATAATTTGGCCTTATGCTATTTATTTACAGGCATATGCTGTCAATTTGCTGTGTAACTGTTACAATGACACTTGTTTTACTTAGCCTTCTCCCTTGTCCCAAAAATATGTTTTTGTGTAGCTGCAACATGGCATTATGCAATGCCATCTCAATATTAAAGTTTTGTTTGATGAATTCCATATTGGAACTGGTATGTTAGGAATGTCCTTGCTGGTCAAAGTTTTGGTTTGGTGCCCTTCAACATGCAAAAGATTCAACATCCTTTTGGGCATTTTGAAGCTGGATTTACTCCACTTGGTCAGATGCCGAGGCCTCAAGCTTCACTTAACTATATCCCTCCTTCTGGTGCTGTTATGAACTCTTTTGGAGTGATGGGATTGAATCAAAATACAAATAATGCTGGGTAGATGTAGTGGCCTACTGCTGCAATGATGTATGCACACTCATATAATCAACTCCGGCATGGTGTTTTCCAGGTGAAAATATCCTGTTACTCTATCTATTTTAGTAGCCATGTGAAGGGAAGCTTAACTGCAATGAATTTATTGTTTCATAGTTATATAATCAGATTGAGTTTGTTTTTCAGAGCTTTATCTTTATTTTTTTGGGTTCTCTTGGCAATCTTTCATTCCCTGCATTGACGCTGTTCAATGTCATACTTGTCACTTGGGTAAGTTGGAGATTTTTATGTTGTTGCCTGAATTTGCGTTTGAACCAAGTCTTTTGCTGCATTGGCCAGAAGCTGTCTTACTCCCTTTTCTCTTATGTGGCCAACCATTCAATTTTTACCAAGGCGTGTTTTCCCTCCCGT
Organism: Eucalyptus sp. ANBG9806169; assembly: GCA_014182395.1. Classification (NCBI taxonomy): domain Eukaryota; kingdom Viridiplantae; phylum Streptophyta; class Magnoliopsida; order Myrtales; family Myrtaceae; genus Eucalyptus; species Eucalyptus sp. ANBG9806169. The sequence goes on along the minus strand of CM024574.1, from coordinate 21,527,093 downwards.
TGTTTATCATGTATTCCCCCTTATTTTGCAGGCCCCAGTCTGTCAGCAGCCACTGAGGAGATTCCCCAAGAGGAGATTCTTTGCTGGTTTAGCTTTTTGTTGTAATTGAAGGTGGATAAAGCAGGGGCGACTGTGCTATTTGAGGAGCCAACCAAGGGGAGCAACAGTGTGTGGGAGTGGTGGTGAGTCCAGTTCGTCTTGCCAGCCTTGGCGAATTCGAGAGTCCTCAGTTTGTCGCGGACAAGCTCATACAAGCTGAAAAGCGCAAAGTAGGTGCAGCTTCAATCGATATCTTGTTTTGTGGCAATCGATTATTGTGTCTTGGAGCTGTCTTATTGAGGGGAATTGAAGTGAAGTATCTTTTTGCAGTGCTGAAGAATTATTCCTTCGTATGCATGGTTGACAGTATGAATTTCTTACTCAAAAGGCTTGAAATGTTAGCTTCATATCTTAATCAAGATGATAAACTCATTTGTGAGTAAACAATTTGACCTCAATAGTATGCTCACTTTAAATAAAAGAAGCATGTGCATATAGTCTAATTCTTCATAAATATTTTAATTTATAGGTTTTTTTAAGAAATATTATTTTATTTACAATTTTTTAATTTAACTTGAGGTTTTTATCCAATTAGCAAATAACTTAAAGTGAGTACGGGTTTTTTTTAGAATATTAATAGGTTTTAGCAATATGGGTCAGGTCGGGTATGGGTTGAATATGGGTCAGGTCGGGTATGGGTTGAATTTGGGTCAGGTCGGGTATGGGTCATTATATTTATATTACAAGAATATGGGTCGAAACGGGTTAAATGGGTCGAATATGGGTCAACCCATTTTCGACCCGACCCATAGCCAACCCGACCCACCCATTTGCCACCTCTAGTCATGATATTATAACTCAATATAGAGTGCCCGAGGTGATCATTAACGACAATGGATCAAATTTGAATAACACAGTGGTGGAAGAATTACTCAAGGAGTTTTATATTTGTCACTTGAATTCTTCTCTTTACCGCCCGCAAATGAATAGAGCTGTGGAAGAGGCAAACAAGAATATTAGGAAGATCCTGGCCAAGATAGCTTGAAAACCATCGTGACTAGCACGAATGGCTGCCATACACATTGATGACTTACTGAGCTTTATTTTCTATTTTGACTGGGCCAATACCATTCTGAATGGTATATGGGAGGAAGTTGCATTACGCATAAAAGTGGAGATTCCTTCATTGAGGGTACTATTTGATGCGGCAGCATCCAACGTCGGGCCATCGACCAAGTCAGAACCATCGATGCTTACCAAGCCAAAAAAGAAATTGGGCATTATGTACTTCGATGGATCATTTCGAATGAATAATATTAATTACTTATCAATATTTGGTGGTATGTCGATAACTAGCAATGGGATGCCATTTTAGACGTCTTGCATGACCAACAGATGAACTTACAGGAGGATTAATTTCTGGTAAATGGAGGAGCACGAATTTTGAGAATGCGGAAAGCTAAAAGTTCAAGAATGCAAGTTCCGTACTACTAATTGCATTTCATAAGTTCTTAGGTGTATTTATTGTTATACAGTTCAAGAGTCGAAAGTTTAAGTTCATAGGTCATTAAAGTCTGTTTTTAATATTTCATAATGCCAAAATCCTCCTATAAACAGGGAAAAGAATCCAATGTATGGGAGATACGAATTTTATGAATGAAATGGTGAGCTTTCCTCTACTTGAGTGAACTACTTCGGAGAGTGGATACGAATTCTCAAAATTCTTTATCCTTGGAGCGTAGATCGCTCCTTGGTGGTGAGCCAAGAAGCCTTTTCTCCTAGGCTGGTGGAATCTTTAGGCCTTTGTGGTGAGCTTCTCCTATCCCGAAGTCCTTGGCTAGTGGAAGCTTTACGCCTTGTTGGTGAACTTCGTGGATCTCGATCATCATCCTCGGTTAGTGGCGTGGTCTTTAAACCTTGGAAGGAGATCGCTCTATGTTTGCTTATTCCTTTTTGTTTCTTTACCAGATACACTACTTCATACACTTAACCACAAAATTTCCCTAAAAAAATTCCGTTCTAGACTCACTCACCCCATCACTCTCACAAGTCAAGAGTGCCAAATGGATTAAGTACAAATTTGAACAACTCAATATGATTGATGAGAAAAGGGTAAAAACCCTATGTCATAGATAAAGCTACTAGTAACCAAGTCCTTCAACTGCAAGGTCCTACCAAAATACTTTGAGATCGACAATCTTATCCTAAGAAAGGTCCTGCCTATCATTTCAAACCCTGATGCTTGTAGAAATGGATGGTCGAAGATTGCCAAAGGCTGTAATTGCTGAGACTGCCAAGAAGTACTATCCATAAATACAGTGAAAAGGCCTAAAAGAGCCGCTTTTGGACTGAGTTCGAGCCACTTTAGGATACATATTGCATTTGCATGTTTGTTCATCTTGTAGGTACCAAAGGATCTCCAAGGAAGACTTTATTTATCCTCAGCAAATCAACCTCAAAAAAAGAAAAACACCAAAGTTAATTAGTTTTGTCCAAATTTTTTCAATTCTTTGTTTTCAAAGTCTTCCCCATGAAAGTCAAGGGAACATGTCTTTTGAAAAACATTCTTCATATCTTATTTCCCCATGGAGAGTAATTTAACCAATTGAAGTCAAGGAAACTCGAAAGGATTGTTAAGTATGCCAACTAGTAGTGCTAAAAGTGATGAGGAACAAGCCTTTAACTAAACACTTCCTTACACACACTTTGAGAGAGAAGTGAGTAAAAAGAACCTTGTCTTAGGGCATAAGATTAATTCACAGTGGATATATAGATTGAAATGATAAAGGCATTTTCTTTTTCAATTGAAAACCCTATTCATAAATTTTGCAACCACTTTCAGTCAAAGTGAAAATTATGGAATGAAAGATCAAGAAAGATTTTATTGCTTTCACTTGCATATCTTCTTGCGTTATCTTTACGTTAATTTTTATGGAAACTCACAGCATTTGAAGTGACAAAGAGCATTACGTTTATTACCCAAATACAATTATCCTTTACTTAGTCAATTTGACCCTTATGTGATTCTTTTCGAAACCCTTAGTGGTCATTACCAACCCACACCAGGATAAAACATGTAATTTACCAACAAAAATTGAAAATGTTGGTCACATTTGTACAAGCACTCGAAAGAAATAAGTAATTGAATTGCGGGTGATTCTGCGTGATTGCGAAATTCGTGTCGAATGGCAATAATCCAATTTTCTTTCGAAATTATACTCGGAGATGCATAAACGTGGATCGAAAATTATCAACCACAGGTCAAACACACTAAAAACCCTAAATGCTGCCCGTTAGGTTAGGTTGTACTAAAATTGAGTTCAGTCGATTTTAACCACGAAATTAAATTCGATTTTGGGAGTCAAAGATCTAGCGTGTCACGATTTATTTTTAGGACCTCGTCTCATCTTTCCGAGAAATTCCGTCGAGCCCGGAAAATTGTGGAAAAATGAATTTCAGCAAAATGAAATGGAAGAAATTCGGATGGGAATCTTCAAGGCTTAATTTGGCCAGTAAATTGAATTGCGACTGGAGGATGCCTTGACAAAGACGGGCTGAAGACTTTGTGGCCGTTGCCTTGACTCCCATGTCTCTCTCTCCCCATCCCTATCTTCTCTCCCTCTTTGTGCGCAAACAACCCCCCTGGCTGAACACCGCTTTTGCTTATTTTCCATTTTCTCTTCTTCAATTCCTTTCCACTTCCATTGCCGCACCACTTCCATTCTTATCGCCAGCTCACCTCACGCCAGGACTCAAGCCCGCCATTACGATCCCAGTTCCACCAGCTAGTGATGCCAATGCCACCAGCCTAGCGACAGTAGGCGCCCCTCCCTACAGTTGGTCCAACGTCCACTCGCCCTTAGTCACTGTGCCGACTTCCTCACTGCTCGTCCAATTGTTCCGTTCCAGCCAGCAGCCGCAGCCCACAACCATCCCTATCCGCGTACCTCAGCCGTCAGCCACCTTCCAACAACCCCACAAACTGCCCAACCAGCAGCCTTCCACAGAACAAAAATTGAGCCAACCAAATCGTGCGCCTTATGGGCTGTTTTCAGCCACGGTCGGTCCTCTATTGGCGACACCGTAGTCTTGGGACGTCACCTCCTGCACGTTGGTGTCGCCGTCGCCATGAAGCCTCTGCCGTTGGATTCTGATGAGTTAACTCCTCAATGACAGAATAGGAGGTTTATTGCACTTTGTAACTTAGTTAGTTTTAACGCTTAATTAGTGTAATTAGTTAGTTAGGTTAGCTGGTTTGGCTGCTATTTAGTTAGGTGGACTAGTTACCGGGTGTCGATTTTTGAGGCCAAACTTTCAAATTCATGGAATTTTGAACTGAGAGCAGACCAAATTTGATGGTGCGATTTAAATGCGTGACCAAGCACGATAATTTTACCAGGAAATATTTAATATGAAGAAAATTGAGGTATTTGAGTTGAAAGCACGATGTTCTTGGGCAAGTATGTGTTGTTGTATGATCACGTAAATACCCTAATGCATTTACATGGAGGAGTGAACCCGTCCTGATGCATTTACGTGTGACAATATCGATTAAGTTTGGATGCCCCACGTCGACGGATACTGGTTGCGTTGGAGGCCGAGCTGATCCTCCTTTATCGAATGCCGCCTTGATGCATTTACGCGGGACGATAACGTGCTCGATGGCGTGAGAAAACGCTCGGTTATGCCAGATCACCGCCTACTGTTGAGTTGGCCGTGGCCAATGGGTCGTAAGACTGGAACATGCCAAAATGGTTGTAATAGCTACGCCTGATTATGGGACAAAATTGTGTGGCACGATATGGGACGTGTCATAACGGTTTAGCATTATAATCGGGACCCTTGTGATTGTTTGAGAACGAAATGAGGCAATGTGTAGGGACGTGCCGAGGTGAGGTAAGTTCGTTTGTGACGCTTTTTTAGCCTACATCTAGGTGGATTTACTTCGTAATCGGGGTTTTGGGTTTTGACCCACTAAGATTTTCTTTCACCCCGTCATGATTAACCCTTTTCCAAGTCCTTAGTATGGAGTACGAGTCCACGTTTTTCCCTATTCCTGGGACCACCCAAACTCATGAGCTAGTTGTGACTACGGTTTGGATCAATATGGTCCTGCTTTACTTGGTGCCTGAGGTGGGAGCATCCAAAGTCGGTCCATCAATCCACTCATAACCATCGATGATTATCCAAGCCAATCAAGAAATTGGGCATTATGTGCTTCGATGGATGATTTAGACTGAATAACATTAATTAATTCTCAATATTCTGTGGCATGTCGATAACTAGCAATGGGAAGCCATTTTAGACGTCTTGCATGACCAACTAATAAAGTTTCAAGCGGATTAATTTATGGTCAATGGAGGAGGACGAATGTGGTTGAAGAATGCGGAAGGCCAAAGAGGTTGATGAATGTGGTTGAAGAATACGTAAAGGTAAAGGTTCAAGAATGCAAGTTCCCCTACTACTAAATGCATTTCATCAGTTCCTAGGTGTCTTTAATGTTATGTAGTTCAAGAGTCGAAGGTTTAAGTTCCTAGGTAATGAAAGTCTGTTTTTAATATTTCCTAAGAATAAAATCCTCCTATAAATTGCTTATATGGTTGTTCCGGAAGTTCTTGAGCAAACCATCGCTTGTTTCATTGGTGGCATGAATCAAGAAATTGCTAATATGGTTGAACTTCAACCTTATTGGCCCGTTGAAGACGTATGCAAGTTAGCCATAAAAGTCGAAAACAATTGAACAGCAACAGGTTTTCCTTCAGAACCTCAACAAGGGCGACATCCTATTTTAAGAGTGCCTAGCAAGGGTGACGGTTTTTTTTTTGTGAAAAAACAGGCACGGGAATAATTGCAGAGCCTTCCAAAGAAGGCAATGCAAGGAAATGCTTTAAGGCAATGCAAGCAAATTCTCCAAATCGGAGAGTTATGACTCCTCAAGAAATTAAGCAGATCAATTCGGTGCTTCAAGAGGCTGAGGCGAATCAACAGCAAAATATTTCTGAATCTGATCGGGAAGAAGTTGTGGAGAAAGCCGATGATGGAGAGTTGTTGATCATTTGAAGAGCATTGCATGTTGAAGTTTCTCCGGATAAAGAGCAACGGGAGAATATATTTCACACCCCTTGCGCTATTAATGGAAAGGTGTGTTCGATGATCATTGATGGTGGGAGCCACACCAATGTTGCTTCAACAACTCTTGTCGACAAGCTAAAGCTTCCAACAACGAAACATGCTCAACCATAAGAGCTCCAATGGGTTAATCAAGGGAATGAACCTCAAGGTAACCAAACGAGTTCTTATATCAGGTTGTTTGTGATGTGATTCCTATGGAGGCATGGCATTTGTTATTGGATAGGCCTTGGCGATTTGATATGAATGCTATGCATGATAGTCGGAAAAGCACATACTCTTTTCATAAGGAACATAAATACATTACTCTTTTACCCTTGAATCCTTCTTCAATACATAATAATCAACCCGGGGAGGGAAACACTTGTAAGGAAAATTTGTTCTTGAGTTAGACACCGGTGGAGAGAGCCATTAGCAAACAAAAGAATATATTTGCTTTGCTTGTGCACGAGAAAAAAGAGTGCAATAAAGCGACGCATACATCCAAATATGCATTGCTTATTGAAAGAATTTGTAGATGTGTTCCCAGAGGATTTGCCCCATGGATTACCTCCCATAAGAGGTATTGAGCATCAAATTCAATTGATCCCCAATGCTCCACTACCAAACAAGCCAGCTTATCGATGCAACCCAGAGCAAACTAAGGAGTTGCAAATACATGTCGATGAACTTATCGTCAAAGGATACGTTCGAGAAAGCATGACTCCATGTTCTGTTCCGGCTCTACTTGTACCTAAGAAGGATGGTACATACCGAATGTGTGTTGATAGCAGGGCCTTCAACAACATCACCATTAAGTATAGGTATCCTATACCTAGACTTGATGATATCCTTTATGAGTTATATGGTTCTTCTCTGTTTTCAAAAATAGATTTGCGGGGGTGGTTATCATCAAATCAAAATGCGAGAAGGTGATGAATGGAAGGGAGGCCTTTATGAGTGGTTGGTTATGGCATTCGGATTATCTAATACTCCGAGTACCTTCACAAGACTTATGAATGAGGTTCTTCGTTCCTTTATTGGTCAATTTGTCGTTGTTTATTTAAAACATGTCTTTGATGTCTTGAGAGAACGAAAACTATATGCTAAAATGGAGAAATGAGAGTTCTTCTCTCCAAACATTGTGTTTCTTGGTTACGTGGCTTCCAAAGACGGAATCTCTGTTGACCGAGCCAAGGTGGAGGCTATGAAGACTTGGCCGGTTCCGAAGTCCATTTCTATTGTAGGAAGTTTTCTATCGACGTTTTGTCAGAAACTTTAGTACCGTCATGGCTCCTATAACTGAATGCATGAAGATGGGAGCTTTTGAATGGACAAAGGTTGCTCAAAACGCCTGTGAGGTAATGAAGCAGAAACTTTGTGAGTCCCCTATTCTTGCACATCCTGATTTTGATAAAGTATTTGGTATTGGCGTTGTTCTTGTCCAAGCACAAAAACCATTGGCATATTTCATTGAGAATTTAACCGATTCCAAGAAGAATTATTCAACTTATGACAAAGAGTTCTATGCCATTATCCGAGCTCTTGATCATTGGAGTCATTATTTGAGGTGCTTAAGTTTATTAGTGGCCAACGAAAGCTTAATTCAAGACATGCAAAATGGGTAGAATTTCGTCGATCCATTTCTTTTGCCTCAAAATATAAACCTGGGCACACAAATGTTCTTATGGACTCAAGGATTCTTGGATTTCAATCAATGAAAGAACTTTATTCTGAAGATGTGGAGTTCTCATCCATCATCAACAATTGAAACTGGGGAGTTCAAGATACATATACTTTGCAAGATGGTTTTCTTTTCAAAGGAAATCGATTATATGTGGCAAAATTGCTGATTCGAGAGGCTTATGGTGGCGGATTGGCTGGTGATTTTTGTATTAACAAAACTCTTGAGGTTCTTCAAGAGCACTTCTATTGTTCAAAGATGACTGGCGGTGTGCATGCTATCATCCCATGGTGTGCAACTTGTCAAGGATCAAAAAGCTATTTCCATCAAGGATTGTATACTAAACTTCCAGAACCATTGTAGCCCTGGGAAGATGTTAGCATGGATTTCATTGTGGCTCTACCAAGAACTCACAGAGGAAAAGATGCTATCATGGTGGTTGTCGATCGATTGTTTAAAATGGCCCATTTCATGCCATGCCTCCAGACTAACGATGGATCTAATATAGCTGAATTATATTTCAAAGAGATTATTCGCATTCATGGACTACCGAAGACCATTGTGTCGAATCGTGATTCCAAGTTCTTAAGGAGGACTCTATGGAGGATCCTTGGTACAAGATTCTTAGTCAGCACGGCTTGTCATCCACAAACTGATGGCCAGACGGAGGTAACAAATTGTACTCTAACCACTCTTCTTCGTGGTATGGAGAGTAAATCTTTGAAGGATTGAGATTTAAAGCCTCCGCATGCTGAATTTGCTTACAATCGATCATCGAGTTATATTACTGGTTGATCGCCATTTGAAGTTGTGTATGGAATTAATCCTCTCACACCCATTGAGTTGATTCCAATTCCATCTAACTCTCAAGTACGCTTTGATGATGGGAAAAGAGCTAAATCGATGAAGAAGCTCCGTGAGCAAATTCGATCCAAGATCGACAAGGCCAACAAATCTTACAAGAAGAAAGCTAATAAACATCGCAAGAAGACTCAATTTCAATCGGGTGATCTTGTATGGCTTCACTTAAGGAAGGAGATTTCCATTTCGACAAAAGAACAAGCTCATGCCCAGAGTTGATGGTCCCTTGAAAATTATTAAGCGAATTGGTGACAATGCATACACGATAAACCTTCCTGGAGAATTTGGAGTTTCGGCAACATTCAATGTGGGAGACCTTTCTCCATACTTAGAGGATGAAAACTTTCTAGATTTGAGGACAAATCTCAAACAACGCGAGGAGGATGATGCGGGAGCATCCAACGTTCGTCCATCGACAACCTCAGAACCATCGATGCTTATCCAAGCCAATAATGAAATTGGGCACTATGTGCTTTGATATTTTGTGTTATGTCAAGAACTAGCAATGGGAGGCCATTTTAGACGTCTTGCATAACCAACTGATGAAGTTTCAAGAGGATTAATTTCGGGTCAATGGAGGAGCACGAATTTTGCAAGCCTAAAGGTTCAAGCATGCGGAAGGCCCAAGGATCAAGAATGCGGAAACCTAAATGTTCAAGAATTCAAGTTCCCTTACTACTAAATGCATTTCATAAGTTCCTAGGTGTGTTTAATGTTATGTAGTTCAAGAGTCAAAGGTTTAAGTTCCTAGCTCAATAAAACCTGTTTTTAATATTTCCAAAGACTAAAGTCCTCCTATAAACTATCGAATGTATGGGAGGTACGAATTTGGTCAATGAAAATGGTGAGATTTCCTCCGCTTGAGTGAACTCCTTTAGAGAGTGGATAACTCGTTTCGGTCTCTTTATCCTTGGAGCGTAGATCACTCCTTGGCGGTGAGCCAAGAAGCCCTTTATCCTTGGTTGGTGGAATCTTTATGCCTCGTAGATCTCGATGCTCATCTTAGGTTGGTGGCGTTGCCTTTATACCTTGGGAGGAGATCGTTTTCTCTTCTTATTCATTTTCATTTCTTCCCGTATACACTACTCCTTACACTTAACCACAAAAATCCCCTTTTTAAAAATTTCCGTTCTAGAATCACTCACCCCATCACGCATCAGTGCCTCATCACTTCAAGACGTGGTTCATTAACACACCTAATGGGGCTCAGGAGGGTCCCTTATAGAGTTTTGATGGATCACCTGCCAAGACGGAGGATGGGGAGGTAGAACACTTTATGGACATCAACCTCCCGGATGGTGTTGTGCAGGATTGGGAGCTAGAGTCGGTGGGATCTGGGGAGTAGGTTGCCTAGGACTTTTTTTTTTTTTTTTTTTTTTTTTTTTTTTTTTTTTTGGTAAAGCGTAAGAATATATTAAGCTTTGGACAAAAATAAAAGAATTCGGAGGCAAAACTCACACCCTAGCTGCGGGAAAACAGGGAGAGTGAGAGGGAGCCGAATCAAAAGATACAAAGGCAATAATAAGAAAAAGCTAAACAACCCACGGCACTACAAACTACCACAAAACAGACCTCAGCTTCTTTGGAGTCTTTTGTTCCTTGGAGTAGGTAGAGCATTTTTAAACGTTTGAGCCTTGCCCTTCACAACCTTGATCAAGTGAGTTTTACATACCTAGGATCTGCAAGGAATCTCCCTGAAAAATGATGGAATTCCTCTTCTTCCAGATAAGGTGTCACATGGTCCCGAAAGAGAAGCATGTAATACTATGAAAGAAATGCTTGCCCGTTAGGAAGATTACACCTGGAACCCCAAAAATATGCAAGAGTTACGGGGGTCTGATAGTGAAAAAACAAGTGGTCAACGAAATCAGGAACAGAATTGCAAAAGGCGCACACTCTAAACTTAATTCTTCCACGAGAAAGGAGTATGGTTTGAGTTGGCAACCGATTTTTAGCGATAAGCCACATAATAAATTGAAAACTAAGGGCAATCGCATTATCCCAAATAAAAGAAGCCCAAGGCACGCGTTCCTTTTTAATCCTGATAGTATTCCAGCAGTAGCAACTGAAAACGAACCTGAAAGGTCATTGCGCCAGGTGAAGCGATCATTGGTCGTGGTGCGATCGAGAATGGGGATGCCCCACCTTGCGAGGAAGAGTCTGAGCATCGACCTGCAAGGGAGAAACTCAGTAACCATGATGAATTTTCCAAAAGAAAGGCGACTTGAAAAATCTACGAATTTGCAGTATTTTTTTACACGCCCAAGAACACACGGCGGGTGGGAAAGAATTCCAAAAATTGTCCATCTTTAAGAAATACGGATGAACCAAATATATTTAAGCAAGGAGGCTGTATTGCAATCTTTGAGCTTACGAATACCTAAACCACATGAATACGTAACTGAATTGGTCCTAGTTACTTCTTCGGGACGGACTGGAAGAAGGGAGGAGATTCTCGAACGAGGAAAAGGACCCAATGACTTCGAAAGAATTGAACGAGGAGCCGTATGAGGTGAAAATCTCATGTACGGTTCTGTGGAGTGGCAGTAAGGGTGACTTATCTGTCAACTTTTCCACTATCACCCCCAAAAAACCAAACTCTGCCTTACGTAAAGTTGCCAGTGTGGCATCCTAGAATTTAAGGGCAAGTCCTAAGGTGCCCTAGAGCTTTTAAATAGGTAATGAATTTACCTATTGGTTTGCGTTTAGCCTTAATTCTTTCTTAAGGCTTTGTATTTTTTTTTTTTTTTGTGCCGTGTGTTTTTAATTTAAACCTAAGGTATTTAATAAGTATAAATTATGTGATGTCATGTTTGTTATAGATTAATGTTATGGGTTTTTAATTAGGTGTAATTAATTGTTAATTTTAATTTAAATTAAATAAAGGGAGTTGGATTGGGCCTTAGGCCCAATAGCATGGAGTTTAGGCCCATGGAGGAAAGGCCTAAAGTGGGCCGTGAGGGCCAAGCCCATAAGGCCCATTGGGCCTTGTGGCCGTGCGAAGAGGAGAGGGGGAGGGTTTGCATGCCCCTCCCCAAGTGTCCTAATGCATGGGCCATTTTGGCACCCATGCATTAGAGTCTCCAAGGCAATCATTGCCTTTGGGGAAAGAGAAGAGAAAAGAGAGAGAGAGAGAGGGGGGGTGTCGTGCGAGAGAAGGAGAGAGGGAAAGAGAGAAAGAGAGAAAGGAGAAGAAGGAGGAGGCTCGCGTGAGAGGGAGAGGGACAGCCGCCGTCGGCCGCACGCCGCCGTCCATCGTCGTTCTTACTTGTGTGAGGCAAGTTTAGGTTCCATCTTACTCATGCATGTGTGTTTTGTATGGATGTTTGATCTTTTGGGTGTTTCAAAGCTAGAAACCGAAGCTAGGGTGTTTGGTTGTTGAAAACGCATGCTGTTTTCGCATGATCCAGTGAAGTCAGAAACTTGTGAGGGCTTGCATGTATGCTTGGAGTTCGATTTTGGCTTGGATATCTTCATGGAAGTTGTAGCTAACACCTTGAAGTATAACATACTGAAATTTCGTGAAAAATGATGGAGATTTAAGGGGTCAAAGCCTCATGTTTCGGAGACCCTAGATCTGAAGTTGTTTTTCTGACCTTGTGGTGGATTTATGGTTTGCATGTTGGTTTTTACTAAGAATCTCTCTTTGACATCTTCATGAAACTTGTAGAGCACATCTTAAGGATGAACATACTCAAATTTGAAGTAAAATGAACAAGTTTAGGCTAGGAAACCAACTTGATCTTGAAGACGATGAAACTGGAGTCGTGAGGTGTGACACCCGAGACTTCGTGATACCTTTTGGAGGTCTTTCTTTGGTTGTTTGGCCTAAGTTCCTTCATGAAAGTTGTAGAGGATCCTTAGACTTATAACATATCCAAATTTCAGAGAAAACGAAGATGTGTAGTTGGGTCGAACCTCCATATTTCGGACATAGTTCTTTGTGCGTTTCGGTAACTTGACCAGAAGCTTCGTGGATCTGTGAAAATTTATCTATAATGATTTTGGCCTAGGTTCCTTCATGAAAAGTCTAGTTTAATGTCTTAACTATAACCTGGTGAAATTACATAATTTTCTGAGGTCGTATGGGTATTTAAATCCATTTACTTAGAAAACTGTGCGTTCTGCCCTTGCCCGAAATTGTGTACGGAATTGTGAAAATGTTGTTTTTTGTGCAGAAATTTGATTGGCTATACTTTTCTGTGGTAAAATCACTGTTTTATGGCATTACAATGTTATGTGTTTTGATTTCATGAATTAGTGATTTTTGTGATTAATTAATTGATTATTTAATTAATTAATTGCAAGGTAAAAATTAAATTAGGATTTAAATAAATTCTAAATGCAATTGGCAATACATTGTTTTGAGTGGCATGTGGACCTAATTGCTATGGGGGATGCATCTATTACATGTATGTGAAATTATTTGATGATATATGTACAAGAAAGATGATCTTGTCTTGCCATTGCATCATGTGCATGATGAATTGAGACATAATTGGCAATGTGATCCATGGTAATTGTTGGGGGAGGATGTTAAGGCCCGGAATGTATAGAGATACATGGCCGGATGGCCGTGGGAGTATAGGATGCCCGGAATGAGATGGGTGCCGAAGCCTCGGAGGTCTTTGCCCGAGGGGGATGCCTCGTGATGCCAGTTGGGATGCGAGATGCCCGGGATGCGGGGTGCCGGATGCCCGGTGGCCATGATTGGCATAATTTCCGGAGGTTCTTCGCAAGGCCCGAATAGGGTGCGAGTGTAAAGTATGGGATGGATGATCCCGAGAAAGGGTGATGTGTTGATCAATTGAGAACTAAAGTGGAAATTAAATCATGCATATATGTGATATGATGTGATGATAATCACTTATGATATAGTGCATGATGGCATGATGATGACATGCAGGTGTACTATGGCATGATGATGACATGCATGTGTACTATGGTATGATGATGACATGCATGTGTATTATGATATGATGATGACATGTATGTGTACTAAGATGACATGATGACATGTACGGATCATATGGTATGATGATGATGATCATTTGTGATTGATACTATGTATATACTATGATTGTGATGATGACGTATGATGGCACGTACATGGCTTCGAGGTAAGTCCATTACAATGTATGAATGACATGTGTATTGGAACTGTTGTATTGTTAAATGCATTGAGTGATGATTGGATCTCTTTACTTGTTGAGTGGTTGTACTCACCCTTTGGGGACCAACATTTCAGATTAGTACGATGCCTCTCCCTGTTGTTCCACGGGGAGTGTTCTATGGCCTTCCATCGGACGTGGAGGTCGAGGTGACCGAGATAGAGATAGAATGTCCCACCCTGTCGGGACTGACCTTTTTGCGTGTGCGCGCGATCGTATCTTATAACGTGGGCTTATCTGGAGGCCCAGTCATCCAGGAGTACGTCTCCGTCCACATCCGCCGCGTCGGTGTCATGATGGGGATGCTGCCACCTCCACCGCCTGACGCACCGAGATGGGTGTGATGGCCTGTGCACGTGGAGTGGGGGTTAGCAACTTTTTGGATGGTCCCCAAGAGTAGTCCGAAGGGAGATCGTTACACGTCGCATTTTTGAGGGGTCGTGCGTCTCTTTTTGAGGTTGAACGTGGAGCATTAGATGAGTCTTGGCCTACCCTTTTGTACCGACCCGTGTCGCCCTTCGTAATTATATACGTAAATAAAAGTGGTTCGGCCTCGTGCTTTCATTTAATCAAAGATAGTTGGTGTGTATTGTGTTGTCGTGAGGAAAGCGAAGTGTTGGTGAGACTCGCCTCTAAATTTCCGCTATGAGCTGCGCAAAATCCTTAAAAGCTTTTTAAAGGAAAAGAAAAGAAAAAATTTTACGCCTAAGCGTTGGCTTGAATCTTTCTTCTATCGGTGTATATTTTGTTTTGTTCTGGTTTCTTTCGCTTGCGGTTTCTGTGGCGACCCTACCGGGTTTTGGGGGTGCCACAGCCAGAGTACGAATAACCTCTGGATTTGAAATCACTACTTATATACCTGGGAGCGAACTCCAGGCGAATATGAAGTGCATAGATACAGATTATGCCTTGGAATGAAAGACAATTCCGAATCAACTTTGTCTACGAACAAGGAAGCTATAAGTAATGCAACTATGAATCTCATGGAGAGTTCGATCCCTCGGGATGAACGCCGGCGGCATGCTTAACACATGCAAGTCGGACGGGAAATGGTGTTTCCGGTGGCGACGGGTGAGTAACGCGTAAGAACCTGCCCTTGGGAGGGGAACAACAGCTGGAAACGGCTGCTATAACCCCGTAGGCTTAGGAGCAAAAGGAGGAATCCACCCGATGATCAGTAGCTGGTCCGCGAGGATGATCAGCCACACTGGGACCGAGACATGGCCCGGACTCCTACGGGAGGCAGCGGTGGGGAATTTTCCGCAATGGGCGAAAGCCCGACGGAAAGGCCGCGTGGAGGTAGAAGGCCCACGGGTCGTGAACTTCTTTTCCCGGAGAAGAAGCAATGACGATATCCGGGGAATAAGCATCGGCTAACTCCAAAGCCAGCAGCCGCGGTAATACTGAGGATCCAAGCGTTATCCGGAATGATTGGGCGTAAAGCGTCTATAGGTGGCTTTTTATGTCCGTCCGTCAAATCCCGTGGCTCAACCCTGGACAGGCGGTGGAAACTACCAAAGCCGGAGTACGGTAGGGGCGGAGGGAATTTCCGGTGGAGCGGTGAAATGCGTAGAGATCGGAAAGAACACTACCGGCGAAAGCACTATGCCGGGCCGACACCGACACCGAGAGGCGAAAGCTAGGGGGCGAATGGGATTAGATACTCCGGTAGTCCTAGCCGTAAACGATGAATACTAGGCGCCCCTGCGTATCGACTCGTGCAAAGGCTGTAGCTAACGCGTTAAGTATCCCGCCCGGGGGAGTACGTTCGCAAGAATGAAACTCAAAGGAATTGACGGGGCCCGCACAAGCGGTGGAGCATGTGGTTTAATTCGATGCAAAGCGAAGAACCTTACCAGGGCTTGACATGCCGCGAATCCTCTTGAAAGAGAGGTGTGCCTTCGGGAACGCGGACACAGGTGGTGCATGGCTATCGTCAGCTCATGCCGTAAGGTGTTGGGTTAAGTCCCGCAATGAGCGCAACCCTCGTGTTTAGTTGCCACCGTTGAGTTTGGAGCCCTGAACAGACTGCCGGTGATAAGCCGGAGGAAGGTGAGGATGACGTCTAGTCATCATGCCCCCTTATGCCCTGGGCGACACACGTGCTACAATGGCCGGACAAAGGGTCGCGATCCCGCGAGGGTGAGCTAACTCCAAAACCCGTCCTCGCCGGATTGCAGGCTGCAACTCGCCCGCATGAAGCCGGAATCGCTAGTAATTGCCGGTCAGCCATACGGCGGTGAATGACCTGTTCCTGGGCCTTGTACACACCGCCCGTCACACTATGAGAGCTGGCCATGCCCGAAGTCATTATCTTAACCGCAAGGAGGGGGATGCCGAAGGCAGGGCTAGTGACTGGAGTGAAGTCGTAACAAGGTAGCCGTCCTGGAAGGTGCGGCTGGATCACCTCCTTTTCAGGGAGAGCTAATGCTTGTTGGGTATTTTGGTTTGACATTGCTTTACACCCAAAAAGAGGCGAGCTACATTTGAGTTCAACTTGGAGATGGAAGTCCTCTTTCGTTTCTGGACGGTGAAGTAAGACCAAGCTCATGAGCTTATTATCCTAGGTTGGAACAAGTTGATAGAATCCCCTTTTTGACGTCCCCATGCCCCTTCCTCTTTAGGGTGACAAATATCATCCCAAGACACTTTGGCCCCGCCACAACCAAGTGAGGTCCCCTTCCCCAAAAATTGTCTTATCAATGACAGAAGCAAACAGAGAAAAAACACTTGTCCAAAAGGCTTGGATAGAATGCAACACTACAGTTGAAGCCTTCCTGCAAAGATTGAATCCTTGCGGTGATACGATCAATCAGCATAATACAATGACCTATCCTGAGTCTATAAGAGATGATAGGAACCCCTAGGTAACGAACCGAAAGTTTACCTTCCTGAAAGCCAAATGCAAGCTGAATGTTATCTCTAATAGAAACGGGACCGCTTGCGAGAAACACTTTGCTCTTGTTTTTGTTAGGATTCAGCCCATTCCAAGATGAGAAAATGTCTAAACTTCTCTTAAGCACAGTGGCAGAGACCCAATCAGCTTGGCAAAAAGGAAAAACGTCATCGGCTAAATTAGGTGAGAGAGCTTCACTTTCTTGCATCTCCAAAAGTATTTAAACTCCTTCACCAAGGTTCTGGCATTTAAAATTCCTGAGAACACCTCCATAACAAGCGTAAATAGATAGGGCGATAAGGGATCACCTTGGTGAAGACCACGATCGCCAGAGAAAAAACCATGTAATCGGATGTATCACTATTAATAGATACAGAGAATTTAAGTGTTCTAACACAAACCATAATCAAGCAGATCATCCAATCGGGAAACTTGAAAGCTAGAAGCATGAGTTCCAAAAAATCCCAATTGACGTAATCGGATGCCTTTTGAAAATTGACATTGACAGCACATTTCGGTAGATATGGCTCTAAGTGGAGGCCGGTAAACAATTCCTGAGCTAGGAGAATGTTATCTCTGATTCTTCTACCTTTGACGAACATGTTTTGGGATGAGCTAATCAAATCATTTAACACAGCAGCCACTCGATTGGCAAGGATTTTTGTAATAACCTTATAAATGGTAGTGCAACACACTATAGGCCTGTAATCCGTGACCGCATAAGCATTGAGAACTTTGGGAATCCAAGCAAGGATAGTGTTGTTTACCCCCTTTAGAAGAAAAGAAGTCCGTCACTGCTTCTAAGATGAGCGACGCAACTGTTACCTAATTGGTTTTGAAAAATTCAACAAAGAAACCATCAGGACCTGGGGCTTTACCCCTTGCAAGAGAGAAGAGTGTTTCCTTTATCTCGACCTCAGTAATTGGACAGGCGATAGAGTAGCATTGCGCATTTGAGAGAGGCCGGTGGATGAATGTCTTCAACTCTTGAAGAGAAGGCTTAGAAAGACCCACTTGAGGTGAAAGCAGCTCAAAGAAATAGGATAGAAACACTTGTGGCACGAGAATAGGGTCTGTGATTAAGGAGCCGGATGGCTCTTTCACTAAAACAATGTGGTTATTGAGTTTTCTATTCTTCACAGAGTGGTGAAAGAACTTGGTTTGTTTTTGAAGTATGGTTGTGATAATTGGTTGTCCTGGTTTTACTATCTCTATGTTTCTTTGTTGATTGGGTGATTATTAGTGTCAATTTAATTTGTGTGTCAAAAATTTCGCAAAATTCGATTAAGAACCTTATTTTCCAATTTTTTCAGGTTTAGACTACAAATCGACTAAAAGTAAAATTACTATGTTCATTCAAAATCAAAATTACTATGTCGAAAGGCGAATTGCTATGAGGGGGTGAAAATCGATTCTTCACGGTTTACAAATGAACCATTGTCGTCAACTCATTTTCTTAAGATAAGTCCAAATCTGGGGTCAATTTTGAGAAATTCACAATAATCACTTGATGAAGTCAATACAGAGGCCATAAATTGCATAAAGGAAGTTCAATTGATTTAATTGGATCAAAATCGGACAATTTATCCTCAAATCATGCAAATTCTTTTCAACTTTCGTTCTCGGATATTAAATTAGATAAATATTGAACCCACAAGGACCAAACGGGTTAGAATAGGCAAGAATCGACTAAAATCAATCAAGTACTGATCAAATCAATGTGAATCGATATGACCGATTCAACCCACTGTCGGTGGGGCAGGCCAGTTCGGCCCCTTGCCAGCCGATTTTGGACCTTTGGCAATCAATTCCAAGCTCCTCACCTCATCAATTTTATCCCTACGCGCTTACATTTTCACAACTTAATGGATTTCAAATTTTGCGATTTAGTCCCTCATTAAACCATTAAGTGTAATTCTAGTTTTAAACCCTAATTTTCGCAAATCGGACCCATCCGATCAGTAATGCGGTGCATCTTAAAAATGATTAGATCTTTAAAAATTAATTTGGCCAATAAATCAAGTTTTTGACCATCGAATCAAATCGGCGACCAAGATAGGCCAATTTGTGGTCAATATCAAATCCTCTCTCTCTCTTTCTCTCTATAGATTTTTCTCTCCCTTCTCTCTTATTTCCTACCTCTCTCGCTAAACGAACTTCCCGTCTTAGTTCTTTGGTGATCACCACAACAAATCGGCAACGAAGTCGATTGTGAGTGTAACGTCTTTATTGTTGGTCCAGTAGCCTTCATTGGTAGTGCAAACCCCGCCCTTCCATCAAGGCTCTCCTCTCAACCCAACAATGGTTGGGAAGCAGTAGATCAGCGACCGGAACAACAACGGTGGCCTAATCTTTCCAGGCGTATCAAAGACCAGACCAATTGAGCCGGTTAGGTCTACGTCTTGAACCGCTAATTCAACGCTTTGTTGTGGTAGCTCAAGGTGGCCGAATTTGGTCCTTGGAGTGCCAATCAACATCCGACAACAATCGCTTTATGCAATCGTAGATCAAAATTGACAAAATTGCGAAAATGTTGGTTTCTAAAACTCGAATCTGATGAAGCGAGATCGGCGTATCCGATTGTAGCTAAGATTCAAGCTTAGAACTTAATTGTTGATTTGCCGAGTGTAAAGCTCATTGAGATTCAACTTGATGTGGTTTGAATGTGATTTGTGCAAATCTACAATTTTCGTGCAATAGAACCTAAGTTACCGTTTGGCCTGAAAAAAGACATTAGATGAGGTTAATTGATCTCTATGTCTCCTAAACTTAAAGAATACGTGCTAAGACCTTCGATTTGATATTGCCTGAAAAGGAGATCATTTGACCCTTGAAAAACTCCTCACAATTTGCTTGATTCTGCAATATTTTTAATCCGTTTTTAGTTCTAGTTTTATTCCACCTTCTGGCTTTTCTGTTTTCGTGCTAATTTTTGTGATCACTTTTTAAGAAAATTTCACTAATAAGAATTTTTCTAAATTGTCTCATGTGTAACATTTTTTTTTTTTTTTCTGAATGTGTAACCACCTAGATCTGAGTCTCGGTGAATCTGCTATGCACCAATCTAAATTTGCATTTTAGTGAAAATGAGAATGTAAATGAGTTGATCTAGTCTTAAGATCTTCATAAAACTGAAATACATTTCATGTACGTTCTAACAATGCATGATTTGCATGATTTGCTTGTCACACCGTATGTTGATTGCAAGTTGAAACATCTTAGTGTTTTGCTGAAACTAGAGTATTCCATGACGTGCATCTATTTCACTATTTTCAGTAAGGTTTGTGTGGTCATAATTAGGCTTTCATGTCTGAATGAAAAATGACTATCGTTATGTATTCTATATGCCAAATTGTTTCTTATATATTGAGCATGTCCTAGATGACCAAAATCAAGCATATTCTTAGTGATGCTAACGTTAGGTTAATGCTTTATTGAGTATTAAAGTGTGCATTACAAGTTTTGTGTGCATATATGACTCGTCATGATTAAGCATCATTTGGTATGTAAACATTATGTATCAATTAGGCTAGTTGCACTTTGAAATCATCAAGTGTGCCATTTTAGTCTAAAGTCGTCTTGTATTGTCACTGACTTGTATGACTTTCACATGCCAAGTTTTGGTTAGATTTTTACCCTACTCATTTGCTGCATCCAATTCTTTGTCTTATACGAATTTTATGCCGTTTGTGCATTGGTTAAGTGATTTTAGGACTCCTTAATAAATGTTGTATTTTGGTTTGTTAACAATTGATACACACACTTTCACAAATAGGAATTTTTTATCATCGAATTAATCTCCATTGAACTTCCACTCTTCAAGGAATTAATCTCCATTGATTTTAGGACTCCTTTTGTGTGTCGGTGGTTTCGCACAATTTGCTCGTCGTTAAACCCATTTTTTTTTTTTCTAAACTAGACTAAAATTCTGACTTAGGAGTAAATTCAGAACCCTGTTTTCGTCCCTGTTTAGGCAGACTATTTCTATTTTTGTATAAGATATTCAATAAAGACTCTAGAGTGATACCCTTAACAGAGTTTGACTATCAACCTTCTATCTTCACGTGTTGAAATTTCATCATTTTTAAACTTCATTTGAAAAGGTAATCTCAGTTGCAATGGCTAAACATCTTGCTGTTTCGCACAATTTGATTTGACATGTTTTGTCTGAAATGTTCTATTGCAAGTCTTTGTTTTGATCGCTTGTCTAGATTTTTAGGATGGTTTTGTGCATGGGATTAGGACATGTCATCTGCATGAAATTTGTTTCGAATCCCTTGATCTTCATTGTCAAAAGTTTTTCAATAAATGAATTGACCTTTCGATCACCTTTTTCCCAATCTCGATTGGAAGTACCCAGTTCGCACACTAAAATGTCTGTGGCACATGTGATATTTCCAATGTTGAATGTTTAGAATCTTTCAAAAATTTGATTTGACTTTAGAAAGATAGAGGTTTGGGCCGTATTTAAAATACGTACGATGTTTGTGAGTACATGATATGCGATCCCTAAACTAGCCTTGACAAAAAGCCTCATTTTTCATTATGCATGAACCATTCAATAGAAATGTTTGTGTTTGTAATTGGCACATTCCTATTGAAAAAGTGACCTGTCGATAGGTCACTCAATTGATTCATTGTTTGAAAATTTTGGCTTAAGGGCCTACTTGTGTGTTTAATTGATGGCAAGCGTGTGAATTTTGAATATATGTTAGGTGCGATTCCTGATATGAAGGGTATATCTTGGAAATCACCTAAAACATCTTTTTAGGAACTTATAAATGTTATTGGCCATGTGAGAACACAAATGATCAATAATGACAATGTGGCACCCCTCGATAGCCCCCGAACTGTTAAGCTCGCCACTGTTCGCTTCTCTTTCACTTGACTTGATAATGTAATACTCTGATACTAAGGAATTTTATTATAATTTATGAATCCTGGGGGTTTACATCTTTTATGTGGCACCCCCAAAACCCGATAGGGTCGCCACCGATACCAAGCGAAAGAAAACAAAACAAAAACAAATTATACAGCGATAGAAGAAAGATTCAGGCCGACGCTTAGGTGTAAAATTTTTTCTTTTCTTTTCCTTTTAAAAAGGGCTTTAAGGATTTGCGCAGCTCATAGCGGAAATAAGAGGCGAGTCTCACCAACAGTTCGCTTCCCTCACGACAGCACAATGCACACCAACTATTTTTGATTAAACGAAAGCACGAGGCCGAACCACTTTTATTTACATATATAATTACGAAGGGTAACATGGGTCGGTACAAAAAGGGTAGGCCAAGACTCATCTATGCTCGGACTTCAACCTCAAAAAGAGACACACGTTCCTAAAAAATACGACGTGTATCGATCTCCCTTCGGACTACTCGTGTCGACCATCCAAAAAGTTGCTAACCCCAACTCCACGAGCGCAAGCCGTCACACCCATCCCGGTGCGTCAGGCGATGGGGGTGGCAGCATCCCCTTCATCACACCGTCGCGGCGGATGTGGACGAAGATGTACTCCTGAATGACTGGGCCTCTAGATAGACCCACGTCATAAGATACGATCACACGCACATGGATAAAAATCAGACTCGGCAGGGTGGGACAGTCTATCTCGGTCAGCTCGACCTCCACGTCAGATGGAAGGCCGTAAAACACTCCCCGCGTAACAACAGGGAGAGGCATCATACTAATCTGAAATGTTGATCCCCGAAGGGGTGAGTACAACCACTCAACAAGTAAAGAGATCCCATCAACACTCAATGCATTTAAACAATACTTGCATGTCATCATCATACCATATGATCCATACATGTCATCATACCTCATCATTAAAATCATAATACACATGCATGTCATCATCATGCCATAGTATACATGCATGATTAAATTCTCACTTGAAATTTTCAATTGATCATCACATCACCCTTCCTCGGGATCATCCATCCCATACTTTACACTCGCACCCTATTCGGGCCTTGCGAAAAACCTCTGGAATTATGCCAATCATGGCCACCGGGCATCCGGCACCCCCGCATCCCGGGCATCTCGCATCCCAACCGGCATCACGAGGGATCCCCTCGGGCAAAGACCTCCGAGGCTTCCGGCACCCATCTCATTCTGGGCATCCTAATACTCCCAGGGTCATCCGACCATGTATCTCTATACATTCCGGCCATTAACATCCTCCCCAACAATTTCCATGAATCACGTTGCCAATTATGTCTCAATTCATCATGCAATAGATGCAATGGCAAGACAATATCATCTTTGTTCTTATACATGTATCATCAAGCAATTACACATACATGCAATAGATGCATCCCCCTTAGCAATTAGGTTCACATGCCACTCAAAACAATGTACTTGCCAATTGCATTTAGAATTTATTTAAATCCCAATTTTATTCTACTTTGCAATTAATTAATTAATTAATTAATCACAAAAATCACAAATTCATGAAATCAAAACACATAATATTTTTGCCATAAAATAGTGATTTTTCCACAGAAAATGCATGGCCAATCAATTTCTACACAATAAACAATATTTCCACAATTTCCGTATAGAATTTCGGATAAGGGCAGAACGCACAGTTTTCTAAGTAAATCAATTAAAATACCCATAAAACCTTAGAAGATTATGAAATTTCACCAGGTTATAGTTAAGACATTAAACTAGACTTTTCATGAACGAACCTAGGCCAAATTCATTATAGATAAACTTTTATAGATCCACGAAGCTTCTGGTCAGGTTACCGAAACGCCTAGGATACTTCCGAAATATGGAGATTTGACCCACCTACACTTCTTCGTTTTCTATGAAATTTGGATATGTTATACTTCTAAGGATCCCCTACAACTTTCATGAGGAACTTAGGCCAAACTACCAAAGGAAGACCTCCAAATGGTTCCACAAAGTCTCGGGTATCCCACATCGCGACACCAGATTCATCATCCTCAAGATCAGGTTGGTTTCTTAAGCTATACTTGTTCATTTTACTTCAAATTTGAGTATGTTTATCCTTAAGATGCTCTCTACAAGTCTCATGAAGAAGTCGAAGAGAGATTCATAATAAAAATCAACATGCAAGCACAAATCCACCACAAGGTCAGAAAAACAATTCCAGATCTAGGGTCTCCGAAAGATGAGGCTTTTACCCCTTAAATCTCCATCATTTTTCACGAAATTTCAGTATGTTATATTTCAAGGTGTTAGCTACAACTTTCATGAAGAGATCCAAGCCAAAATCGAACTCCAAACACACATGCAAGCCCTCACAAATTTCTGACTTCAGTGATCCGTGCGGAAACAGCATGCATCTTCAAGAACAAACAACCCTAGCTCCGTTTTCGAGCATTCAAGACAACAAAATAGCCTAACCAACATACAAAAACACACATGCAAAGGGATGATGGACCCTAAACTTGCCTCAAACGCAAGGAGAAACGGCGGCAAGGCGGTGGATGGACGGCGGCGTGCGGCGGCTCCTCCTCCTCTCTCTCACGGCCTCCTTCTCTCTCGCAAGCTTCTCTCTCTCTCTCTCTCTCTCACCGTGCGACCACCTTCTGCCACCCTCTCTCTCCCTTTTCTCTTTCCTTTCCCCCCCCCCCCTAATCATTACAAGGAGGACTCTAATGCATGAGTGCCAAATGGCCCATGCATTAGGACACTTGGGGAGGGGCATGCAATCCGAATCCCTCCCCCTCTTTGTGCGGCCACAAGGCCCAATGGGCCTCATGGGCTTGGCCCCTATGGCCCACTTTAGGCCCTCCATCCATGGGCCTAAAGTCCAAGCTATTGGGCCTAAGGCCCAATCCAATTCCCTTTTCTAATTTAAATAAAACTAGCAATTTATTTTACCTAATTAAAAACCCATAACATTTAATCTATAACAAGCATGACAACACATAATTTATACTTATTAATTACCTTAGGTTTAAAACTAAAAACACAAGGCACAAAGCACAAAGCCTTTAAGAAAGAACTAAGGCTAAAGCACAAACCAATAGGTAAGTTTATTATCTATTTAAAAGCTCTAGGGCACCTTAGGACTTGCCCTTAATTTCTAGTATGCCACATTTTAGATCGGTCCCTGCGCAATTTATATGGCGAAAGCACATCCATCAACTCCCTTCCTTATATTCAGAAAATGATCAACACCCACTAAATATTTATAGGTAAAAAGCCGAACACTTTTATTTATTTAAACCAGATGGACATCATTCATCGGTACATCAAAATGCCGTAATCTTCTATACTCGGCTATACTTCAAAAGATGACCAACATCTCCTCCAACAGTACTATACTTAAAGTCCACCGATCAGTGTCAGCGTCCAATGTTCCTTCCTTTGCTATCCTCCTTCTCGCGGTCATATCCAACCACTTGATCCATCTATTGGTGGGAATGGCAGCAGATGTATATTATCTAGTCTGAAAACGGGGTGAGTACAACCACTCAGCAGTAAAGATCCATTAAACTACACAATGTAACAAGCAAGACAATCAAGATATCACGAGTAAAGCACATATCACCATGCAGTCATGCATATCTCACTATGCCATCATGCATATCTCACTGTGCCATCATGCATATACCACCATGCAATCATGATTGTATTTCCATGAGGTTCATTACATGCGATATGCACATACATACGCATGATTCATATCATCCAGGCTATCATGTATCATCCCCATGAGATCCAATCAAGTCTTCATGATCGCATTCTCATTGTCACATAGCATCAATTTACTTTCATAAGCAGATTATGCATCATGCACATGATTCAATTTCAATTTTTATCTTTCACAAGGATCTCATTATTTTTCTTTCCCGAGACCAGTATTTGCATCCCTCATTTAATGCTCGCACCCAACCTGGCATCACGAGGAGCCTTCGGCAGACACCTCCGGGCATCCGGCACACACCGTCTCGCAACCGACCTGGCATAACGAGGAATTGCCGGGGCTCACCATGAAAATGGTTAGCCCTGCCATCCGGAATTACGTACCGACATACCACCATGCATCCCCTGGAATTACGTACCAATATACCACCAGGCATCCTGAAACTCCCGAGGACATCCGGCTCACCCCTTCGGGCATCCGGCACACACACTCCGAGCATCCCGACCCTCCTGGGGCATCCCGATATATATCTCCTTTTCAACATGGCACTTGATGCAACAATATCAAAGATCTCAATTAGCTTTTGATGTCATATAATATGCCCAATGTCAATTAGCTTTTCGGGTAAAACAGAATGCACCTCTTTAGTAAAAATTATTGGAAAATTGGTAAACGATGTCAATAAATTCAGTACGGTTCATGCATCACAGCATTAGAATTCTAACATTTCAGCTTGCATAGTTTTTCAAGCATTTTCGGTGAAATACCCAAATGAACTTCAAAAATTACGAAATTTGAATATGTTATAGGCAAAACATAAAGACAGATATTTCATGAATAACACTACACCAAAAGAATCTAACATAAAACGATATAGTCCACGCATTGCAGCTTTCAAAGTGTTAACACATTAGTTTGCACAGTTTTAGAAACATTTTCGTTGAAATACCCAAATGATCTTGAAAAATTGTGAAATTCGATTATGTGGTAGCCAAGACCATAAGGTAGATATTTCATCAAGACATCGAACTCCAATTTGCTCTGAATAAGACTTGTAGATAACCTCTCGAGGAACAACATACTTAAATTTCAGAATAATTGGTTTTGACACTCAATACTTGTCCATTTCGTCTCAAATTTTAGTATGTTAACCTTCAAGAAGTCGTCTACAAATTTCATTCGGAAGTTGAAGTGAAATTCCAAGTAGAACATTGCATGTAACCCACGAACTCACCAAAGGACAAACTGTTTCTTCAGAAAACAGAATACAAGACTTAGAACACAGCTACTTCGTCTTCAAAAATACTCACCATACATCACAGCAAGTAAACCATAGCAACAAAGTGTAGATTTAACGAACTCTACTTGCCTGAAGCCCAACGCAACCACAGTAAGCAAAACGGAGAACTCAGGGTCTCGAACACAGCTCGGCGATGGTGTGAGGGGAGACGCGGCTCAAGCGAACGGCAGCAGCAAAGCTCGGACGATCAGCAACGGCAGAGGGCTGGTCCTACTCCCTCTATCTTGCTTGCTCGCTCGCTTGCTCTCTCTCTTTGTGGATATGGTCCAGTAGTGCATTGTGGTACTCGTCGCATTGAGTTGATACTTGTCCATGACCTCTCTTGTGGACAATGCTTCCTATGGTGTCCTACCTGTCCACAACCATAGCATTTCACCCGTCCATTACAGGGTCCTGGGCCATGTCGGTCACACCTTCGACATTCTTCATTTCAATAAGATGCTTTTCCCAGATTCAGGCCATCCTTGGCTTTTCCAAAATTCCCAAAATTGCCCGTCTTCTTAGATTCCCAGGTCTGACCTTGACCTCTATAGGGTCTCTTACCCTGCCTGATATCACCAAAAGTCAATTGTCTCTTACACTTGGACTGCTCCCTTACTAACTCATGCTCCACCAACTATGCCCTTTCATAAATCTCATTATAATCTCTTATATTCAAAGACACTAGTTGCTTCCTTATGTCAGTTCACAATCCCTTCAGAAACCTCTTAGCTTTCTCCTCTCGATCCTCAATCAATCTCGGAGCATATGTAGACAGTTCAGAAAATCTTGCCTCATATTAATCCATTGTTAGCTCCTTTTGTTCTAACTGAACAAAGTCTGTAATTTTCTAACAAACTCATCCCAATTTACATTGGTACTTGGTGGAAAGATTGTGTTTGTCGAAGCTCTCTACCAGTTGGTACTCTGCCAAAGTTATTTTCTCAGCATCATTGCAAACCAACAACCGGTAAATTCGTTGCATCCCATCAATCCAATGCTACACCCTCAGGACTTCCCATTCCACTGAACTTAGGTGGTTTCAACTTCAAAAATTGCTCCACCAGTCCTTTAGTACGGCATTCTGCTCCGGGTTGTTGCTGCGCTTATCTTTCTAGCAGAATCCCTATATTGGCCAATGCCTGCAAGATATCTTCCATTCGGGGTTTAGCCCTTGCTGTAGAGGCTTCAGCCCTCGATGGATGGTGGCTTCCTTATCGTACCGTGATTTTCTTGCAGTTTCCAAGCATTTGCCTCAGGAATAATCTGTCACTCAATGCCTCCATTAAAACATATTGCAACTATGGAAATAAGTAATATAACCATGTTACTCGCACCTAAAAGCAACTCATAACACAGACTAGGGATCTACGGGTGAATACCCATCACTGGTTATTCAAAGTTAGTCGACCATTCTTAGTCAGCATTACTAAAGTGTGCATTGTCATCATGAAAAACACCACACCCAAAGAACATCATTCATTTTGGTACGGTCCATGCATCACGGTCTTTAAAATTTCAACATTTCAGTTTGCACAGTCTTTAAAATTTCAACCATTTTTAATATGTTATAGACAAGACCTTAAGTCAGATATCTCATGAAGAAATCAAAATCCAATTCGTTCTAGATAAATAAATCTAGACGATTAATTTCTCCTGTCCTCGTTGTCGATTTTCCAGATTAGTTTCTTTCAAAGCAATTTCGTTTCACCGACCTACACAAATCTGTTTCTTCTAAATTTTCAGTATGTTATTCCTCAAAATGTTATCTACAACTTTCATTAGGGGCACAAGATCAGAATTTAACTAGATGATTTTATAAAAATCACGGAATCATACTAGGTTGAGGTACCATTTTCCCAGATCTAGTTTCTTCAAAGAACAACGATTTCACCAACCTATACTTGTTCATTTCCTCTAAATTTTTTATATGTTATAACTCAAGAAGTCCTCTACAACTTTTGTTAAGGAATTGAAGTGAGATTTCAACAACAAGGCTACTTTAAAGTCTAGGAAATCACTATGGGTCAGCACCACAAATTCCAGATCTGGTTCCTCTAAAGGAAAATCATTTCACCAAGCAATACTTATCCGTTTTATCTCAAATGTTAGTATGTTACTCTCCTCAAGATGTCCCCTACAACTTTCATCCGGAGGTTGAGGTAAGATTATAAATAAAAAGTTACATGCAGCACCCAAACTGATGGAGGGTTGAACTGATTTTCCAGAAAACAGCAAGCAACACCATGACACTTCTCCTCAATGCTCCGAAATTTACTCACCCCTACCACAACCAACGTTTACCATCCAACATACTCACATCACAGCAAGGAAGACGGTTGAAAAATGGACTCCACTTGCCTAAATTTGCTGCAAACAACTGGTGGGGGGCGAAGCCGCTTGATGATGGTGGCCTAGGCAGACGCATGGTCTCCCTTCTTCTCTTCCTTTCTTCGTTTCCTTTCTCTCTCCCTCTCCTTCCCTCTTTCTCTCATGCGACGCCACCTCTCTCTCTCTCTTAATCCGCCCCCTTCCCCTCACTAATTTCTTTCCCCTCATCATTAGTTTTCCAATCATCACAAAACATGCAAGGGAACAGCTGGATAATCCCCCTTGCCACATGGTAATGGCCATGCAAGAGGATGGCACTCTCATAAGCTGGCCCCTCCTTCTGTCCCCCCTTGGTTGACAGCCCAATGGGCCTCATGGGGCCAGCCTTCGCCGGTCAAAGGGCAAGAAATTGTGGGCTGGTTTGGCCCAAAAATCAGCCAACTCTCTCCTTTAATAAATCCACTAATATTTTACACTTAAATTAATACCTAATTACAAAAATAATATGGCCAAAAACTTGCAACATTGATTCATAAAAATCAAATCCATAAAGTGCATATCCAAGATAAAAAATTCTCATTATCAAATTATAGTATAGCACCAACTTTTATAACACAAGAACATAAGATACCTTTCCATTAAAGTACTCAGCCTTAGTCTATTACAATTCTTTGGTCGAAAGCAACATAATTCAACGCACAACCATCCATTTTGCCATGGGTCATAATGCCTCTAGAAATTGTCATGAAATTTTGGGATGCCACATTTCTCCCCTCCTTAGAGAATTTCGTCCTCGTAATTAGACATTTCTTATGTCTCTTGAAACAAGTAGGGGTAATTTTCCTTCATCGATTCTTCACTCTCCCATGTGGCTTCCTCCACACCATGATGTCGCTATAATACCTTCACCAGCAGGATTTTCTTGGTCCTAAGGACTCTCTCCTTTCGGTCCAGCACTTGCACAGGCTCTTTGATGCATCACAATTTCTCGTCCACTTTGATGGCTTCATGATCGAGTATGTGACCAGGATCCGACTGATATCTCCTTAGCATCAACACATGAAATACATCGTGTAAGTTTCCCAATTTAGGAGGCAGTGCTAAACGATATGCTATGTCTCCTATTCTTTCAAGTATCTCGAAGGGTCCACCAAATCTAGGAACTAACTTTCCTTTCATCCCAAATCGAGACATTCCTTTCATTGGAGACACTTTAAGAAATGCGTGATCTCCCATAGTAAACTCCAAAGCCCTTCTACGCCTATCTGCGTTGTTTTTCTGTCTACTCTTGGTTGTTTTAAGTCTTTTCTTGATAATCTTGACTGCTTCAGTAGTAACTTGTACCAATTCAGGTCTTGTCAATTTCTTTCACCCACTTCATCCCAACAGACAGGGATCCTGCACCTTCTTCCATATAATGCTTCATACGGAGCCATGCCTATATTTTTCTGAAAACTATGGTTATAGGCAAACTCTATTAGGTGCAAATTCTCATCCCAATTTCTTCTAAAGTCAATAACACATGCTCTTAGCATATCCTCTAAAGTCATACAAACTCTGTTCATGCATCTCATAACACACGGCTACACCATAACACGTACTCAGTCAATTAATTTCCATGAGCGAACATTTCATATCCACCCTCGAAACGGATTGAACCCAAGATGCTGGCTGGATCCGTTAGTCACTAAGGGTCGCTAGCCCTACTCCTCGGGGACATCATTTAGACACTAGCATGATTATTCACACATTTCACCACATCGCAATCTTCCATTTAGGCACTTCACAGCCCCAACACACACATATGTCACCACACAGCATGATCAATGTGCCAAGATTGCAATGCAACAGCATACACTAAACAGAATTGCTGGTCACACCACCTCCAAGCTTATTCCACTTCATTTCACACACACGATGAGCACCACTCGCGCACAACCACTAAACATAGGTGCTTAGCATGCCAAAATCATCCAAAATCACAAAATATGCATTTTCCAGAAAGCAAGATGTCAAGAGCAGCAACACGACCACAACTAGTCCTCACCGGCAGAAACCGAGTCCACACGCGCGGCTCAATGATTAAATCCAAAAACATAACCAAACGAGTTTAGAAAATTCTCAAATTTAAATATGTTGTAAATAACTCCTAAGAAAACATTTTTCGCGAGAATAGGAGCAGTAAATCGCTCAAATAGTCACCAAAACTGTTCCCGTGTCCAGAAATCACATTTTCAAAACCGGCTTGGTTCGAAATCCAAAACTCAGCCATTTGCTCAGAAATTTGACTATGTTAAACTTGAAGTTTGCCGAACAACTTTTGTCAAGAAACCCTTTTGAAAATAGGACCTTAAGAGGTTGTAAAATTCGTTGCATACACAAAGGTCACAAATTCCAGCATAAGAAAAGATACTGGTTTGCTTTCAACGAAGCTCAAAAATTGTTCCTTTTAAATCTAGAAATTCTTCAGTAAAATATATGT
The DNA here is from genome assembly GCA_014182395.1 of Eucalyptus sp. ANBG9806169. Classification (NCBI taxonomy): domain Eukaryota; kingdom Viridiplantae; phylum Streptophyta; class Magnoliopsida; order Myrtales; family Myrtaceae; genus Eucalyptus; species Eucalyptus sp. ANBG9806169. Next base: position 21,495,616 of record CM024574.1, on the reverse strand, counting down.
TATCTATGTTTAAAACATTTTTCTAGGGAAAGTAACCTGAAATTCGTATCACATTCCAACCCACGAAGATAGTAAACGCAGGGGGTTCGGTAAAACAAATCTTAAGGACAATCCAACCTCAGCTACTGTGAACACTTCTCATGCAAGCTTAGCCAACCAAAACCTGTGAGAAACTTACATGCAAGACTTCCCACACATCACAGCTTACATGTAAGATAAGTTCATCCAAGGATCTAGTTCTTATAACCCAAAAATCCACTAGGTCGAACAAATCCACTCTCAAGCATCGAGAGGATGTCAAAGTTTAACACGCTGCACTTAGGAAGCAATGCTAGAGCATCTCGGTTTGAGTCCGTGTGGTGGCATGGCATCTTCTAAAACAAATGGAATCAGTCCTATATTAAATTCAATTCCCGATTGCAATTCCGTAGAATTTGTTTACCCCACTTTTTCATTTTAATAAAAAAAAATTAGGATATTTTCAAGCTTATATCATATATTAACTCATACATCCTTTTCGATTGATGTAAAGGAAGTAAGGGTCCTATGACACTGACAGAACGGCCTGAATAATCGACCCTTTTGCCATGCAACGTCTCACAAAATCTTCCGTCTTTGCCTTTAATGACATCCGAAAACGACTTGTAAACCATATTATGACCATCCCTCATTGGATGTACGCGAATTCCATTATCAAGAAGTGTATCCAGGGCTTCTTGTACAAATTTCTCTTGACACGTTACTAATTCCCCTAGTGTAGTTCTGCTTGTTAATAGATCGGTAAGAGTATTGTTCTGATAGATAACTCTTCTATAGAGTTCATTAATATCCAAGCTCATTAGCTTAGCTCCATCTATCTGAATGAAGGGTCGTAGTTCGGGAGGAAGAACTGGTAGTAGACATAAAACCATCCCTTCTGGTTCTATATTTGTTCGAACAAAATGTTTAGCCAATTTCATGCGTCTAACCAAAAATTCCTTTCTTCTTCCAATTTTGCGATCTTCCCATTAATTGGGTCTTTGTTCTCCTAGTTCCTTCCATTCTACCAATGAATAATCTGTAATAATTTGCAAATTGAGATCGGCTAATTGTTCTTAGATAGCACTTGCTCGAGTAGAAATTTCTTCATTTCAAAATGTATCGAAGCGTTGAGTAGTAAAAAAAAGTGGGATGTTGTATTTCCATTATTCGATTCCATATTCGAATAGCCCTCGTAATCGTAAGAAAAATTGGGATAGGATCCTATTGGATCTCGCCCCCTAAAAATCGGACGTGAAAGTTTCCATTCATTCGGCTCAAGTAGTTACACCGAATAGAAGAGGGGTTTCGATGTCAAATTCTTGAAAAACCTTCAAAAATCTACTCCTTACTCAAGTTAGCAATGAAGAACAAGTAATATTTCATTGATTCATTCCTATTTTTGTTTTATTTAGATTTTTACAATTCTTTATTCAATTCTAAATTACTATTTCTTTTTGAGTGAATCGACCGTAGTGCCCTTGGAATATTTTATACACCCATAATTTCTAATCTTCATGTTACTCCTTTCACAAGACATGTCAGATTTGGGGCATCCCAATTCACTTGACTGGGATGATAGTTTCTCATTTCGAATATGTATAATCAGAATTTTGATCAAATCACACATCGCAGTATACTAGCCCTTCTAATTCTTTAAGAGGTTTATCTAAAATATTCGTGATATAACTAGGAAGATGTTTCAAATACCACACATGGGATAGTACGCCGGTCCTTTCGGAATTCTTCAAGCTTTAGCAGATGGGACAAAACTTATTTTCAAAGAGAATCATTTTTCATCTCAAGGAGATATTTTATACACCCATAATTTCTGAACTTCATGTTACTCCTTTCGTAAGACATGTCAGATCTGGGGCATCCCAATTCAATTGATTGGAATGACAATTTCTCATTTCGAATATGTAAAATCAAAATTTTGATCAATCACACATTGCAGTACACCAGCCTTTCTAATTTTTAAGAGGTTTATCTAAAATATTCATGATATAACTAGGAAGACGTTTCAAATACCACACATGGGATAGTACGCCAGTCCTTTGGGAATTCTTCAATCTTTAGCAGATGGGACAAAACTTATTTTCAAAGAGAATCTTTTTTCATATCGAGAAGATAATTGTTTATTCAGTATAGAACCACCTATAGCAATTATATCCACCTTACTAAGTTATTTAGGAATTCCTTTTAGTTATCACATTGTTTTATCTGATCTCACTATCGGTGTTTTTTTTTTTATGGATTGCCAATTCCAATATTGCTCCCATTGGGCTTCGTATGTCAAGATATGGATCAAATAGAAAATATTCTTTTTTGGGTGGTCTACGAGCCGCTACTCAATCGATTAGTTATGAAATACTATTAACTCTTTGTGTGTTATCTATATTTCTACATGCGATTTGAAAAGAAATTGAATAGATATCTCTTTTTTTTTATTCATCATTCAGTTTGGTGACCCAAATTAGATAGTTGTATGTGTGAAAGAAAACAGCTTAGAAATTAGCAGTAAAAAAATGGAGTCTGATTTCCTACAAACAAAAAAACAAGAAGTAAATATAGGCAAGACTTTTACCCCAAGAGTAGTTTGCTAATAATCCTGGCTTGAAGCAGGCTCAACTTAAAAATGATCCTCGTCTTTACCACGTTAGTTGTCACCTACACCAAATTCAGTCCGGTTAATCTCCATTCTACAACCTCATCCCAGCAAATAGATGTCCTGCACTTCCTACTGTAAAATGCTTTAAACGGAGCCATGCCTATGCTTTGTTGAAAACTGTTGTTATAGGCAAACTCCCCAACGGTGTAACTTTTCATCCCAATTACCCTTCAAGTCAATGACACAGGCTCAAGGCATATCCTCCAAAATATTTATGGTCTATGACATCCCGAAATTTGGCCCCGTTTCGAATATATGAAATGGTTGTTTCGTCGAGTCACTTATGGTTACTTTTCTCGGAACAAATCACTCACGGTTAACTAATTTACTAGGAGAGGCTGTTAAGCTATATAAACGCGACAGACTAGAGAATTCGATTAAAAATCAACCGCTCGATCAATACGACACCAATATAATCGATTACTGAACAGATATAAGGAGATTTTGAAGGAAGTACGTAGTCGAATTGTGGGTGGTTCCGCATGATTATAGTCGGGACACGTAATTGTACTCTCGCAATTTTATGACAACCAAGGGTCTTCTATGATTCAACCACGAGTCAAACGCACTAAAACCTGGTAGGTTAGGTAGTATTAAAGACGCGGTCGGTCCATTACAACCACAAAATTAAATTCGGTTTTGGGAATTGGACATTCGAGTGTTACGATTTGTTTATTGGACGTTGTCTCATCTTTTGGCAAATTTTCGTCGAGTTCGAAAATTTTGCAAAAAAAAGGGTTTTCGTACAAAAGAAAAAAAATGGAAATTCGGATAGGTATAGAAAATAGGATTTTTCTACCCCAAAAAAGGATTTATTTGGCTAAGTTTGTGATTGGTTGTTCATTTCACTTCATGGTTCTCTCTCTCTCTCTCTCTCTCTCTCCCTCTCTCTCTCTCTTCATCTTCTTGCTTATTTCCTTTTTCCTTCACGATCTCTCTCCCAGCATGTTAGTAAAATTCATATAACAGATGCATATGGTAATTTAACACATCAATTGGAGCATCTCATTCATATGTGAATCAATCACAAGACTCTCGATTATAAGGCAAAATCATTATGACATATCTCATTTTGGGCCACACAATTTTTTCCCTAATCAGGCTCGTCAATATCAATCATTCATGCGTCCCAATTTATTATGACCCAATGGCCACTGCTGACTCAAAAGTAACGGTCTTCCGGCGTAGCCGGGCGTCGTCTCATACCATCGAGCACGGCAACGTCTAGATCTAGACGGCATTCCAAAAGGAGCATCGGTCTAGCCTTCACTGCGACTGACATAGATTGAGTTGGGGCATTCTCGAAGGAGCATCGTCTGACTTAACAGCTAGTGATGGATAACATTCATCCAATCTCAGCCAAGGACATTGTGCATTGCACTCAAATGCCTCAATTAAAATAATGTGCTTGGCCTATTTTTTTCATATTAAAAACACCCGGTAAAATAATCTTGTGTGGGTACACGGTTAGATCGAACCATAAAATTTAATATCCTCCCTTTTAAAATCGCCCTATTTAATATAGCAAAAACTTTTTTTTTTTGTGTCAATACCCGACACCATATATTTTCTAATTAAATACCAAAATTAGCAATCATCACTCAATTGCACAATTTCGCAATCAATTGTATAAACTAATTACACCACAACAATCAGTACGAAAGTCTAACGACCAGCTATCCCGGTATAATTTCCGAAAAATATTAAATAATTAAATAAATGGCAAAATTAATCAATAAATGCAAATTAATTCAATAAATACTTGCATAAGTCAAATACGCAAATTTAACCCCCTAGTTAGACCTAGAAAAATAATGCACTATGCATTAACTGTTAACTAATCTAATCTAACAACCGAATAAGCCTAATTAACAGTCAAGTCAAAGCCGAAGCTAACGCTAAGAATCCTTCCACGAACCTTCTGTAATATCCTGTGAATCCCAAAAAGCTTATGATTTCTGTCACGATTGTCGGTCTTGGCCAGTTGATCACTGCTTCAATCTTGGCGGGGTCCAGAGATTCCTTCACCTAAAATCACGTGACCTAGGAATGCCACATGAGTCAACCAACACTCTCACTTACTGAACTTGTCATACAGTTCGTGATTTCTTAGATCTACAAGACTATCCTCCTCAAGACTTCACGAGTACACCAGGATGTCGTCTATGAAAACGATGACAAACTGATCCAAATACTCCTTGAAGACTCGGTTTATTAAATCCATAAACGTGGGGGGCGTTTGTGAAACCAAACAGCATTACAGTGATCTCATAATGGCTGTATTGCGTACGAAACGCTGTCTTCGGTATGTCCTCCTTTTGATCCTCAACCGATGATACCATGTTCTCAAGTGGATCTTAAAGAATATCGATGCTCCCAATTGGTCAAACAAGTCAACGATCCTCAATAGTGGGTACTTGTTCTTGATCGTCACTTGATTGAGTTGACGATAGTCAATCCACAGGAGAAACAAACCATCTTTCTTCTTCACAAACAAAACTAGTGCTCCCTAAGGTGATGCACTAGGACGTATGAATCTCTTATCCAACAACTCCTGCATTTGCACATTAAGTTTTTTAACCTCTGACAATGCCATACGGAAATGAGCCTTAGAGATTGGCTCCGTCTTGAGAGAAACCACGAAATTCCATTGGCAACATGTTTGGAAACTCTTGTACAACTGCAATGTCTTCTATCTTCAGCTCCTCAACTGTCGTATCCACGACAGTCGCCAAGTAACCTTGACAAACCTCATGTAACAAACGGGTTGCCACAAGCGACAAGAATAAGGTAATCGAGGGTCCTCCTCAACTTCCAATAAACTTGAAACTTTCACCGCTAACGGATTAAACCGAATCGCTTTAGGGTAGTAGTCCATTTTAGTTCGTTGTTTAGTGGGCCAGTCCATGCCAATTATCACATTGAAATTGTACATGGCAAGGACTATCAAGTCGATCTTTCCCTCTCGCTCATCAATAACCAATTTGCACCTAGGATAGCCTACTGCAGCTAACACCTTATCCTTTAACGATGTAGATACTAACCACTGTCTGCAAGAATTAAGGACTCAACCCTACCAGCGTACACTCGTCATTGAGTAGCGCCAGGGTCTAGTAAAGCATAAGCAGCATGGTCGTTTACTGAAACAGTACCTGTGACCACATTAGACAAGTCCTAAGCATGTCGTCGAATGACAGAGTAGACCCGTCATTGAGCTGGCGACCTATTCAACCCACCTTATAGTGCATTTGATGGTGCGTATCCCCTGTTTTGACCCATCGGTGGCCGCAATGGCAGCTGCTGCGGTCCCAACGGCTTTCTAGGGCACCATCTGGCTAGGTGACCTGCTGGCTACACTCATAGCAAGCACCCGTCCTTAAATGGCATGCGACCGATCCGTGTCCCCTTCTGCAAAGGCGACACACGCCATTCTAATTTGGCGCTGACTTGGCTAACCCACCTTTCCCGTTGGGCAAGATAGGGTACCTCCCTCTAACCATAGGTTTCTTCCCAAACCTATTACCATGCCTATTCGTACTAAATCTCGACTAAAAATGCAGCGGCTTGTTCATTCATATTGCTCTCTATCAATTAGGCCCGTTCATATGAGTCATTACAGTCCTTCAGGTTGAACGGTACTAGGGGATTCTTCAGCTCCGAGTTGTAGGCTGGTAGAAGATCCTCTGAATCTTCTTCCAACCTTGGGGCGTACTACGACAGCTCTGCAAATTGGGCCTGATATTGATCCACTGTCATCATCCTTTGATGGGGGCATTGGAATTCCTCCATCTTCTACTCTCTGCCACTGTTACAAAAGTATTTGCCATTGAAACTGGCAAGGAAGGCGTTCCATCGGAACCACGCCTTTTGGGAATACCTTTCCTATGGTGGCCTCCACATAGCCCTACAATTGATACACCGCAAGGACAACCTTCTCATCCTCAATGCATATCAACAGTGCAAATGCCTTCTCCAAGTCTTGGACCCAGAGTGTTGCAGCCTCGGGGTCACCTGCACAAACGAACCTCGGTGGGTCCAGCTTCAAGAACTGCTCCAAAAGCTTGTGCATTGGCCTCTCAGGAACTACGTTCCTGGGTGGAACCTTAGCAGGTGCCACTACGGCAGTAGTGGCTTGAATTTGAACTTGAGTTCCCATGAACGCTCCAAGGGTCTCAAGCGCCTGATTCTAGGACTAACCGACGGTGGCGCTATCCTACTTGCGCTAGCGTCAGCCTGCACTCAACCTCGACCACCTCGGGTACCGAACCTTGTCAACGTCCTACCTCAAGTTGCAAGTCCCATGGTCCTCTTTCTAGGCATTCTATGCTCTTGATCACTCATGATGCACGATCCTTACAGAACCTGCGTTCCAATCCAAAACATAATTCGAAACTCAGTGATCCCCACAAACAAGGTACCAATCACAAGCATCGGCATAATAAAATAGCCTTTCCTACTAACTATTCCATAACCCATCGCATCTCATCACTCCATACATTGACCAGCTCTGATACCATTCCGGCAGGGATGTCACGTCCCCAATCTCGAGCGCGCGCACATCCCTCGATGGTCGATAAAATTTTTCGACCTTCCTAAGACGCGTCACCAACCCAAATCGATTCGCGTACATGTGGAAGCGTATAATAAACAATTTCCAGACAACAATTAACATGGGATAGCAAAGCAAGCCATCAAATTTCATAAAACACACTTTCATACAAAAACTTGTTTTATATACAATACTCGTCTATAAATAAAAGCCTACTACAAAAAGTAGAGTCACTAAGTCATCTTGGCACAATTTAGCACTAAATACGATATTTTCTACCTAAATACCAAAATTTCATAATTTAGCACAATTTAGCACTCAAAATTAACAATCATCAGTCAATCGCACAATTTAGCACTCAAATGCATAAAATAAATAAAACAATGACAATCAGCGCAAAATTCTGACCACTGGCTATCCCGGTATAATTACCGGGAAATTTTAATATTTAAATAAATTACAAAATTAATTAAAGAAATGAAAATTAATTAAATAAATACCTACTTACGCCTAATACACTAATTTAACCCCTGAATTCGACCTAGAAAAATTATGCATTATGCTAATTAAATAATACATTCTAATTAACCCTTAACTAATCTAATCTATCCATCTAACCACCTACTAAGCCTAATTGACTAGGTAAATCACTAAGTAAATTAAACTAGCCACCTAATCCAAGCTTAGCCTAATCTAAACCTACCCTAAGCATAATTAAGATCCTAATTAATATGTAGCGACTAAACTCATTGGATTAGCGAGCCAGTAAGTTTGGGTAAACGATGACGCCAAGGCGGTGACGATGCGTCCAGGCGGGTGGGCAGAGGGAGTCCGGCTGCTTCGGGGCAGCGACGGTGGCCTGGTTGACGGCTTGGACAGCAAAGGCAGCTCAAAATGGCAGGCTAGGCCCACGGCAACGGTCTACAAGCAGGACAATGAGTGGGCAACCGGCGGGTGCCAGCGGCTGGTCGAACAGTTGGCAAGGGGCTTAGGCGATCAATGGCAAAGCTAGCTCAGTATCCTTTGGTTTTGTAGCTTCTAAAACAGCAACAATGGAGACAGAAGAACAGAGCTACAATTGGTGGAAGACCACAAGCCTCAAAAGTCCATGGAAAAGATCTAAAACACTCAACACTTGGCCCATTTTCCCTTTACAAACTTCCCCAACCAGCCACTGAAGGTGGTCCAATTGTTGCACACCACCCATGGCTACGAATTTGTGCATTTCCCCTTCAATTTAAATCCAATTTCTCTTCAATTCCAGCTATGGTGTCCACAATATGCATGTCATCATGCCATATCACCCATGCATGTCATCATCATATCATATATACATGCCATCATGTCATCATGTCATTATAGGTGATTATCATCACATCATATCACATATGCATGTTTTAATTTCCACTTTAGTTCTCAATTGATCATCACATCACTCTTTCTTGGGATCATCCATCCCATACTTTACACTCGCACCCTATCCAGGCATTGCGAGAAGAACCTCCGGCATTAAGCCATTCATGACCACCGGGCATCCGGCACCCCCACATCCCGGGCATCTTGCACCCCAACTGGCATCACGAGGCATCCCCTCGGGCAAAGACCTCCGAGGCTTCCGGCACCCAATAATTCCGGGCATCCTGATACTCCCAGGGCCATCCGGTCATGTATCTCTATACATTCCGGGCATCCGGCACCCCCCATCCCGGGCATTATCATCCTCCATAAACAATTTCCCCATTTACCATTACTCATGTTTGCCAAATTAGGTCTCAATATGCCACGCGCATGATGTAATGGTAAGACAATATCACCTTCGTTCTTATACATGCATCATCAATCATTTACACATGTGCATTAAAATGCAATCACTCATAGTAATTAAGTCCTTATGGAATGTATGCCACTCAAAATAATTTACTTGCCAAATTCATTTAGAATATATTTAAATTCCAACTTATCCTATTTTGCAATTATTTAAATTAAATAATCACACAAATCCCAAATTCATGAAATTAAAGCATATGATAATTTAATACAATAAAAAATGATTTCCTACAGAAAAACACATAGTAATTTAATTTCTACACAAAAGGTAACGTTACTAAAATTACCGCATAGAATCTCGGATAAAGGCAGAATGTGCAGTTTTCTAAGTAATTCAATTAAAATGTCCAAACGACCTCCGAAAATTATGACATTTTACCAAGTTATAGTTAAGACACTAAATTAAACTTTTCACGCAGGAATCTAGGCCAAATTTGTGGCACCCCCAACACCCGCTAGGGTCGCCACAGAAATTTCTACTACGCGATAGAAGAAAGAATTTGAAAATACAAGCCCAAGCTTAGGCGTAAAAATTTTTCTTTTCTTTTCCTTTAAAAAGGTTTTAAGGATTTTGTGCAGCTCAGCGGAAAATTAAGAGGCGAGTCTCACCAACACTTCGCTTTCCTCACGCCAACACAATACACACCAACATCTTTGATTTAATGAAGGCACGAGGCCGAACCACTTTTATTTACACTTATAATTACGAAGGGCTACACAGGTCGGTACAAAAAGGATAGGCCAAGACTCATCTATGCTCGGCCTTCACTCCTCAAAAAGAGACACACGACCCTAAAAATGCGACGTGTAACGATCTCCCTTCGATTTACTAGTGGCGGGCCATCCAAAAAGTTGCTAACCCCCACTCCACGTGTCCAGGCCATCACACCCCACACGGTGCGTCGGGCGGTGGAGGTGGCAGCATCCCCATCATCACACCGTTGCGGCGGATGTGGACAGAGATGTACTCCTGGATGACTGGGCCTCCAGATAAGCCCACGTCATACGATACGATCGCGCGAACAAGCAAAAAGGTCGTCCGGCGAGTGGGGACAGTCTATCTCGGTCACTTCGACCTCCACATCAGATGGTAGGCCGTAGAACACTCCCCGTGTAACAACAGGGAGAGGCATCGCACTAATCTGAAATGTTAGGTCCCCGAAGGGGTGAGTACAACCACTCAACAAGTAAAGGAATCCAAACACCAATCAATGCATTACCATATAAACAATTACATCATATATACCACATATGCAAATCCAATATACTTACCTCAAAGCCAGGCACATGCCAACATACATCATCATACCATATAACTCATACATGTCATCGTATTTTCATGTCATATCATGTATACACATGTCATTACCATGTCATATCATGCATACACATGTCATCACCATGTCATATCATGTATATACATCATCACTATATCATATCATGCATACACATGTCATCACCATGTCATATCATGCATATACATCATCACTATATCATATCATACATGCATGTCCTTATCATGTCATACCATGCCACATATGCATGTCACATCGTCGTGTCACATCATGCAACACATGCATGTCATTTCCACTTTAAAATCCCAATTGATCATCACATCTTCCTTCCTCGGGATCATCCATCCCATATTATACACTCACACCCTCACTCGGGTCTCACGAGAAAAACCTCCGGAATTATGCCAACCATGGCCACCGGACATCCGGCACCCCCAACGCTCCGGGCATCTCGCATCCCAACCGGCATCACGAGGTATCCCCTCGGGCAAAGACCTCCGAGGCTTCCGGCACCCATCTCATTCCAGGCATCCCGACACTCCCGGGTATCCGGCCATGTATCTCTCTATACATTCCGGCCAACGCTTCCCCCCAACCATTACCATAGATCACATTGCCAATTACTTTTCAATTTATCATGCACATGATGTCATGACAAAACAGGATTACCTTAGTACTTGTGCATGCATAAATTAAGCATCTACACATACATGCAATAGGTGCAATTGCTAATATAGATTAAATCCTTGTGGGATTTTTACTTACCACATGCATTTTGAATTATAAAAATCCAATTTATTCCAAATTGAAATTAATTAAATAATCACATAAATCCTAAAATCATGAAATTAAGGCATATAATATCCAAATATAATAGAATGGAAAAATATGCAGAAAACACATGGCAAAACAATTTCCACATAGTAAACCACTTTTCCACAATTTCAATGCACGTTTTCGGATAAGGGCAGAACGCACAATTTTCTTGGTAAGTCAATTAAAATACCCATATGACCTCAGAAAATTATAAAATTTTACCAGGATGTAGTTAAGACATTAAAATATACTTTTAATGAAGGAAACTAAGTCAAATTCGTTTTAGATAATTTTCTACAGACCCACGAAGCTCCTGGTTAAGTCACCAAAATACACAGAACACTATGTCCGAAATATGCAGATTTGACCTACTTAAATTTCTTCGTTCTCTCTGATTTTTGGATATGATATACTCCTAAGGATTCTCTACAACTTTCGTGAAGAGACTTAAGCCAAACTACCAAAGGAAGACCTTCAAATGGTCCCACAAAGTCTCTGGTAACCCACATCGCAACTCCAGTTTCATCGTCTTCAAGGTCAGGTTGGTTACCTAGCCTAAACTTGTTATTTTTGCTTCAAATTTGAGTATGTTCATCCTTAAGATGTTCTCTACAAGTTTCATGAAGACGTCGAAGAGAGATTCTTAGTAAAAACCAACATGCAAACCACGAACTCACCTCAAGGTCAGAAAAACAGTTCCAGATCTAGGGTCTCCGAAATATGAGGTTTAGACCCCTCAAATCTCCATCATTTTTCACGAAATTTCAGTATGTTATAGTTCGAGATGTTAGCTACAACTTTCATGAAGAGATCCAAGCCAAAAATCGAACTCCAAACACACATGCAAGCCCTCACAAGTTTCTGACTTCACTGGTTCATGCGAAAACAGCATACATTCTCAACATCCAAGCATTCTCACTCCATTTTCGTAGCTTTAAACCATCAAGAATCAAACATGCAAGCACACAAGCAAGGAAAGGAGATGGATCCTAACTTGCCTCTAGCCAAGAAAAACCCACGGGAACGGCGGCGGACGGCGGCGTGCGGCGGCGGACGGCGGTTCTCTCTCCCTCTCCTCTCGCACGACGTCCTCCCTCCTTCTTCTCCTTTCTCTCTCCCTCTCTTTCCTTTCTCTCGCACGGCACCCCTTCTCTCTCTCCCTTCTCTTTTCTCTTCTCTTCCCTAATCATCACAAGTAAGACCCTAAGCATGTATGCCAAGTGGCATACACACTAGGACACTTGGGGAGGGGCATGCAAACCCTCCCCCTCCTTCCTTCGCACGGCAGCACACAAGGCCCATTGGGCCTATGGGCTTGGCCCACACGGCCCACCCTTAGGCCCTCCAACCATGGGCCTAAGTCCATGCTATTGGGCTTAAGGCCCAATCCACTCCCTTTTCTAAATTAAACTTAAAACTAACAATAATTTTACCTAATTAAAATTCTATAATATTAAATCTATAACAAACAATCTATAACAAGCATGGCAACATAAAATCTTATCTTTAATAATTATCTTATAGCTCAATTTAAATTAAAAACAAACAAGGCACAAGGCACAAGGCCTTAAGAGAGAACTAAAATTAAAACACAACCAAATAGGTAAATTCATTACCTATTTAAAAAGCTCTAGGGCACCTTAGGACATGCCCTTAAATTCTAGGATGCCACAACTCTCCCCTCCTTAAAAAAATTTCGTCCTCGAAATTTAAACATCACTAACGACCTCAAACAGGAAGGGGTACTTCTCCTTCATCTGATCTTCACTTTCCCAAGTGGCTTCCTCTATATCGTGATGTCGCCACAATACTTTAACCAAGGGAATCTTCTTATTCCTGAGAACTTGTTCCTTCCGATCCAGTATTTGCACAGGTTCTTCGATATATCTCACTTTCTCATCCACTTTGATGGCTTCATGATCGAGTATGTGATCGGGATCTGGCTGATACTTTCTTAGCATAGACACATGAAACACATTATGCAAATTTCCCAAGTTAGGAGGTAGTGCCAAACGATAAGCTACCTCTCCTATTCTCTCTAGTATCTCAAAAGGTCCAACGAATCTAGGACTCAACTTTCCTTTCACTCCAAAACGAGATATTCCTTTTAACGGAGATACCTTAAGAAACACATGATCTCCTATTCCGAATTCCAAGGGTCTCCTACGCTTATCCACATAACCCTTTTGTCTACTCTGGGCTGTCTTTAGTCTTTTCCTGATAATCTCAACAGCTTCAGTGGTATCTTGCACCAATTCAGGTCCTGTCAATCGCCTTTCACCTACCTCATCCCAACAGATAGGGGTTCTACACCTCCTCCCATATAATGCTTCATATGGGGCCATGCCTATACTTTTCTGAAAACTATTGTTATAGGCAAATTCTATCAAATGCAGGTTCTCATCCCATCTTTCTTTAAAGTCAATGATGCAGGCTCTCAGCATATCCTCTAGAGTTTGTATCACTCTTTCTGTTTGTCCATCTGTCTGAGGGTGATAAGCTGTACTGAATTGAAGTTTCGTTCCCAAAGCACTTTGCAAACCTCTCCAAAAATTCGAAGTAAATCTAGAGTCTCTATCCGAGGTGATTGATACAGGGATACCATGCAAACGCACTATCTGACTTACATAGATTTCAGCGAGTCTACTCATTGAATAGTTCACACGAACAGCTAAGAAATGGGCAGACTTAGTTAAACGGTCCACTATTACCCAAATTCAATCGTGACCACTTGATGTCCTTGGCAATCCTTGCACAAAATCCATTGGCACATGTTCCCACTTCCACTCTGGTATATCTAACGGTCTCAAAAGTCCTGCTGGTTTACGATATTCTGCTTTTACTTGCTGGCACGTTAAACATTGAGAAACATACTTGGCTGTATCCATTTTCATACCATTCCACCAAAATTGTTGACGCAAATTTCTGTACATTTTCGTACTACCTGGATGAATACTATACTTGCTCTTATGTGCCTCTGACAAAATCTCTTTCTTTACTTCTTCGTTGTCGGGTACACAAAGTCGTCCTTGGCATCTTATTGTCCCATCTTCATACATTTGAAACTCCGGTCTCTTTCCTAGGGACATCGCTTCCTTCACTTTCAAAATCTCCGGATCAGACTTTTGCAGGGTCTTGATTCTCTGAATAATTTCTGGCTCAATCCTTAAGGCTTTAAGCATACCAGTAAGATTATCCACCTTCAACTTAAACTCGGAATCTGCTACAGACTTTAATAAACTCCACTCGCCATTCTTAAACTGGCCATTTCCATGGCTGACTTACGGCTAAGGGCATCTCGCTACCCTATTCGCCTTCCCCGGATGATATCGTATCTCACAATCATAATCTTTTAACAATTCCATCCACCTTCTTTGTCTCATGTTCAACTCTTTTTGCGAGAATAGATATTTCAAGCTCTTGTGGTCCGTATAAATTTCAAACTTTTCTCCATATAGGTAATGCCTCCATATCTTCAAGGCAAACACTATAGCTGCCAATTCCAAATCATGTGTGGGGTAATTTAACTCATGGGGTTTCAGTTGCCTAGATGCGTAGGCTATGACCTTGCCATGTTGCATCAAAACACATCCCAATCCTTTGTGAGATGCATCACTATATACTGTAAAACCATCCGGTCCAGAGGGTATGGTTAAAACTGGAGCTGTGGTTAACTTCCTTTTAAGTTCTTGAAAGCTCCTTTCACAATCCTCACTCCATTCATATTTTGCATTCTTCCGAGTTAACTTAGTTAACGGTCCTGCCAATTTGGAAAATCCTTCAATGAACCTTCGGTAATAACCGGCCAATCCTAAGGGAGGACCCTTGGGCCCAAGGCCCCATCAAATTTCTCTCCTCTTTTTTTTTTTTTTTTTTTTTTGAATTTCTTTTTAGGGACTTAATTACTAAATTTTACCTAAACAAAATCCTATAATATTTTATCTATGAGAACTTAATCTATAAAATGCATGGCCAAGCATAGACTATCCTCATTAATTTACCTTATAATCAAATTTCAAAAAATTTAAATTAAGAACACAAGCACAAAACACAAAGCCTTAAGAGAAAAGTAAAGGCTAAAACACAACCCATAGGTAAATTCATTACCTATTTAAGAGCTTTAGGACACCTTAGGGCTTGCCCTAATTTCTGGGACGCCACAGGAATGCGTCCTGGGATGTGGCATTTTTAATCGATCGTTGAGGGATGTGCGCATACCCAGGGTTCGAGGCGTGGCAGGTCGTCTTCAATTGTCCATCTGTTTGGGGTGAAAGGCAATACTATATTGAAGCTTAGTCCCTAATGCCCCTTGAAGACTTCGCTAGATATTTGGTGTAAAGCACGGCCCTCAATCTAAAGTTATTTTTACTAGGACACCATGACGTCGTTCTATTTGCTTAACATATAAGCTAACATACTTTGCCAATGAATAATCTACTCTTACAACTAGAATGTTCGCCGACTATGTCAATCAGTCCACTATCACCTAGATTGACCCATGACCACTTGAGGTCCTTGGCAACCCTTGCACAATGTCCATTATCACATGTTCCCACTTCCATTCTAGCATTTCCCACGGCTTTAACATCTCTACAGGCTTACGATGCTCGGCTTTCGCCTGGTGGCACGTTAGGCACCTTGCGACGTACTTCGCGAAATCCACCTTCATTCCATTCCACCAGTAGTGTTCACAAAGGTTTCCATAGGTGGATGCTATAGTCGCTCCTATGGGCTTCTAACAAAATCTCTCTCCTTAATTCATCATCCTTAGGCACACAGATGTGTCCAGAGAATCGCACAATTGCATCTTCTGATATCTAGAAATTAGATCTCTCGCCTTTCACGATCTCATCTCGAAGTTCCGAGATTTCTAAGTCGGATTGTTGCAAGGTAGGACTCATTGTATAATCTCCAGCTCAATCCAAAGGGTAGCAATTACGCTTGTGAGATCATCCATCTCTACCTTAAACTCCGTATTAGGGATCTTCTTAAGGAAACTCCATTTCCTGACGATTAAGCTAGCTACTGCTATGGCTGCTTTCCGACAGAGATCATCTGCCACTTATTTTCCATTCAAGGGTAGTATAAGATCTCGCAGTCGTAGTCCACCAATAATCACATCAAGCTCTTATGTCCGTGTAGATCTCGAACTTCTCTCCATACAAATAATGTCTCCATATGTTTAATGCAAAAATGATAGCCATGAGTTGCAAGTCGTGGGTAGGGTAATTCACCTGATACGACTTCAATTGCCTTGACGCATACACAATGGCCATTCCATACTACATCAAAATGCAACCTAGTCACTTGTGTGATGCGTGGCTTTGAACTACGAATCCTTTAGAACCTAAGGGTATTGTTAGGATGGGTGCCGTGGTTAGCCTTCTCTTGAGTTCTTGGAATCAAACTTCGAGTTCTTCCAAGTTAATTGAGTCAACGGCCTTGCAATCCGTGAAAATCCATCCACAAATCTCCCATAGTACCCTTCCAAGCCTAAGAAGCTTCGAATCTTGGTTACTGTTATTGGTCTTGGCCAATTTAGAACGGCTTTGACCTTTTCTAGGTTAATCGATATCCCTACACTGATGCTCTCTAAGGGTCTGCAACATAATTCTCAGGTGCTCTTCATGATCTTCTCACCCTTTTGAATACACGAGGATATCATCTATGAAAACTATTATGCATCGATCCAAGAACAGCTTCAATATTCTATTCATCAAATCCATAAAAGTTGTCGGTGCATTGGTCAATATCAAGTTCATATCAAGTTCGAAAGGTTGTTTTCGAAGCATCCTCCTTCTCGAGCCTTAGTTGGCAATACCCCAATCTTAAATCAACTTTAGGAAACACTGATGCTCCTTGCAACTGACCGAATACGTTGTTGATCCTTGGCAACGAATATTTATTCTTAATCGTTACCTGATTCAGCTACCTATAATCTATATAGGGGCGTAAGGATCCATCTCTCTTCTTCACGAACAATAAAGCGATATCCCAAGGTGAAGCACTTGGCCTAATGAATCCTTTGTCAAACAAATCTTGTAGTTGCACCTTTAGTTCCTTCAACTCAGTTAGCGCCATTCGAAATGGGGCTTTCGATATAGGTTCTGTACCAGGGGCCACTTCAATGACGAACTCAACTTCCCGTTGCGGGGGATTAAACCCAATAATCTTCCTATAAAAATCCATATTAGCTCAGTACTTATGAAGCCAATCCATCCTCAAGATCACTTGAGTTTTGAGTGCCCATGAAAGAAGGGCAAAGGGAAAAAGCCATGATGATCAGGAAAAGGTAGTCTTGGTCACTACTATGGCCCTGTTTGCCAACATTTCAGATAGTTGGTGGATCGGGTCCTCGCATCATATTTTCTTCCGAAAGGAAGAATTATGTGCAAATATGATTGAAGAACTAGGTTCTTCATATATGGGCAATGGCACTTCGACTGGTTTCAGAGGCCGAGGGAATGTGTAATTGCTGTTTGAAAATAGAAAGTCAGAAAGAAAGGGTATCTATTATTGATTTTCTTTTTGTACCTAGAGAGAACCTACTCTTGATGAGGCCTGAGAATTAATGTTTATTAGAATCATAGGAGCTAGTAGCCGCGGATATGCTCATATCGGTGACATTATTATTGCCGTGATCAAGGAAGCATTACCAAATACACCATTAGAAAGATCGAACGTGACCAGATAGAAATAACTCACGTAAGGAGTGCTATTGAAACCAAGAAGTATAGGCCTGCCTGCCATCCACACCGGAATAAGAGAGCCAAAAAATGATCTTTCATGTGTAATCCTGCATAATCTCGAATGTTATCAGTTCCGGTATATAGACCAATAATATAATACAAGCAAAACTTCCTTGATTCATGGAGATATATAACAGCATATAAGTTATCATGCTCGCATATCCACCATTTGAATTCGATGCCTCAAACTCATTCGTGGTTGGAGAAAAAACGAAAAAGAAAACTTTCTCAACAGGAATGCATCAACAAAACTGCCCTTCCACACCGCTTTATTAATTTTTTTTTCACACAAATTCTTTTTATTTTTTTTGCTAAAAATCTAATGTAATCATATAAGTCTAAAGTGTAAGGAAAAGAAATATTTTTTTTTTTCATTTAAAGATTGATTATTACCCGATTTGAGTCCCCAACAATTATTCCAATAATTACATATCCGATTTGACCTATGGACAAATATGCAAGCATAAATTTCATGCTTGTTTGAGTAATAGCAATGAGATTCCCCAATATCATGCTAAGAATAGCTAAGATTTCCAGAAGAAAATTTCGATTTTAGGGAATTGTAAAAGAAAGAAAAGGGAAAGAGATCTAAAAGATCTTCTTTCCTAAAATTACTGGTTGGCCCAATTAATTTATATATTACCTACCCCGAATAAAAATTTTGTATTCAAACTCTAAGTCTGCTACAGACTTTAATAGGTTCTATTCTGCCATTCTTAAGTTGCCAATCTCCATAGCCGACTTGCGACTAAGCGCATCCACTATCGTATTCGCCTTCCCTGGATGGTACCGTATTTCACAATCATAATCCTTGAATAACTCCATCCACCTCCTTTGTCTCATGTTCAACTCCTTTTGTGTGAACAAATATTTTAGGCTCTTATGATATGTGTAGATCTCATACGTTTCTCCATATCTTCAAAGCAAATACTATAGCTACCAATTCTAAATCATGCATTCGGAAGTTCAATTAATGAGGTTTCAATTGTCTAGATGCATAGGCTCTGACCTCGCCGTGTTGCATCAGAACATATCCCAATCCTTTGTGAGATGCAGCACCATACACTGTAAAACCATTAGATCCAGAAGCCACCGAAGTTCAGTGGCATGGGAAGTCCTGAGGAGGCGGAGCATTGGATTGATAGAATGGAGAGAATTTTCCGGTTGTTGGACTGCACTGATGCTGAGAATATAACTTTGGCAGAGTACCAGCTGGAGGGAAATGCAAAGTTTTGGTGGAGAGTTTCGAGGGATACGATCTTTCCACCAGGTATTGATATAAACTGGGATGAGTTTGTCAGGGCTTTCAATAGAAAGCATTTTTATGACTGTACCAAGGATAAGAAAATAACAGAATTTGTTCAGCTAGAACAAAAGGAGCGGACAGTGGACCAGTATGAGGCTAGATTTTCTGAACTATCTAGATATGCTCCTAGACTGATTGAGGATCAGGAGGAAAAAGCTAAGAGATTTCTGAAAGGGTTGAGAACTGACATTAGAAAGCAACTAGTGCCTTTGAATATGAGGGATTACAATGAGATCTATGAAAGAGCACAGTTGGTGGAGCAGGAGCTGTTAAGAGACCCTATTCTGGTCAAGGTCAGACTTGGGATGTGAGGAAGAAGAGTAATTTTGGAAACTCTTGGGGAGCAAGGAGTGGTCTGAATATAGGGAGAGCACCCTGTCAGCCTGGTGTTTGTCAGAGGTGCAATGGAAGGCACAGCCCAGGACCTTGTAATAGGCAACAGAAGTGCTTTGGTTGTGGACAAGTGGGCCATCTAAGGAGAAATTGCCCACAAGAGAGGTCGCAGGTGAGTGCTGGCTCAGTGCGACAGGGATATCGAAGTGCTGTCAAATCAAATTCACAAGGGAATCCCAATAGGCCACCAACTCGAGGAAGAGTGTATGCGGTCACTCAAGAGGAAGCGAGGGCTTCCAACAACGTCATCTTAGGTACAATCTACATAAATGGCAAGAAGGCTTATGCATTGTTTGATACAGGTGCTACGCATTCTTTTGTGTCTGACAAATATAGATTGTTGAGTGAAATTGAAACGATTTTTCTTGGAATTCCTCTTTGTGTTTCTACGCCGTTAGAGGATGCGGTGTTGTCTACGTTGGTGTGTGAGAATTGTAAGATAACTGTAGGAGGAAAAGACACGGGAATAGACTTAGTCGTGATGGCCATGTATGACTTTGATGTTATCCTAGGAATGGATTGGCTTTGTAAGTATTGGGCTAGAATGGATTGTTGTAGAAGAGTAATCCAATTCGTTTTACCCGACCAGTCCAGTTGTGAGTTTTTAGGTGGTCAGACCCACCTATCAGTCGCACTTATTTCTGCGGTAGAGGCTAATGTGTTACTTGGCAAGGGATGTCAAGGGTACCTAGCAATGGTTAAAGATTGTGCCAAGGAAGAGCTGAGACTTCATGAAATTGGTGTAGTAAAAGAGTTTCCAGATGTATTTCCCGAGGAATTGCCTGGATTACCCCCGGAAAGAGAAGTTGAGTTTGAAATTGAACTAATGCCTGGAATGGGACCAATATCGAAAGCCTCATACAGAATGGCTCTAGTGGAATTAAAAGAGTTGAAAGTGCAACTACAGGAGTTGCTTGACAAAGGATTTATTAGGCCAAGTGCTTCACCTTGGGGTGCACCGGTTCTGTTTGTGAAAAAGAAGGATGGGTCGATGCGCTTATGCATTGACTATAGGCAATTAAACCAAGTGACTGTTAAAAACAAGTATCCTCTGCCTAGAATTGATGATTTGTTTGACCAACTTCAGGGAAGTTCGGTTTTCTCTAAGATTGACTTAAGATTAGGATACCTTCAGTTAAGGATTAAGAAGGAAGACATTCCTAAGACTGCATTTAGGACTCGATATGGGCATTACGAGTTCCTTGTTATGCCTTTTGGATTGACGAATGCACCTGCAGCATTCATGGATCTGATGAATAGGGTATTTAAGTCCTATTTGGATCAGTTTGTGATTGTTTTGTATCGACGATATCTTGGTGTATTCAAAAGGACCAAGAGAACATGAGCAACACTTGAGGTTTTGCAGACTTTGAGGGACCATCAGTTATATGCCAAATTCAGTAAGTGTGAATTTTGGTTGGACCATATAACATTTTTAGGACATGTGGTGTCAGGAGGAGGAATTGCAGTGGATCCGGCAAAAGTGGAGATGGTAATAAATTGGCCGAGACCGACCACACCCACCGAGATACGAAGTTTCTTAGGATTGGCCGGTTAGGGCCTGTTTGGTAACCATCCAAACAAAGTGCCATTCGATTTTTTGTTCCCAGAATCGGTTTGGGACGAGAATCGCGTTTGGTAAAAATTTTGTTCCGGGAACAAATTTGTTCCCAGAATCGTTTGGGACGAGAATCAAGAATCAAAAAAGTTGATTCTTGTTCCGGGAACAAAATTGAGAATCAAAATTCTTCTTCTTCTCTTTTCTTCTTCTTCATCGACCGCCATCTTGCGACCGCCGCCCGCCGCCGTTCGCCGCCGCCGGTCGCCGGAGGCTCTCGTTTGGCCTGAAAAAAAAAAAAAAAAAAAAAAAAAAAAAAAAAAGAAGAATAGGAGAAAAATAAAATAATAAAATAATAAAAAAAAAAAAAATAAAAATTAAAAAAAGGAAAAAGAAAAAAAAAAAAAAAAAGGAAAAAAAAAGAAAGAAGAATAGGAGAAAAAATAAAAAATTAATAAAATAATAAAATAAAGAAAAAAAGAAAATTAAAAAATTAAAAAAATTAAAAAAAGGAAAAAAAAGAAAAAAAGAAAAGGAAAAAGAAAAAAAAAAAGAAAAAAAGGAAAAAAAAAAAAGAAAGAAGAATAGGAGAAAAAATAAAAAATAATAATAAAAAAATTTTAAAAAAATTAAAAAATTAAAATTAAAAAATTAAAAAAAGAAAATAAAAGAAAATAAAGGAAAAAGGAAAAAGAAAAAAAGGAAAAAATTATTTAAAAATTAAAATAAATTGTTTTGGAACAGAATCAATAAACACGTTACCAAACGCAATTCTATTCCGTAATCAAAAAATTTGTACAGCTTACCAAACACGTTTTTTACTCGGAATCGTTCCTGAACGTAATCAAAAATAATCATTTCGATCAGAATTTGTTCCCTGAACAATGAATCGTTGCCAAACGCGCCTTATTACCGAAGGTTTATTGAAGGGTTTTCCAGATTGGCAGGTCCATTAACTAACTTAACTCGGAAAAATGCAAAATTTGAATGGAGTGGGGATTGTGAAAGGAGCTTTCAAGAACTCAAAAGAAAGTTAACCACAGCTCCAGTTTTAACCATACCCTCTGGACCGGATGGTTTTACAGTATATAGTGATGCATCTCACAAAGGATTGGGATGTGTTTTGATGCAGCATGGCAAGGTCATAGCCTATGCATCTAGACAACTGAAACCCCATGAGTTAAACTACCCCACGCATGATCTGGAATTGGCAGCTATAGTGTTTGCCTTGAAGATATGGAGGCATTACCTATATGGGGAAAAGTTTGAAATTTATACGGACCATAAGAGCCTGAAATATCTATTCTCGCAAAAAGAGTTGAACATGAGACAAAGAAGGTGGATGGAATTGTTAAAAGATTATGATTGTGAGATACGATACCATCCAAGGAAGGCGAATAGAGTAGCAGATGCTCTTAGCCGTAAGTCAGCCATGGAGATGGCCAGTTTAAGAATAGCATAATGGAGTCTATTAAAGTCTGTAGCAGATTCGGAATTTAAGTTGAAGGTGGATAATCTTACTGGTATGCTTAAAGCCTTAAGGATCGAGCCGGAAATCATTCAGAGAATTAAGACCTTGCAAAAGTCTGATCCGGAGATTTTGAAAGTGAAGGAGGCGATGTCCCTAGGAAAGAGACCAGAGTTTCAAATCTCTGAAGATGGGACAATAAGATGCTGATGCGGGAGCATCCAACATAGGTCCATCGACCAACTCGGGAACTATCGATGCTTATCCAAGGCAATAAAGAAATTGGGCATTATGTGCTTCGATGGATCATTTTGAATGAATAATGTTAATTACTTATCGATATTTTGTGGTACGTCGATAACTAGCAATGAGAGGCTATTTTAGACGTCTTGCATGACCAATTGATGAAGTTTCAGGAGAATTTGTTTTTGGTCAAGGGATGAGCTCGAATTTTGGGAAGGCTAAAGGTTTGCGAATGCGGTCGAAGAATTGCCTGGATTATCCCCTCGGGCAAAGACCTCCGAGGCTTCCGGCACCCATCTCATTCCAGGCATCCTGACACTCCCAGGGTATCCGGCCATGTATCTCTCTATACATTCCGGCCAACGCTTCCCCCAACCATTACCATAGATCACATTGCCAATTACTTTTCAATTTATCATGCACATGATGTCATGACAAAACAGGATTACCTTAGTACTTGTGCATGCATAAATTAAGCATCTACACATACATGCAATAGGTGCAATTGCTAATATAGATTAAATCCTTGTGGGATTTTTACTTACCACATGCATTTTGAATTATAAAAATCCAATTTATTCCAAATTGAATTTAATTCAATAATCAGATAAATCCTAAAATCATGAAATTAAGGCATATAATATCCAAATATAATAAAATGGAAAAATATGCAGAAAACACATGGCAAAACAATTTCCACATAGTAAACCACTTTTCCACAATTTCAATGCACGTTTTCGGATAAGGGCAGAACGCACAATTTTCTTGGTAAGTCAATTAAAATACCCATATGACCTCAGAAAATTATAAAATTTTACCAGGATGTAGTTAAGACATTAAACTATACTTTTCATGAAGGAAACTAAGTCAAATTCGTTTTAAATAATTTTCTACAGATCCACGAAGCTCCTGGTTAAGTCACCGAAATACACAGAATACTATGTCCGAAATATGCAGATTTGACCTACTTACATTTCTTCGTTCTCTCTGATTTTTGGATATGTTATACTCCTAAGGATCCTCTACAACTTTCGTGAAGATACTTAAGCCAAACTACCAAAGGAAGACCTTCAAATGGTCCCACGAAGTCTCTGGTAACCCACATCGCAACTCCAGTTTCATCGTCTTCAAGGTCAGGTTGGTTACCTAGCCTAAACTTGTTATTTTTGCTTCAAATTTGAGTATGTTCATCCTTAAGATGTTCTCTACAAGTTTCATGAAGAAGTCGAAGAGAGATTCTTAGTAAAAACCAACATGCAAACCACGAACTCACCTCAAGGTCAGAAAAACAGTTCCAGATCTAGGGTCTCCGAAATATGAGGTTTAGACCCCTCAAATCTCCATCATTTTTCACGAAATTTCAGTATGTTATAGTTCAAGATGTTAGCTACAACTTTCATGAAGAGATCCAAGCCAAAATCGAACTCCAAACACACATGCAAACCCTCACAAGTTTCTGACTTCACTGGTTCATGCGAAAACAGCACACACTCTCAACATCCAAGCATTCTCACTCCATTTTCGTAGCTTTAAACCAACAAAATCCAACATGCAAACACACAAGCAAGGAAAGGAGATGGATCCTAACTTGCCTCTAGCCAAGAAAACCCACGGGAACGGCGGCGGACGGCGGCGTGCGGCGGCGGACGGCGGTTCTCTCTCCCTCTCCTCTCGCGCGACGCCCTCCCTCCTTCTTCTCCTTTCTCTCTTCCTCTTTTTCTCTCTTCTCTCCCTCTCTTTCCTTTCTCTCGCACGGCACCCCTTCTCTCTCTCCCTTCTCTTTTCTCTTCTCTTCCCTAATCATCACAAGGAAGACCCTAAGCATGTATGCCAAGTGGCATACACGCCTAGGACACTTGGGGAGGGGCATGCAAACCCCTTCTCTTCCAGATCTAGTTTCTGCAAAAGGAAAATCATTTCACCTCAAGATGTCCTCTACAACTTTAATCAGGAGGTCGAGGGGAGATTCCAAAGAAAAAGTCACATGCAGCTCATGAACTCATGGAGGGTCGGACTAATTTTTCCAGAAATAGCAAGCAAAGCCAAGACACTTGTCCCCAATGCTTTGAAATTTCCTCACCTCTACCAGATCCAACCTTTACCATCCGACATACACACATCACAGCTAGCAAATGGGTAGATAAATGGACTCTACTTGCCTTTAGTCCAAGCAACACAGCAAGCAAGACGGTCGGGTGAGGCGGGCTCGACGGCAGCGGCCGCACGGGCGATCCCCTCCTTCTCACTCGCACGCAAGCTCGGTCTCCCTTTCTCTCTTCCTCTCTTGCTCTCTCCCACTCCTTTCCCTTCGAGCGACACCGCTCTCTTTCTCTGCGTTTCCTCGCTTAATCCGCCCCCTCTTCGTCTCAAATTTTCTTCCTTTCAATGATTAACAATCATTGATCTTGCATGCCAAAGCCACTTGGTAAGCTCCTCTAGCCACTTGGCAATTTTCACGCAAGTGGGGGGTTTATCTGGCTGGGCTTGGCCAAGCTTTGGTTGACGGCCCACTGGGCCCCTTGGGCCGGGCCTTCGCCGGGCAGTCTTTAACCAAGTGATTTGACCAAAACATGCCTTTGCAAAGTAGCACAACATAGCCACACGCGATCCACCACACACCCGACAGGTAGAACTCTGGTTCGCAGTCGCCTCTAGTCGATGAGAAGAATGGTCGCCTAGCCTGAAAGGATCTTTTGTCATAGTAGAAATTGCTTTGATTAGCCTGATGGCTTGGCCTTTCCTGATGGGTTACTTGGTCCCTTTCGTCACAAGCGCATGATCCATTAATTGAAAACGCTGATACAATTCATGAGAATCCTTTAGGTTCAAAGGCACCACGTGCCTATGAATGTCAGCCGTTAGACCATTCAAAAACCTTTTGGCCTTATCCTCTTTCTCCTCAACAAACCTTACCTCATATTGATCCACTGTCAGGTTGTTTTGGGCTAACTGCGTACACTCCATCGCCTTCTTGTCTCTAGCAAAATTAGAAAAGTGCTTTCCAAAGAAACCACGAACAAAACCAGCCCAGTAGTACCTTCAGGGAATATAGTTCCCTTCATCACCTTCCACCAATGGTCACCTTGAAGCTAGGATTCCACTAGGGATCTCCACATCCGCGCATTTCAACAATGCAAAAATCTCAGCTTAAGGAATTGTTCAACCAACCCTTGCATTCGGCGCTTACCGCCCTAGTGTTGCTCTTGGGCTTGTCTCTCCGTTAGGGTTCCTACATTAGCAAGACTCTGCAAAATCCCTTCCAATCTAGCCTCTATCCTCGTAGGGGATCCACCCATGGCCGCCAATCTATCGGCTCCTCTCCCTCTTGAAGCACTAGCCACTCTGCAAACGAATACCCTAGCTAACTAATATGGAACATAAGTTTTTAATACCCTATGAGTAACCGAGGTTCCTTGTGCATCACAAAACAACAATACATCGAGCACAAGCGATTAGTGTTTCAGCGCTCACGTGCTATGTTCTTCCACCACTAAACCCTCAAGTATAATCTTTAGATTCCATTATGCAAGTGTCACGAGCCGAGAGTTTCCTTGGCCTCGGAACGACCCGTGGGCGCCTGGCAAGCGGAATTCACCAGGCCAGCCTTCCTTCTATAATTATCCCAACGATCAGTACGATGAATACCCCTGTGTACGAGATCTAACCATGCCCAGCTTCACTTGGGCGTCTAGTCCATCGAGTGAGACAACAGATCCATTTAGGTTTGACAACTGGTTTCGGCCTGCCTTGGCCTCGTCAGGAGACCGGCATCAACTCCCGACCAGTTTGTGCACGGGAGGCCTACCCCGTCTTCAGAGCTCCTAAGTGATATAATCCTTCTATCCTAGAACTCCTAGCACCAACCGTCCTGACGCCACTCTCACGGACCAGTTGTGTTCTACCCTTCTACTTCCTCACTCTTCACTCGATAACCCCAAGCTCCACCCACAAGGTCACGAGTAGGGGAGGATTCACGGACTGTGACATTCTCCCCCACTCATTTCCGCAACGCCCTCGTTGCGGGCTGTGCCATCGCTTCGCCCAACAGAACAGACTCACCCCTCTGTTGCTTGCTTCCCCCGATCAAAGCTGTTCACGAAACTCCAGTCACTTGTTCTTCCCAACAAGTGTGGCCCCCTGGCCAACCGCACTCCTATGGCAGCACCTTCTTCCGCCTACTAAGCTCCTCCTGATCTCAGCAAGCCAACAGAGGGTCTCCTCGGTGGAAGCGTGATCGCAGACCTCTTCTTAAGATTCACCCACTGATCCAGGAACGTATCCCCATTCAGTGAGCAATTCGGTTCCGTCCTATGCCCCCATTGCCATCCCAGAAGCTAGACGAGAGCCGCTTGTTGTCCGAGCCCCCTGGCCCTGGCGATCACTCTCCGCCCTCGTAGGACCGGGAAGACTACAGGCTTTTCCCCGAATCACCCACCTACTGAAGGGATCACTGCTCTGATACCACTTGTCACGGGCCGAGAGTTTCCTTGGCCTTGGAAGGACCGTGGGCGCCTGGCGAGCGGAAATCCGCCGGGCCAGCCTTCCTTCTATAATTATCCCAACGATCAGTACGGTGAATACTCCTCCGTACGAGATCTAGCCACGCCCAGCTTCACTCGGGTGTCTAGTCCATCAAGTAAGACAGCATATCCATTTAGGTACGACAACTGTTTTCAGCCTGCCATGGCCTCGTCGGGAGAGCGGCATCGCTCCCGACCAGTTTGTGCACGGAGGCCTACCCCCGTCTTCGAGCTCCTAAGTGATATAATCCTTCTATCCTAGAACTCCTAGCACCAACCACGGACCAGTTGTGTTCTACCCTTCGCCTCACACTCTTCACTCGATAACCCCGAGCTCCACCCACAAGGTCACGAGTATAATCTTTAAATTCCATTATGCAAGCGGAAGAGTATACACTTTTCATATAAAGAAATTTCACTTAAGGACAAATTTGATAAGAACATGCTTCCATTTCATTCATCATTAGTAGGGATCACAAGAGGAAAATGACATATTGACAATTCCAACATGGCAAAATACTCATCAAGATAACCCGAACAAAACATGTGACATCTTGACTTTCCAATTCCGCTTTCAAATGAATGAATCGGGCTTTTCCAATGAATGAATTCAACCGGAATTTAAACCAGACTTGAAACTTTGAAAGTTCTGTCTTTTTACGATTCATTGTAGGAACATCGTCCCATCCTCTGAATATTTTTTTGCAGACCGAGATTTTTGGCGAAATTTCAAAGTAGGGACGTTTTTTAACGGAAAAATCAATGGGCTGTTTTTGAGTAGAAAAATCAGTCGGCCGGTTTTTAAATCAATGGGCTGTTTATGCACATGAAATTTGATCAAATTGGATGGGAACTGATTGAATTTGGGGGAATTATGTCAAAATTCGTACCCCAAAGGGTCCATCAACATTTTGGACCACTTGGGTATGCTTCTAGGGAGAATTTTGTGCAGCAAATTGGCTTGGATGACAGCCAAGTCTAGTGGGGCCTGCAAGATGGGCGCCCCCCCTATCCTTCAGCAGTCTTCTTCTTCTTGCTTAGCCCCACTTTATCTACATTTTGGATTGTTTTAAGAGCTTGAAGTTGCAAAGAACCGCCATCTCCGCCCCTGAACCGTTTACCGCCTCCCCTGCCGCTATTGTAGCAACAACTTGGCCATCGCGCAACCCGCGAGCCCGCGCGCCACATTCACCTGCACTTGCTTGTTCCATGGTCCAGCGTCTCCTGTTGTGCCCAACCGCGTCCCCCGAGGTGTCCTTGGTTGCCATTGCAGTACCCTGGCCACCGTTTGCCTCCATCGTCAACCGATGCAACCTCCGCATCGCATACCAAGCCGTTTCAGCTGCTATTGTCACTTAATTTAGTGTCGGCCAGCCAACAGAATCGGAAGCCCAACGCAACCATGGACCTTTGTGGGCCGTTTCAAGCCTTTTTCAGCCTTGTTTGGTGCCTCCGCACGGTCGTTTATCACGCATGTCTGCGTCACCGTCGTCGTGGACTCACCGGATCGTAAAATTGGCGAGTTTACTTGCTGAACTCTACTTCTGGAGTTAATGATTCTTAGAGGTTGATTTGTCACGCCCTGATCCTCGAACGCGTGTCCATCCCACACCTGGTCTATTAATAGCGATGTCCTAGGACGCATCGCTGACACTTTTGATTTAATATGCCCATTCGGAAGTATAAAGAAAATTCCCATACAATAAAACAATGGGATAGAAAAGTAAGGCCATATTTTCGTAATGAAACTTCTTACCAAACTTTTATACAAAACACAAACCTTCACAACTTCCTTTTCCACTCTATACACACCCAAAACAGGTTTCACAATAGAAGATGGAATCTTAGTCCTCATTCTGGTCGTACTCAGGATCATCCGAATCCTCCTCCTCAATTCCTGGTTTTTCCTGGTTTGGTGTTCATTCGAGTTCGCATGCTAGTGATGTATGACGTGGGCCCGGTCATCCAGGAGTTTTTGTTTGTCCACGTCCGTCGTGACGGAGTGATGCTAGGGATGTTGCCGCCACCACTACCATACACCCCAGGGTGGGTGTGATGGCCCATGTGAGGAGTGGGAGCTGACCGTTTTTGGGGATAGCCAACACTTGTAGATGGAGGGTTATACATGATCGATATAGGGGGTCGAGATTTCTCTTCTTAGCTGTAGCCAAGTGTAGCTAAAAGTCTTGGCTTTTTTATTATACCGACCCGAGATGTCCATCGGCTTTATCTTTTCCTTTGTTGGGTAGTGGGTGTGCATTGCATCGTTATCATGGGAGTAAGGGATGGTGAGACTTGTTTATATTTCTGCTGTGAGCTGTGCTGAATCCTTTAAAAAAAAAAAATGCCTAAGAACTATGGTTCTTCTTTAACCCCTTTAATGAAAGATATGTAACTGGCATTCAATAGATAGAGCGATAGGTATTTGTGGCGACCAAAGTGGATCGGGGGTGCCACAACTAATCCTTCTTCTAGCCCAAAGAATTCAGCCACCTCAAGTACTAGGCACCAATCAAGCAAATTTATTCCAAAATTCTCCACTTAGAGGAATTGCACACATCTTGAAGTCACAATTTCTGATGTCCAACGATCCTACATCCACCATTAATTCCATACATCACAACATCACCCATTAAACCACAAGGAATTACCATTGAACATCCAAAATCATTTGGTTTTATACAAAACATTCATTGATCAAAATTTCAGCATTTTTCCCACCTCAATTGGGCCTTCTGCTCATGCTCACCCCATTGGACCTTATCCATTGTCCACCGTCCCCTCTCTAGTCCACACTTGACCCAAAATTAGGCCCACCAGGCCTTCACACGTCTAGCCCACACGCAAAGCCCCTCGAACAATCCACCTATCCCGATTCCCCTTACGTCAACAAGCACTAGCTTAAACAGAATTCTAACATCGAAATTTCAGGATGTCACAAGCATAGTTGTAATGGTTATTGGTTTGTTACTATGCCTTCCTTTTTCTGTTTTCTTGTTGAAAAATATGGCCTGATATAGCTCTCGATCTGAGAATGTGAACATACAAAAATGTGATATATGTAATTCTAACACTCATCAGCATAGTCTAGATTGACAACCTAATAAAATTTGTCAAATTGATACTTGCTGGCGTTGCTTATGCTAATTGCGAATTTATTGAGATGTACATGAGATTCATAGTTTCCATAGGCTTAAATTCCAAATTAGCACATAAGTTAGATTTACGGAATAATTCCTCCTTATTACGAGAACACTACTTACAGGAGTAACATGTAAAACTAGTAAGAATTTTGTCATTTCCTGGCTTTACAAACAATGGACCGTTAACTTGATCTAAAAATTCTAATTTTTTGTTGGCTTTTATTGGCTATAAACCCCAAGAATCAAATGTATCTTGGTTTCAACAAAAAACAAAGAAGAGTATTTTGGTAACCATTATATTCTTTTTTCCTTCTCTTCTTCCTCGTCCTCTAGCTGGCAACCTCGTCACTAAGGTGAGGGTTGACCTCATAGTGGGTGGGCGAGGCTCGACCTTACTACAGGCAAGGTCGAGCTCCGCGTAGCCAAGATGAGGCTGACCTTGCCCAGCCATAGTGTAATCACCATATCTTGTCGCTGGTCGGTCACCGAGCTTGGGGAGAAAGAAGAAGAAAAGAAAAGAGAAAAAAAATGGCTTAATTCCAGAATTATTCCTAGAAACAAAGAAATAATTTTTTTTTTCTATTTCTTGATTCTATTCCAAATCTATTTCAAAGAACAAATCTGTTTCCCGGAATAGAAAAATTAGTTGACATTACCAAATGGATTTTTTATTTTTTTTTATTTTTTTTTAAGTTCTTGAGAACGAAAGAAAAAAAAATACCTAAGAATTGATCGGCTACCAAATAGGTTGTAAGTATATTGCCCAGCAATGTCAAGATAAATGGAATACCATTGTCTCATCCATTGACTAAGAGCATATATTAGTGGCCTAGAATCGAAAAGAACAAAAAGGAACAAATCTATTCACATCCATCGTCTTAGTACCCCCAAATTTTCAGAGTTTGAAATGAGGCAAATAATGATGAATGACTAGTTTTGTTAAGCAACAAACAAAAGCAAAGATTAAGCACATGAAGAGAATAGAGAAGATTGTTTACTTTTACTTGGAAAAAAATTGCAAGGTCGGTAGCAAATGCAATAAAAAAATAAAAAATAAAAAACTTGTTGAGATACACATGTGAATTGTGTTAGGAAATCACCCTTCGAGGAATTAAATTAGTGTGGAGTAGTCAATATATCTTAGTTGGCTTATTACTCATAAACTTAAGCTTTTCAATTAAAATGAGTCAATTGGATGGTCTGACAGGTTTTGATTCAGCCTCTCTCTAAGTGATTTTCCCAAGTGAAGGTATCGGACTTTTTACCATGCGCTCCGAACAAATGGTATTTGAGTCATTGGTAGATTGGTGGGCCTTCAATCTGTTCCGATATTTGTTGAATATCTTCAGGAAGGAATATGATGACCAAGCGAGTTTCCAAGCAGGTGGCCATTATGGTTAAGCAAAGCCGACGGTAGATTGGTTGGCCCTCAATCTATTCCGATATGTGGTGCATAGGAATCTAGTGACTAGTGCAATTTCTAGGCAAGTTGGCATTTTAGTAAAGCAATGCGATCCCAATATGAGCTTTTATGGTTCGGTTTGGAGAAAGAAACCATGGATATCTGACTTTAGGAGGAGGTTCAATTTGAAGAGTGACTATGGTTTAAGGAGATAAGTTAATGCAGAAGCATACTTGAATTAAGAAGGAACATACCTCAATTGAGCTTACAACTGAGGCGGAGATTATTGAGATATACATGTGATTATGTTAGGAAGTCCCACATTAGAGAATTGGTATAGTGTGAAGTACCCAATATTTTGACTGAATGTGAGTCCAATTAGTTGTTTTCAGCTCGAATTTGGGTTCCCTCTCCCTTGATGAAGATATTGAGCTTCTTCTTTGCACTTCCAAAAAAATAAATAGAAAATCATCCATTAATTACAAGCATAGGGGACTCACAAAGTTTATGCTTGATTACCTCGATTCGACTAAAATATGCCAATGGTTTTTGTCATTGGACAAGAACAACGCCAATACCAACTCCACTTGCATCACACTCAACTTCACATACTTTATCAAAATCAGGAAGTGCAAGAATAGGGGACTCACAAAGTTTCTGCTTGATTGCCTCAAAGGCATTTTGAGCAGCCTTTGTCCATTCAAAAGCAGCCTTCTTCGTGCATTCAGTCATAGGACCCACAACGGTACTAAAGTATTTGAGAAAACATCGATAGAAAGAAACAAGTCCATGAAACTTCTTACATCAGAAATGGACTTCGAAACCGGCCAAGTCTTCATAGCCTCCACCTTGGCTTGATCAACAGAGATTCCATCTTTGGAAAATACATAACCAAGAAACAAAATGCTTGGAGAGAAGAACTCACATTTCTCCATTTTAGCAGATAGTTTTCGTTCTCTCAAGACATCAAGCACCTGTTTTAAGTGATAGATATGCTCCTCCTCATTCTTGCTATAAACAAGAATATCGTCCAAATAAACAACGACAAATTAACCAATAAAGGAACGGAGAACCTCGTTCATAAGTGTCATGAAGGTACTCGGATCATTAGATAATCTGAATGGCATAACCAACCACTTATAAAGGCCTACCTTGGTCTTGAAAGCCATCTTCCATTCATGATTCTCGCATTTTGATTTGATGATAACCACTTTGCAAATCTAGGTATAGGGTACCTATACTTAATGGGGATGTTGTTGATGGCCCGACAATCAACACACATTCGGTATGTACCATCCTTCTTAGGTACAAGTAGAGCTGGAACAAAACATGGACTCATGCTTTCCTCTGGATTGCATCGATAAGCTGACTTGTTTCGTAGCAGAGCATCGGGGATCAAATCAATTTGGTGCTCAATACCTCTTATGGGAAGTAATCCATGTGGCAAATCCTATTGGAACACATCTGCAAATTCTTTCAACAAGCAATGCATATTTTGATGTATGGGTCGCTCTATCACACTCTTTTTATCGAACACAATCTTTTGTTTGCTAATGGTCTCTCAACCCGTGTCTCACTCAAGAACATATTTTCCTTACAAGTGTTTTCCTCCCCAGATTGATTATTATGTATTCAAGATGGATTCAATGGTAAAAGGGTAATGTTTTTCTGACCATCATGCTTAGCATTTATGTGAAATCGCCACGGTCTACCCAATAACTAATGGCATGCCTCCATAGAAATCACATCACATACAACCTGATCTCAATAGTTCTTCCCAATCCATAAGAAGTTGTTTGGTTACCTTGAGTTCATTCCTTTGATTGAGCCATTGGAGCTTGTATGGTTGAGGATGTTTCATTGTTGGAAACTTCAGCTTGTTGACAAGAGTTGTCGAAGCAAGAATGGTGCAGCTCCCAACATCGATGATCACCGAACACACGTTTCCATTAATAGTGCAATTGGTGTGATGTATTCTCCCTTTTCTCTTTATCAGGAGAAACTTCAACAAGCAATGCTCTTCGAATGATCAACAGACCGCCATCATCGGCTTTCTCCAACACTTCTTCCTGATCAGACTCATAAATATTTTGGTTTTGATAGCCCTCAGCCTCTTGAAGCGCCGAATTGATCTCCTCAATTTCTTGAAGAGTCATAACTCTCCAATTTGGACAATTTGCTTGAAAATGCCAAAACCATGGCACTTAAAGCATTTCCTTGCATCGCCTTCAAACTTCTTTTGGACGTCTTTGGAAGGCTCTACAATTTTTCCCTTGCCGTTGTCTTTGTCGACGTAGTCTCACCCTTGCTTGACAAAGCACCCTTGAAACCTCTTGCTCTTCAATTGTTTTTCGACTTTTATGGCTAACTTGCATATGTCTTCAAAGGATCAATAAGGTTGAAGTTCAACCATATCGGCAATTTCCCAATTCAAGCCGCCAAGGAAACGAGCAATGGTTTGCTCAGGAACTTCTGGAATTTCACTTCTCATTTTGACTTGTTCAAACTCACGAATGTATTCTTCAACACGACCCTTGTAGTTGTTGGGCAAGAACCTCTTCTTCATCAACTTCTTGAGTTTTTCCTAAGACTCGATTCGGCTTTTTCCTTCCCTTGCTCGTTGATGCTTTACATTCTCCCACCATAGACAAGCATATTTGGTCAACTTTAAGACAACAGCCTTACATTTCTTCTCCTCGGAACAAGACTTGAACATAAAAATTCGTTCGGTTGTGTGTAGCCAAACCACAAAGCCGTTGGGATTTAGATTTCCGTCAAATTCAAGGACCTCCACTTTAATTTCTCTTTCATCCTCGTTATGCCTTCCTCTTCGTCTTTGAATTTGAGATTAAGAATCACTAGAGTGCAAAATTGTTCGGTTGTCTCTAGTGGAATCGGAGTCACCATCAGAATTTTGACGATATGCAGAATCGTCACGTCGATGCCGTTCATTGCGACGCCTTGCAGGCTGTCCTTGTCTCACCAAATTCTTTAGAAGAGGACTCACTCCATTTTTTGCGAATCAATGAATGAAAGTGGAAGAACTGGAGTTTAACCCCCTTTTCCGGGCAGACCAATCACTTCCTGAAAGGATCCTTACTTCGTATTACTTCTATTTCTTTTTATTTTATTTATTTCATTCAAAAATTCTTATTTTTTTTCTTATTTTCAGTTTTAATTAATATTTAAATTGAATAATGAATCCATAAGATATTCATTCTATTTTATAGAATTCAAGATAGATTTATTTATAGAATGGTGATTCGAATGAATGATTTAGGAATATAAATGACGAATTCAAAATTTTATGGAATTTTGAAAGACAGAAAGATCTTTCGGGTCTAGTCAGACCATTCCATTATATTGACAATTTAAAAAACTGTTCATACTATACCATGAGCATAATATAGTATGATGGCGGTCGGGCAAGTATGCCCTCATCGTCTAGTGGTTCAGGACATCTCTTTCAAGGAGGCAGCGGGGATTCGACTTCCCTGGGGTAGGGTACTACTAAAGGAAGTTGATCGTGGATTATCAATAAGCCTAGAATTGATTCTTCCTGGGTCGATGCCCGAGCGGTTAATGGGGACGGACTGTAAATTCGTTGGCAATATGTCTACGCTGGTTCAAATCCAGCTCGGCCCAAGAATTCGCTTTGTTCTTCATAAAGAATTCCGGCTACGAAACGAAAGAATGGAAAAAAGTAAAATTTTCTGATATATCCCTACCGCTTTATTTGCTCTGTTCTATTTATTTTATTTGTTCGCACAAATTCTTATTTTTTTTTTGCTAAAAATCGAATTTCATAATATAAGTCTAAATCGAAAGTGTAAGTAAAAGAAATCTTTTTTTCATTTAAAGATTGATTATTACCCGATTTGGCAATAATAAAAGGATTACTAGTAATCTGTGTCGCTCTCACTAAAGTGCCCATCCATGGAGATATCAATATAGCACTCAAGCCTCTGTTACCCTTGCACCACGGCTATTCGAATCGAAAAAGAAATGGTTTAAATGCAATCATAAGAGTATGTATACTCTACACTTTATTTCCTGGGGATTGTAGTTCAATTGGTTAGAGCACCGCCCTGTCAAGGCGGAAGCTGCGGGTTCGAGCCCCGTCAGTCCCGACGGAATCAAATCCAACAAAAATACATTAATTCATCTCTCCATTTGGATGTGAAAAGACATACAAATAAAATAGTCGAATTTCATTCCCAACAGGTATTGGATTTCTCTTATTTTTCTTTTTTTTTGTTTTTTCGTTTCGCATTTCTCATCAAAGAAATAGAAGAATTTCCATTCCATCAATCAGTATTGATTAATGGGATAGGAACATATGTGGATTGCTACGATTATTGGTAGTATCCTATTTAGTTTAGGATTCCAAGAGATATCGATACCGTACTGGGTCTGGCTTTTTCAATTGCTCCTGATCCGTGTAATAGAATAGAGTACTATATATTTACCGGGAACCCATGCACAAATAGATGTATGATACAAAATGAATTTCACATAATTACTTTGATAGAATACTTTGAACTTTTATTTTCATATTGCGTCCCGTTTCGTTTTTAATCCAAAGTAAAGAGGATATATATTAATAAAATAAAGATCAAAGAAAGATCCAACCTCTCCTTAGAGAGAGGGGATGAATAATTTTTTTTTTATTTAAGGGTACTATCGAAAAAAGAACAAACTCGAAAATAGTGTGATGTAATATTCCATTTTTTTATACCTTAAGACTCGCTTTCTTTTTATCATACTTATTTCTTTTTTTTTTTGTTTTCCACAAAGATTAAATCATTAAAAAAGAGTACTTAACTCCTTCTTTTCTATTTTACTTCTATTGTTTGTTTGGGTTTGTAACCAATGGAAACGTAAAAGAGGTCAAATGATACGTCATCAGATGATTGTAGAAGGAAGGCGGTAGTTTATAGAAAAAAAAGAATGAAAAAGAAGGATAAATTCAAATAAAAAAGAAAAGTAAAGGGGTTGGATCAGGAATCCAATTTTGGATTCGGTATGGATAAAAGATCTTCCTATGTTATACTATTCAATTATCGACGATGAGTTGATTTGATAGCTCAGATATTGTTATTCATCCCATTGAATTTACAGGCGAAAAATTTTTCATCTCTATGGGATTAAATCCCGAGTTATTGCCAAATAAAAAAAAATGAGATTATGGAAGTAAATATTCTCGCATTTATTGCTACTGCACTCTTCATTCTAGTTCCTACTGCTTTTTTACTTATAATATACGTAAAAACAGTCAGTCAAAGTGATTAATTTGAATCAAACTTAACTTCTTTTCTTAGTCAATGATTGAAGAAATAGAAGAAATCAAAAGGATTTTCATCTCGCGTCTTAAATGAAATGAGCGGACTCGAATTAGCAGTATAGTATTCTATGAGATCCGATAGTATGGTAGAAAGATTCATGTATTTCTTTCTACCATACGAGCTATTATTCTTATTGTAATTTATTGGAATGTAACAAGTTGTACTGTATAAAATAAAATAGAATCTTAATATAGATTAATCTACAATATGTATCTTTTTGATATATGTATTGATATATGTAATGTACATAGCATCCCAATTCTATTTAATTTGTCTTGATTCCAATCAATCTAAAACAATCGAAAGACAATTCTTAAAGGAAAAAGGCTTTGCAAAACGATCTAGAAAACAATCGATACAGTTTGATTCCTCGCCTCAATTAGTAGTACCTTTAGAGTCCACTTCTTCCCCATACTACGAGTGAAAGAGAAAATGTAAAGACTACCATTAAAGCAGCCCAAGCAAGACTTACTATATCCATGTAAATTATGTCCCCTATCTCTATGAAGGAATTATTCCATTATATTATTGTTCACTAATAATAGTGGAATCACTGGCGTAGAGTCAAAAAGGGATTCTGACCCAACACCATTGATCAAAGGCTCTAATAAATCTGCTTATAACAAATTCTTCAAATTCTTATAGAATATTATTTTTCTAGTAGAATCGGAAAACGTTAAGCACAAGCAAAATACGCAGTGACCCATTTAGAAGTATCAGGGGAATAATAAGACCTATTCTATCTTTTCTTGTCTTTATCTTTAGACAAGGTATCAAAATATGAAAAATAGAATGTCAAGATAGATCGTTATCTATCACATCCTTTTATTTCCCATTTGATCGAATTCTTACTGTCTAAGTATTGTCTCTGTGAAACAATCGGAGGACTCCCTATTCCATTTTTGACTAGGGTTTGTTGAAAAGAAAGAATCCTTTTTTTTCATTTCAATTTTCGAAAGCCAATTTTCCATCCAATTGTTATTGGATACCGAGGACTTAGAGACTCTCCTGAGTCTCTATAGAAAGTATCTTCAGCCCTTTCCACAACCACTAATTCGATTTTCCGTGGGGCTATCCAATCTAATTCAGGACCCGGTAATTAAACACTACATTAGTAGTGGAAGGGAATCAATAAATCTTTATATGAGAGCCCTTCCACCACTCATCTGTCCTTGAATCCTAGAGGCAAGGATTTAGAGCACTTTAGCTTTCGAGAGCCAAACTTCCAGATGTTTCGAACCAAGCAAGCAAGTCTCAAGAGTCCTTTTACTTTGTTTGCTTCTGCTGGGGAAAAATTCAGCGAGTTATATCAGCAAAACGAAATAAGAGATTTCGAGTTTTTTCTTGATCAGGCGACACCCGGATTTGAACTGGGGAAAAAGGATTTGCAGTCCCCCGCCTTACCGCTCGGCCATGCCGCCAAAATGTATGATACCCTACAAAATAGATGAAAAAAGTCTCCCTTTGTTTGCGTCGAGTGGTGGATTCCGAAACTTCTTTTTTTATTGGACTTGCATCTTGAATCCCGTTTTCTTAAATTTAACCCTTGCCCGAAAAGAAAAAAATCCTTCGTTTTTTGGATTCGATCCATCCCTTCGGTTGTATGTATAGTATCTCAAAAACGAAATATCTAAAGATTTTCCCTCTCTTTTTATATTGATATTGAAAAATTGAAAAACCAAATGTGGTTTTTCAGTCCCAAAAGCCAAAATTTAGGACAAATTGGAACCATTAACTATTAAATGGGACTGTAAATTCATGAACGATTCTTGGATTTGAATCCAAAATTGTCTTTTCTTAATCCTAATTCGAATTATATAAGAAAATCCAAATTGATACATAACTAATCAGTATTGATTCTTTTCCATAAAAAAAAATCCTTTCCAATTTCCATTATAACAGCAAATAGAAGTATATGTAAACCCCAGAACATAAATTGTTATACAAATATCTAATTGGATATCATATCTATATATGATGACTATAGAGAATTATTAGGAAATTGTAGTGCTTCCATTTTTCATTCAATAGATGGAATAGAAAATGGAAATTTTGATATAGCATAGCACGCGCTGTCCCGAATAGAACTTAAATAAAGGAGGAAACATAGATAGCTATCTACACATGGTTAATAAATACAAACTTTATTACTATGTTACGCCCTTCAATCGTATTCTACTAAAAAAAAAAAAAAAAAAAAAAAAAAAAGTATCTCTTTTATGCGAATCAGTTGTTGAACAATAGAATCCATGAAAAAGTTAAGTGCTAAAAAAATATCAACTCTATATTTTTGATGATTATAATGTCTTTATATCATCGAACAGATGAAATCCGAATC
Organism: Eucalyptus sp. ANBG9806169; assembly: GCA_014182395.1. Taxonomy (NCBI): domain Eukaryota; kingdom Viridiplantae; phylum Streptophyta; class Magnoliopsida; order Myrtales; family Myrtaceae; genus Eucalyptus; species Eucalyptus sp. ANBG9806169. The sequence continues at coordinate 21,455,975 of CM024574.1, read as the reverse complement.
CATTTCTTTTTCTGGTACCCAATCGGATTAGAGTATGTAATATCATAATAATGGTAGAAATGGAAATGGTAGAAATGGAATCACTTTTTTTTTGATATTCTATCCAAAACTCCATAAGCCTAAGTGGCATTTATTAATTCCTTTCGATTTTCTATCTGTTCCAAATTCCAATTTGAATATAAAATTGTCTTTATTCCTCCGTTCATATGCATTTCATACATTCCATATACGGGGTGAGTCAAATTTCATGTGATTCAGTAAACAAAATAGAAATTCCATCATTGCTAAATCAATCCATATGATTTGATGAAGAATGGGTCAATAATGGAATTTTTTGAGAAAAGGGAAATTCAAAATGCTCGGGGATGGAAATGAGGGAATGTCTACAATACCTGGGTTTAATCAGATACAATTTGAAGGATTTTGTAGATTCATTGATCAGGGCTTAACAGAAGAACTTTATAAGTTTCCAAAAATTGAGGATACAGATCAAGAAATTGAATTTCAATTATTTGTGGAAACATATCAATTGGTAGAACCTTTGATAAAAGAAAGAGATGCTGTATATGAATCACTCACATATTCTTCTGAATTATATGTATCCGCGGGATTAATTTGGAAAACCAGTAGGGATATGCAAGAACAAACTCTTTTTATTGGAAACATTCCTTTAATGAATTCCCTGGGAACTTCTATAGTAAATGGAATATACAGAATTGTGATCAATCAAATATTGCAAAGTCCCGGTATCTATTACCGGTCAGAATTGGACCATAACGGAATTTCGGTCTATACCGGGACCATAATATCAGATTGGGGAGGAAGATTAGAATTAGAGATTGATCGAAAAGCAAGGATATGGGCTCGTGTGAGTAGGAAACAGAAAATATCTATTCTAGTTCTATCATCAGCTATGGGTTCGAATCTAAGAGAAATTCTAGAGAATGTTTGCTATCCTGAGATTTTCTTGTCTTTCCTGAATGATAAAGAGAAAAAAAAAATTGGGTCAAAAGAAAATGCCATTTTGGAGTTTTATCAACAATTTGCTTGTGTAGGCGGAGATCCGGTATTTTCTGAATCCTTATGTAAGGAATTACAAAAAAAATTCTTTCAACAAAGATGTGAATTAGGAAGGATTGGTCGACGAAATATGAATCGGAGACTAAATCTTGATATACCTCAGAATAATACATTTTTGTTACCGCGAGATATATTGGCAGCTGCGGATCATTTGATTGGACTGAAATTCGGAATGGGTACACTTGACGATATGAATCATTTGAAAAATAAGCGTATTCATTCTGTAGCGGATCTCTTACAAGATCAATTCGGATTGGCTCTGGTTCGTTTAGAAAATGTGGTTAAAGGAACTATGCCCGATCTCGCCTTTCGTTGAGCAATTGCCCAAACTCAAGCCTCTTGAAACTTGATGATCCGTAAGGTTTTTGTAATAGAAGAAAGAAAGGAATCACTCAAATGCGTTGAACCTTGAGCTCTTATACCAATCTTTTCATGTGTGATGGGGTGAGTGATTCCAGAACATAAAGTTTGTCCTTTTGGGATTTTTGTGGTTAAGTGTATGGAGTAGTGTATACGGGGAAGAAATGAAAATGAATAAGAAGATAGAATGATCTCCTCCAAGGTATAAAGGCCACGCCACGCACCTAAGATGAGGATCGAGATCTACGAAGATCCCCACCAAGGCCTAAAGCTTCGACCAACCAAGGATAAAGGACTTCGGGATAGGAGAAGGTCACCACCAAGGCCTAAAGATTCGATAAAGGGCTTCTAGGCTCACCACCAAGCAGTAATCTACGCTCCAAGGATAAAGTAACCAAAAGTAGTTATCCACTCTCCGAAGGAGTTCACTCAAGCAGAGGAAATCTCACAATTTTCATTCATCAAATTCGTATCTCCCATACATTGGATAGTTTTCCCTTGTTTATAGGAGGATTTTAGCCTTAGGAATTATTAAAAACAAACTTTAATGACCTAGGAATTTAAACATTCGACTCTTGAACTGCATAACAAAAATGACACCTACTTATGAAATGCATAACGGGAACTTGCATTCTTGAACTTTTAGCTTTCTATATTCTTGAACAGCATTCTTGAACCTTTGCCTTTCCGCATTCTTGAACCGCATTAGTGAACCTTTTGGCCTCCCAAAATTCGTGCTCCTCCATTGACCAGAAATTAATGTTCTTCAAACTTCATCAGTTGGTCATGCAAAATGTCTAAAATGGCCTCCCATTGCTCGTTATTGACATACCAAAAAATATCGATTAGTAATTAACATTATTTTTTCGAAATGATCCATCGAAGCACATAATGCCCAATTTCTTTAATGTTTTGGATAAGTGTCGATCGTTCTGAGTTGCTCGATTGGCTACCGTAGGATGCTCTTGCATCAAGACGAGCCTGAAAATAGGCCGCGAACCCTCTTCGCACTGGCTAGCTTTTTGGTTCTGCGTATGAGCCGAACGGGCTGGGCCGAGCGGTTGGGCAGGCTGGAAGCAACACAGGACAGGCGCACAAGCTACAGTGGGCGATGGTGGTGCATGACGTCGACTGGATGCCGACAAAGACAGCCCAGGCAGCTCGCGGGCTCGAGGGTGCCAGCAGGCGAGTGACGGTGGGATGGCAAGCTGGGGCTGTGGCTAGCCAAGGGGCTGGTTTCTTCTCAATTTTTTAGCTCAAAAACACTTAAAACATGGAGAAAGTGAAAGCCAAGTGAGCTGAAGAGAGGGGGGTCCCATTGGGCCTCTAAAGTACAACCTTCTCTCCTCTTTCAATCATTGCAAAGCCCCACCAGCCATGGTTGTAATCCAAGGCCAATTTACACACCTAAGGCTTCTTCTAGAAGCCATTCAAGAGGTCCAAAAGTTGCACCCGAGAGGACCTACGAATTTTGGGCAATCTTCACCCAATTTGCTTCAAGTCATCTCCAATTGGAGCTAAATTGTAGTCAATAAATCCCACCAAGGTGTCTTCACCAAAATTAACATTTTTCCCATCAATTAAACCAACTAGAAAGCCAAAGGCGCGACCAAAAACAGCCCTCGAATTTTTCCGGTAAAAAATGTCCCAACTTTGAAATTTTGCCGAAAATCCAGGTTTGCATAAAAATCTTTAGAGGGCTTGTCGACATTCGACAAAATGAATTTGGGGTTAATTTCAGTTTAGCGCGATTTATCATGACCTAACCTGCCAGGTATCTTTTATGAATTTTTAGTGCAATTGACTCGTGGTCGTTTATTTTCGACACACATTGCGCATTTTTGACTCATTGGCGACTCTTGGTTGTCGTAAAAATATCGATATTTCAAATACGAGCACAGGGTACAGAAACGGCAGAATAATCAGTCCAGTGCCGTTCGACGAGAATTTTACAATCGGGTCGAATTACCCACACACGAATGACATATCTTAGTCGAATCGACCAAGCTCTGATCTCTTATCAATTTTGACGGTACTATAACGACCCTTGCAGATTGGCACGGTCGATCAATCTATTCCCAGTGGATTTCTCAAGTGTATTGCGTTTAGATTCCTTAACGGCTTCACCTGATAAAGTAATTATCTCGGGAGTGCCAAGTTAGAGAAAAAAACTATAGGCGCGTCAATAAAAGGCCAAACTTATTCAATTGAACATAGAATCCTGAAAATCAGGATGTCGTAGGCAACATCTAGCATCCTCTGCGTAGACGTCATTCCACACAAGAGTATCGTCCCGCGTGTTCATACGCATTAGGACGGATTCCACTTAATCACCATGCAAGCAGGTCATCAATTAGCCCATGTCTTATGCTTGTCAATTAGCCCAAAATACCAAAATTCTTTCTTAAAACAATTAAACTTGCAATTTCCCTTTTTTTTTTTTGTTGAAAACTTTCCAAAATTAATTTGTACGGTGTCATGTATTTGAAATTAACTTGCCAAATTTTGCACGCATCTAGTATAAAACCGCATCGTTTTATTTGGCACATAAAATTTGGTATCCAAACCCGAAATCTCACTTATTTTCTATTGTCTTTCCCAACATCCCCTTTTCGGAGACAATCTTTGTTCAAAAATTTTTGAAAGAAATTCGTAGGTGCTCATGTACTCAAAATTAATCCTTCGAACTTTGCACGCATCTAGTTTAATACCTCATTGTTTTATTGAGCAAATAAGTTTTGGTGTCCAACACGACACTTAATTGTTTTGCAATAATAATAGACAACAAACATAGAGCAATCAATCTCATTGTGTCATGCATAAGTTCTCAGCAAGCCTCACAAGTAAACCACATAACAAAAGATACAATTTCCAGCAAGCAAAACACCAAGAACAACCACAAAACCACAATTGACGCTAATTGTCAGAAACCAGGTCTACTCGCGTGTTTGAAGAATTAATTCCTGAAACCTAACCAAACATGTTCGGAAAATTCTCAAATTTGAGTATGTTATAAAGGACACTTAAACGAACACTTTTTATAAGACACCTTGACCAAAATCTTTATAGTGTGATAGCAGTAAATTGCGCAAACCGTTACAAAACTTTGTCCGTGTCCAGAATTTATGATTTCCAAAATCAGTTTAGTTCAAGGTCCAAATCATGTCCGTTTAATCTGAAATTTGACTATGCTAAAGTAAAAGATGTGATGAACAACTTTTTGTGAAGAAACTCTTTCAAAAATTGAACGCTAAGAGTTGATGAAAATCCATTAAAGAGCAAAACGTCATTGTTTCCAACATAATCCAAGATTCTATTTTGCAAATAACGAAGCTGAAATATCATTCTTTTAAATCCCTAAAATCTTGAGTAAAATATTTGTCATAGCCAATGGTGTCTAGAACATATTTCAAGAAGGAAGCAACTCAAAATCGTAGCACATTTACCCCACAAAAATGGCAAACGGCAAGCGTCTAGCAAACTGATCCAGGAGAATTCCACTAAACCAAGCAACTGGATCAATGCTAATCCATGTTAAGACTAATCTAACCAAACTAGAAGAATACTAATCCATCTTAAGTCTAATCTCACTTAATAGTAATTTAACTAAGGTAATTAGCAATAATTTAAGCCCCTAAGCGCAATTAACAAACTAATCAAGAGATAGTATCTTATCTATCTTTCAAAGTTCGAAGAAAGAAGGAATCGCTCGATTTGATTTTCCTGGGCGGCGGCAAGTTCATGGCGACAACAGCGGTTAAAACCCAAGGCAACCGTTTCTCCAACGGAGGCCAACCGGTGGCGGAAAACAGCCCACAAGCTCTTGGTGGAGGGGACTACTGGGTTGTGGATTTGGCGCGCTGAGCTGGTGTTGCTAATGGTGGTGCGTGGACAGCGAGGATGTGGTCTGGTGTTGTTGGTGTGTGGGGCTAGTTGAGGCTGAGGTGGTGGGCTGGCATGAGTGGAAGGGAGGATGAAGGTGGGATGATGATGGTGTTAGCAAAAGGAAGGGGAAATGGAGGTTGCGACTACAGGTGGCATGGGGAATAGAGGAAGAGTCGAGGAAGGGAACGTGGGCAGATTCAACAGAGTGGGGGGAAAATATTTCATGCATGAGAGAGAGGGGGAGAGAGAGAGAGAGGGAATGAAAGTCCCAGCTCTAATGAAACAACCCAGCCAAAATATCAACCCATCATCACTTGTGCCTTAAAGTCTTCATCCAAATAAGTCGAGTGCATATCCAATGAGAATTTAGCCTCAATTTCCTCCAATTAGACCATTTTGGAGGTAGAAACAAAGCCCTTCTTCAGCCATCCAAATTTCCTCTTATTTTCCTTCCATTTCTTCACAAAATAAGTCATTGGGGAAGCCAAATTAGTCCCTTTCACCTCCCATCCGAATTTCCTTTTCTTTTCCGAAATGTCCAAAATTGATTTTCCGAAAAAAATTCCGGACACGACGAAATTTCTCCGAAAGATGGGAGGACGTCCTATAAATGAACAGTGACACACTCGAACGTTTGAGTCCTCAAACCGAGTTCCATTTCGTGGTTAAAATAAACCGAACGCGATTTTAGTACAACTTCACCTATCGTGTAACTTTTAGCTATTTTAGCACGGTTGACCTGTGGTCAAAAATTTTCAATCCACGTTTGTGCATTTTCGACTTGTAGGTGACGCTTGGTTGTCGTAAAATCTCAAGGTTTTCAATTACGTGTCTCGAGTATAAAATCAAGAAAAATCGGGATAGTGCCATTCGACCGAAATTTTGCAATCATGCGAAATTACCCACAACTCAATTATGTGTTTCCATCGAGTCCATATGATCAACACATCACCCTTTCTCGGGATCATCCATCCCATACTTTACACTCGTACCCTATTCGGGCCTTGCGAAGAACCTCCGGAAATTATGCCAATCATGGCCACCGGGCATCCGGCACCCCCGCATCCCGGGCATCCCGCATCCCAACTAGCATCACGAGGCATCCCCTCGGGCAAAGACCTCCGAGGCTTCCGGCACCCATCTCATTCCGGGCATCCTGGGCCATCCATGTATCTCTATACATTTCCGGGCATCCGGCACCCATCTCATCCCGGGCATCCTGATACTTCCAGGGCATTATCATCCGCCACATACAGTTTCCTCATTTACCATTTCTCATGTTTGCCAATTTAGGTCTCAATTCATCATGCACATGATGTAATGGAAAGACAAGATCATCTGTCTTATACATGTATCATCAAATAATTTCACATACATGCAATAGATGCATCCCCCATAGCAATTAGGTCCACATGCCACTCAAAACAATGTACTTGCCAATTACATTTAGAATTTATTTAAATCCTAATTTAATTCTACCTTGCAATTAATTTATTATATAATCAATTAATTAATCACAAAAATCACAAATTTATGAAATCAAAACACATGATATTGTAATGCCATAAAAACAGTGATTTTTACCACAGAAAAGCATAGCCAATCAAATTTCTGCACAAAAACAACATTTTCACAATTCCGTACACATTTTCGGATAAGGGCAGAACGCACAGTTTTCTAAGTAAATAGATTTAAATACTCATACGACCTCAGAAAATTATGAAATTTCACCAGGTTATAGTTAAGACTTTAAACTAGACTTTCATGAAAAACCTAGCCCAAAATCATTATAGATAAATTTTCACAGATCCACGAAGCTTCTGGTCAAGTCACCGAAACGCACAGAGGACTATGTCCGAAATATGGAGATTTGACCCACCTACACTTCTTCGTTTTCTCTGAAATTTGGATATGTTATACTTCTAAGGATCCCCTACAACTTTAATGAAGGAACTTAGGCCAAACAACCAAAGGAAGACCTCCAAAAGGTAACACGAAGTCTCGGGTGTCACACCTCACGACTCCAGTTTCATCGTCTTCAAGATCAAGTTGGTTTCCTAGCCTAAACTTGTTCATTTTACTTCAAATTTGAGTATGTTCATCCTTAAGATGTGATATTCCATCATTTTTCACGAAATTTCAGTATGTTATAACTAATCGATCCAAGCCAAAATCGAACTCCAAGCATACATGCAAGCCCTCACAAGTTTCTGTTCACTGGATCGTAAACAGCATGACCAACAACCAAACACCCTAGCTTCGGTCTTGCGAATTATAATGGTCGAGCGATCGATTTCCAATGAAATTTTCTAGTCTGCCGTGTTTATATCCCTTAATAGCTTCACCTAATAGATTAATTAACGCTAAATACCTTAGGTTTAAATTAAAAACACACGGGGCCACGCCCTTGCCAATTAAAATGAGGGGCCCCCTTAATAGCTCAAACTAAAATGTAAAATGACCATCAGCGTCAACCAACGAGATGCCCATTCCATATTATCTAAATCATGGGTCAAATTTCGGGATGTCACATATCAAGCAATCTAGCAGTCCGCTTTGGGCAAATTAAGCATCCTTGGAAAACTCTTACAACGGCGAATGAAATGCATGTAAGAATTTGTTAGAAGAAAAGTCTGATGTCGAACAATTAATATGGTATGAAATATTTAATATATTATAGTTTATTCATAACTCATTAACTTAAATTTTTGAGTGAATGTAATTTCAAACCAAATATGTTGACGGATTCATATTTGAACTCCTTGATGATCTTCCGAGTGAAGATATCGGACTTTTAGCTTTCGAACTCCTTGATGATCTACAAGCTCATCAGTCTTCAACAAACTAATATATTCAATTCAGCGTCGAATTTGTGTTTCGATCGTTGGAAGAGAAAGGAAATGGGCAGAAAATAATAACCTAAGAAATTTTTTCCCATGTTTGGACGTCTAAATTAGGGAGTAAGCGGGGGGGACTGATTATTATTGGGGGAGACATACTTCCCTCTTGTAGTCAAATATGTTCATTTCCTGCCAAAAGATAAGAAAAATAGAAACATACAGCCTCTTTTTTGTCTTTTTCTTTTTTTGCAGGATTGCCCTTAATTTCTGTTTAAATGTTAATTAAACAAAAGTTCATTAACTCTATTATTGGGGGAGCGAATCTCTAAGGCCTTATTGAATGTCGTTGTCAGAGCTAAAGGAACTGAAGCTACAAATGCAAGAGTTGTTAGACAAAGTATTTATACGTCCTAGTGCATCACCTTGGGGAGCACCAGTTCTGTTCGTCAGGAAGAACGATGGTTTGTTGTGTCTTTGCATTGACTATTGGCAACTCAATCAGGTGACGATCAAGAACAAGTATCCATTACCGATGATCGATGACTTGTTTAATCAGGTACAAGGAGCGTTAATATTTTCCAAGATCAATCTAACAACAGGTTACCATTATCTAAGAATTAAGAAGGAAGACATACTGAAGACAGCCTTTCGTACGCGTTACGGTCATTATAAGTTCACTATAATGCCGTTTGGTTTCACCAACGCCCCAGCTGCTTTCATGGATTTGCTGAATCAAGTATTCAAGGAGTATCTGGATCAGTTTGTGATTTGTGTTTATCGACGACATCTTGGTGTACTCGAGAAGGCTAGAGGAGAACACAAGACATTTGAGGGCAGTACTTCAGACTCTACGAGAACACGGACTGTACACCAAGTTCGGTAAGTGCGAGTTTTGGTTGACTCATGTAGCTTTCTTAGCTCACGTGATTTCTGGTGAAGCGATTTTCGTGGAACAGACTAAGATTGAAGCCGTGGGAAAACTGGCCAAGACCAACGACAATAACAAAGATCAGAAGTTTCTTGGGATTAGCACTATTATAGACGGTTCGTGGAGAGATTCTATGCAATAGCCATGCCTCTGACTCGATTGCTGAAGAATAAAGAAAAGTTTGAATAGACAAATAAGTGTGAGCATAGTTTCCAAGAGCTTAAGCAGAAGCTGACTACCGCACCCGTGTTGACAATTCCGTCTAGTCATGGAGGAAATGAGATCCCTGTTAATGCAACATGGAAGAGTTGTTGCATACGCATTCTGTCAGTTGAGGCCTCACGAGTTGAATTACCCGACGCATGGCTTAGAACTAGTAGCGATCATCTTTGCTTTGAAGATTTGGAGACACTATTTACTTGGAGAAAAGTTCTAGATCTTAACATACCACCAGAGTCAAAAGTATTTATTCTCTCAGAAGGAGTTAAACATGGAAGAGTGGGTAATGTTGCGATGCGTGGTTTATATCGTTTTGTATGAGATTCTTTTGCGAAAGTGTTCTGCATGAAATATCTTTAATTATGTCTTCACTACTACATATTGAAATTTTGTAATTTTTCAAGTTCATTTGCCTATTTAACCAAAAATGTTTCAAAAACTGTGCAAGTTGAACGGACATAGTTAGTAGTAATATGGGGATCTTTTGGTGTAGTGTTCTGGATGAAGTATCTGCCTCTATGTCTTGACTATCACATGTTCGAGTTTCATAATTTTTGAAGGTCATTTGGGTATTTAATCTAAGATGTTTCAAAAACTGTGCATAGGTAAGGCTAATTTTTTTTTTTTTAGTGATATACATACCTGTACGTGTTCTGTCAAGCCTTGTTTGATAGGGTGTTCTTCACGAAATATGTTTTCTTAGATCTTATCTGCAATGTGGTAAATTTTCAGAATTTAACTCCACCATTTACTAATTGTTATGGAATTTTCATGAACCGTGTGTATTCTGTTTAAGCTGGGAATTGTTTTATTTACTGGTTATTGAAATTGCTATGTAAATCGTGATATCTTGGATTATTACTCGTGCAATGATGTGATGACATTCATACATTTCATATGACATCAAAGGGTTGATGGATTTTCATGAACTCAATGAAGTTTTTCAAAACCATTGCATCAAATGATGCTTTTCCCAATGCATACTATATGATTTCAAAAAGGCTGATTCCAATCATTGACATTGTTACATCAAATGAGAAATTGAAAATTGAGATATATGAGAATATGTATTGTAATGAGGATACCGTCGGAGTTGTGACCTGACGATGCCCCGAGAGTGTCGGGATGCCCAAAGGTGAGTGCCGGATGCCCGGTAGTGTGTGCCGGAGGTTCCTCACGATGCCATGTTGGGTGCGTGCGATAAAATGTGGGATGCAATTACTGGTCCCGGGAAAGAAAAATATGGCGATCAAATTGAAATACAAGAGTTGAAATTGAATCATGCATAATGTGGTGGCATGTATGCATGGTTGTATGATGTAATATGTATAAGTGTACGGTGATATGTGCACAGGGTATGGTGACATGTATGCATGGCTGTATGATGTAACATGTATAAGTGCATGGTGGTATGTGCACATGGTATGGTGACATGTATGCATGGCTGTATGATGTAACATGTATAAGTGCTTGATGGTATGTGCACATAGTATGATGTAATATGCATGACTGAAAGGTGAGATATGTTTGATATGTATCAACTATATGTATTCTATGAAGCCACGATTGTTTCGTTTGATGCATTGAGTAGCTTAATGGATCTTTTACCTGCTGAGTGGTTGTACTCACCCCTTTGGGGACTAACATTTCAGATTAGAGAGATGCCTCTCCCTCCCGTCTCGTGCGGTACTTTTTACGGCCTTCCCTCTGACGTGGAGGTCGAGTGCATGGAGCACGTATGGGTCACCATCCCTGGGTTGGTGTTCATACGGGTTCAGGTGCTGGTAATGTATGACATGGCCTTGGCTGGGGGCCCGGTCGTCCAGGAGTTCTTATCCGTCCACGTCCGTCGTGACGGAGTGATGCTGGGGATGTTGCCCTCGCCAACACCCGATGTACCAGGATGGGTGTGATGGCACGCGTGAGGAGAGGGAGCTAACACTTTTTGGAGATAGCCGACACTTGTAGATAGAGGGTTATACACGATCGATATAGGGGGTCGAGATCTCTCTATTGAGTTATAGCCAAGTTTAGTGAAAAGTCTTGGCTTTTTTGTTCTACCGACCCGAGATGTCCATCCTAAAAATGTAAATAAAAGTGGCTCAGCTTTATGTTTTCCTTCAATGTGTAGTTGGTGTGTGCATTGTATCATCACTAAGACAGTAGAGGGATGGTGAGACTCGTCTTTAATTTTCGGTATGAGCTGCGCTAAACTCTTTTAAAAATATATATATGCCAACGAACCTCGATTCTTCTTTAAAACTCCCCTTTTTATCAAAGACTAGTAACCAGTATCCAATAGGTAGAGCAATAGGTATATGTGGTGACCTTAGCTGTTTGGGGGTGCCACAGCGATTGGAATTAGAGCAAAAGGTTTATATGTGGAGTGATATGGTGTCTTATTTGGAAATTGATGAAAGTAATGACAATGCACACGGTAGGATACTGACTGAGAGTGGTTGACTAACTTTCAACAACGAGTGATGAGTATTCGCCTGTAGATCCCCAGCCCGTGTTTTGAGATTGCTTTTAGGTGCTAGTAACATGGTTATGTTACTTATTTTCTTAGTTGCTGTTGCTTGTAATGAAGACTTTGAGTCACAGATATTTCCTGAGGCAAATGCTTGGAAACTGTAGGAAAATCTTGGTACGTTATGGAAGTCTTCATCCATCGAGGGCTGAAACCTTTGCAGCAAGGGCTGAACCCCGAATGGAAGATATCCTGCAAGCATTGGCCAATATTGGAAAATCTGATGCATAGAATTTCCGGTTGTTGGACTGCAATGATGCTGAGAAAATAATTTTAGTAGAGTGGAAGGAAATGCAAAGTTTTGGTGGATAGCTTCGAGGGACACAATCTTTCCACCAGGTACTGATGTTAATTGGGACGAGTTTGTCAAAGCTTTCAATAGAAAGCATTTTTCTAACTATGGAGATGACAGTGGATCAATATGAGGCAAGATTTTTTGAACTGTCTAGATATGCTCCTAGACTAATTGAGGTCGGGAGGAGAAAGCTAAGAGGTTTATGAAGGGATGGAGAACTGATATAAGGAAGCAACTGTTGCCTTTGAACATAAGAGATTATAATGAGATTTATGAAAGGGTACAATTGGTGGAGCAAGAGTTAATAAGGGAACAATCGGAGAATAAGAGACAATCGTCTTTTGGTGATATTAGGCGGGTAAGAGACCCTATACTAGTCAAGGTCAGACCTGGGAGTCTAAGAAGAAGGGCAATTTCGGGAATTTTGGAAAAGTTAAGGATGGTCCGAATCTGGGGAAACACCTTATTGGAATGAAGAATGTCGAAGGTGTGATGGACGACATGGCCCTGGACCTTGTAATAGATGATTCAAGTGTTATGGCAGTGGAAAGGTAGGACATCTTAAGAAGGATTGTCCACAAGAGAGGTTGCGGACAAATATCAACTCACTGCGACGAGTACCCCAGCGTGCTACTGGGCCATATTCTCTAAGAAATCCACAGAGACCACCAGCTCAAGGAAAAGTGTATGCGGTCACCCAAGAGGAAGCAAAAGCTTCCAAAAAGCTCATCTCATGTACAATTTTCATAAATGACAAGAAGGCTAATGCATTGTTTGATACGGGTGGCACGCATTCATTTGTGTCTGAAAGATATAGATTGTTGAGTAAAATAGAAACGACATTTCTTGAGACCCCTCTTTGCGTTTCTACGCCTTTAAAGGATGCGGTGTAGTCTACGCTGGTATGTGAAAAATGTAAGATAACCATAGGAGGAAGAGATATGGAAATAGGCTTAGTCGTAATTGCTATGTATGATTTTGACATTATCATAAGGATGGATTGGCTTCATAATTATCGGGCCAAAATGGATTGTTATAGAAAAGTGATCCAGTTTAATCTACTTGATCGGTCAGATTATAAATTTCTGGGAGGTTAGACCAACCTATCTATAGCACTTATTTCAACAGTAGAGGCTTGTGCGTTTTTTGACAAATGATGTAAAGGGTACCTAGCAATGGTTTAAAGATTATACCAGGGAAGAGCCTAAGCTTGATGGAATTCGAGTAGTAAATGAATTTCAAGATGTGTTTCTGATGCGTGATGGGGTGAGTGATTCCGGAAATGAAATTTTTCAAAAGGGATTTTTGTGGTTAAGTGTATGGAGTAGTGTATATGGTAAAGAAACAAAAAGGAATAAGCAAAGATAGAACGATCTCCTTCCAAGGTATAAAGGCCACGCCACCAACCGAGGATGAGGATCGAGATCTACGAAGTTCACCACCAAGGCCTAAAGCTTCCACCAGCCAAGGATAAAGGACTTCGGGATAGGAGAAGCTCACCACCAAGGCCTAAAGATTCCACCAGCCAAGGATAAAGGGCTTCTTGGCTCACCACCAAGGAGTGATCTACGGTCTAAGGATAAAGAAACCGAAAGGAGTTATCCACTCTCCGAAGGAGTTCACTCAAGCAGAGGAAAGCTCACCATTTCATTCATAAAATTCGTATCTCCCATACATTGGATAGTTTCCCTATTTATAGGAGGATTTTAGCATTAGGAAATATTAAAAACAGACTTTAATGACCTAGAAACTTAAACCTTCGACTCTTGAACTGCATAACAATAAATACACCTAAGAACTTATGAAATGTAATTAGTAGTACGAGAACTTGCATTCTTGAACTTTTAGCTTTTCGTATTCTTGAACCGTTGGCCTTCCGCATTCTTCGACCGCATTCGTAAACCTTTAGCCTTCCCAAAATTCGAGCTCATCCCTTGACCAAAAAAAATTCTCCTGAAACTTCATCAATTGGTCATGCTAGACGTCTAAAATGGCCTCCCATTGCTAGTTATCGACGTACCACAAAATATCGATAAGTAATTAACATTATTCATTCAAAATGATCCATCGAAGCACATAATGCCCAATTTCTTTATTGCCTTGGATAAGCATCGATGGTTCTGAGTTGGTCGATGGACTTACGTTGGATGCTCCCGCATCATCCTCCCCGGGTTGTTTGAGATTTGTCCTCAAATCTAGAAAGTTTTCATCCTCTAAGTAAGGAGAAAGGTCTCCCACGTTGAATGTTGCCGAAACTCCAAATTCTCCAGGAAGGTCTATCTTGTAAGCATTGTCACCAATTCGCTCAATAACTTTAAAGGGACCATCAGCTCTGGGCATGAGCTTGTTCTTTCATCGAAATGGAAATCTCTCCTTCCTCAAGTGAAGCCATACAAGATCACCCGGTTGAAATTGAGTCTTCTTGCGATGTTTATTAGCTTTCTTCTTGTAAGATTCGTTGGCCTTTTCGATCTTGGATCGAATTTGCTCATGGAGCTTCTTCATCGATTCAGCTCTTTTCTTGCCATCAAAGCTTACTTGAGAGTTAGATGGAATTGGAATCAAATCAATGGGCGTGAGAGGATTAATTCCATACACAACTTCAAATGGCGATCGACCAGTAGTATAACTCGGTGATCGATTGTAAGCAAATTCAGCATGCGCAAGCTTTAAATCTCAATCTTTCAAAGATTTACTCACCATACCACGAAGAAGAGTGGTTAGAGTACGATTTGTTACCTCCGTTTGGCCATCGGTTTGTGGATGATACGCCGTGCTGAATAAGAGTCTTGTACCAAGCATTCTCCATAGAGTCCTCTAGAAGTAGCTTAAGAACTTGGAATCACGATCCGACACAATGGTCTTTGGTACTCCATGAATGCGAATGATCTCTTTTAAATATAATTCAGCCATATGAGATGCATCGTTGGTCTTGTGACATGGCACAAAATGAGCCATTTTAGAGAACCGATCGACAACCACCATGATAGCATCTTTTCCTCTTTGAGTTCTTGGTAGAGCCACAATGAAATCCATGCTAACATCTTCCCAGGGCTGCAATGGTACTGGAAGTGGAGTATACAAACCTTGATGGAAATGGCTTTTGATCTTTGACAAGTTGCACACCTTGAGATGATAGCATGCACATCTCCACTCATCTTTGGCCAATAGAAATGCTCTTGAAGAACCTCAAGAGTTTTGTTAATACCAAAATGACCAGCCAATCCTCTACCATGCGCCTCTCGAATCAGCAATTCGCGAAAAGAACTCTTCGGCACACATAATTGATTTCCTTTAAAAAGAAACCCATCTTGCAAAGAATATGTACCTTGAACTCCCCGCTTGCAATTGTTGATGATGGATGAGAACTCCGCATCTTCAGAATAAAGTTCTTTCATTGATTGAAATCCAAGAATCCTAGAGTCCAGAACAGCAAGCATAGAATATCTTCTCGATAAAGCATCTGCTACAACATTTGTGTGGTCAGGTTTATATTTTGAGACAAAAGAAAAGGATTGAAGAAATTCTACCCATTTTGCATGTCTCGAATTAAGCTTGCGTTGGCCGCTAATAAACTTAAGCGCCTCATGATCAGAATGAAGGACAAATTGCTTTGGCCTCAAATAATGACTCCAATGATCAAGAGCTCGAATAATGGCATAGAACTCTTTGTCATAAGTTGAATAATTCCTCTTGGAATCGGTTAACTTCTCGCTGAAATATGCCAATGGTTGTGCTTGGACAAGAACAGTGCCAATACCAACTCCGCTTGCATCACACTCAACTTCAAATACTTTATCAAAATCAGGAAGTGCAAGAATAGGGGACTCACAAAGTTTCTGCTTGATTACCTCAAAGGCGTTATGAGCAGCCTTTGTCCATTCAAAAGCACCCTTCTTCATGCATTCAGTTATAGGAGCCATGACGGTACTAAAGTTTTTGACAAAACGTCGATAGAAAGAAACAAGGCCATGAAAACTTCTTACATCAAAAATGGACTTCGAAACCGGCCAAGTCTTCATAGCCTCCACCTTGGCTTGATCAACAGATATTCCATCTTTGGAAACCACATAACCAAGAAACACAATGCTTGGAGAGAAGAACTCACATTTCTCCATTTTAGCATATAGTTTTCGTTCTCTCAAGACATGAAAGACCTGTTTTAAATGAGAGATATGCTCCTCCTCGTTCCTACTATAAACAAGAATATCGTCGAAATAAACAACGACAAATTGACCAATAAAGGAACGAAGAACCTCGTTCATAAGTCTCATGAAGGTACTCGGAGCATTAGATAATCCGAATGGCATAACCAACCACTCATAAAGGCCTCCCTTGGTCTTGAAAGCCGTCTTCCATTCATCACCTTCTCGCATCCTGATTTGATGATAACCACTCCGCAAATCTATCTTTGAAAACACAGAAGAACCATATAATTCATCAAGCATATCATCAAGTCTAGGTATAGGGTACCTATACTTAATGGTGATGTTGTTGATGGTCCGGCTATCAACACACATTCGGTATGTACCATCCTTCTTAGGTACAAGTAGAGCCGGAACAGAACATGGACTCATGCTTTCTCGAACATATCCTTTGATGATAAGTTCATCGACTTGTCTTTGCAACTCCTTAGTTTCCTCTGGATTGCATCGATAAGCTGGCTTGTTTGGTAGTGGAGCACCAGGGCTCAAATCAATTTGATGCTCAATACCTCTTATGGGAGGTAATCCAGGGGGCAAATCCTCTAGGAACACATCTGCAAATTCTTTCAACAAGCAATGCATATTTGGATGTATGGGTCGCTCAATCACACTCTTTTTCTCAACCACAAGCAAAGCAAATAAATTCTTTTGTTTGCTAATGGCTCTCTCAACCCGTGTCTCACTCAAGAACAGATTTTCCTTACAAGTGTTTTCCTCCCCAGGTTGATTATTATGTATTGAAGAAGGATTCAAGGGTAAAAGAGTGATGTATTTATGTTCCTTATGAAAAGAGTATGTGTTTTTCCGACCATCATGCGTAGCATTTATATCAAATTGCCACGGTCTACCCAATAACAAATGGCATGCCTCCATAGGAATCACATCACAAACAACTTGATCTCGATAGTTCTTCCCAATTGAAAATGATATAAGAACTCGTTTGGTTACCTTCAGTTCATTCCCTTGATTGAGCCATTGGAGCTTGTATGGTTGATGATGTTTCATTGTTGGAAGCTTTAGCTTGTCGACAAGAGTTGTCGAAGCAACATTGGTGCAGCTCCCACCATCGATGATCACCGAACACACCATTCCGTTAATAGTGCAACGGGTGTGAAATATATTCTCCCTTTGCTCTTTATCAGGAGAAACTTCAACATGCAATGCTCTTCGGATGATCAACAGCTCACCATCATCGGCTTTCTCCATAACTTCTTCTTCCCGATCAGATTCAGAAATATTTTGGTCTTGATTGCCCTCAGCCTCTTGAAGCGATGAATTGATCTCCTCAATTTCTTGAAGAGTCATAACTCTTTGATTTGGACAATTTGCTTGTAAATGCCCAAAACCATGGCACTTAAAGCATTTCCTTGCATCGCCTTCAAACTTCTTTTGGACTTCTTTGGAAGGCTCTGCAATTTTTCCCTTGTTTTTGTCTTTTGCTGACGTACTCTCGCCTTTGCTTGACGAAGCACCCTTAAAATAGGATGTCGCCTTTGTTGAGGTTCTGAAGGAAAACCTCTTGTTCTTCAATTGTTTTTCGACTTTTATGGCTAATTTGCATATGTCTTCAAAGGACCAATAAGGTTGAAGTTCAACCATATCAGCAATTTCTCGATTCATGCTGCCAAGGAAACGAGCGATAGTTTGCTCAGGAACTTCTGGAACTTCACTCCTCATTTTGAGTTGTTCAAACTCACGAATGTATTCTTCAACACTCATCCCTTGTTGTCTTAGGGAATTCAATTTGAGGAATAGATCTTGCTTATAGTTGTCAGGCAAGAACCTCTTCTTCATCAACTTCTTGAGTTTTTCCCAAGACTTGATTCGGCCTTTTCCTTCCCTTGCTCATTGATGCTTTAGATTCTCCCACCATAGAGAAGCATATTTTGTCAGCTTTAGGATAGCAACCTTACATTTCTTCTCATCCGAATACGACTTGAAGTCAAAAATTCGTTCGGTTTTGTGTAGCCAATCCACAAAGTCGTCCGGATTGAGATTTCCGTCAAACTCAGGGACCTCCACTTTAATGTCTCTTTCATCCTCCTTATGCCTCCCTCTTCGTCTGCGTCTTCGAATTTGAGATTCAGAATCACTTGTGTGCAGAATCGTTCGGTTGTCTCCAGTGGACTCGGAATCGCCATCAGAATTGTGACGAGATTCAGAATCGTCACGTTGTTGCCGTTCATTGGGACGTCTTCCTAGCCGTCCTTGTCTCGTCGGATTCTCTAGAAGATTGAGGACTCGCTCCATTTGTTGTTGAAGATTTTCGATTGCGCGATCTCGCCTTTCATTGTGCGCTTGCTCCAAAGTCAAGCCTCTTGGAACTTGATCATCCATAAGGAATTTGTAATAGAAGAAACAAAGGAATCACTCAAATCAGTTGAACCTTGAGCTCTGATACCAATTTTGATGCGTGATGGGGTGAGTGATTCCGGAAATGAAATTTTTCAGAAGGGATTTTTGTGGTTAAGTGTATGGAGTAGTGTATATGGTAAAGAAACAAAAAGGAATAAGCAAAGATAGAACGATCTCCTTCCAAGGTATAAAGGTCACGCCACCAACCGAGGATGAGGATCGAGATCTACGAAGTTCACCACCAAGGCCTAAAGCTTCCACCAGCCAAGGATAAAGGACTTCGGGATAGGAGAAGCTCACCACCAAGGCCTAAAGATTCCACCAGCCAAGGATAAAGGGCTTCTTGGCTCACCACCAAGGAGTGATCTACGCTCTAAGGATAAAGAAACCGAAGGAGTTATCCACTCTCCGAAGGACTTCACTCAAGCAGAGGAAAGCTCACCATACATTGGATAGTTTCCCCTGTTTATAGGAGGATTTTAGCATTAGGAAATATTAAAAACAGACTTTAATGACCTAGAAACTTAAACCTTCGACTCTTGAACTGCATAACAATAAATACACCTAAGAACTTATGAAATGTAATTAGTAGTACGAGAACTTGCATTCTTGAACTTTTAGCTTTCCGTATTCTTGTACCGTTGGCCTTCCGCATTCTTCGACCGCATTCGTAAACCTTTAGCCTTCCCAAAATTCGAGCTCATCCCTTGACCAAAAACAAATTCTCCTGAAACTTCATCAATTGGTCACGCTAGACGTCTAAAATGGCCTCCCATTGCTAGTTATCGACGTACCACAAAATATCGATAAGTAATTAACATTATTCATTCAAAATGATCCATCGAAGCACATAATGCCCAATTTCTTTATTGCCTTGGATAAGCATCGATGGTTCTGAGTTGGTCGATGGACTTACGTTGGATGCTCCCGCATCAGTTTCCTAAAGAGTTGGCTGGATTACCGCCGGAAAGAGAGATTGAGTTTAAGATTGAGCTAATGCCTGGGACAGGACCAATATCGAAAGCCCCATACAGGATGGCCTTAATGGAACTAAAGGAGTAGAAAGTGCAACTACAGGAGTTGCTTGATAAAGGATTCATTAGGCCAAGTGCTTTACCTTGGGGTGCACCAGTTTTGTTTGTGAAAAAGAAAGATGGGTCGATGCGCTTGTGCATTGACTATAGGCAACAGAATCAAGTGACCATTAAAAATAAGTATCCCTTGTGTAGAATTGATGACCTATTAGACCAACCCCAAGGAAGTTCGGTCTTCTCTAAGATTGACTTAAGGTCGAGATACCATCAGCTAAGAATTAAGAAAGAAGACATTCCTAAGACTGCGTTTAGGACTCGTTATGGACATTACGAGTTTCTTGTCATGCCTTTTGGATTGACCAATGCACCAGCTGCATTTATGGACTTAATGAATAGGATATTTAAGCTTTATTTAGATCAGTTGTGATTGTTTTTATCGATGATATCCTGATTTATTCGAAAGGGCCTAAGGAACATGAGCAACACTTGATGATAGTTTTGCAAACTCTGAGAGATCACACAAGCTATATGCCAAATTCAGCAAGTGTGAATTTTGGTTGGACCGGATAATATTTTTAGGACATGTGGTGTCCGGAGGAGGAATTGCAGTGGATTTGGCGAAAGTTGAGATGATAATAAATTGGCCGAGACTGACAACACCCACCGAAATAAGGAGTTTCTTAGGATTGGCCGGTTATTATCGAAGGTTTATTGAAGGGTTTTCACAACTGGCAGGCCCCTTAACCAAATTAACTCGAAAGAACGCGAAATTTGAATGGAGTGGGGAATGTGAAAGGAGTTTTCAAGAGCTCAAAAGGAAGTTGACCTTGGCCCCAATCTTGACTATACCATCTAGACTTGATGGTTTTACAGTATATAGTGATACATCTCACAAATGATTGGGATGTGTTTTGATACAGCATGGCAAGGTCATAGCCTATGCATCTAGACAATTGAAACCCCATGAACTGAACTACCCAACACATGATTTAGAATTGGCAACTATAGTGTTTGCTTTGAAGATATGGAGGCATTATTTATATGGGGAAAAGTTTGAGATTTATACAGATGATAAGCCTGAAATATCTATTCTCACAAAAGGAGTTGAACATGAGACAAAGGAGGTGGATAGAGTTGTTAAAGGATTATGATTGTGAAATACGATATCATCCAAGGGAGGCGAATAAGGTAGCGGAGGCTCTTAGTCGTAAATAAGCCATGGATATGGCCAGTTTAAGAATGGCGGAATGAAACTTATTAAAGTCCGTAGTGGACTCGGAGTTTAAATTAAAAGTGGATGGTCTTACCGGTATGCTTAGAGCATTAAGGATTGAACCCGAAATTATTCAGAAAGTTAAAACCCTGCAAAAGTTTGACCCGAAGATTATGAAAGTGAAAGAGGCAATGTCTTTAGGAAAAAGACCAGAATTTCAAGTCTCTGAAGATGGAATATTAAGATGCCAAGGACAACTCTGTGTTCCCAACAACGAAGAAGTGAAGAAGGAAATTCTTTCAGAGGCACATAGAAGTAAATACAGTATTCATCCAGGTAGTACAAAGATGTACAGAAATTTGCGTAAACAATTTTGGTGGAATGGTTTGAAAGCAGATACGGCTAGGCATGTTTCTCAATGTTTGACGTGTCAGCAAGTGAAGGCGGAACATCGCAAACCTGCAGGACTCTTGAGATCGTTAGACATACCAGAGTGCAAATGGGAGCATGTAACGATGGACTTTGTGCAAGGACTGCCAAGGACATCAAGTGGTCACGATTCAATTTGGGTAATAGTGGATCGTTTGACTAAGTCTGCCCATTTCTTAGCAATCCGTATGAACTATTTAATGAATACACATGCTGAGATTTATGTAAGTCATATAAGACCCTTACATGGTATACCTGTAATGATCACCTTGGATCGAGACTCTAGGTTTACCTCGAACTTTTGGCGGAGTCTCCAAAGTGCTTTAGGGGCAAAGCTTCAATTCAGTACTGCTTATCACCCTCAAACAAATGGACAAACAGAGAGAGTGATTCAAACTCTGGAAGATATGCTGAGAGCCTGTATTATTGACTTTAGAGGAAGATGGGATGAGAATTTGCATTTGATAGAGTTTGCTTATAACAATAGTTTTCAGAAAAGTATAGGCATGGCCCCATATGAAGCGTTATATAGGAGAAGATGCCGAACCCCTGTCTGTTGGGATGATGTAGGTGAAAGAAGATTGACGGGACCTGAATTGGTACAAGTTACAATTGAAGCCGTCAAGATTATGAAGAAAAGGCTTAAAACAGCCTAGAGTAGACAAAAAGGCTAAGCAGATAGGCGTAGAAGGCCCTTGGAGTTTAGTGTGGGGGATCATGTATTTCTTAAAGTATCTCCATTGAAGGGAGTATCTCGTTTTGGAATGAAAGGAAAGTTGGGTCCCAAATTTGTTGGAGCTTTTGAGATACTTGAAAGAATAGGAGATGCAGCTTATCGTTTGGCGCTGCCTCCTAATCTGGGAAATTTACATGATGTGTTGAATGTGTCGATGCTAAGAAAGTATCAGCCAGATCCTGGTCACATACTCGATCATGAAGCCATCAAAGTGGACGAGAAAGTGCGATATATTGAATAGCTAGTACAAGTGCTGGACAGGAAGGAGCAAGTCCTTAGGACCAAAACGATTCCTTTGCTTAAGATATTATGGCGACATCATAATGTGGAGGAAGCCACGTGGGAGGGAGAAAACGAGATGAGGGAAAGGTACCCTCACTTGTTTGTGGAAACATAGGTAATGTCTAATTTCGAGGACGAAATTCTCTAAGGAGGGGAGAATTGTGCCATCCTAAAATCTCATGACAACCTTTGGAGTACCAAGAACCCCGATTAGGTAATGGAAGTGCCATTTGATTTTTGTATTAGCCATTTAATCAATGAATTTCAATTAATTTAGGGTCGAGGATTGTAATGGACAATTGTTTGGATGGAGATGTGTCTACAAGTGACCCAATGATTTTATTAAGGTGCAATTGATATAGAAATTTTATTCCTGGTGGTGCACTTTATAAATGGAATATTATTGATTTAAATTACAGAGTTTTGTGAACTTATAAGTTGAAATTAGGTGTTTATTTAAATGAGGATTAAAAGGGAATAAGAATAGGAGAGGGTGGGCTGATTTTTAGGCCCAAAGACCGACCAAGCAGCCCACGCAGCCCCCCCCCCCCCTATTCGACCGACCCATGAAGGCCCAAGACCGGCCCAACTTTGAAGCCCATCAACCCTTGCATGTGAGTTGCCAAATGGCAAGGCGGTTGACCCAAGTATGGCTACCCCCGTTGGCTCCTTTGGGCGGATGCATGCAATCAAATGATTGCTAATGAGTGCAGAAAAGAAATTAGGGGGAAATAGGGGGCGGTTTTGGTGAGAAAAGGGAGAGAAAGAGAGAGTGTCGTCCGAGAGAGAGAGAGAGAGAGAGAAAGAGAGAAAGGAAAGGAAGGAAAGAAAGGAAGAGAGAAAGGAGTAGCCGTGCGTGCGAAGAGGAAGGAGGAGGAGGACCGTCTACCGTTCGCCGCTTTGCCCGCCATCTTTGTTGCTGTTTATGCTTAAGTTTGAGGCAAGTAGAGTCCGTTTTTCTACTCTTTTGCTAGTGAGATGTGTGCATGTTGATTTCTGAGCGTTGAATGTGGTGGAAGTGAGCAGATTTCGAAGCAATGGGGAGGAATTTGTCAGCTATGCATGCTGTTTCTCAAAAAAGATCAGTCTGTCCATCTGTAGGATTTCGAGTTGCATGTGGCCTTTTAGTGGAAAGCTTACCTCGACCTCTGAACGAAAGTTGTTAAGAACATCCTAAGGTATAACATATCAAAAATTTGGAAGAAATGAACGAGAATAGGTAGGTAAAATCGTGGTTTTTCGGAGATGGTTAGATTTGGAAATTTCGGTACTAGGAATAGAAGTTTTAACCGTTTGTAATTAATTACCTAGGGTGAATCTGACTTCGATATCTTCATAAAATATCTTTCTCTATGTTTTGCCTACAACATAGTCAAATTTCATAATCCAAAATGTTTTTAAAACGGTGCAATTGGATGTGTTCGGACTTGGTGATGTTATAATGCGTGGTCTATACCGTTCTGTATGAGATTTTTGGAAAAGTGTTCTGCACGAAATATCTTTATTTATGTCTTGCCTACAACATAGTCAAATTTCATAATTTTTGAAGTTCATTTTCCTATTTAACCAAAAATATTTCAAAAACTGTGCAAGTTGAACGGACAGAATTAATAGTGCTGTGATGCGTGGTCTGTATTAAATTATATGGGGATCTTTTGGTGTAGTGTTCTTCATGAAGTATCTGCCTCTATGTCTTGAATATCACATGTTCAAATTTCATAATTTTTTAAAGTCATTTGGGTATTTAATCAAAAATGTTTCAAAAACTGTGCATGAGTAAGGCTAAAAATCCTTTTTCAGTGATATATGGACCTATACGTATTATGTGAAGCCTTGTTTGATGGGGTGTTCTGCACGAAATATGTTTTCTTAGATCTTATCTACAATGTAGTAAATTTTCAGAATTTACTTCGACCGTTTACTAATTTTTCCGGAATTTTCATGAACCGCATGTATTCTGTTTAAGCCGGAAATTATTTTATTTACTGGTTTTTGAAATTGTTATATGAATCATGATATCTTGGATTATTACTCGTGTAATGATGTGATGACATTCATACATTTCATATGACATCAAAGGATTGATGGATTTTCATGAACTCAATGAAGTTTTTCAAAACCATTGCATCAAATGATGCTTTTCCCAATGCATATTATATGATTTCAAAAAGGTTGATTCCAATCATTGACATTGTTACATCAAATGTGAAATTGAAAAATGAGATATATGAGAATATGTATTGTAATGAGGATACCGTCGGAGGTGTGAGCCGACGACGCCCCGGAGTGTTGGGATGCCCGGAGGTGTGTGCCTGATGTCCTCGGGAGTTTCGAGATGCCCGAAGGTGTGTGCCGAAGGTTCCTCACAATGCCAGTTTGGGTGCGGGCGATAGAAATGTGGGATGCAATTATTGGTCCTAGGAGAGAAAAATGTGGCGATCAAATTGAAAAATAAGAGTTGAAATTGAATCATGCATAATGTGGTGACATGTATGCATGGCTGTATGATGTAACATGTATAAGTGCATGGTGGTATGTGCACATGGTATGGTGACATGTATGCATGGCTGTATGATGTAACATGTATAAGTGCATGGAGGTATGTGCACATGGTATGGTGACATGTATGCATGGCTGTATGATGTGATATGTATAAGTGCATGGTGGTATGTGCACATGGTATGATGTAATATGCATGACTGAAATTTGAGATATGTTTGATATGTATGAACTATATGTATCCTATGATGCCATGATTGTTTCGTTTGATGCATTGAGTAGCTTAATGGACTTTTACCTGCTAAGTGGTTGTACTCACCCCTTTGATGACTAACATTTCAGATTAGAGATGCCTCTCCCTCCTGTCTCGCGCGATACTTTTTACGGCCTTCCCTCTAACGTGGAGGTCAAGTGCATGGAGCACGTATGCGTCACCATCCCTGAGTTGGTGTTCATACGGGTTCGGGTGCTGGTGATGTATGATGTGGGCCTGGCTGGGGGCCCGGTCATCCAGGAGTTCTTATCCGTCCACGTCCGTCGTGACGGGGTGATGCTGGGGATGTTGCCGTCGCCACCGCCCGATGCACCAGGATGGGTGTGATGGCCCGCGTGAGGAGAGGGAGCTAACACTTTTGGAGATAGCCGACACTTGTAGATAGAGGGTTATACACGATTGATATAGGGGGTCGAAGTCTCTCTTTTGAGTTGTAGCCAAGTTAATGAAAAAGCTTTGGCTTTTTGGTTGCACCGACTCCAGATGTCCATCCTAAAAATGTAAATAAAAGTGGCCTGGCTTTATGTTTTCCTTCAATGTGTAGTTGGTGTGCATTGTGTAATCACTAAGAGAGTAGAGGGATGGTAAGACTCGTCTTTAATTTCGCTATGAGCTGCGCTAAACTCTTTTAAAATATATATATATGCAACGAACCTCGGTCTTTCTTTAAAACTCCCATTTTCATCAAAGACTAGTAACCGGTATCCAATAGGTAGAGCAATAGGTATCTGTGGTGACCTTAGTAGTTCGGGGTGCCACAACTTGGCAACCCTTTTTTTTTTTTTTTTTATCCAAATTTCCAAAATAAATTCGTACGGGGTCCCGTATTTGAAATTAACACGCCAAACTTTGAACGCATCTTGTATAAAACACATCTCGTATAAAACCTCCACGTTTTATTGAACACAAAAAATTGGCGTCCAAATCCGACATCGTACTTCTTTTCTAATTTCTTCTCCAACCACCCTCTTTTGAAAACAAACCTTAGTAATCCCCCTTTTTTTTTTGTTCAAAACGTTTGTAAATAAATTCATAGGTGCTCACGTACTCAAAATTAATCCGTCAAACTTTGCACGCATCTAGTTTAAAACCTCATTGTCATATTGGGAAAATAAGTTTTGGTGTTCAACCCGACACCTAATTGTTTTTCTAATTAAAAGCTTAAAAGGCCATCTTTTGTCATAAAACTCGGAACCATCATAGAGTAACCAATCTCGTCCTATCACGCATAAGTTTTAAGCATGCCAAAAGTCAACCAAAACACCAAATCAACATTATCCAGCAAGCACTACACCAAGAACGACCACAAAACCACTACCGGTCCTAACCGGCAGAAATCGGGCCACTCGTGCGTCTCCAAATTTAAATCCAAAAACATAATCAAATATTTCTAGAATGAGAGAAACAAATCGCTCAAACCGTTACAAAACTGTGACCGTGTCCTGAAATTTTGCTTTCCAAAATCAATTAGTTCAAGGTCCAAAATATGTCTATTTACTCTGAAATTTTACTATGTTAAACTACAAGATGCGAGGAACAACTTTTGTGAAGAAACTGTTTCGCAAAATGGAACCCTAAGAGTTGATAAAAATCCCTTAAACAGCTAAAGGTCACAAGTTCCAGCACAAACGGAGATTTTGTTTTGCAAATGACGAGGCTGGAATCTTATTCTTTTAAATCCCTAAAATCTTGAGTAAAATATGTGTTATAGATGAAGATGTCTAGAACATTTTTCAAGAAGAAAGAAACCTTAAAATCGCAGCACATTTCCATCCACAAAAATAGCAAACGGCAAGGGTCCAGTAACCAAATCCAAGGAAATCCACTAAATTCAGCTAAACCACTCTCATTAGTGCTAATCTAACAAATTAGATTAACACTAATCCATCTTAAGATTAATCTAACCAAAATAGAGTAAGACTAATCCAACTTAAGGCTAATCAACTTAACACTAATCTAATCAAGCTAATTAACACTAATCTAACCCCTAAGCGCAATTAACAACCTAATCAATGATTAGGGAGTTAACTCATTGGATTAGGATAGCGGCGGGTTCACGGTGATGACGACGCAAGGTGGTGAAGACTCGAGCCAACTATTTCTCCAACAAAGCTCAACCGGCGAAAGAAAACGGCCCAACAAGCCTTCAGCCAAGGTTGAGATGCGGTTCTGGTTCTGCAGGGCTGGTCTTGGCATGGACGGTGGCTAAGTTGGCGGTAGCTCAGCAGGGACAGTGCGGCTGTTGGACGAAGCTAGTGGCGGGGATGAGCTACTGGCCGTTGGCACAAGGAAATGGGGCTGCTGGGCTGGATGAGAGGGGCTGTTGGCATGGAGTTGGGCTGTTCGGTGGGCTGGTGAAGCGTGAGGTGGTGGGGTGTTGTGGTGGCAGCAAGAAGGGAAGTGGAGCTGCTGGCGTGAGGGAGAAGTTGATGGTGGGTGAGTGCGGCAGCAGGGAAAAGGGATGAAAGAAGTGGAGGTCAGCGATGGTGAAAAGAGAAGAGAGGGGGAGGGAAAGAACGTGGGAAGGAAATTGGGCAGAAGGGGATGGATCAGCTGCAGGGGAAAGGAAACGTGCATATTGGGGGGGGAGGAGAGAGAGGAGGAAACCAACAAGTCAAAGCATTGGCCAATGAAAATTCTTGCAAAATATCAAGATGATGATGAAAATGCCCCAAAGTCTTTGGCCACCAAAGTCCATGCTTCCTCCAATGGAAATTTAGTTCCAAACTCCTCAAATTAAACCATTTTGGTGTAGAAAAACATGCCCATCTTCAGCCATCCGAATTTCCTCTTATTTTCCTTCCATTTCTTCACAAAATAAGTCATTTTTGGGCAGCCAAATAAACCAACAAAGCAGCCCATACGAATTTCCAATTCTTTTCCGATTTGTTCGAAATTGATTTTTCCGCAAAATTCTGAACTCGTCGAAATTTCGCCGAAAGATGAGACGAAATCCTATAAATGAATCGTGAAATGCTTGAATGTCTAATTCCCGAAACCGAATTTAATTTCGTGGTTAAAATCAACCGAACGTGATTTTAGTACAACCTAACCTATCGAGTAGCTTTTAGGGATTTTAGCGCGTTTGACTTGTGGTCAATAATTCTTGATCCATGTTTGAGCATCTCCGACTTGTCGGCGACTCTTGGTTGTCATAAAAATCGCAAAGTTTCAGTTACGGGTACCGAGTATAAAATCAACAAAAAATCGGATTAGTGTCGTTCGACACGAATTTCGCAATCATGTGGAATCACCTGCAATTTAATTGCGTGTTTCCATCGAATCGACCTATATCTGATCACTAATCAATTATAACGGTGCCGTATTGACCCTTGCCGATTATTATGGTTGAGCAGTCGATTTCTAATCGAATTCTCAAGTTTGTTGCGTTTATATCCCTTAACGTCTTCACCTAATAGGTTAGTTAACTTTAGAGTGGCCAACTCAAAGTAAAATGACCATAGGCGCGTCGACAACATGCCCCATTTCCTATTATCGAGACGGGGTCGAATTTCAAGATGTCACACTATGCAACGAGGCTTAACCCATAAAATTGAGCTCGATCTTCTCCTTTACCAAGTAAAGGAGCTTGCGACTAGGTCCAGGGGCTAAGCCTTAGGCCAGCCGGTCGGTCTTCTAGCTAGTCTATAGGCCAGTCCAGGGTCCTACACCCTAACTTTTGGCCAATCCAAAATTGAACCATGTTGAGTTTATTCAATCCATGGTTGATTATCGATTATCATGTAATTGTGTGGGATCGATCAATCTGCCTCGACTCACAGTCACAATGGATTAACTAATGGGTTTCCATGATTGGTACAATGATCAGGTGGAATCACCCACAATCGATACATTGATCGGGCAAAATTGAGCCATGATCATCCGCCGATCTAGATAGTACGTGATCGTCCCATGACCGATCCTTTTGGTCGAATAACCATCCCATAGTCGGACAATTTATAACCAAACCTTTGGTCGCCAATTCTTGAACAGGCTAATTGGCTCATGATTGACCCTCGAGTTATGGCCTAGTCCCACCATTGAAGTACCGATCCTTGGCCTACTAATCGAGGCCGAAATAAGGGTCAAAACTGATGATGTTTCAATATATGTAGATATACAAGATAGAAGATTGATGTCCTATGCGATCTAATCATGACATTGTATTGAAATTCTTGGTCGGGATTGTAACCAAGAATGAATGGTACATATCTCATAGAAATACATGTTAATTAGATTTGGACATATGATCGAATTGGTGGCTAGACAAACAATTATATGCTTTGTTCAATCAGGACATAGTGAGATAAAATGATTGAATTACTTGGTCACCAAAGTTGACAGGTTCATTATGTTCTTGAAATTATTCACACTATTTGGGTAACCATGACATATTGCTAAATGTCATTCATGGTTTATAGGAACAGGAGATTGATCAGAACAATCAATTCTCTTAGTTGTGTTAATGTGTTAGGACGAGTCTTATTGTCAGCTCAGTAATGAACCTAGGGATGTCACACACTACAACCAATTTAGACAATATTGCAAATGTATTTGCAATTGAGGCAATCGAAGTCAGTCGGATTGAAAATCTAAGTTCTAAAATGATTTCAGACTTTACTAGCCATATTAAAGATTAGAAAAGTTTTAGATTTTATGGCCTAATCAAAGATTTGAAGTGGGGTCAAATTCAATGGCTCAATCAAAGATCTAAAGCAGGTTCATAATTAATGGTTGCATTAATGATGCGAAATGTGTTCAGAATCAATGAAAACATTAATAATTAGAAGTGGATTTAGAATCAATAGTCGCATGAAAAATTTGGGAATGATATAAAGGTAATTGACAATTAGTGGGAAGTGAAATGGAAGGAGAAATTAATGATTATGGGTGGACTTAGGTTGGTAGCAATCTCTAATCCAAACAAAAATTGAAAGACACACCCAAAAATATGCAACTGAAAGATCGAAAACTTCTCGAACAAGGAATCCCGAGCACTCTCCCTGAGAAATATGTAGGTCATTTATTTTCTTTGTGGTCCTTCCCAAGCGAGATTGAAGGGAGAGAAATTTAGAGAGATTTGCTTTCAAAGAATTCTCTCCACTATCAATCGCCTATCCTGTCCTCGAAGATGGCTAATTCTTGATGCGAGTACTCAGAATAATTTCTCATTGTCTTTTGATTTGCTTCACAAACAAGGTTAGATCCAAATAAGTTAATGTTTCTGTTTGAGCGAAATCTGATGTTATTTTGGTGATTCTTAGTATGTTAACATGTCATAATTACCTTGATGAAATCGTTCACCACCTATTCAACTGATTGTCTCAAGACAACTTTAGCTATTGAATTGGAAGATTGATTGGTGAAATCTCCATGTTATTGACTAATTCGTAGTCAACGACATATAGATATATGTTGGAAGCTAGAAATCATGTTGTCAGCTATTGGTCAAAGTAAATTGTGTTTATTGACTAACTTCATCGTTTTTTGTTGTTTCTATGTTCCTACAATGGTCTGCGACTGTGCTTGATGGAAAATGTGATGTGGAGTCATTCTCTTAAGTGAGACAATTTCTCATGTCAACATTACTCATTAGTACATCACCGAAGTTGAAATAACCTCCATAAGTATTAGTTATTCTTTCAACAAAATTTCTCCCTAAGTTAGTCAAGCCGCTTTGCTGCTTGACGTAGCATCACTTAACATCAAAATCTTGAATTATTAAAACATGCAAAATTGATCGTTACGAATTACACTATAAGATACCAAAATACTATAATTCTGTGGCTTCTCAATTGCAATAAAAAGTAACCTTAATACACTGTAGTCAAGCTCAAACTGAGATAACAATGCGTGTGTTACTTGCGAGGAGGAGAGAGCAATACGGTCTTGTTGAACTCATAAGAAAAACACACAATCAGAATCATACATTCCGAGTGCATTAAATAGTTCAAAAAGCTATGGTGGAATTGTTGGGTTTTATTTCGAAAAACATGAACACTTGCATAGGCAAAACAGAATCTAAAATGATTGTCAACGGAAGCAATAATGCCCATACACGTATTTCCCTTAACATTGTTCATACATTTTAATAAGAAGCACATAGAAGTGAAAAGGAGGTTAATCACATTACTCTTGTACCATACTCAATAAGTTTGGTTCCGACGTTCTTCAAATTCTAACCACAAGCATCCGATGTTCTTTGAATTATGACTACGAATGTGTGGTCTTTACATAGCGTTGGTTATAACATTCTTCATATCCAGTTCAAATCTAGACTGCAAACATTTGTCATCCTCGTAATATTGGTACACAAAGTCCATTGTCACATGTTCCCACTTCCATTCTAGGATTTCCAATGCCTTTAACAACCTTGCAGGCTTACGATGCTCTGCTTTCACTTGTTGGCATGTCAAGTACCTTGTGACATGCTTTGCGATATCTGCCTTCATTCCATTCCACCAGTAGTGTTGGCGAAGATTTCTGTACATCTCAGTACTTCCTAGGTGGATGCTATCGTTGCTCCCGTGGGCTTCTAACAAAATCTCTCTCCTTAATTCATCATCCCTAGGCACACAAAGGCGTCCAGGGAATCTCACAATTCTATCTTTTGAAATATGGAAATCAAGTCTTTTCCCTTTCACAATCTCATCTCGAAGTTCCAAAATCTCTAGGCCAGATTGTTGTAGAGCCTTTACTCATTGTATAATCTCCGGCTTGATTCTAAGGGTAGCAATTACGCTCTTGAGATCATCCATCTCTACCTTAAACTCCGAATTAGGGATATTCTCTAGTAAACTCCATTCCCTGACCATTAAGCTAGCTAACTTCCAACTGAGAGCATCCGCCACCTTATTTGCCTTTCCAGGATGGTATAAGATCTTGCAATCGTAGTCCTTCAATAATTCCATCAACCTCCTTTGCCTCATATTCAACTCTTTTTGAGAGAACAGGTACTTCAAGCTCTTATGATTCATGTAGATCTCAAACTTCTCTTCATACAAATAATGTCTCCATATCTTCAATGCAAAAACAATAGCCTCGAGTTCCAGGTCGTGAGTAGGGTAATTCACCTCATACGGCTTCAATTGCCTTGATGCATACGCAATGACCTTTCCATGCTACAACGTAGCCTAGTCCCATGTGTGATGTGTTGCTATAAACTACGAATCCTCTAGGTCCTGAGGGTATTATCAAGATGGGTGCCGTGGTTAGCCTCTTCTTGAGTTCTCGGAAACTTTGCTCACACTCCTCCGTCCAATCAAACTTTGAGTTCTTATGAGTTAACTGAGTCAACGGCCTTGCAATCCATGAAAATCTTTCCACAAATCTCCTGTAGTACCTTGCCAAGCCCAAGGAGCTTTGAATTCTAGTCATCGTCGTCGGTCTTGGCCAATTTAGAACAGCTTCGACCTTTTTCTAGGTCACCTTTCTAGTCACCACATGACCTAAGAATATAACTTTGTCCAGCCAAAATTCACACTTGCTGAATTTGGTGTACAACTTATGCTCTCTAAGGGTCTGCAGCACAATTCTCAAGTGATCTTCATGATCTTCTCGCCCTTTTGAATACACCAGGATATCATCTATGAAAACTATTACAAATCGATCCAAGAACGGCTTAAATATTCTACTCATTATATCCATAAAAGCTGATAGTTGCATTGGTCAATCCAAAATGGCATGACTAAGAACTCATAATGTTCATATTGAGTTTGAAATGCCATCTTAGGAACATCCTCCTTCTTGATCCTTAGTTGATGGTACCCCGATCTTAAATCAACTTTAGAAAACATCGACGCTCCTTGTAACTAATCGAATAGGTCATCGATCCTAGGTATCACACCCCCTTTACTCGGAGGTCGAGCTGCGGGTTATTTTTGCGATGTTTCAGGCTCATTGCCATCCCGATTCTTTTTAACTCGTTATCATGCACACGCGGAAACATGAATAAACAATTCCTCAGACAAACGACAGTTGGAAGACTAGGACCTACACCAAGTAAAACACACTAATTTATATTAGGGTTAATTCCAAAAAAAGCATCAACTTTAGGTTGAGTGACAAATCTGGCCCAAACTTTTTTTGTCTCGTAAAAAACACAAACTTTAGGTCGAGTGACAAATCGGCCCAAACTTTTTTGTCACTTAAAAAAAGCACCAACTTTAGGTCGAGTGACAAATCTAGTCCAAAATTTTTTTTCACGTAAAAAGCACCAACTTTAGGTCAAGTGACAATTCTGGCCCAATTTTTTTTTTTTTTTTTTTTTTTCATTTTGAAAAAAATCACCAACTTTCACTTAAATTTGAAATCGACCCCCTTAACTTAGATTCATTGATTGTCCCGCACTTGCTGGCTAACACCATCCATTGTCTTATTGTTTGAGCCACGGCTCGAAGAATAACGGTGAAACCGTGTCATCTCCTATACTTCACTAGCAAGTAAAAAAATCTCAAGATTGAATTTCTCTAGCTATACTTTATCGTTTTATCGTAATATGAAGCTGTAGATCACCGCCCATCAAGAGAAACCATGGATGAGATCCACTAACCTCACGACTAGATCCTTTTCTCCCGAAATAAGTTTAACTTCAAATAGAAAGTTAATGGTAGGGGTTAGATTTTGGATAAGAGTGAAAATTTGTGATTTTTTATAAGACAAAAAAAAAAAAAAAAAAAAAAAAATTGGGGCCAATTGTCACTTAACCTAAAGTTTGTGTTTTTTACGAGACAAAAGAAAGTTCGGGCGATTTGTCTCTCGACCTAAAGTTTGTGCTTTTTCATGAGACAAAAAAAAGTTTTGGCCAGATTTGTCCAACCACCTAAAGTTGATGCTTTTTTATGGAATTAGCCCATTTATATTATAACAGTACTTTTACAAGCCATTTCTCTATGGGCCATCTTTTCTTTTTACATCACAGTACAAGTTTTCCACATAGGTCAAGGGAAATCATATCTCCTCTAATGTGACGTAGCTCCCAAAACTAACGTGAGACTTCCATACCTACAAGACCGAAAGATGAGGGACAAGTTTTAGGGAAACTCAGTAAGTAAAATTCCTAGTTCTCTACTAAGAAAGCATCTTATCATCAAATTGAAAGCGAGGTATGGTGACTTGTGTATTGAAAGTAATGTAGCTATCAGTGAAATCCATACGCATGCTGGTCCCGATGGCTTCCTCCAATATGTTGTATATATCCTCACATCTCTTGGATTTGTGCGCCAGTCATTTGATGTCATTGTGGATGGTATTGAGAAGAGCATCATAGAAGCTCATGAAAATCTCAGGCCGGGATCAATATTCGGGAAATGACACTTTTGGATGCGGGAGTAAATCGCAGTCCCAGTGCTTACCTCAATGACCCCGGGGCTGAACGCAGCAAATATAAGTATGACGTTGACAAAGAAATGACACTTTTGGAGTTTGTGGATAGCGAGTCTGGACCCGTGGGTAGCTACAATTGGTTTGCTACACATGGAACTTCTATGAGTCGTACAAACACGTTGATTAGTGGGGATAACAAAGGCGCAGCTGCTTGTTTCACGGAAGATTGGTTTAACAAGAATGGTGTCCAATTGTCATATTCCGATGATCTTGAAGATGGTGGAGTTCCACGAAGAGTCTCAAACATTGTACCTGTAGTTCATGATAATCATCATGAATTATTGGAGCTTGCTGCATCTTTCCAGTCTTCCCCTGGTAAACCAGCGACTAAGACTCTTGAGTGTTGCTAGACGTGTCAGGAGTGCTCTAAGGCAAACCGAGAAACCTGGATTTGTAGCTGCGTTTTGTCAAACGAACTGTGGCTATGTTAGCCCAAATGTGCTTGGAGCATTCTGCATAGACACTGGCCTATCTTGTGACTTCAATCACAGTGCCTGCGGTGGGAAGAACGAGTTGTGCTATGGCCAATGTTGCCCTGGCCTTGATTTGCGAAATTCCAAAATTTTATCCCGGTATTTATAAAATTCTTGCACAACCTCGGGCGACCCAAGCGGTGTCGTGGCCTTAGGCAGCCCTAGCCTAGGTCCTACAAGGGTCACACAACAAATGGCCATCATCACGCAACCCTAGCCAGGGTCACGTGACACTTGTTGGAGGTCGCTTGACCTCGGGCTACCTTGACCGATGGCCATTGGCGCCAAGATCTAGCTCGTGGGCAGCCATAGCCCTTTATCGAACCGGCAAAAATTGGTCTTTTAAAAAAAAAAAAAAAAAAATATATATATATATTTGATTTTTTTATCATTTATATTTATTTTTTATTTTTAATCATTTTTTAGTATTTAAAAAAATAATAACAAGGGAAAAATTGGAAATTTGAAGAATGGATAAAGGTAATTTTGGAAAAAAAATGAGTTTTAGTATTTGGCCAAAATCTAAAGGTTCAAAATTAATCCCCGCTAGAATTGAGCTTTCAACAGTTACTTCAAAATAATTATCAAAGGATTTATCATTTTTTTAAGGGACTTAGAAGGCGGAAAGTGCCTTGATTTTTTTTTTTTTAAACAGAAAGTGCCTTGATAATGCTAAACCAAACGCTCAAACATTTCTCAAGGCTTTGGAGGCTGAAACGTTGAGAACCTTTTCTAGTGGCTCAATCCGGGGTGGCCAGAGCTTCGTCAGTGTCAGACGCTAAATTAAAGCCTCGGAGGGCATGCCCAGCCTCGCCGCCTACCTTTTCTTCTTAATAG
This sequence comes from Eucalyptus sp. ANBG9806169, assembly GCA_014182395.1. Classification (NCBI taxonomy): domain Eukaryota; kingdom Viridiplantae; phylum Streptophyta; class Magnoliopsida; order Myrtales; family Myrtaceae; genus Eucalyptus; species Eucalyptus sp. ANBG9806169. Next base: position 21,420,117 of record CM024574.1, on the reverse strand, counting down.
AACAGCTGGTTGAGGTCGGGGTTGAAGAGGGCCTCAGCATCAGCGTCAGCGTCACTCCTCGATCCCTGATGCTTCACGAACGCAGCGAAACATCTGGTTCTTGGTGAAGAACGTACCCTCTCTCTCTCTCTCTCTCTCTCCCCAATGAGAAATCTTTTCGTGTTACGGAATCTCGTATCTCCTTGCCAATGAAGGGTCTGTTGCGATCTCTTTCTGTGAGTTCTCTCCACCATCATATTCTCCCTCTGGCTCCGTTGTTCAAATTCAAGCGGTTGTTGTGTTTGCTGCTATTGGGCACCGTCCAATTTCGTTGCCATTGGTGCAGGGGTGTGGAGGCTTTCGGGCTTTTTCGAGTAGAGGCGAGCTCAGGCTTGATGGGGTCAAGGACATCGTCGCCGTGGCCTCTGGCAAAGGTGGTGTCGGCAAGTCCACCACCGCAGGTACTTGCCGGATGCTTTTGTTTCTTGATATGAGTCGGGATTTTGTCATGCATTTTTGCTTTGGACAAGTGTGATTGGTGGTGCCCTTTTTCTCTGGATTGATGGCACTATGGACATGTTAGATTAGTGAAATGCGGTTGATTAAATATGGACAGTCAATGAAATTTTGATCCTCATGTGCAGTACTATAAGAAGGGAGGAAGTGGTGAAGTGATTTTACTTTTTTAAGTGAATGTGGAAAAAGATGGGAATTGTTGAGAAGTCAGGAGTCAGTAGTCACCAGGAGTCCCCACCAATGCTTGAAGGCAATGAATGGATTGCTGTACAAACTGATTGGATATTGAGGGATTAATAGGAGATTTGTGTTATCTGCACATTTATTTGCATAGCTCGAAGAGTAATCTCACAGTGAAGAGCTTGCATACTGGAAGCACTAAGCTGAGTAATAACATAGTTATCCCACAACACCCAAATGCTCCCAAGAGGAAGATATTCATGATTGCAGAGAATAGACCAAGAGCAATTGTGCAACTTTTGTATGAAGTGGATTTCATTGGAACTTCTGCTATCTCTAAGACTTATCTTCAGAGTGCTCTATGCAGTTTTTCTGATTCTGTAAATACTGAAGCTGGGGGTGGTAGTAGAACACTTCAATACTATCACTGATAAAAGGGAGGCTAGTAGTCCTTCAGTCCTTCTTTTTTGCTTATATAGAAAGGGTTTGGATGGGGTTGGGACCTACCACACCCGTTGTTGGAATGTTTGGTGTAAGGTGCCGACAAAGTACCAACTGCCCACCGGGAGAGCCTATCACTGCAGCTTCACCAGTTCCGAGTGGGGAAGGCCAAGACCGGCGATACACCAAAGCTCAAGCCCATTCCTTCACAGAATAACCAAGGTTTCTTGAGACCAATGATAGATTAAAGATCAAACCTGTGACCTTTGGCTTGCAAACCAAGTCTTGGACTCCTAGACCAACCACCTGGTTGGTTTGCAATCCTTCATCCTCTTGTTGCTGATATGATAGCTTTTAACAATGTGCTAAAAGATCCAGGTCTCTTTGTTCATAAATTTTGGTAATAATTTCATTACTTGGAGCAATAAAGGATTTTAGCTCGTAGAGAGAGGAGACTTGATCGTGTTCTTATTAAATTTGGTCCCAAAGTTTTCCCAGCTCCGTGGTTGAGTTCTGCACTCAACTGGAAAGGTTGAAACAAGTTATAGACAAGTTTGACAGGAATTATTGTAGTAATATCTCAGAGGCTTGTGAAGCAGAAATCTCAAGAACCTGTGATGGTTCAAAAACCAATATCAGGTTCTTCTGGGTAATTACAGCTTAAAAAGCAACTTTCTGCAGAGTCCCCTATTCTAAAATCTGCAGAGAAAGCTTTTTATAGGAAGATTTCAAGAATTTCTTAGCTCGCCTTGGGAGATCAAAATACTTGTTACTTTCATAATGTGTTTAAGCTAGATAACCAAGGAGTACCCTTCTATAATATTTTCTGATGATTGTCTGAGGCTTCCTGCTTTTTGACATTAAATCTGAAGTAATCAATTATTATCAGCATTTTTTTTATTCTGTTGATATAACATGATATTGGTGATGCTGCAAAACTCAAGTTGTTAAGCCCTGTCATTGAAACTAACAAATAAATCTGTTCTTTGGTAAATAAATGGGAATAAGCACCTGGCCTGATGGTTATACTGGTCCTTTTTTTTCCAGTGAACAGGTATAGTGGGCATGGATTTTGTGTTGAAGCCAAAAGTGATTTTTACAAGCATCTGATTTTGCCTGGTCAAGTGAATGCAACTGTGATTACCCTTGTGCCTAAAACAGTTAAAACTTTCCAGGATGACTGATTTAAGGCCGATCTCTTGTTGCAATATTTTATAAGATACACCAGTAAAATTCTTGCTAAAAGATTGAAAAAGAGCATGTCTGATTTTACCAGTTTATATAAGGGAGGAGAATTGGGGACAATGTGCTTTTAGCTCAAGTGATTGTTGAGAGCTATCATAGAAGGAACCATTCTCCCAGGGCCCCATGTACAACAAGGGTGATCTCATGAAAGCCTTCTGTTCCATATGTTGGGATTTCTTCAGCAATATTTCTTCAACTTATTCATGTTCCTGCTAAATTTATCTAGTGGACTAAAAGTTACATCAGATCTTCTAAACTCTCTGGTATGCTTAATGGTGAGGGGAGAAAAGTTTGAGGCTAGGGGTTACTCTTTTTCCTTAACTCTTTGTTCCAGCAATGAAGATTCTGCTTTGAATGTAAGAATGCAGCCACTGAAGGGAAAATCACATTGCATCCTCTTTGTAGCACAATCAGAATGACTCCCTTATGCTTTGCTGACGATTTGATGGTAATACTGTATGGAGACTCTTCTTTTGCTGAAATTTTAGCGTCTTCAACGAGCTCTATATACTGTCTAGCTTGAATTTGAACCCTTGTAAAGCTGAAGCTTTAGAAGCAGGCATTTGTGATGCTTTGTTACAGTGATTTCTTAGTATTAGTGTACTTCAACTTGGCTCTTTACCTGTGAGATACTTTTGTGTTCCCTTGACCTCTTGTAGATTAAATGAAGAGCAATGTGATCCTCAGAAATATGAACAATTTAAAAGATTTGTGGTTGGGCCTGTAAAAAATTGTGTTATACTGGAAAACTATAACTTATATTGGCTGTTATTCAAAGTACTTCAGCTTGTTGTTTAATAGTTTCATTATACCTAAGAAAGTGCTCAAGAAAATCAAGAAAGCTTTTGCTTCTATATTATGGAGAGGACACGCTGAAAATGCCAGAAGGGCAAGAGTCAAATGGACTCAGATTTGTCTACTGAAACACAAGGGAGGAGCTGGTCAGAAGAGGCTCTTTCATTGGAGTCAAACATGCATTCTGAAGTGTATTAGGCTGCTTTTTATGCAAGGGGGTTCTCTTTGGATAGCATAGATGACAATAAAAGCTCAGAGATTGAAGTCTCTGGTCATTAAAACATACAGTGTCTTATTCTTATGCTTGGAGGATAATTCTAAATCTTCATGATGCAGCTTGGCAGTGTATTGATCATTGCATCAGAGATGGCAATGTTAAGTATCTCTGGATCAATAATTGGCACCAGTTTGGTTCTCTCCTATATAACTTTGGAAGTAGAATCCTTTTTCATTTTGCCATATATCGAATGACCAGAGTTGAAGTCTCTGGTCATTAAAACATACGGTGTCTTCCTCTTATGCTTGGAGGATAATTTTTCATCTTCCTGATGTAGCTTGGTAGTGCTTTAATCACTGTATCAGAGATGGCAATGTTAATTATCTCTGGATCAATAATTGGCTCCGGTTTGGTCCTCTCCCATCTAACTTTGGAAGTAGAATCATTTATTATTATGCCATTTATCGAATGACAAGGTGTCTGCAGCCCTTAAGGATTTTCACTCCTCCAGCAATGTTTTCCTCTTTGTTGGATATTCAATTTGCTTTATGTGGGTTCTATATCCCTTTAACTCCTCTGCGAAATCATTGGAGTTCTTCAGATGGTGTTCTACAGTCAATAATGCTTGGCAACTTCTCAGAGATAGAGCTGCAAAAGTACCTTGGCATCTACTTGTTTGGTTTTGTTTGAATATCCCAAGCATTCTTTTAAAACTTGGTTGACAATTATTAATAGATTGCCAATTGAGCACAGATTGTTTACTTGGTTTGATAGTATCAATTATAACTCTCTTGTGTGGGTTTCGTAATGAATCCAGTGATCATATGTGTGGTGCTTGCTTAATCTCTATTGCTGTTCAAAAAGAAGTTTGATGTTGTTGGGATTCAGTAGGGAAGTCCATCACTGGCAGGATGAGTTGGATTAGGCTATTAAAACATTCAATGGAAGAACATATAAAACTATTATTGGAAAGTTGGCCTGGAATGCTTACTGCTATCACATTCAGTTTGCAAGGAATAGATTATTACACAATAGTCAGCTTACATAGCATTTTTAATGTCATATACAGTATAATATTTATTGTCCATTAGAGGATATGTCCTGTTCCAATGCTTTGAAGTGAGTTGCTACTTCGAGACAGAGGACTCTGTGTACAAATTGGGTTATAAATTTTCTGTAGATTGGGTTCACTCAACATTTTAAATGAGCTTCTAGTGGGGAGGCCTCTCCTACATACAATATCTGGAAATGAAATGATAAACTTACTGACGAAGAATATGCTAAGTGTCTTTGTTTCTTTCACAATTAAAGATAATTCCATAGATAATAAGAAGTAAGGTGCACACTTTGTGGCATGGGGACTATAAAATGTTCATTCAAAGATAGAAGAAGGGCCTAAATTGGAGAGCAGTAAGGAATTGTGGGTCATGTCTTAATTTTTTAATACTAAGCTAAATGAAGTTTGAAATATTGTATTGATTATAATGCGTATAGATAACTAATGCCAATATATCTGCAGTTAATTTGGCTGTTGCACTTGCTAACGTGTGTCAACTCAAGGTGGGCTTGCTAGATGCTGATATTTATGGACCATCTGTTCCCACTATGATGCAAATACATGAGAAGCCAGATGTGACTGAAGGTAAGCAATTAAAATTTTTGAATTTTCTGCATAGCAGTGTGCAATTTGAAGATCATAAAATTTATCTCAAGTTGAAATTCTAAAGCTTACCTATATAATGCTGATCTTATCAGGAGCTCTTTATCATTTTTCTTCCATATAACTGTGGGTAAAATGGACTTTAACTTCAATAATCGGGTATGGTTGCAACAAAAATAGCTTTTCTAGGTAAGTTAAGGTTGAGAACTAGAAAAATGAACAATGCTTCTCTATCCTATTGTCCTGCAAGTTTTTGACATAGATGATGATTTGTCACAGTTCCAGACTTAGATTTTCTTTGTCATCTGCTCAAAAAATACTTATTATCTTAACATAACATAGGTGTCGAGAATACCTTTTCGTGCATTTAATCCCCTCTTATTATTTGGCAGATAAGAAGATGATTCCTGTTGAGATGTATGCAGTCAAGTGTATGTCAATGGGTTTGCTTGTTGAAAAGGATGCACCGATCATATGGAGAGGTCCTATGGTACGACATACTGTCCAATCTATCCTTTCACAAATCTTTTAAAAGAAGATGTTGTGATTGGATTATCTGTAAGCCATCTAAATGATATCTTATTACTATGAGGCCCATATTAGCTGCTGGATGAAAGGATGGCAGTGAAAGAAACAGATTGGTGATTAAAAGAGCACCTGCTCGAGCCCCTTTTGGCTTTTCTTTTGCAGCATGGATTTGAAGGCTTTGGGTTGACGGTAGAAGTTTGAAAACTCATAGGTTGTAGTATACGAAATACGGAGAAAATGTTTGATATGTCATTTTCTTTGTTCTCAGCTCTCTGAGGACAACTGGTGCAGAGTGCAAGTAACAGATTCCAAAGGACAATTTTTTTCAGCAGTTCTTGCATATCTTCTGCATCTTTAGCCAAATATAGGCTTTCAACATATTGCATGAGATGTCTGGCTCCAAGATTCAGTAGTAATCTTTTTGGGACTTCCTGTCCAACTTCATAGCAGAAATGTTGACATGTTCTGATGATCTCACACAGAAAAAGTGACTGAAATCTGACTAGGACTAATTGGATCCTGGTCCAGTCTGGGTTTGAGGTGGAATTGGGAGCCGGACCGACCGGTCCGATCCGGTTCGGTGGAACCGGTAAATTTGCTATTTTGGGCCAAAAATAAAATGAAAAATAGGAGAAATTGGGAGGAATTAAGGTTTGTTTCTTAAGAAATTTAAAATTATATATATAAAATTAACCGGTATATATATATATAGTTCCCACCTTGGAATATATATATATATATATATATATATATAAAATTAACTGGGAACCTTGGAACGGGAACCGGACTGACCGCTACCGGTTCCAAAAGTGGGAACCGGGAACCGGACCACCTTCTTTGCGAACTGCTCAAAACTGGCCGGTCCAGTTCAGTCCAAGTGATTCCCATTGCACACCCCTAAATCTGACCATGAATTTTTGCCAAATGATGTGCCAATTTTTGCCATTAAAGATGGCTTCTCTTGTAGCCTCCATATATGGCTTTGACATACAGCACAACCTACATGTCATACTCTGGACAGGCACCTTAGTGTCCATATTCCAGTCTTTGCTCCTTAACATGTTCGGGCGACAATTCAGTCATCTTTCCCCAAATGTGGATCCCCAGACAGTAAGGCAGCCTAAAACACATGGACTTTGGTAGAACAGATTGGTAGCTCCCAAAGCTTCATCTTTTGCATGCATCAGGAGTTACTAGAGCAGGGGTTAAGTATTGACATTTTGCAAAGGAAAGAGAAAATCTTAGTTGACAGGCGTTTCCACTCTAGAATTGCAGTTGATACAGAGGAATATCTGCTCTTGCTTTGTCATTGGATGAATCTGATCTGGCTATGATTCTTAAACTATTGTATATAGGCTGATTGTAAGTATCTCTGTGTGTTAGGGGCAGTTTGAGTGGTCACATTGATCCTCTTTTTAGCCACAGTAATTGGATGTACTGAAGATTCTTGGTTTAGAAAGTATACCCTTGGTGGAGTTTTCAAAATTTAGGATAGTTGATCTTGGGGAACTTGCATTGTTTCAGTGGACCTTTATGCCAATTACTCCATTTATAATCCTTCATGGTCGGTGATTGCAACTTTTTGTACAATCTAAATTTTTCCACAGCTTTAGCTTGTAAAAGATACTGAATCTTTCTTGTTGCAGGTAATGAATGCTCTTGAAAAATTGACAAGGGGAGTCCAATGGGGAAATCTTGATATTCTTGTAGTGGATATGCCACCAGGCACGGGTGATACACAAATAAGTATGACGCAGAGGCTACAGTTATCAGGTAATCTAATAAATATCTAATTTAATTTAGTTAATCAGAAAAAATTTGGTAATTGATGTTGAGGATTGGATCAGTGGTAGTGCCAGGCCTTCCTTGGTATATAGCATGAGGTCTAGCTGCACCAATCCCCCTCCCTTTATATTGGACGGGAGAAAAGGGAAATTGAAAAGACAGTTGTTTATTTTTTGGCCTCATCCTTTCTAGAGGTACAACTAATGGTACTTCAATGCCAAAGCTAAATGTACTCAATTTGAAAAGAATCATTCAAAAGTGTATTTAAGGTGGCTGAGTAATGTTGAAGAGTAATTGAGCCAAAAAGGAGAATCTATCGCCCCCGCCAAAGTTTTGCATTCCCATTTGATTGTGTCTATTCATGCCTAAGCTAGTGCTTTCTTTTCGGCCCATTTTTTAAAATATAAATATATGTCAAGTTCCATTCTGTTGTGTTGGAGTCAACTAATTGTTCAGAACTTGATACAGAGGATTTTCACTTCAACCAGAATTTACATCCACGTGTTTCTTGGGTAATTGAAATCGCACATATATCTGAATAGATACATGCCTGCACACCCAATAAATAGACAGGCATTCCCACATTCATGCTCAAATATTTGAATTATATATATGCATATGCGTATATGTATGTGTAAGACTATTTAAATGTGAATGCTAAAGTGAAAAAATAATTTCTTTCATGCTTGAGGTAAATATGATAAATGGAGAAGAAATTCGGTTCTAATTCTTCCAGTAAGGGACTGATCCAAAAAATTGATATCTTCCATTCAGAATTTCAGCTTGTACTTGATTTACTCGTATTCTGCTCCATTAAGGTCTTGAAATGGTATTTTATTCTACTATGAAACGGTTCTGCATCATTACATATCGCGGACTTGAAAGCTAATTCTTTGTTACAACAGATTTTAATAAAAATATTTTGCTTCATTTCCACAATTTTGATGCACGTCAAGTGTCTGGTATTTCTGATGTCTATGCTGGAAGTTACACCAATAGTTTCTATTATTTCTTTGTTCATTTATAAGCTTAAGTTATATGCTGGCAGGTGCATTGATTGTTTCAACTCCCCAAGATGTTGCCTTGATCGATGCTCGAAGAGGAGCTAGGATGTTTGCTAAAGTTCAAGTTCCTGTATGATCATTTTCTGGGCCTTTTTTATGTAGTGTGCTTGAAGTGAATTTGCAAAATTGCTAACAGCATGAGTAACTTACAGAGATTGCTACCTTGGAAACAACGTTCTAATCATATAGCTTGCATTGTCTTGCATATCTTCTTGCATATATCTTTGTTCAAATAGTTTTTGAGATGTGGGAAAGCTCTCTTTAGAGTTTGTGCATTCAGCTTTTGAAAAGTTTTCCACTTCTCATATTTCAACTTTTCGATAAGAACTTTCAAATGGCTGCCATTGGACATTGTATTTCATATGGCACGTTTTATGTTATTTTACTTTTTCTGATTAAACCAGTGTTGTGTAATGTTCTTAATAATATTCAGGTTTCATCGTTTCCCTATTTGAAACATTCAAAGCATTATTGGCTCTAAAGACATCAACTTTTTTCTTTTCTGTAGAAATGAAAACATGAAGCTGGAAAGATACTTGCAACCATATGCCCCATGCCTGTGTGCATTTATTGCCTAACTGTAGCTATCTTTTTCTGGTGATTTGACTGGGATATAAAACTCAAAGCTAGAGAAAAAAAATTTGGGCATTATGAAAAGCTTCCTGCATGTTTCAAGTTCGTATTCTGCATATTATATCTTCTGGATATCTTACCTTCCCTTACACAAATAATTGAACATCTTCCAATCCTTCATCAATTATCTTGTATCTTATTCTTCAGCTTGCTGGCAATGGCTTCCTGTCAACATCATGTACAAACTCAGATGGGAGGACCAATAGGTTAATATTTAGCCATAGGAATTGTGGTTGAGTTGAAATTGGACTGGTTTTTGAACAAATGTATTTGCAGGGAGTGCAGAATTTAATGAAAACAATATCTTTTACTCTACAATAAATTCATCAATTTTAACCTATTGGTTGGATAAAATGCAATATTCATGATCTGTGTATTTCATTAAGGGGTCACTTTACAATCACAAGGAAGCTAAGGAATTTGGCTGATGAAAAGCGGTGTCTTATCGATTTGAGTTTGCAAACTGGCAAAGTATAAAACGATGAAAAAAGGAAGCAGTCTTCCATTTGTTTAAAGTATTAAAAGGTTGTTGGAATATCTGCCTTTATTTGAGTGGTGGAACTTCGTGTGATGGAGAGAAGTGATTTCTCCTCCAAGAGTTTGATTAGTTTGGGGAGTTGTGATTTTTGCATAATCTTTTCCTACTCAATTTTTGAAGATCATTTGATGAAATTCTCCATTGAATGGAGAAGAAATATACTGGCTTTGGTAGTAACTGATCATGTCATGTATATGATGCTAGAATATGGCGTGTGTTTGTTTTTGAAATGGAAACTCACGTTGTGCAGTTGTTCTAGGGGTGATTACACCTTTTCATCTCGTATTTGCAAAAGAATTACAGTTTACATCTTGCACTTCTGAAAGTAACTTGTATTCTCTTTTTTCAAAGCTACATTTTGCATTACTTGTGAATGCCTCCAAGAAAATTTCACGTGTCATCTATGTGTGTATGTGTGTGTGTTCAATATTGCATGAATGCATTTTTCATTAAATCATTGTAACATTGTTCCAGTGGTTTCTTAATGGTATAAAAATAATGGACATAAAGTACTAGTTGAGAAGTCTATTTTGGAAACATGGGCTTTATATGATGCTAAATGTAATGTGATTTGCTGGAAGTGTAAGTAGTTATTCGGAGTATTTAATGTAGTTGAACATTAGTGGGTAGGTTGATACAGAGGCATTATGTCATTCCCTCGATTTGATTTATGCTGTTTTGTCTTGACCTTTCTGATTTAGCAATTTTCGATGTATCAAACTGGTATGCTTCTTGCAACACTGTCATGTGAACGTCATGATTGAATCTGGGTAATTAGATATAGACGCGTCTATCTCTTCCAGTCAGTTTTATTATACAGTGTATTTTTCATTATTATTATTATTTTTCTTTATATCTTTGACTTGAATTGGATGCCATAATTCTAGCAGTAGTTTGACCTGTGAAGGTAGTGATAGATTTTCTCCCTGCAGATTTTGGGGTTTATAGAGAACATGAGCTATTTTAAATGCCCACATTGTGGTGAACCTTCATTCATTTTTGGAAAAGGAGGAACTCAAAGACAGCCGATGAGATGGGTTTTGAGTGTATTGCTGAGGTATGTTAAATTTTAAGAATGCCTTAATTTTGTTAAGACTTAAAATTATATGAAATCTTTTGTAGGATCTCTTTCTCCTTTTTGCTTTTGAATTTGCCATTTGATTCTATGTGAATGTGTGTTGGCTTATTTAACTGACAAAAGTCCTAGCTGGTCTCTTTGTGTTGAACATGGGAGATGTTCTTATCATCTTGGATCCTTTCAATCTTGCGAAGTCAAGCAAATACGATCTACATTGTAATAATAAGTTTCTTGGCATGTGTGGTCTGCACATATCTTAGAGAGTTCCTATTCACATATCAGCATCGCCAGTTAACAAAAGCTTACCTCACTTTTCCACTTTTCTGAAGTCTAGAGCAGTCTACATATGTACTTAAAAAATATGCAGTTGATAGGTTTGCATTGGCTACATGACCAAATCTCAAGCAGATGAATTCTGTGGATAATGATCAGAGCATACTCAAGATAGTGGATTCTGCATCTTGTACTTGTATGGTAGCTTAAATTTTGTTTTGGCTGTAAGCTGGTCAAAACCTTGTCTTAGGTCCATTCGTGGAAGACTTTAAAATTTCAAAAGTCGAATACTAGGCAAATGCATTCAGAAACGCGAGTTATTGTGGGTGCAGCAGAGTTTGAAGTCAAACCACTCTGATGTTAACAATAATCATGTTTTGTTCAGTGTTAACATACTCCTTTTTCCTCTGCCCTCAGATACCATTGGAAGGTGACATCAGAGAGAGTAGTGATGAAGGTTTTCCTATTGTATTGTCAGCTCCCAAGTCGACTGTTTCCAGAGCTTATAGTGATCTCGCTCATAAAGTCGTGGATAAGCTGAAGGGATTGGCAGAGCAGCAATCGCCCCACATGGAATTCCACCCATGATACCGTGAAATACATGTAGTACGCCAAATTTCCTCCTCTTCTTTGATTTGTAGACCTAGAAGCATCACAATTAGGTAAGCTTTTGAAATTTTGTAGGCGTGTTCTCGGATATTTAACTTACAGTTAGTTGAGTGCTCCGAAAAAAATAGAACCAACTTGGGGGATGAAGTGGCTTTGTCATTGAAAGCATCCGGGTACTTTTTTTTTTAGGGGGGTTTTGGGGGGATTGGCAAGAAAGCGTCATGTATTTACTGTGATCAATATTGAAGAGATTTAGACGCTTGGCTTTACTTTATTTTAACGTATATCGATAAATCCAATCTTTACTTTCTACTTAACGTTGGGAAAACAATGATTCTTAACAGTAAAAGTTATCCTTTGTCTTTGTTAGTCAATGATGGATCATCGCTGGATCTGAACAATGTGGAGCGCCCTTACCTTTTTATTGTCATTTCCTCGTAGTTGTCCAAGAGCCATGCTGAAATGAACGCCGACTCGAGTTTCGCTCAATGCAAGATGGATAAACGAACTTACTCTAGATAGTTTAACTAACGGAAAATTTAAGGATGATCTGAATAGCTCGTGATAAATCACGCTACGATCTCCAGTGGCCATTTTTTTTTTAACCTATTTATTTATTTGCTGAGGTAACAAAATCAGAACTAACTTGATCTCCAGGCAAATGCGTTGACTGATTCCGACATGAAGGTTGTGTCGTGGTAATGCAGGTAGGACTTCATGTTTACTTTATACCTCGTGTCTGCAGAAAGGAACTGATCTGTCTATATGCCCAAATTCAAGACCAAAAGAGAGAGAGTCTCTGTTAGGTTTAAGTCAAAGATGCTGTTCCCAACCTCGCTTTGGCATCTCATTCAACCCCTTTTGTGTTTAGTTGACCATTGACATAGAAATCCCCCCTTTCTTCACCCGTTCTAAAAGTTCCATTCTTCTTCTGTTCTCACCCAGCATTTCCAAAGAGCATAGGGGCCCAAAAAAGCTAACCTTCATTGGGATGGCCCCATTTCCAAACCGACGGTTTGGCAGTATTACTGAGCTGTTGCCGAGAAACGCTTGTTTGTTTCCTTGTTCAGTCCTGTGAAATGATGAAGATAACACTGCTTCCTGTATACTGGTTCTCAGCTGTTGAATCAACAGGGAATTTGATGGTTGGCAAGGGCGTGTCATTTAACTGGGTTTTCATGATTGTTCCAGATGACTTGTCTCTCCCGCACACCTTATCTAGTGCGTCCCCCCTTCTCCATCTTGGATTTGCTTGCTTTGTTTTTTGTTTTTTTCTTATTATGTTTGGGATCAATTTTTTGGTAAAGCAAATTTGCCTATCTTGGACTTGTGTTGCTTACTAAGAAGTATCGACACTTTCCGGGAGCTTTCGTATCGTCTCAAACACTTCGACACGTATCTGATACTCTTCAACACTCGGTCAACACGTGTTGAAGAATTTGACACCTAATTAATTTTTTCGACATACGAGTTTCCGACACACAATTATGACATGCAAAGTCAATTTTAAAAAATTTTGATAAATGAAGGGTCAAAATATATATATGTGAAAAAAATAAAATCAATAATAAACATATTAGGAAAGAATAAAAAATTAATATTTTCTTATCTTCTCTTTTGACTCGTATTTTCCGTGATACACAATTTATCATCAAGTTTTTTTCTTTTTTCTTTTGACACGTTTGGCACGCAAGTCTAGAATGTGAATTATTTGTTTTTTTCGTTCCAAGTTTTATGGATTTATTGAAATGGAGTTGAATTTTGTCAAATTGAAACAATAAAGGATATTAATAGATGGTGGATTAATATTTTTAGTGTAATAATATAGAATTTTTATTATTTATTTATTTGTGAATTTGAATAAGATTAATTTGATTGAAATAATCATAAAAACTTATATACAAAATATACATTTAATATACAACGTGTCTCGACGTGTCGGAATTCTTTATTTTTTTAAAAACGACTTATCGGCATATCGTGTCATGTCGTGTCGTCTGTCGCGTGTTAGTGTCGGTGCTACTTAGGTTGCCTAAAACACTTTGGTCTTTGAGGATAATCCATTTATCTCTATAATTAAATTTTTGTGAAATTACTTAACTTAGCAGGAAATAGCGTGAGTCAAAGCAGTACTGTTAACCGTGACTTCTACACCGAGTTATATTTTCTTTTTTCGCGCCACGATACTGCTGAATTCAGTAAAAGTGGGCTAAAATCACATCACGTTTTTGTCCTATCAAAGATGATTTTCTTTTTTTACAAGTGCTTATAAATTCAACTTATAAAGATCCAGAATTTGTAAGAGACGATAGTATATTTAGTCAAAGATCTACAAATTTTTAGGTTTTATAAGTTCATACACGAGCAATAAAAAGCAGCATTGGAACGAAGAATCCGCATACTAGTGAAGCGCTAAAACTCACACCTTTTCATACTCGTGTTGGTTATGGGGTAATTATGAAAGTTTTTGATGATTCTCATTAGAATAATACAAAAAATTTGACTAAAGTACAAGATCTACATAATTGGAGAAAATCAAGGCAACTGAAGCTTTTGCTGGTTGGACTTGTCGGTACCTAGTAATCTCGCCACATGACGATCTTCTGTAATGATTTGTCGTTAGAAATGTCAATTCAACCTTTAAATTAAATAAATAATAATAATCCCTATTCTATATATTCATAATATGTATACATGTCAGACTAAAAAAATAAAACCTTGCCGATAAACTCAAACCCACGATCCTTGTAGGTTCCACAAAATCTTGTATTTATTTCTCTCAAGATCTTATCAAAGATTTAAACAAAATTCTTGGGTATCTATAGACTTGATTCAATTGCAAATGATAGAAAATCATGTGACAGTTGTCCGCAAGGAATGAAAGTACAAAATATATAAGTACTTCAACAATCTATCTATACTATTATTTAAAACAAAGAGGATATCCTAAAGGGGAAAAGTACCAAAAAAGTCATAAATATATTATATTAGTATCAATTCAATCCTAAATATTTTAATTGAACCAATTCAATCCTAAACATTTTAAATGAACCAATTCAATCTTAAATTTTATATCATTGGTATCAATTTAGTCCATCCGACCAATATTAGTTGGCCTAGCTAACGTGGATGTTAGTTGGTGGCTGGATGCTGACGTGACTTTTTTTTAATAATTTTTTTTGAATTTTTTAATCTTTTTTTTTTTTTCTTTTTCCTTTTCTTTTCTCTCTTCTTCCTCCTTGGACTTTCCTCATAGTGGCTGGCGAGCCTTGCCGAAAATTCCAAAGAGGAAGAAGAGAGAAAAGAAAAGGAAAAAGAAAAAAATAATAAAAAATTCGAAAAAATTAAAAAAAATTAAAAAAATTACCACGTCAACGTCTAGCCACCATTCTGCATCCACATTAGTGTTGGCTGCCAAAATTGGTCGAATAGACTGAATTGATATCAATGTAAAAAGGTTTATGGCTAAATTAGTCAAATTAAAAAATTTATGACTAAATTAGTATTGATGTAATAGGTTTAGAACTTTTTGGGTACTTTTCCCCATCCTAAAACATTGCAAATCTATTTTATTCAGTTTATAGATATACTACCTAGGGACAAGTGTATAAAAGATAGTTCTATTTCACTGCTCACGTATTCAATTTGAGAATTAGATTCTTTTCATCTTGCAACAAACCTTACCAAACAATTCCCACATTTGTGTGTATAATTTCTTCACATTGTGTTGGTAATTTCCTTCTTATCAATTAATAATTCAAATGGTTCATTACAAGGCAATTTTGCGAAAATCCTTTAATTGTCAACTAACCCAATTGTTTGCGTACAATTATGCATGTGCACTTTTACTAGTAAAAGTAAAAAAATGGCAACGAGAACATTATTTTACAAAACTTATCTAAAATTCCATTAGTAAAATACTCGTACTTTTACATATTATACACGATATGTGATTTTTAGTAGGACTTACGTCCATCTTGAACTTACGGAAAAATACTTATTCCTTTTGGAGTAAGCCCACTTATACATGTATAAAGTACACACTCTATTGTGCTAGGGTATACATCTCTTATTTAAGGTCTTTTCAATAGTCGATCAATGATATAAGATATCATAAATGGTTTATGTGCCCAAGCTATGATTATTTTTTATCTCATATTTTAAAAAATAAATATAATATTCCTGTGACTTCTCATTTTTTTTTTTGGTGACTTCTCATTAGATAGCACGGAATACTAACTATTAAGTTAGTAACTACAAAATTCTTGGATAGTTCTATATATTATATATGTAATTTAGATAGATCTTGTAATCAAGTGTAATTTAGAATACACTTGATTGTGAAATCATGATGGCATCATTTGAAGTTTCTGTTATAGTGACTTTGGCGTCCTTATAGTTGATTTTGTAATCTCGACGCATTCACGCCCCGTTCATTACCAACAGAGATCTAGGAAATACAAAGCAAACCTGCATGGATGCTCCGAAAAACCATTCAACTTTTTAGGCTGTATATGCAAATAGAGAAACAAGAGATATAGTAAAACAACAAATAGAACACTTCGAGGTGCTTTAAAAACGACAAGATCCTCCAAGATCAAGCTTCTATTATTGGCCACACTATAATTGAAGCTACCATGCATTTGCATTCGAAAATACCTCCAAAGGCGCACACCTTCAACTATGTAAGCAAAGGAGTTAGTCATTTAAAAAAAGGAAGAAGGAATAATTCCACCAAAAATCCTAAAATATTCTTTAAGGGACACTAACATTCAACTTTTTTTTTGAGTCTCACTAGAATCCCAAACTTGTATCAATGACCTGAAAAACCTTCTCTTAGAATTCCGTCCATGATGGCCATAAAACATCGGACACGATGGTGTTCAGGCATGCTAGGACTTTTGACGGCCACTATGGGTGTTTTTTGGTCACTGGTATAAATTTAAGGCGCTGGTTAGTCGAAAAAGTGAGGTATTGATGTCTCATGAGGAAAAAATTAGGATTCTGTTTTTCGGAAATTTTCCTAAAAATGTGTATGGAAACAAAAATTTCATGTGATTCAAACGGTGGTAGACGAGAGAACAAAACACCATGATACAAATTTTCTTTTATGGCCATACAATGTCAAGAATCTGAGAAATGCTCCATTCGATTCTTATCAACATTCACTTTTCACTTCTAAATTAAATGCTTTTGTCAAAAAGAGAAGAAAGTGCAAAACTACTCAAAATGCTTTATTCACTTTCTTGCCGTCTTATGATTGTAGATTTGATTGTATTATGGTCTTGAATGTGAAAAAATTGAAGCGTAGACACTGTGGCCATGTGAAAATCTTCCCTCCTTCCTCTTCTTTGAGGAATCATGACTTTGCTTGAAATTCGTTATTTTGGTCTGCCTACACCACGACGCACTTCTTTAGCCACTTTTCCACAAAGAGACCCTAATTATCAATCGCAAATTTTGGGAGTCTATAAAAAAAATAATGCCCATATTCAAGGGTTGAATAACACGTTAAGAGCCTATTTTGACTTTCTCTATCCGTCCCTTTTGTCTCTTTTTCAAAATTCTCATTTAATAAAGGTGGTCCAATTTCAGATTTAATAGGAAAAGAAATGGATTCATTAACTTAAATTTCGGATATGGGCGTCGCATCAGGACACCGAATAACCTTCGGAATCAAAGTATCCAATCATTAATGGACGTTGGGCTTACCTTTACCCTAGTGGGAAGCAAAGGACATATCCTTTGCGTGAGAGGAGAGGAATCGTATTGGCGATCTGATGAAATAGATTGGTTAAAGATATCCTGGATATATACTTACCCAATTGGAGGATTAATGTGATTTTTCTGGTTCACATGAAATTCTGCATACAATGAAAGTCCATATTTAAAAAAAAAAAAATGTTTAAAGGTTTTCAATTTATGATCCACATTTGAAGTTTAGTAGCGACTAGCAAGAAGAAGCAAAGCATCAATATTGATCTTCAGGGTTAATTCTAAGGGAAAACTGTCCAAAAAGTATTAAACCCATTATGCTTATGCTAAATTTCAATTTTGCCAATTGAGTGCTAAATTTTTTCAAGTTTTGCCAATTAAATATATCATGCCAATTTTGGTTAAAACTACCAACATGAATACCACCGTCCTACATGGCATAACTATCACTAACGTAGATATTTTTAATAATATTTTAATGATTTTTTGAAATTTTTATAATTTTGTTTATTTTCTTTACTTTTTATTTTAGTATTTTGGATTGAGGCCAACATTGGGCAAGCATGTCGCGGCTCTTGTTAGCTTTGGTGAGGGCTGTGACACCCTCACCAGCCACTAGGTGAGGGCGCACAAGCCTTTGCCTAGACCTAGTGAGCGTCACAATGCCCTCGTTGGCCCTTAATCTAGAAAACAAAATGAAAAAGAAAGAAAAAAATAGAAAAATTCAAAATATTTATTTAAAAATTTCCATGTTAGCGCCTACTAACGGTCGGTATTCACGTAAGTAGTGGATTCAATTGGTAAATTGTCAAAACATTTAGGACAATTAATAAAATTGAGAGATTTATAACTAAATTAGTAAAAGTATTATATAATTTTTCCTTAATTCAAGTTGGTCGATAAAGGTCGTGATATCCAATCATGTGTTTGAGTTGCAGCATAGCCAACTTACTGGGGCCATTCCTAGGGCCTTTTTGCCTCATAGATATCGGGTCCGTGTTACATGTCCAATTGCTTGGGTAACCCTAAAAGACTCAAGACTTATATACCCAACATCATTATGCCAGTAATCCCACGTATATTGATGTTGTAGTATATTCATGAATTTCTCGGCTCAACTTCGTGTTCAAGGATGCACTAGAATAGCCCTAGAGTCCACTAGCATTGAGAAGGAAAGCTCCACCGACAAAGTAACAAGTAAAGCTCTATTCTCAAGATGGCAAGTAAGACCTCCGGAAATACTCAAAGTGAAATACGCCGACATCTGTCAGTATCGAAATCAAACGCTTTTAAAGTTACATCTTTTGTCGATTTTATCCTCTCTCTCTCTCTCTCTCTCTCTCTCTCTCTCTCGATTTTTACATGAGACGGTGAAGTGCAATGTTTTTCTCCTCCAACAGCGCTCGGAAGTTTCAAAGTTCCAACCTTGGACTCTCTTCTTTCCTTAAAGCAAAAGAGACTGGCGACGCGGGACGTTTCGCGACAACGCGATTAGCTCTAGAGGGTTGACTTTTGGGCAGCCGTCTTAATTAAGGTCCCAAGAAAGCCGTGTTTGGCTGCCGAAAAGCTCGAGCATACAAATTAGTTAAAAACGAGGTTTTCGTTTCCGCAGTGAGGTGAGGCATCGCCGGGACAGATCTAACTAAACGTCTTTGACCCTACGTGTGAAGAAAAGTAAAACTAGGACGGTGTAGAAAGTGGACTTCCATGTCGTTTTACACTTTTAACGTATATATTCATGGACCCCTCCTCCACGAAAGGATCCAAAACGAATGCATGGCCATATCAATCCTCTCTCTCTCTCTCTCTCTCTCTCTCTGCTCTGAAGATGATGAGTTAGGTTGAGGGGAATGTTGTCTGGTTCGAGATCATTTCTCTTGCTCTTGCTTCCATGGGGTTGCTGATCGAGCTTTGATCGCATGCGTTCATGCGAAACTGGATTGGTGATTTCGGACCAGGCTTCATTCCCCTCAACAGTTTTCAAGAAAGCTTTGCTATTCAAGTTGCATCAGTCGAGCCTCTTTCTGGGTACGTATCGATCGACTCTTCCTCTCTTCTTTATCTTTGATCTTGAGCTAATCCCAAGTGGGTTTTCCCAAGAGACATCTAGATCGCTTTCTGAGCAAATAGTTCGCCATGTTGCCTTCTTTCCTTTAGCCCTCTTGTCCCTTGTCCCATATGTTGGCTGTACGATTCATTTCACCAAAATTGATCATCTCTATTCGTATAAGCCACATAATACATGATGCGTTGATGTTTCGACCTCGCCGAGTCTCTTCTTCATGCAGGCGCGGTTTGTGGATACATGCTTGTATGCGTGCTAGAGAAAGATTATTAGGGTTCTGTTAGGTTTTGAGATGATGGAAATTGATTTCCTTTTTCTCAGGGCTCTTGATAAATACCGGACCTGTGTTGATATGTCGTGTTTACTGATTCCAGTTTTGAGTTTGCTCGTCTTTTATGTGTTTTTGTGCGCACGCGAGAGAGAAAGAATCGTTGGGATTCCAAATCATGCTTTTCTCTAGAAAACTCTACTTAAAAGGTTGGATAAAAAAGTATAAACTAAACGAATCATAAAATGGGCCATAATCAACCGATAGTTATGGCAATATCATCGGTCATGTTAAAAGGTTCGGCTCAAAAGGTCAAGTCATCAAGCATGAAGGGAGATTTATATATTCTAGTATAATACATACGGTGTGGGATACTTGAAAAAGAAAATTTACGTACGATAATAACTTTACCTGTTACATGGTATATGAGGCACCTCATGCCGTGCATAGATGATATATGAGAAGATGCGTGTCTTTTAATACGAGGTTCAATATAAATCTCACTGTTACTTGACGTGTAATATATGTCGAATCTAGAGATGCAATAATTTATATTTAGCTCATCATTGCATCTCTTTTGTCCATGCAAGAAATATCAGTATGAGGTGGGTCATGTATTAACTCATTTGGGTGTAAATGTCTGACTGCAAGGACCTAAACAGATGCCAACCATATGGAAGGATTCGAATGACATGTGAAAGCTCAGAATATCATTTGTGCCCTTCTTGGCTGTCGTGCCTCTTCCTGTTTTTTGTGTCGGGAATTGAAGTAATTCCAAATGAAAGGGTCAAAGAAAAAAAAAAACAATGAGCACCCGATAACACTGCACTAGACATCAATTGTTATTTCCAATCTTGATGATATATTATCAATAGCTAAGCAGCATCCTCCTTATATATTGATAATCGCCAAGAACGATGTGAGTGTTTTTGGAATTTTGCTTTAAAGTTTGCTAGATATGTGATTACTTTTCTTTTGGAATCTAGTATTGTCTATGCTATAAATTTAAATATTAAATCACCAATTTATCTCACGGTTTAAATAGTTAAAGCGGCTAACAGGGGTTCTTTAGAACTGCAAATCCCATTTCAAATTCCTTTTGGCCTTTTGCTTTCCTCATAATTTGCAAATGATTTCACAAAAGTTTTATGCATTTGCTTTATGGGGTCCATGTTCATGTTGTTGTCCATGTTCAGCTAGTTAAATTGTCATTGTTTTTAAGATGCTTAATTGCCACAAGCAACTTTCTGAGCTCTTGGAGACTTGGTTGTTAATAAATTTTATATTCATCATTGCACAAGACCATGGACCGCATCATCATTGTACAAGACCATGGAACGCACAAAGGTGTAATTGAAGAGGATGATTGTCAACAATCTGCAATTGACAGTGGAATCATTTATCTTAAAAAGTTAATAGAGTAGCTAATTATATTAGTTTAATGAGCGATAACGTAATTGGGTTATCTCTTGATCAATATATAAGATAGATAGGATTTTGGAATTTGGCTCTACACTTTTATCTCTAAGAACTAGTTGAAACATCCAATTTGCTTAGGTCCTTCCTACTAATGATAAGGGATTTAAGATACATAAAATATATATTAGTGAACCCTTCTATTACTCACATTAAAGTAGGCCTAATTCCCTAAAAAGATCCCAACTGTAGGTTTAATCCCTACCTCGCCCCCAACTTTTTCCTATAAAAAAAAAAAAATCACAAACTTTCACTATAATCTCAAATTTGCTCCACATCTAAAAATCATCACTAGTTTCTTTAAAATTACCTATTTCCATACCCAAATAAGAGTGTTGATGATGACAGAAGTTCTGATAATGAATTTCTAATTAACTTTGATATTGATCAAGAAACTAATGATGACTTTTGAAATCGGGACAGATTTGCAACTATAGTGGAAGTTTGTGATTCTTTTAAATGAAAAAGAGTTCAAGGAAAAATTGAGATTAAACCTAAAGTTGAGGTTTTTTTTAAAGAAATTAAGCCTATTATAATACCAATTTAGTTGAGTCAATTTAACAACTTCTCTCTAATCCAGATGATTGCTTCCATTTAGTGCACAGTATTGATGGCAACAAATTACTTGAGCATTTCACTTCAATAAAATTAATCGAGTAGTTACAATAATTCTGTTTATATGAATCTACTATTAATAAACTCTCAAATTTAAGAACCAAGCAGTCAGCACTCCTTGACCATACAATAATCCTAAGACTTATACCTATATGCATGAACGCATGTATAGAGGTTCATCTGACCATACAATTATTCTAAAACTGATGTTTTCCATAAATATGTATTTGTACATACAATCATTGATATAGATTGCCAAATCAGCAAAATAGACAGAACTTGCAAGAAAAAGCGCGTTTTATAATTTTTTGGCCTATTTATTTGCTTAGGCTCTTTGGTTGCATTAGACTATTGTTGTACTCTTCGTCACTTGTCATTTCTGACCAATTCTCACGGATGGATCTCTGACTCTTGCACGTCGTCATCATAATAATAATTATTATTAATAATAATTAATAATAATAATAATAAAATAATAATATTCGTATATTCAATTATTTTGGCTCGAGTAAACCCATGGTCAAACTAATAAGCTACCAAGCTTTAGCTTAACCCATACACTTGATGCTTGAAACTTGACTTGTATACTGATGCTCAATAATCGACTCGAGATCATGCTCGAGTTTAATAAGCTAGAATACCATTACTTGGGATCATGTTAGCTATACACTACTGGTGAGCAGGCCAAAGTACGTCATTTCAACGATTTAAGTGTTTAATTTACAACTACTAAATTTTTCTAAAGAAACATTAGAAGCTTGATCAAGTTTGATTAGACTCATTACTTGAATATTAACGAGCTCGAGCTTGACTCAACCAGTTAACTAACTAACTCAAGGCCGAGTCGAAATTAGGCAAGTCAATCTTGAGCAATCATCGAGTCAGGACCCAGGCACTTGCGAGTTACTGGACTCCAATTACACCTCTCATGTCCTACAAGCTTTTCCATTAAAGGAACATGCAAAAAGTGTCACCGACCATTTGCCTTAAAAACTGAATGTTCAGCTTTCTTAGAGCACTTGAATAACCTCACCCAGTCACAGCAGCGCCCTCGGTCAACACCTCGTGACAGCTAATGAATTCCGCAGTTGGTTCTACCTTTTCTAGAAAATCAGTGTGAACCCACCAGAGTCACGGCAATTGACAATGTTGATTCAAGGCTTTTAAACACAGATTGCAGTCAAAGATGCACAAAAATCATGGCAAAGCAGGAAGTCAGAACAACGCATGCATTAAAACATTCCTCGATGCTGCAGCTGCAGATGAAGATGCACAATAATAAACATACTATTCCACGCCAGATTTCAAAGTCTCCCAATTATTTTCCCAAAGCTCACGGCTTATATGTGTCCTGTGTTCAATCTACATGTCCGAACAATAGTTTTCTTCTTGCATTAATCAGGACAAAGACGCATGATAGCCTCTGTTAACAATGTTAATCTTTTTATTCCAAGACAAGATTTGGGACAACTCCACAACGATATGCTCAATTCGACTGCAGAATCTAAAGCAGCACATGTGCTTCCTAGTCTGTGCCAGAACAAAATCATGAAAGGATAGACAGGAAGACACAATTTCTTTACGATGCTGTGCTAACCAAAACTTAGGACACTCCCCCTAGCTTCTCAGAGTCAAGGATGTCAAAAGGCTACTTTAACCCGCGGGGTGCCAGCTAATTTTTTATATCACAATGCAACACTGCAGGCATTGAGAAAGAATTGCATGCTAATGGAAGGAGACATGTCAGCTTAATGATTTCACATATCAACCGAAGAAAAAATGGAATCAGATCACTCATAAAATTTGACAATAAATACTGACCATACCACCTAAGCTAATTACAATGGCACATGCCAAAGAAGTTCATTGTCTGTCCACAATAATTTGAATTTATAACTGAAATAGAATTGTCATCTGTGAGTACCCCTGAGTAGAACGTGTGTTTTCAGAAGGTGGCTAGTCAATCAACTATACTCGTTTTGACAAGAATTTAAAAACCAAGAATGAAGCAAACCTCCAAGAGGAGCGATGCATATTGTTTTCATCACTATTGCTGTCTGCTTGGTCAACAGTTCCATTTCTCAAAAGCTGCTTGTGGACATATAGGACAAAAGCAGTGACCAAGTTGGTGGCCTTCTCTATACCCTCTTTTCCTTTTATTCACTCCTCTGGTTATTATTGGGGATCTTCCATAAGCCGAGACTTATAGCAGAAGGGCATCAATATTCCGTTTCCCCTCTGGTCCCTTCGTATACCATGAAGACACATAGTCCCCATACACAACTTCGCGATATCGAGGAGGGGAAGAGTCGCTCACCAGCTCGGAAACAGGGGATATCTTCCTTGCCTTTGAAGGATCATGAAATGTTGCAATTGAAAGCCGTGCCCTGCTCACATTTGTTATCGCCCGATGTTCTGCACTCCTATAGATTCCGTTGGTCATAATCTGAAACATAAGACAATCCAATCAGAACTCCAAGGAGTAACTCCAACTTATCATTTGCTAGAGTAAGAAATGAAGTGAAATTTTGGGCAATAAACTCAGGTATCAATAGTTGTCTTATTGGGTTGTGTTGTGGTGAGCTCATACACTGGGTACAACTCAGGTATCAATAATAAAGACATGTCAATCAAACACCAACTAATGACAAAGTACTGTACTGAAGGGATGCATAAAGAGAAATTATCACAAAGAAACAGCTTCATATATACATATACAAACCATAAAGTTGGGAGAAACTTGCATTGTCTGGCAGATTTTCTGTCCTCTCATGTCTTCATACAATGAGGGCAGTATAAGTAATGTAGCTGCTTCTTTGATATATCCAGTACACATTAAAAAAACTCCACAACTAGAGGCAAAAGACAATACAACCCCTTCTTTTTTAGGAGATCAATGTCAAGAACAGTGTGTTCAAGTTTCAGACTCCCCAAACCAATCAGGTAACACAGTGTAACAGGATTCAATCTTTTTCTTTGCTTTTTTGGGCAAGTGTAATTGGATGCAATCTTTAAAGGTACCAAAAGTTACCTAGACCAACTACCGAAAGTTACGTAAACCACTAACTTCACTTGACAAGGAATTGAATCATCAAGCAAATGCTAAGGAATCAAGCATTCGCTGCAACTTTGGTTTAGCAGTTAGAAGGTTTTGGAGAAACAGAAAAAAGCACTTAAGAATTTATTTTCTTCTTATGCGGTTCAAAATGAATAAGAAGTTTCTGAATTTGCATCCTGAAATCAGTCAAAAAGTATTTAAATGCCTTTACTTGACAAAAATGATTTGCCCCGATCATGAAATTCCAACATCAATCCATTAATATGAACCAAAAGATACATGTAAGCACTAAGCAAGAAGATTATACTGATATTAGCATAGAAAAATAAAAAGCAGATAGAAGTATCAATTACAGGCAGAGCATTAATCTACATTTTTTATCATAAATAATTATGGTTCAAAGTCAATGGGAAACGTAATTTCAGTGTAATTGGAAGATAAGTTCAACAAACATTAGCTGATATGCTAAGTACAATGGTCAAATAATCAGCAGTGCACTTGCTCATAGAAAAGAAAAAAAAAAAGGAAATGTGTTGAGGTGTAGAAGAGATGATTTACATAGGACATGAACCCATGAACTAGAGTGTGCGGTTTCATAATTCAGCACAAATATGACTCCTCACGGTGCTCCCCATCTTCCCTCTGCAATTCTGGGAGAAAAGTGCCCCTCCTCTACTTCGTGAAGGGAGGGAGCTGCAGGCTCTTTGATAAAGTCAAAGCCCAAAAAACATTGATTAAAAACCTAGCGAAAAGGGCCTGTTCCATACGTTGGAAGAACAAAAGCTCCTGAGTAACATACCACAGTTGGTGGCCAATGGCTTTTTGACAATGTTGAATACAAAAAGGCAATCAATTTGCTACATTTCAAATTCACAGAGGAAACCAAACTGATGCCTTACAACTCACAGAAAAACATGAGCTCAATCACTTTTAGAGCAATCCAAAGATAGTGTTTGCTTGAACATGCACAGCAGTTTTAATTGAGATTACTCCTGGAAAATAATTTCTTCGCTGTTCATCTCGCCCCAAGGACTTTGGCACATTTCTTCACATAAGGAATCAAATTGAATGAACCTCAACTCCTCTTGTTAAAGGAGAATGATGTGGCTTGAATTCAGAGTCCAGATTCGGGCGATGTGGCATGCTAGGATGAAGTAAAAGAATGACATGGATGGGTAGAGACTATCATTTGGTACAATGGTAACAAGCATCTACAGTGCCTATAACATATCACAACATAAGTCAATGAGCTTAAATGTCATCATGTGCTGCTCTTGAATCAATGCTTTAGATTGTTTAAAACAGCATGGAGAATCAAGCAATGCAGTGACAACAAAAATTCAAGAGAAAAGGCAAAACCTCAGTTTGATCAGCCAAAAGGACAACAATGGCATTTGACAACGGCTCAACTGTGATCCATTCCCTGTCCTTCAAAACCTGAAGTCCCCCAACATCATCCTGGATCAAAAGGGTGATTGCGCCCATATCAGAGTGCGCTTGCAGACCAAGAGTCACGTCTGGTTGCGGGCATGGAGGGTAATAGCTAATTGTAATGTTCTGGTAGAACTCCCCCACCCAACGCTCGATGCACGAAGTTGGCAATCCCAAACTCTCTGAAATTAGGCCCAGTAGCTGCTTCGCCAGCAATCCCGTTCGATCACTGTACTCAGCCATAACTTGTCTGCCCGAACAAATACCCAACAAAACAACCCATCATCTTCTAACACTCATTACACTACTCCACTAATAATCAGTCCTCAAATTACAACACCCAACGACAGACATTTCGCAAGATTTCCTTCTTAGACCGAACCCTTTACCAAGAATCAACAAAACCAGACTCATTCAAACCAATGGAATTCGAAAACGATATCAAGAACCTGTAATCAGGAGGCGAACTGGGCCAGCGAGAGGGCTCGCGACGAGAGAGAGGCAGAGTGTGGTGATCGAAGTAGTCCCTCCAGTCCAGCACCGAGTCGTCGTTCTCGAGCATTCGGCTTCCGTACCCCTCCGCCGCGGACGAGCTCGGGTCACAAGCGTACGCGAGCTTCTCGTCCATGGGGACATCCCCGAAGAAGGACGAGCCCACGGCGCGGGCGCGGTCGAGGAGCCAGCTGGGGACTCCGTGGTTGGTGACGTGGAAGGCCCCCCAATCCCTGCAAGCCCGCCCGATTTCGGCCCGGACGCGGTCCCGGTGGGTCGGATCGAGTCCGGACAGGTCGATCGCGGGAATGCTGGCGGTGGCCCGAGCGGGAGAGGGCGAGGAGCAAAAGGGTCGGGTTTTAGGGGGTTGGATGTATTGGGGAGGGACTTGGGGCGGGTTGGACTGGGCGATGGCTTGGACCCTCGCGGCGGTTGCTTTCTCTACTTCCGCCATCGATGCTATGGCTTGCTTGTGCTCTGAGACTCCGAGAGAGAGAGAGAGAGAGAGAGAGACGGGCGAGAAGCCGTGCCACGTTTGTACTAGTTATCTCCGACGCCTGCGAATATGACGAAAAATCCAAAACAAATATAGATAAATTTGATAAACCTATTCTAAATTAATATACTTATGATAAATTTATTTTATATTAATCTTTGTTAAATTTTATTTTCAAATTCCTTATTTGGATGATAATGAAAATTGACCGATATATCAATTTGAGATTTTATTCTCTGTTTATCACGGTTATTTTAATTTTGTAGTTTTTTTTGAGAATTAATCCAATTTTACATATGATATATTTGTTACAAATGTATTAGTTTGAAATTTTTTGTAATAAAAAAATATTTTTGGTTAAATTTATTACAAGTATATCAATTTAGAGTTTTTTTTTTTTTTTTTTTTTACCTGGGAACCCCGTATGCCGGTAGACGGCGGGTAAACCCTGGGCGATGTTAGCGGAGGACCCACCACCCCGACGTCGCACTTAAAACTCCGTGCGGCCAGCGGGATTCGACCCTCTCCACTTTCGTTAGCTTCACTGGAGAGCCTTATCCAATTGGGCCACCGCAGACGATGGTTTAGTTTAGAGTTTTTTGTAGTCATTTGGGATAAATTTGTTAAATGTATACAAATTTGGGTTTTTTTTTGTGTTATTAACCCTTAATTTTTTAACCACAAAAAATTTCAAATTAACACATCTGTGACAAATTTATTCTCCTTTAACCATTTGTATGCTTTTATTGTCATGCCCCAATCTACGAGCGCACACACATCCCTTTGCGGTCGACACAAATGCGACGTTTTCAAGACGCGTCGCCGACCTAATCTATTAAGCACATGCGAAAGCGAAACAATAAACCCCTGACAACAAATAGCATGGGATAGAAAAGCAGGACAACATTTCACAAAAGCCAACTTTATATAAACAACGGAGTTTAAGTACAAAACGAGTCTGGTCAAAGTCTTCAAAAGGTCGGCTCTAAAAAAGAAGCTGTCCTACGACATACTAGTTGAACACAAATGCCAATCCTTCAGACTCCACCTCCACAGACTCCGGGGCTTCGGTCCTCCACAACAACCAACTATGGACCTGAAAAGATAAGCCCACGACGGGGTGAGATAATGTCTCAGCAAGTTCACCCCCTAAACCCCTATTAGGTAGGAAATACACTCAAGGGTGGCCTAGCCACACAATATAGATGACTTACATTGTCTCAATTCCTTCTTGCACGTCAATACAATTCATATCACTCAATCATATGCAGTAATAAGAACTCAAACAACTGAAACGCAAACACTTTCATCTCAAACAACCACAAGGGTCTAGATTATAAGACTAAACCGTTATGACACGTCCCATATCATGTCACACAGTTTTGTCTCATAATCTAGCGCATCTGACTCAATCAATCATGCGTTTCAATTGTTAATTTCGCCCCTTTAGGCTACGGCCTACTTGAAGTTCGGCGGTCTATTGGCGTAGCTAGGCATCGTCTCTTCCCCATCGAGCACGGCTACGTCTCTCAAAGACGACTTTCCTGAAAGAGCATAGGTCTAGAATCTACTGCGACCTGAACCTATTGTCTAAGTATCCCATATAGGGTAACGTCCATCCGACTCAATTCGGGGACGGGTTCTCTTAACCAACACACGACCATTCAACCTCGATCTAGGACACCGTGCATTGCACTCAAATGCCTTAATTAAAATGGTGATCTTGGCCTATTTTCTTCGTATTAAAAACATCCGAAAAATAGTGGTGTATAGGTACACGGTCAATTCGAACTATACCTTTCCTTTTCAAACCCCACTCTTTGATATAGTACTTAAAAAATCCATTTTTGGTGTCAAAACCCAACACTCGGGATTTTCTAAATAAATATCATATTTTCATAATCATCACTCAATTTGCAAAATACAACAATCAATTGCATAATCTGAACACACCAATGCAATCAACACGAAATTCCGATCATCGGCTATCTCGGTCTAATTTTCGGAAAATAATAAATAATTAAATATATTCCGAAAATAAATAAATAAAAATATTAATATAATTTAATAAAATAATATTTATAAATTCGAAATAATTAATTAATTTAAAATAATTTATTAAGGGCCTAATCAAGATTACACTAATTTAATAACCTAATTAGCCTTAATTAATTATCCATTAAATTAATCACATCCCTTAATCCAATTAACAATTAACTAAACTAATCTAACCACCTAACAATACTTAGCTTAATCTAAACACCCCTTAAGCATAATTAACCTCCTAAGCAAGGTTTAGTGAGTAAACTCACCGGTTTAGCGTTTTAGTGAGTCCACGGTAATGGCAACGCCAAGGCGGGCAACAAACCTCCAAGCGGCGACACCAACCACGGCCGGGAAGGGCTTGAAAATGGGCCACGAAGACCTCATGACTTGCTGGAACTTCAGCTATTGATCTTGAGCTACAAGGACTAAACCGGCGGCTGAAACGGCGAGGAATGGTTGATCGGAGCTCCGACGAGTGGGTGGCCGTCAACCGGCGGCACCTAGGGGTTAAGAGGAACTTGCTGGTGGTTGGGATGGGCGGAGGTAGGGTCAAAATGGGAGGAAAGTCGCAAAAATCGTGAAATAGTGTAGATGGGCAGAGCTCCAGGTAATCCGACGAGCAGCGACTTCCAACCGGCGAACAGGTCGGCTAGCAGCTCCTTTCGGCGAGCGACGATCCCTATCCATACGGACTGGGTCTCTTGGTCACGATGGTGGGTGGCACGAGGGCTGATTCGCATAGGAAGGCAACTTTTAACTCAAATCTTTGGAGAAAGGTCAATTGGAGTAGAAACAGAAAGAAAAGAAAACAGAGGGGGAAAAGAGGTCAACCGTGGCTTTGCGGGCATGTGACGGTGGAGAAAGGTCAGCTGCTGCTCAGTTTTCTCTGGCTTCTCAAGCTCTCTCTACACCTCAACAATGGAGAAAGCCAAGCTTCAAGGAGGAAGAAAAGGCTGCTGGTCAAGGAGAGGGCCACCAAAATATCCTAAGCTCTCAAGTGGCTGCCCCACCACCTTGGCTGGCATCCTCAGCCAAGTTGCAGCCCCTTGGCTTCTCAAACAAGCCTCCCAAATAGTCCAAAGGTTGAGGGTCATGGGGGCTACGAATTTTGGACTCCTGGCCTTCAAATTGGACTACATCCTCTCCAATTAACCTCCAATTGGACCTAACTAGGAGTCCATAAATCCCATCAAGGTGTCCACACTCCAATTCACATTTTTCCTCGTCCATTCGTCCAACTCAAATCTCAAAAACGCGACCAAAAACGATCATTAGATTTTTCCGGTCCAAAATACCCTTACTTTGAAAATTCGTCGAAAATCTTGGTTTGCAGAAATATCTTTTGAGGATGAGTCAACGTTCCTAAAATGACTTGTGACATGACAACTTTTAATTTCTGAAATCGGGTTCAATTTCACGGTTAATTTCAATTTGGCATGATTTTAGCACATCCTAATCTACCGGGTAGCTTTTAGAAATTTTTGGCGCATTTGACCTATAGTTGATTATTTTCAAGCCACAATGTGCATCTTCGACTCATAGGTGACTCTCGGTTGTCGTATAAATTCCGAGATTTCAAATACAGACATAGGATATAGAAACGACAGAAAAATCTATCTAGTGCCGTTCGATGAGAATTTTGTGATTATGTGGAATCACCCACACACTAATCACATACTTATGTCGAATCGAACTATCTCTAGTCTCTAGTCGATTTTGACGGTGCCGTAATGATCCTTGCAGACTAACACGGTCGAGCAGTCGATTCTTGGTCGAATTCTCAAATCTATTACGTTTAGATTCTTTAACGGCTTCACCTGATAGACTAGTTAACTCGTGAGTGACCAATCCAGAGAAAAAGGCCATATGCGCATCGATGAAAAGCCCATTTCATTTCATCAAAAACAGACTTGAAAATCAGGATGCCACATTTATTATTCACCACTCTTTTAAAAAAAAATTATTGTGTAAGTAATAAAGAAGAGTAAATTCTTTTGTTACTTAATCAATGCTAGAAATTTTATGGAAGAAGCTTTTCTATTATTACTTTTTTTAAGTCAATAATTATTATTCCAATTTAATAGGGTGCATTCACAATATATTATAAGTAAAATAAATTTTCATTTCATAATTCGCTCTACATTGAGGTCAATTCCTTCTCTCACTAGGGGAAGATCTCATTATTTTGTGATTTTTGTTGATGATCATTCTCATTATACATGACTCTATCTTATAAAAAATTAATTTGAACTTGCTCATATATATCATGATTTTGTTACCATGATCAAAAAAATAATTGTTTAGAGATATCAAATTTTTTTTTGTACTAATAATGCAATGGAATATAGAGATACAAAATTTCTTAGAATTATTTTTGAAGATGGTACTATCATTTATCATTCTTATCTAGGAACTTCCCAATAAAATACTTGAGGAGAGCATCAACTTAGACACATCTTAGATGTTCTATGCACTCGCTTAATCTCAGCCTCTTGTCCTAGTTACTGTATCAATCATATTCCGTCACTTATTGCAAGTAACATGTCTTCTTATGAGCACTCGTGTGGCAATGTTCCTAATGACAAATTTTTTCGAGTCTTTAGCAATACTTATTTTGTCCAGCTCCTTCCAAATGAATCCAAGAATTTAGAACCTCATACTCATTTATGTTGGTTTCCTTGTATAATGATATAGATATTGTTGAGATCTTATCTCTAATTGTCTACTCACATCTTGTCATATTACCTCTTAGGAATATAAGATGTTCTCATCTCTTCATCCTTTCAATGGATTTATTTCCTAAAGATGACACACTTGAATCTTCCTCTTCAAAGTTGTCTTCTCCTAATATAGAAGTAGGTACCTTGGTGATCCCACATTGGCAGCTCATAACATGTTTGTGCCACCTACAAATTCTTTGCCCTTAGTCATTTCCTCTTTTCTTGTTCAACGTTCCATTCATGTAAATCAACCTTCTATTCAATATTGTGATTTCCATTGTTATTATACTATTACATCTTTTCATGAGCCTCGCACGTATAAAAAAGCTCGTATCCTCTTTGGTAGCAAGTGATGGCAAATGAGCAATTATTAGACACATCTCATACATTGGATTTGGTTATTTGCCTCCTAAAATTTTGTTATAGGTTGTAAATGGGTGTACAAATGAAAACTAAAATAGATGGTGCAATGGAATCTACAAAGCTTGACAAGTAGCAAAAGGATTTACTAAAGTGTATGGTATTGACTATTATGAGACCTTTGTTCCAATTGCCTTCTTATTTCTGTTCAAAATCTTCTAACAAGCTTCTTATGCATGGTATCCAAGTTCAGTTCCACGATGGAACATCTTGGTTTTAAATTTAGTACATATGGCGATGGTCTCTTTATTCAACAAACATCTCATGGGCTTGCTCTACTAGTATTTTGTAGACGACATGGTTATTATTGCCGATGATCATATCGACATTACAAATGTCAATAAGTATTGTAGTCACCCATTTGAAATGAAATATCTTAGTTACTAAATTGTTTCCTAGGCTTAGAGGTTGCTTTAGATTCCTCCAGCAATAATCTTTCTCAAGCGACAACATTAATTTTCTTTCTTGAGCAGATTCATTGACGACAAGATTGCATTAATTCCCATTAAGACTAATGGAAAATTTGATGACAAATAAGAAAATCCTCTTCCAAATCCTACACTTTATCGATGGTTGGTTGGCAATAAGCCATTTGATTCTCAATGGGTTTATGAAACATTCTATGGGAAAACGTGCTAAACGGAATGGAGGAAAAATGAGATTGGTCATCAATTACCAGCTTCTCAATCAATACTCCAAGATGATAAGTTTCCTCTACCACACTAGAATTTCTTGTTTTCCAATCTCACCCAAGCCAAAGTCTACTCCAAATTTGATCTTAAAACATGATTTTGGCAATTGGGAATTTATCATAAAGATAGGCACAAAACTAAATTTTGTATCTCAAATCAGCATTTTCAATGGATAATGCTACCTTTTGGACTCAAGACAACTCTTTCACTATTCCATAAGGCCATGTGCAGAATTTTTAAGCTAATTATGGCTAATGCTCAAATCTACATTGATGATATCCTACTCTAACCAAGATGAGGATCTTCTTTAAATTACTAGGCTAGTTTGCCGAGCTAGCAAAAAAAGATGGCATCATGCTGTCCTAAAAGAAAATGAATAACCCTAAACGAGAAATCAAATTTATGGGACTGCACCTCAAGGATGGGATATATTGCCCTAGTCCTTATCTTCCAAAAGCATTGCAAAAATTTCCTAATGAAATCTTTCACACAAGCAAGTCCAACATTTCCTTGGAATAGTTAATTATCTTAGGGACTTTGTCCCAAATATCACAATATTAGTAAGTCCACTACAACAAATGCTCAAGAAAGATATTCCTCCATGGGGACCATAACAAACTAAATTTGTTGTTCATCTCAAAAAAATCTTGAGCATTTCCCTCCATTACAAATTCCTTCCACAATGAAGAGAATTTTACAGACAAATGCTAGTGATGAATATGGGCCATTGTTCTCTTTTAAGAAATTGATAAAAAAGCGTAGAATCTATGGACATAAAGTGAAAGATTCATGCACAGGGAAATGTATTATCATTTTACATATGAAAATGAATATGTCCTCGCCATTTCAGGTGCTAAAGTGTAGATAAAAGCAAGTGCCACACCCTCAATTTCTTAGATTTGTAGAATGGTTTTCAAAATATTCATTCGAAACCATCGAAACCAAACATATTATAGGAAAAAAGAACATGCTTGTTGATTTTTAGTCACGACCAATAGAGTTTGCACCTACCGCATCCATAAGTATGTATGTGGTAAAAAATCCAACAAGTAAATTCAAGACAAGGAAAATAAAGCTCAACTCGATTTCCCATTTTTATTTGCCAAAAATACTTACAAACATCCAAGCTAATTCCTTCTTCATAAATATCCAAAATCTTATGTGGACCTATCATTTCAAAATTTTCAAAAGATATGGAGGATTGTGTCTTTGACCAAGCAGATTACATCCTAAATATCTATTCATGTGTCCCTTGTCATTTCTACCAGATCAACAATTTTCTGAAGAACTCAAATGATTCTATTGGCATCTGTTCAACCTTCATGAAATGGTTACTGAGTTTCCAATTAGCCAAAATGCCCCTTCTCATTGGCCAGATCATATAGGAGGATGAAAGATTCAAACATTTTAGTGAAATGCTGATTTGGTTTAAGCCATTAGGAGAATGGCAAGAATAACACTGAGCATGCAGACATGATCTAGAGTCACACATTGTCATTTTATTTTATAGGCCATGGGTATTTGTACGATCCAATAGAAATATTTGCAAAAACACTAGCAAATGTTGGGGTTACTACATATAAACTTCAACTTATTCCAAATAAACTTGTCAAAACTATCCCTCCTTCAAATTTCAACATATCTGCGAGAGTATTAGGAACTACAGAGGATTTTATGCAAACACAATTGGGTAATTCCTCAAGAAATATGGCCGACAAAAGCTAATAATGTCTCTTGAGATCATTTAGATAGCTACAACAAGACACAAGCTCTAATTAATGTCGATTTTGGGGGATGTTATGGGATTGATATGCAACCTGGTATGGACAATGTAGCCTCATCGCTACAAGATCCATGGCAAAATTCAGCATCATCACTAAATCCAGCTTTGCCGTCACAAAATCTTTGGGGAGGTCCATTATCCTATAACTCGTATGATCATAATGGACTACGCCTAGCACTAAACCTTGGATTAAGCACTAATGCTCCATCAATTCAGCTTGTAAATTGGCCCCAACCAAGCATGGTTGACCATTTAGCCAGCCATACCGATACCACTAATATCCCATCAAGTTTCAATCAATCTCCTCCTAAACGACAAAAGCCATTAAAGATCCCCACAAAGTTGCTTTAGAAATTCTAGAAGTTGAAAAACTAATTGCAACTATGACATGCGAGAGTTGCTAGAAGGTGTCAACTAGGTGTAAAAATTTGAATAATTGGTCACTTAAGGTCATTATAGCAACAAAGATGGCTGAGCTATTCTGACTAACACTATTTAGTAACTATAGCATGAACGAATCTGTCAAGCATAAGTGTTGTATTATCGTGTCACGGGTAAAATAAAACCCACATGTTCTTTACCTATTGTATCACGGGTGGTAAAACACTCACATGTTCTATGTTTGCTCCTTTCTTTTCCTAATACCTATAAAAGGCGGAACTTGTAATATCGTGTGGACTTTATCATGAATCCTTGAAACACTTCCTCTCTTCCTTTTTGCTAGGTATAATTATCTAGAAACCACAAATATTTTGGTTAATCTTGGAAGTATGCTCTACACTTGTTACGAGGTGAATCTTGTGTATCAGAATTTTGCTATCTTAGAGTATTTTTATGACATGAATCAAAATTCGAATTCCTTTTTGCTAGGTATAGTTTTCTAGAGGGAGAAGTGCCAAAAAAGTCATAAACCTTTTGTGTTTGTGCCAGTTTAGTCATAAACCTTTTTTTGATGTCAATTTAGTCATAAACCTTTTTATTTAGTGTCGATTGATCATTTTGGCCGGATTTTGCTTGACCCGGACGCCGACCGGCCGACGTGGACAATTTTAATATTTTTAAATGTTTTTTTTTATATTTTCTTTATTCTTTTTCTCTATTTTCTATTTTTTTCTTTTTTTTTCTTCTCTCCTCCTCCCTTCGGCCGTTGGCCGGACCACGGCGACCGGCCAGAGGAGATAGTTAGCGGCGAGGCTCGCCGGCCACCTCGCCGGTGGTTGCGTGACGAGGCTCACCTCGCCGGATCTCGGCGAGGGTCGAGCCTCGCCCATGGTCCTCGCCGCCGCCCGGGCCGTGATTCGGCGAGGTCGAGCCTCATGCCGGGTTGGTGACGGTCGATCTTTGCCGGCGCCGCCCAGCGCAAGGCCGCCCTCGCGGCTGTTGGCAAGGTGGCCAGTGAGCCTCGCAGGCCGTCTCCTCTAGCCGATCGCTGTGGTTCGGCCAGCGGCCGGAGGGAGGAGGAGAGAAGAAAAAAGAAAAAAAGAAAAAAGAAAAAAGAAAAAAAAAAAAAAAAAAAAAGAGAAAATAGAAAATAGAAAAATAGAAAAAATATTTAAAAAGAATAAAAAATATTAAAAAAATATTAAAAATTGTCCACGTTAGCCGACCGCATCCAGTTAGCAAAATCCGGCCAAAAGGACTAAATCGGCATTAAATAACAAGGTTTAGGACTAAACTGGCACAAACACAAAAGGTTTAGAACTTTTTTGGCACTTCTCTTGTTTTCTAGAAATCACAAATGTTTTGGTTAATCTTGGAAGTATACTCTACACTTGCCATAATGTGATTCATATATATCAGAATTCTGATACCTTAGAGTATTTTATGACGTGAATCAAAAGTCGAAGAGAATTTGGTGGTTAATCGGTTGTCCTAGTTGGCATGACTTCGAAGAGAGAAGCGGAAGTCTCTTACAAGAGGAGAGAGAATTCTGTTGGAGAGGGAGCCCATGAGGTTGTGAGCTGGAAGGAAGGACCTAAAGCCTTCTAGCGACTTCTACGAGCGTTCATGGGCTGTGATCTAGACCGAGCCAAGCTTTCGGCTTGTGGGCCAGACTTGCGAGTCGGGCCAAGCCGAAACTCATCGGTCTTGGACTCGCCTTGATATCTTTTAAAGCTCGAAAGATTAAACGGGCAAAGAAATTAAATTTAACACGTTCAATTTGGGTCAATGTGTCCAATTAAGTTCTATCCTTAAAAATCAAACTGGAACGTTGGCATTGAATGGCTACTGGGCTTCTGTCGGTCAAAATTTTTATTTGATGGGCTTGAGGTCTCGATATTATAAACACCTAGTTCATGAATTAATTTTCTTTAAATCATGTATTTAAGAATCGTTGCTGAAATCTGACTGTCAACATCCTGCGGCACCCAAAGCTTGATGGTCATGGTCCTTCACCATCTCTCCTGACAAGGAGCTCAATGGAGCTTTTCCCAGTCAATACCTTGGGCTTCTGAATATGAGTGATATTGATAAATTTCCTAAATGATAGCGCGACCGAGAAAATATATTATGATTGTGACGACGGAAAAGATAGTAATGGAGGAGAAAGAAAGCATGACAGATAAGAGAATAAAAAAAAAAAAAAAAAAAAAAAAAAAAAAAAAAAAAAAAAAAAAGGAGTCATTTGAAAAATCTGAAAAGTGCGCCCACTTAAATAGGTGGCAATCAACTAGTGGATTGGGGTAATACCGTAATAGCATGCGGCACTACTGGAGTTTGCAATATTTTCTCACTTAGTTAAGTATATACCGGGGAAACTAGAAAGTTTTCATCTCCCTTTTGTGAAAATCAGGGAACACTATGAGAACTAAATTGAAAGGTTTTGAGGTTTTGAAAATTGAGCAATTCTCCAGAGAAAAAGGAAAATCTCAAATAAGAATTTGAAGTGTTTTTTTTTTTTTTTTTTTTTTTTATCAAAGAGGACTTGAAATGAAATCTATCTCAAATAATGATCAAAGTAATCATTTAGTCTAAAAAAAAGGACCCGACTTGTCAGAAACGAACAGATGAATCTCCAATGCATATTCTAGTGATCTAGTCAAGATATTTTCATCCAATTTTTTTTTTTCATTTTCCTTTTCCTCTATTCATCTTTCTCGTTCATCCCACCCATGGTTGTCCTTGTTCATCTTCTCCTTCGTCAAATGTCTATTACCCAGATTCAGAACACCGGAATTGGGGAAGGGTCGGCGAGGGCTCCATGACCCTTGTTGGCTGCTGGCAAGGGTTGGCAAGGCCACCCCTGCTAGATCTAGTGAGGGTCAGCCTCACCTTAGGCCAACAAGGGCTCAACCCCTATTGTCGGCAGCGGGAAAGGGCCGGCAAGCCCTCTTTGGTTGCAGGTGAGGGCTTGTAGGTAGACCCTTGCTAGATTTTTTGAGGGTGGCCTCGCTGACCTTTACCAACGGCCAGTGAGGGCTCAACGGCATTAGTCAACCTCTGGCGATGTCGAAGGTTGGTCCGAATGAGGATGGGGGATGATGCACCCCATCAAGTGAGACACGCCACCACTGTTGAAGTATCCTTGGAATAGCATTGAGTCTGTGTATGGCCATTCGACTACTCTGTCGAGAATCACTTTAGAGCAGTGGACTTGGTCGCGGAGCTCTGCGGCGAGGCGGGCATTGACATGCTCGAAAATGGTGAGATTGCGAGGTTGTCTTCTTTGATCACTTTCTCAAGGTGAGTGATTTGAAGTGATGGTGAGCTCAATCGGAGCTTATGTTGGCCAGTGCTTAGGCTTTTTTGCTTGCTTGAGCTTTGATCTTCATGTTCGTCGCTAAATGTAAGAAGACATTATTACACCCATGTCGTTGCCTACAAGCCATCACCCGTAGCCAATAAAGGGTTGACGAGCCCTCGCCAACCATGAGCGAGGCCACCTCACCAGATCTAACGAGGGTTGGCCTACAAGCCCTTGCAGCGAGGGCTCGAAGGCCCATGTCCACTATCGGTGATGGGTGTCGAGCCCTCACCAACCCTTCCCCAATCCCGGTGTTCTTGATCTGGGCAATGCACATTGACGAAGAAAGATGATGAAAAGGGACAATCATGGGTGGGATGAAGGAGAAGATGAACGGGGGAAAAGGAAAACGGAAAAAGAATACTTTTTGTACAAAAATACCTTGATTAGACCATTGAAATACACATTAGAGATGCATCTGTTCATCAGTCGACGAGTCAGGTCTTTCTTTAAGATTAAATGACTACTTTGAGTTCTTATTTAAGACATACTTCACTTTAAGTATTCTTTTGAGAAAATAATGGCACTTTAGGTCCATATTTGAGATTTTTCCTAGAGAAAATGAAGAGATTGGCAAATCAAAAGGTTGTCCTCTTTTGATCAAAGGCGGGAGTAGCTAACTCATCCCCTATGTACGAACTTTGTTTTTGTGTTATCTTGGGCGGATTAGTGAAGACAATCGTCTCTCTCTCTCCTGAAGTGAAATTTTCTTACTAGAATTTTTGTTCTATTTCAAATGTTTTATGAAAGCAGAAAAAAGGGTTTGGATAGGTGGAACCTAGGACATCCACTGCCGAAATTCAAGGCTCCGATGAAACACTAATCACCAACTAGGCGAGCCCGTCATTGTAGTTTCGCAAGGTACAAGTGAGGAAGCGTAAGACTGGCTGTACATTTCAACCCAAGCTCGTCTTTCACTGATTAACCAATTTTCCTAAGACTAAGAATACACCGTAGATTCGAATCTAAGATATTCGACTTGCTAATCAAATGTTGGACCACTCGACCAACCAGCAGACGTGCAAATATAGTTAAAGCAACATTTTCATCTCCTCTAGAATATAATAGTTTTACACGTGGATCATTGTTGTCCTCAAAATAAACTCCTTCAATCTACCAGAAAGTAACAGGGACCATGTCTACCCATACTAGAACAGCTCATGCAGGATTCGATATGCCTCCAGCTTTGGCGAAAAAAACTGAGGCAGCATGTGAATGATGAGATACTCAGAAGTGTGAACCACTGGATTGGGCAAAAGTTACATTTTCTGATATTTTACGAAAAGAAAATAATTTTTCACGTTCGATCATCTGAGTCCGTCGATGTTATACTATATAATGGAGACATTTGCACCATTATAGGCCAAATTCTCTAAAACAATATCAATATCAATATCAAATCGAGTCCCAATAGAAAAACCAAATACTCAAATTTGACCCGTTAACTTTCTACCTTGTACTGCCATCAAAGTCCAACGTGACAATTCCGCGTGTAGATTACATCCACCTCCACTTCATCTTTATTTTTTCTGTGCCTTTTCTTTCCATATTTTACTTTCAACTATCTTCTTTTATTCCTCTACTGTCTCCACCACGGAAATATTCTCGAAACCTCCATTGAAGCTCTGAAACCAAACTTCGTCTACCCTCCTTCATCTCAGAACTTAGAAGGCAGCAGAATCGGAATCTCAACTCCAAAACTCACCCTTTCCTCATCGTTTGGTGCTTTTGCACCATTAGTTGGGACCCGAGAGTTTTGCACCATTAAATGAGTAGAAGCAATAAACAATAAAAAAGAATGGTGACATATTTTGAAATGTATATGTCGGTCATAGAGTTTTGCTTCCTAAAGTGTCACAGGTCGATCTAGCACCCATTAGGGCCTTCCTAGAAGCACATACACATACCCAATCGTATAATCCCTTATATTTCACGATTCGTGCCTGAAAATCACAATTCCAAAATGGCAATATCATCCCATATTAACATTGTGGAATCTTTCAGCTCCAATGAATAGCTGCAACTATAAAGAATCTACCAAATTTATGGTTCTCTGCGTAAGATATATCTTCATGGTAAAACTCTTTTTTTGTCTGAATCATTGTAAGCAATTAGCAGCTAACATAAAATGCAATTTGCACGTTTTGTTTCCTATTGATCCTCGAGATCAGAAGCAAGAGAGACATGGCACAATCCAAGACAAGATAATAATTCTGATAATGGTATATAATATAGTACAGGAAATGGTACATTAATCTATTGTTTCTTGCATCCAGGGGGCAATCAACCTTATATTATTTTCAACGTGAATGCTCGAGAAACCCAAGGCATGATTGTTATGTGCAATCTGAAGCTGCTATGGCGATTGCCATTACAATATGTTCTATAATATCTAGTTACCTAACCAAATCAGTGGACTACCAGATGCGAGGGGAAGCTTTCCGCCCAGGAAATCATTAATCTCCTTAACAAGGATATTACTTTGGAAAAAGATGAGCCACACCTGAAAAAAGAAGAAAGAAGAGGTTTTAGAAATTGTTTTGCACTTCGTAATAAACCAAGAAAACCATTGAGAGTCATGCATATGGCAATTCACTAGATGAATTGAAGTTTTATGTCTTTAGAAGAATCCATGCACCGCATTTCCTCAATTACTTGTTATAAGAAAGATCACCTACAGCTATACTAACCTATCTAGAAAGGCTATATTCACAACAATGCCTGAAAGAGTGGTTTATCACAATGTTTCCTCTACTTTACTCAATCCTAGGAAATTCAGATGTTACTGGACTTCAATGGTAACCAAAAGCACAGACATGTACCAATACTTGTTTTCTTCGAACTCCGGAAACAAGACATTAAAAGATAACCGGTGCTTTCATGCTCAAAAAAGAGTATGCACTTTTGTAGATCAATATATTTTGTTCTGGAAACTGATGCTGCTACTTATTACACCCATCCGTTGATGAGACCAACCAAAAAACAGATATCCATACTTTTTCCCCTCATTTTGCTATTTTGACCATCCTTTGCAACGTGTTGTGGTCTCAATGGCATGCTGTCCTCTGTAATGTAGGAATTTGATCAATCTGATGACACCGGCTTGCTATATAGTGGGATTGAGTGAGGTAAGATATATAGTGAAGTGCAAATTATCCCAAAGTTTTTAAATAATATCCGGAGAGTTTTTGTGCTAGATATGCCTCGAAAGTCACCTTTTCTCAAGGTCTCTGACCTTTGATTGTCAGGGTATCGTAGCTACCTCTTTCCATTAAGTTCCAAAAAAAGACCTGATCAGATTTCACTTGATCATTCTTAAAACTTTCAGGGTTGTAGGGAAGGGAAAGTCTCGCAGAAAAAGTTAACCTATGCATCTGTTTTTTTTCCTAGGTCATGAATTTTAGGTCATTAATGAATCATTTTATTAGCGAAAAAAAAAACACATAAAACGATTCTAATCATCCCAGATGATGAATCTGCTTTAGTTTTAGAAAATTTACCTTTCCTTATAGTCCACTGAATATTGTTGGATTATGTCAAACAAGAACAAACAACAGTAGATGGCTTTAAATGGGGTTTCTAACTGTGCATGAGCATTTCTAGGGTTTTCTTCTCAGCTTATAACCAAGCAGCATCTAAAAAATTGAACAAATGGTGATCATCTTCGACTGAATTTCATCTCTCACCAAATGCTCGCTGACGCCTTGCTAATGGTGAATGTACCCAAACGCGAAGGAGTGGAGGTCATCACTGTCCCGGAAACTCCACTGCCTGTTGCTTGTTTGTATATCCATTGAAGAGATCGAACCGCCAGAAGCCTCTTCTAAGCTCCCAAAGGAGATGTTCTCTTCTAGGACAAGTGAATTGTCATAATTGTTCCCTGCAGAGCTTGAATCCATCGAGCCATTGTCATAGTAAGGCATTGTGTTCACATTGCTCATGCTCTCTAAACTGAACTGATGAGGCAAATTATTTGGATTTGCCATGTGCAACCAACTTTGCACGTCAACGGCTTGGTTCGAGATGACCTTATTTCCAGAATATTTCTCGTTAAGGCTCCCTCTCGTGGAAGAGGGAGCACAAAGGCTTTGAGTAGCTTGCTCCTTCAGAGAAGCCAATTGTGCTTGCAAATTGAATACCTGCAAGGGTCGTGATCAAGAAAATCATGAACCCACTAAAAATAGGGTTTTTGCTCATCAAATCAGAGCGTGGGTTGCAATTATATGCACATCATCACATTATATAAGCAACCTGTTGTTGGAGCGCAAAGATGTGCGAGACGCATCCATAAATGGGGTCTTGCAGCCGCGCCTGAGCCTCATACGAGATGGTCACAGCGGCCTCGCACCGGTCACTCACGGGGAGGTTTGCCAGGAGCTTTGACACGTTGCTTGCGCCAAAGACCTTGTGAATGGCCGCGAAATGCGTCGCACCTTGCTCGTGGCAAAAATATGGAGCAAAGACGCAGCCTCTCACGCATTTCCTCCTCAAGAACTTGCAAGCGCCACAAGGAGAACCAGAACCAGTCATGGTTGATCCTTGTTTTTTTTTTCTTTGAGGGGGTTTGCTTCTGTGGGGGGGCGCGGCGCTGCTGGGGTGTGGTGGGTGTGGTGGGCGTGGGGGAGGGAAGGATTCACTGATTTTTCTTCGCTTAGCTCTTTAGCTTTTGGGAAGGAGGCATTAATCGCCATAGTTTATAAACACTTGAGGAAGAGGCGGGGGTGTATATTTTAATGAATATTAAATACCGTTTTGTCGTCTTAATGGGCTGCAGATTTCATTTATTTAGCACTTT
The DNA here is from genome assembly GCA_014182395.1 of Eucalyptus sp. ANBG9806169. Classification (NCBI taxonomy): domain Eukaryota; kingdom Viridiplantae; phylum Streptophyta; class Magnoliopsida; order Myrtales; family Myrtaceae; genus Eucalyptus; species Eucalyptus sp. ANBG9806169. Next base: position 21,376,759 of record CM024574.1, on the reverse strand, counting down.
ATAGTTATTAAAAAAAAGAAAATCCCTTTCATCCTCCTCCGTCCTAATTAAATTATACCATAAATCTATTGCCATATGTTATTGCGTATAGGTGCAGCCTTAAACGACAAAAGAGCTGAACACAAACCGAACCCAATTGCCCATTTTGCTTGATGATTGGGTTCATCAACTATGGAGCTCTTTTGTTCATATGTTTCTTGGCCATTTAGGGAAAAGCTTCATTTTTCTGGTAGTTACCATAACATATTTTTGACCTTGGTTCCTTGAGATTCCATAAATACTGCCCATTGATATCACATGTGAAAGTTGTAGTTGGAGGACAATTTTGGAACAATATGCCTTTGGAACGAAATTTTCCTAACATTGATTTGATTTCTCGACCAAGTTTTGTCATTTGCACCATACACGACAGGACAAATAGAAGGTTTTTTCTTCCTTGTTCATTTACTAATTAGAAGCATGTTGGTTCCAAGGTAAGTATTGAATCATGTTATCCACCATCCTCTATTTGAATGAATCCTTCAATCGATTTTTCGATTGGTAGGTTACAAACACAGACAGCACCGGATTTATATTTACTTAAATTTACGTTACACAACTTGTAATCTACCAACAAAACACATGATTGAAGGAAATTTCCACCCGATAGAGATGGAGGAAGATATAATCATTTCCAAAAGGGGAGACTTATAATGTATTGTCGAATACTCACTCTGCAACCTACTAAAAAGAACGCGAGCTTTTACAGGGTCGTAGGTTCTACTATATCTATCGCACGTCCCTAAAATAAATGGCGGACTAATGAAATGGAATCTTCCTGAAAGCAAGATATCGGAGTTCACAAACCAATTTGTCCTTAATAGCATCCTCGCATTTCCTGGTCACGAATTTTGAGGCTCCTCGACATTTCCAGTATTTAATTCTTCTTCTTCTTTTCTTTTTTTTTTGGAAATTTTCTTTTGATATTTCCCCAATGGCCGTCCTTGGACTTGGCCGGTTTCTAACGGCTCCAGTAGTCGTTTGACGAAATGAACATTTGCTTTTGTCATCGTTGTTTCTTATTTCGAGTTCAGAAACCACTGAGTGAATTTAGAAAACACAACGAAAGTCTTATACTCGTATAGATATCAAGTAAATTCTTCATATGATCCATAGAAAATACCCTGCTTTCGAATCATGAACGTAGGTGTCTATATAGGCTCCATTTCTGACATTTTAAGGTTTTAGCAAAAGTAGATGTGCGCTCAACTTGTAGCTAATACTAGAGTTATTTAGCGGTTCCGAGTTCAATTTCCCGTATCCCTTTTGCCCTGTTATAAGCTTTTTTAAGGTGTACCTTAGGAAGCCCTTCTCGTGTTCTAGTTCAGTGTCACTTCTTGGCAGTTAGCTTCTACTAAATCCATCTAAATTCCAGATGTGCACCCGACAATGGTCCCGCCAGAATGATGAACATCTTGAAGGGACATGATCCAATGAAGAATACTTCTGGACACAAAGCTAGGCATGGACGCGAAAATTATTGGTTGGATGTATCTGGGTGAGTATGGCATGTGATGGTAGGATTCTCTTGAGCAGCAGGTACACCTGTTTGTGCATTTTGATTGCGTGGGGTTGTTCCCATACGATGTGTATCGCTGATCTAACCTAGAAACCACTCGTGTGCACAAAACTTAAACAAAGAATAAATCATATAGAGAAATGCAATTGAATTAGTGCCATTCAAATTTCATTCAATTATTATAGTAAACATTGATGAGAATCTGAACAATTTATAATGCAAATAGGTGCTGATGTGTATGTATCCATGGCAAATTATTTCAGGGGAAAGAGCCATATTTGTTTAATGGGTAAGTCACATAATCGCCAAATTGTAAGATGAGCAATGAATGTATTTATATTGGGATTTAGAACTTTCTGCTAGATGATTCCCATACAGCTTTCTAAATGAAAGCCAATCAAAATATTGGGTTATTTGCCATGCCACTGCGATGTTGGTACTATATGTTGGCTTTCCGTTCCACTGTTCTATTCAAATTAGAGTAATTTAAAGCGCAAAGTAGCTATATAATCGAGATAACAATGTAGAAAAGAAGGAAATATAAACAACAGATGCATCTGAAGAATGGATGGCACAGAAGATAGTGACAAGGTAGAGAGAGAGAGAGAGAGAGAGAGAGAGAGAGAGAGAGAGTTTGTTTTCTTGTGCACTTCGAAATGTTTTAGGGCTAGTAGGTCAAGGCTTGTCTAGCAATACGGTACTATTGGGATTAACTAATCACTATTATAATCCTTGATCACTTAATCACCTGGCTGTGTCACACATAGGCACCAACATGTAGACCTTCGCCCAATGTGCATTTGGCCCCACGTTCAACTCCAATAATAATGACACCCCAACTTAAACACACATCCTATCAAATCCTCCTTTTAACTCCTAAAATATAATTGATTGTTCAACCCCAAGAGGAAAACTAGTGAGGGCTAGCTAGCTCTTACAAGTAAGAGGGAACAAAAATGCTATGGCAGCTTTTGGTTTAATTGTGAGACATTAATGAGGAGATTAGGAGTTATGACCTGTGAAAAGCAGCTTTCTTGGTACTAATCTGACAGTTTATATGTATGAAATGGTGCTTGGAAGTCATCGAATCATGGAGATTCGAATAACTTTTGGCTAAATCTTATTGACCTAATTTTTAGTTCATTATATTAGTATACTGGAATGATATTTGCTTAATTGGGTGATTTGGAAGCCCATCTCAGTTGAAAGTAACGGAAGTATTAAAAAGTAGACACATTAGAATCGGCTTGGTTAATTGGCAAAACAATTAGGATCTTGCACTTCAAAAAGCATGAAACCTCAAGTTTGATTTCTTAACGATGCCTTCTCTTGGGTCATGTTATAGGGAAGTACCTATTACACCAAATAAGAAACTAAGAGGGGTGAATTGGATTTAAAAAAAAAAAAAAATACAAACCGATTTTGCAGAATCAACACTAATAAAAGTTTTGATTCTATGAGCAAAGTAAATTAGCAATACAACTAACAAAAAGAAACAAAGTTTAGGTAAAGAAAATTTGTAAACGATATATATAGACGTTTGTTTAAGTGTGCCTACTCCACTCTTCTAATTTTTTTTTTTTTTGGTCGGTTTTACTCTGCTCTTGTTCTAACTTTCACTCTTAGACTTTTGCCATGCTTTCTTGTAGGATGTGGGAGTCGAAACCCATATATAAGATTAAATCGTCCATATCCTAACCCCTAATAATATGGGGATATAAACGCTCCACCTCCCCCTTCCCATGTGGGAGGGCAGCTATTGGGGCAAATTCCATTAATTCTCTCTTCCAACTTAAGCAGTTCAAATAAATAGAATTCAACCAGTTATGTGAAGAGTAATACTTTTTTTTGGTCAGTTGAAGAGTAATACCTTACCACCTTGTTATAAGTGTAGAACCTACTGCTATTTAGAACTTAACTTTCTCCAACAACAATCCCCCTAGTGGATACTCCAATAATCGTTATCACGCTTTATACACAACATTGTTAATCCAATCTCTAAATAATTAACTACTCCTCTAAGTGTTTATAATGAGTTCCTCGCACTTTATGTCTCTCACTTGGATAAATGGCTTCGCTCTAAGTACAACTACTTCTCTCTTGTGTTTACAAATAGGTTTGTCACTTTTGCTAACTCTTAAAGAAAATGCTAATTTTTTTTTCCTTTGTCCATATTTAAGGAGTCTTACTTATTGAGATTTGTGGAAATCCTACCAAGTGAGGCTTTCCAATTCTAATTTTCCCAAGGAAACAGGCCAAAGAATTTTAGAGGTTTCCGTGAAAAAATTTCAGGTGGAGAAGGCACCTGTTAGTTTTGAAATATGACGGTGCGGTTACCTTCTAATTTCCATTCTTCTTCGAATTTCCATCTTAATTGAAACTTAGCTAACTAGTGCAAAAGTATGTCGTCGGTTGTTATGATTAACTGGATTTTTTTACAAAAATAATCATGCATTGCCCCTATATATTTCGACCCAAATGACCAGGAAATTATCATCAGAATGCTAGGTGCATCTTATTGATAAAATTTAGACCAATCATTCTTGTGGTATTGGTCTTTTTTTTTTTTTTTTTTTTTTAATGATGGAATACTCATTTTTTTTTTTGGTCGGTCCTACTTTAATGCTACTCTAACACTCACTCTCAGACTTTTGCCCTGCCTTCTTGCAGGGCGTAGGAGTTGAAACCCACTCCTGAAATGAAATCGTCCCCACCCCAATCCCCCCTGAGAATGTGGGGATTTGAACCCCTCACCTCCCCCTTCCAAGTAGGAAGAGTGGCCACTAGGGCGAACCCCCAGTGGTTTGGAATACTCACTTTAGGTGGTAAATCCCGTAGTCATTAAATATCGGGATCCTCTACATTTGGGGGATGAATTGACATTTTATATTAATTTCCTCCCAATTACCGATTAAAAACCAATATTTAGAATAAATCATGTCGCCAAATCACCTTGATCTTACTAAAACATCCTCATAATTAACAAAAAATCACATACCCTAATCCCTAATTCAAATTCTATATCATGTCTCTCCCTTTTATATTGGGCAGCACCAATTCACCTACGGCAACCTCTTGCCGCTAATATCGCCTCTTATCCAACAGCCGTGACACCGCCACCATCCTCAACTCTCTGTTCACCCCCTCTCTCTCTCTCTCTCTCTCTCTCTCTCTCTCTCTCTCTCTCTCTCTCTATTTCCAGACAATGGAGATCGTGGCCTACAGTAAGTGGCTCGCATGGAGGATGCCTGTCTTAGGCAACCTCAAAACCATGGTCGATTGAGGGAGTGACGGAGGGAGATGTTGAAGTTGTCCCACATTAGTTATGCAAGAGGCTGATGGTCGATTTTTGAGCTAATTTTTTAAGTGAGAGGTCCAAAATCACCCAATAAGAGAGAGAGCATGAATCATGGCAAGCAGGCATGCACCAATGGTGTTAGTGTTGACCAAGGTGTAAAGTTCCACGGTAGCATGGTACAGGTGCCAACGCTAATTGTGTGATGGAAGAATCAAAAGGCGAAGGAAGAGTAAAAACAGAAAGAAAGGCAAATAAAATGAAAGGAAAGTAAATACTGAAACGAAACAAAAAAATAAAATAAAATTGAAGTGACATGTCTCAACCGTTGATATTTAATGCGTTGACCTGTCCTCTATTGAAGTAGAGATCCAAACTTACCACCTTACTTAGAGAATCTCAATCTACTCATGACTAAAATCATGGACTTTGATAAAACGTACATAAAAGAGTTTGGATGGGCGGATCAGCCAATAATACTATTTTCATCTCATGATGTAAAGCGTCAAAGTATGTCTAATCTACATGTCCATACAACTATTCTTTAACCATAAATTCAACCTCATAAGTTTGCAGTCAACCAAATTTAGTATGGGATGCACCAAATAGTAACAGTTGGGATCAATCTAGGGTCATGCACCAAATGCATGTGATAGTTTGTTAGAACTATGCACTTACACAATATTATAAATAAAAGATTGAAATTTTGCCTATTGTATCTAGCCAATCTAGGGCTGGCAAAATGAAATGCGATCAGTGTGCACGATGTGAGAAAGAAGTTGAATTACGAAAAAAAGACATATATAATAGAGAAATGATTGCGTGACATTGAATTACAAAAAATCAAATTATAAATAATTATAAATTATTGTAGAATCTATTTCTTTAAAAATTTGTAACTCACAATATACTTTATTCTCACAGTATTCCAATGATTGTTATGCTAGCAAAATCCTATATAATATATGTTGAAAATTTTTTTATAGTGATATAAACATAACCCACCTTGGGATTGACCTAATGACGAGGTTTTTCAGGCTTTCGGCCATAGGATCCAATAGTTGTGGGTTTGTTCCCCACCTTGGAGAACTCATATTTAAGTGGGGATCATGACGATAGGTTATTGTAAATTCCCTTCCAGGTAACTGATTAATTACGGTCGGTCCCCGGGTTATGGAACAAACAAATTAACATGCACAATTTCATCGTAAGACAATTATTGAACTTATAAAATCAAAACATGTATCGACACAAATTGCAAACGCGATCATAATACCCTAAAGCAAACTGTCGGGTCTTACCTAATTACCAATCAACAAGAATGGAAACGTATCTCAAAATGTCTCCGTGATGGCAAATGCCCAACTCATAAGAGGATGTCCATATGGCTTTTTAGTCATGTGTACGTGTTGGCCACTTGAGGCAGAAAAAAGGGGTAGGAGTGGTCTCGGAGACAAGAAGGCATGTTTATTACCTGGGGATTGTTAAAATAATCAAACCTTTAGACAATAATGTAGAAGGAGGGGTTCAACTAATCTCAAAAAGACAACACCATCAACGCAGCATGTGTGCGACTTTATATCTAGCTTCCAACATTGTCATTAAAGAATTTCACCAAAAGGTGAACACCTGAACCTTTTTGCCTTACTTAAAGTACTAGAATTTTTTTATTTTAAAAGTACTAGAAATTGTAATATATTTCCTTCTGCGAGGAAAATGTACGTACATGAACACTTCATCCTCCATATTCAATAACATCTATTTTGTCACTTATGCTTAAGCCCCATGATGACTTTTTTTTAATTAATCAATAAGTAACCCCGTTGCCCATGATTATGAATATCCATGTAGAGAGGGGTGAATTTGGCAATGCCTATCAATTAAAAAAATCAAAAGATAAAAAAACTACCTTATATCTCTATCTCTAGGAGAGAATTAGTGAGGAGTTATCGGTACTTATGTATAGGAAAATTTACCTTTGAGCCAAAGAAGTAGCTTACATATGGTTCTCAACTAGGTAGATAGTTTTTAGAGTTAAATTGAGTGAGTAATTTGTCGAACGCCCACCAATGAGGGAGAGAATCATAATGCAAATGTGAAAGGGTGTGAAACAAAGATTTCACATCAGATTGTTCAGGTAAGAAGAAACAATTGATGAGTACATTTCGCTTGTAACTTAATGGCTTTAATATTTTTTATTTTTTGTGTGTGAAAGTGGGTCAAGCTAGATTTGTTGATGCTCAAATTTAAGCATCTTCTTGGATCTCCTCATCGTGAAGGAATTGAATTTTTAATGTACTTATTATTATCAAAGCCAGACATCTACATGACTTATGGCCCTATGTATCTCCCCATTGTGAAGGTATTGGACTTTTAAAACACTTTTCAACATGGTATCAAAGCCAAACATTCACACGTTCATTGCACTATTTCAAATTGGTTTCCACATGAAAGTGTTGTTAAAGTATTGTGCCCCATCTTGATTAGTTAAGTTGACTAGACCTTGTTCCATATGGTATCCTTTCACCTAATGGCAAATATAAACCTTTCACCGTACTTACTCTCTCTTCCCCCTTCAGATGAGCTATGTGCTTTATGAATTGAGTAGGTATGAAATTTTACGGATGACATCTTTGTAAATGACAAGAGTAGAATGTTGGGATTCAATTGTGTTCAATTTAGAAGCGACAAGTTCTGATACGATTAAAACACAATTATAAATTACTTATTGTCAAACCTAGAAGAGACAGTAAATGATAGTCATCTAAAGGATTAAGTATGGTTTTAGTTATTATATGCACTCCATTTGATCCTCCAACTATTTTTTGTGCCATGAAACATTGTAACTTTCATGATTTTTGCAATCAAGTCCTTTTGTCATCTTCCATTTCTTAGAACTTTGAATGACCAATGAGGCAAATTTTGGACATGTGGTGCTCATGTGGTACTATATAGAGGAATGAAGAAAAATTTTGGGGGGAGGAGGGTGAGATGCGGTTGTGGGGGCGGGTGATTGATGTTTTGAGTGATGTCAATGGAAGTATGTGTAAATCAGAGTGTACAAGATGGATAAATATAAATGTAGGATAGAATACGATCATTACCAAAACCTAAAGGACAAGCCACTAACCAGGAATCAAGATCAAGATTGACGAAATTCGCCACCAAGACTTAAAGAAGGAATTGCCCACCAAAGATAAATTGTTATGACTAAATCTATTACCTATAGGGGGGCGAATAGGTTATTGTGCGAAAATAAAAGAATTTAATCAAATATTGTAGCAAGACAAGTTCTAATGAAGTGGTCAGACCTTACCGGTTTGCAATTTTATCTCAATAAATAAAAAAGAAGTAAATAATAGAGAATTGCACACAAAAGTTTATAGTGGTTCGATTTTTGCAAGCCTAAATCTATTCTCTCGCACAACAGCCTATTGCCTAGAATCCACTAATAAGAACTGATCAGAAGTTACAAGATTTGAATGGTTACACAATGATGCTCACAGAGACGAAAGTATAAGATCACAAAACACTATTTAGACTTTGGAATTAAAAACTTCGATTCTCGTGAATGTGAATTATTTATCCTTCAGCTTCGAAACCTCCTCTTATATTCCTATTAGTCCAAGCTGACCGTTGAACATATCTCCATGAGGATTATTTAGCCAATCTACTCATTGGCCTAAATCTCGTTGAGAAGATTTGATTGTCTCAAGATTGCCGAGGTTGATGCTTCCCATAATTTATGCTGCCCATACAACAGTTTGGGTTTCCATAAGTCAAGTGCTTCAAGTTGAAAGTTATGTTTCACCTTAAATAAGTTGTCACAAGAAAGTTGAATCACCGATAGATATTAGGAAGATTTTCTTTTAGAACTCCTTATAAATATGGTATGGAATCCAACCAATCACCACCAGTCGTTGCACGAGTATTTTGACTCATTCCTAGATGTTTGTCAGGATATGTAAGGAAGGAAAATAAATCACGATTCTAATTCTAATTAACATCGTCTGAACATGTCCCATCAGACTTTTCACCCGAAAATGCTAACATCAGAATCAAAGTCTCTAAGTTTTGTCAGTCATCAAAATTACTTAGGGAATGTTATCTCAACAATCTCTCCATCTTTTATGATGACAAAACCTTTTCAAGCAGAACTTCTTAAAAAGATAAAATAATTTGAGATTCAAATAGCTTTTGATTAAAGCCAAATTTGAAAATGAAGTGTGATCGAACTATTCATTTGCCAATGATCTTTCCTTTGTTATTCCCTCCAAAGGAAACACTTCCGCCATTGAACTTTGTAAGTTCAACAAACTTGCTTGCATCACTGGTCATATGTCTTAAGTAACCACTATCAAGGTACCACTTGTTTATCTTTTTATTTGGTATCTACAAAGATTAAGGCAAGTGCAAGTCTTCTTTGGTACCCAAATTTGTTTGGGTCCTCTTTGGTTAGAAGGATCGGCTAGACTTAGAAAGTTTCTTCGAATTGGCTTCCAACCTTTGGTACAGTCATTTTCATAATGATCATGACAGCCATAGATTGAGCGTTTAAGAAGATTTCGACCAACAGGTATTACAAACTATTTTCTAAAATGATTTTCATAGAAAACTCTAGGAGGCCTTTGCTTCTTTATTTCTTTGTGAATTGGAAAATCATTTTCTAAAACCTTTTTGTTTTTGCATCCAAGTCCTGATTTATTGTAATACGGGATTTGGACAAACAAAATATGCTCCAAAGTTTTTGAGCTAATTGAAAACCTTTTTGCAACTTTTGAAATTTCCTTTTTGGAAGAATTGTTTTCTTTTAAAATGGAATCATGATCTTCTTTTGTTTGAAGAAGATCCTTTTTAAGATACTCAATTTTTCCTTTTTGGAAAGAATCCTGTTGTCACAATATTGGTCCACCCCCAAGGAATGATCCACTTTCTAGGGAACCAAGATAAGAGAAGCTCACCATCAAGGCTCAAAAAGGAAAATTCACCAGTCAAGGATGAAGGGCTTCTTGACTTACCATCAAGGAAATATACACCTTCCAAGAATAAAAAAAAAAAACTAGGGATAGATATTTGCTAACATAAAGGAAAATCTCATATAGTCATATACTCAAGTCATTGTCTTTACAACTTAGATTAACACTTCTATTTATAGAGACATTGCAAAACAAAAGAAAAGACTCTTGAAATTCCCAGAAACAAAACAGACTTTGAGGAATTCACCTCATTGTAACTTTTAAAAGCAACACCACAATAAAAACTCATAAAAAGCCATGAATTAAAAGGCTTAAATGCATGTGACTAATTATTAGATGCATTAAAACTTGATAAGACTTTCTAAATACATGCTCTAGTCTCAAAAGTCGAATAGACACCTTGGAAGTTGAACAAACGACAAAGGAAATTGACCAGAACAACCTCTTACTGCTATGTAATTGATTTGTAGACTTGAAATTGACAATACGTCTTGTAAATCAACAACAAGGTAGTTGATCGGCAACCATAAAATTGATAACTTGTTCACCGAATCAAAAACTCTCTTACAAAATTGACATCTTCAACTTGAACTCACCGAATCAAACTATTGCCAAAATTGCCTTTTGCTTCCAAACATAAGGATTGAGCTGGATTAAGCGACAGGGTTTGAATTGGACTTATTAGTTGATAAATAAATAAAAACCGATACTCGTACATTATATTCCCTAGATTGTTGAAGATTTGCCCTCAAATATGTCATTGCCTCATCTCCAAGATTGAAAGCAGCTAATTTGCTACAATCATCCTTACCATATGAATTTGATTCCAACAAATTTCTTGGATGGCTCTCCAACAAATTAGATAATACATTTCCTTTAGCCTTATGAAATTCTTCAATGCTGAAAACATATCTTCAAGCTTATTCACCAAAGAATGCATTTCAAGGCATACGGAAGTCTCTTTCTCACTTATTTTCATTTCAACCACCAACAAGGAAAAAACAATCTTTTGTTTGTGAATGGTTCTCTCAACCCGTGATTTAATCAAGAAAAGGTTTTTCCTACTCACGTTTCCCTCCCCAAGTTGATTTTTGTGGAACATGGTTGGATTTGAAGGAACAAGGGTGATATGTTTATGCTCTTTCCAAAATGATTAAGTGTTTTTCCATCCATCATGGACAGCTTTCCTATCAAATTGCAAGATCTTCCCAATACCAAGTTGCATGCATCCTTGGGAATAATATCCACAGAATTCAATGTCGGTAGTTTCACCCGATCAAAAACGAAATCAAAGCTTGCTTAATTACTTGGAGATTGCTCCCTCTGTTCAACCAAGTTGGAAGTATTTGAAAGTGGGACGATTCAACTCATTGATTAGAGTTGTTGACGCTATGTTGGTATAGCTTCTACCATAAAAAATTGACTTGTTAATGGTGAAACAGGTTTTGGCACAATATTCTTTTTTGCTAGTTCGTTTTCAGAGTAATTGTAGAGTGCGAAGCTTTCTTGATAATGAGCAATTCTCCTTCAACTAGTTACATGATTTCATCTTGCTTCTTAGATTTGGACTCTATCTACTTACATAACTTCTTGAAACCCCAAGTCAATTTCTCGATTTCTTGGAGATTCATAACTCTTCGAGTGGGACACTCAGCTTTGAAGTGTCCATAAACATGACATTTGAAGTATTTCGAACACTACTACCATCAATCTTTTTGGGGAGTTCTTTAACAAGCTCCATAGCTTTCTCTTTGTCTTTATCCTTCTTTGACGTATTCTCGACCTTACTAGAAGTATCCTTATTGTGCTTCAATTGTTTCTCTACTTTCATGGCTAGCTTACAAACACCTTTGAAAGATCAATATGCTTGAAGTTCAACCAAATCAGTAATTTCTATATTCAAGCCACCAAGGATACGAGCGATAGTTTGCTCCGACATTTCTAGAATATATTGCACCTCATAAGGAGTTGTTCAAACTCCCTAATGTATTCTTCAACGCTTATTATGCCCTACTGGAAGGAATTCAATTTGAGGAACATGTCTACTTGTAGTTGTTGGGCAAGAACCTCTTCTTCATAAATTTTTTGAGCTTTTCCCAAGGTTTGATTTAGCTTTTTCCATCACGAACTCTCTTGCAAGCCCATGCTTATAAATCACAACTATGTTTGAAAATCTTAATGAACATAGGAGGTACCTCTTGTAACAAACAGGAGAATCACTTGTGTACAAGGAGATGAACATATAGGAATTGTGATTTATGGTGCGCTTGTTTCTTTGAAAGTTGCATGATAAAAGAAAATATTTTCATGAAAATCAATTTCAAGAAAAATGGTTAGTTTTAATTTGTTTGATAATTTAGCGAAAGCAATTTCCTCCTCGCTAGAAGGGGAAGTCATTTTCTCTTGATCTAACTTGTTGTTTTGAATTCATTAAAAAAAATAAAAATTCATAAATCGAATAGTTTTTTATTATCGAAATACTAGAGAGTTGAAAATAATTTACCAAAAATATTATCCTTCAAACTGACTGATCCTCAGAGTGTACTTGTTATAAATAATAAATGTAATGTAGTTTTGATGTGCGCTGTAACTTATGTATTTGATAATACATATTTTAAAACTAGGGTTGGAAGTGGGATGGTATTATTCCAAACCCATTCGATCAAATTTCTACTACTCTCTAAACTCGTTCCAAGTCAAGTTACGGGTTTTGATATAATAACTAAACCTGTCTCACTAAAAGACAGATACCACAACAGTACCTACAACTGGCCAAAATATTTTTTAGGGAAAATTTCATACACTAAACATATAATAAACAACCCTTAATTTAACACAACAAATTATTTTGGACACATGCATGATAAATCATAATATCTTGGGAGTCTCAAAATATGAGACAGAAAAATTCAGGATCCACATCCATAGAAGTCTTAAGATCTAATAAGGCAGGGTTGTGAAATGGTGGACGTTGTTGAAAAGTATAAGATTATATTAATTTTTTTTTTGTAGATTTTACAAAATTTTATAAGTAATTTAAAGTGTTTTAACGGAGTAAGGAAAGCTTATTAAATCCTGAAATCATTCCAAACATTAATAGAGCAAATAATTATCTATATTTACTCAACAACCAAAGGAAAATGATTTTTAATTAGATATGATAATATATTTGGTTCGGGGGTATAGAGTTTTCTAACCACAACATCCCAAATCCAGTGCTCTTTACATCCCAAGCCCCTTAGTTGTTCCAAATTCTACAGGTTTTTACCAATTGACCTTAAATCCATCTTGCCTTTCCAAACCCACTACCTACATACATTCCATTAGGGTTTTAACAGATGGGGTACTCGATTATACCCGCCACGCTTTTATACCTATTTAGAACTATAACACCTTGAAGTTGAGTGGAGTTGTTTCCCAAAGTTAATGGTAAGCTACGGCTTGCATGATCCATAACTGTGAGGCGTTTGTCACACTTTGTAAAAATTTATGACGTCCTTTTTCCAAAGTTAAATTCCAATGTTAAATCTACTGAAAAAGGTTATATCAAAATAGGAAGAAATGCAGACTAATAATTGTAATTTGATTTTTATAACCGAGGGAATATTATAATAATGAATGGACGAGCATAAAATGAACACTTTTAATTTTTCTAGCTGAAAAAGGAATCCACCGTCAGAGCTCGGTCTCTCCATCTTTACCTCTTCCTATATTATAATTAACCATCTCTAATTATTTATTCTCTTTACTTGATTATTTCTTGACTTTCTCCTAGGAGTTCTTCCCAACTTTTGCGTGATAGAACAGTAAAAAGAAATATTTTAAAGAAAAATCAGTTTTCAAGAAAGGTAAGACACATTGACCACCGTAGAAACTATGTAGTTAAATTTCAATTTGATTTGACTTTGAATATGATATATTATACTTCCAATGCCAATCGATGATTGATAGCTTGGAGCTGATGCTTGTACGGCTTTGTGAATAAATAGTTCAATAGGCCTTGCGCAATGAAAGTGCATAATTAAGGACATGTGAGGTGATAATTTGATATTTAGAAAACCGTAATACTCAATTAAAAGTGACTTTTGAGCTAGCAAAATCAGTCCAAAACTATTTAGGCTAATCTAATTAAATTTAAACTATATATAGGTGAGCTTGTGTGAATTTTTTTATTAACTCCTCAAAAATGTTTTAACTCTTGGATCTATGACTTTTTATCAAAAGGTTTTTTTTTTTAAATAAAAATAAAAAAGGGTATATAGATACAAGGGAAAATTTCAAATACAAATCCAAAGTACTACCAATTTCTCAAATAAGTCCTGAAGTGAACATTGTCTCAATTAGGGGTATAAAGTGCTCTTATTTTTCCAAATACAAGCCTACAGTTAATCTTGTTTTAAGTAAGAACCTGAAATGATATGTCAATTTTAAAAAAGGACATGATCTCACCAGTTTGTCAAGGGCATTTTCGTCCTTTAGATTTTCTTACTTTCTTTAATTTTTTTTCTTTCATTATTCCTTTTCTTTTCTTTCCAAAAAAAGACTAAAAAAAAGAAGAAGAAGAAGAAGAAGTTAAAAAGACAAAAATATAGGTGAGAGGGTTTTTTTTTTTTTTTTTTTTTTTATTTGCGTTTTCTCTTCTTCTTCTTCTTTTTTTTTAAGTTTTAGTCTTTTATTCTTTTATTATTTTTTTTTTTGGAAAGAAAAGAATAGAAAAAGGAAAAATGAAAGAAAATTAGAAAATGTAAATGACGGGAATGCCCTTCACCAGCCGGTGAGATAAAGTCATTTTTTGAGACTAATATGATCACTTCAAAACCTTATTTGAAAAAATAAAAATATTTCAAACATCTTTGAAATAATGTTCATTTCAAGTCCTTATTTCAAAAATTGAGGGTATTTTGAATCTTTATATGGAATTTTCTTTATATACGATTGGAATAATCAATAATCACCTCCATCAATTGTTTAATCTTATGTAGGTGCCGCGTTTATAGGATCCCGAGGATTTTTCTAGCAATGCATATCAAATGTTTTTGTACATGAAGAATTTCTTTTTTGGTTCCAATAAGAAGAGAAATGAAGAGAGTTATGGGATATGCAAGAGGATTGTGTCCTATAAAGTCAACAACTTATTTGGACGCTACCACAAGATATTACACTTGTTGCCAACACAACCTAAAATCTCAAATTTCAAGATTTGCAAACTTGTCACTACAGCTTGCTAATATGTTAATAACTAGCGAATCACCTAAATAAGATATGCCGCATTTAAATAGTGCAACACAAATAGTATAAAGATTTGCTCACGACATAGATTGGAACTTGACCGAGTCGAAGAAAAAGTGATTACCAGCTACCTTGGCGGTGAATTATCAAACAATTCGGTTGATGGCGTAATCATCTTTGTGGCTTGTTTTTTTCTTTTTCTTTTTCTTTAAATTATCGCAATCCAATCAACCCGCCGCACGTGCGGGTCCCAGCGCGAGCGAATGTGGAGTTATCACCGTAGCCTTGGAATCGTCGAAAACGATGAAATAGTAGTCGTACATGAACATGTGAGAAAGGCCTATCCTTGTCAGCGCGAACTAGGAAACTCGCAACAAAACAGTAGTTGTCCCGACTAAACAATGTCATCCTTGCTTCTTCCTTAAGCCACTTCTTCCTTTATGATTATTCCCTCGTAAATGTGGCATTAACAAAGATTTATCTCCCAATTTATCCTCAAGTTTACATTGACTCTAACGTGATTTGTCCAGTCCTCGCATGCGGAGATTATTTCCCTTTCTTGTTGCCGCTTCTTTTGTTGGGAAGTGTTGGCTCCAACTTTCTAGTAGGGTCTTCTTTGATCAATTTTCTGATTGATGATTTACATATGTATATTCTAGTCAAATTTATGCGCAAGTGACATCCATAACTTATAACCTGTTAATTAGAGACATGATGAAACCAAATTTCCTTCAATTGGGGATCTAGTTTCAATTAACAGGACCAATCTTTGCTAGTTAATTGACCAATAATCAGTAGAAATGGAGAAAATAAGGATTTTTACTATCCAAAAGGCACTCATCTTGTTGTGGTACATCTCGCACGAAGTAACTTGCATGTATAGCTTTGAGGTGATTTGCATAATGTGATTGATTACACTTGCCACCTAACAAAACTCATAAACTTTTTTACGAAAAGAAATTTCAATTATTTAAAATAGAAACTAAATGAATAAAATCACCACAATTCGTCTCTTTCAGCTAATAATTGAGTCATCTAACCAAACAAAACTGCCCAAGACCAGCGGAAGAGTGAAAACAAAGCCTCAAATTGACAAACCAAGATTACTAATCATAGGACCCAAACAAAAAATGACAGGTACCTTCACCCAGTTTACTAAAGCATGTGTCTTTGTCTAGGGTTTCCAAATGAGAGAGAGGAGTGCAAGCAAAAAACACAGAAATAAAGAAGAAAAATAAAAAAGATTATGAAATGAAGAAGAGTACGAGTTTGGTTGTGAGGACAAAAGATGGTGTTGGAGAATGATGCTGACTTGTGTGCCCTTATGACTGGTCAAGCCGACAACGGAGTTGCAGATGGGGCCATTGCACGTGTATGGATGATTGCCAAATATCTAGGGTTTAAATTTTCACCTTTTATTACATATAAATTCATATACTATAATTGTTTCTTCTCATTCTAGAAGAAACCTAAATTTTATATATCTTTGGCAATGGGTGGGGTGTAGTGAGACCCAACTAGGATGATGATTGTGAGGAAAATAGAAGTATTTTACCAAGATTGCCTTCGTCATAGTGATATAGAGTATGCATCAACCGATGTCTATCGTGATCTCTAAAATAAACCTTGACTAAATGGGTTGAAAATTGAATAGGATCTCTAAAAAAAAGGTAGGAGAAAATTGTGAGAGATATGTTCATGTCGATATATGTAACTTGATTATAGTTATAATATGTTTATTTCTATGTGTGTTTGAGCACAATGGCCATATCGCCATGATTAGAAGTTTCAAAAAAAAAAATTTCTGCCTCTACATGATGTATAGCACTCAACTGGATAGTATATGTGGAACTATGTATGCCGTATCACATTTTCTCATAAAACGGGACTATCAAACTTAGTCTAAAAATTTTAACCGTTAGAAAATAATCGATTTTCATCTATTTTTGCTTATAGTCACAACGAACCAAATGGAGCTTTGAAAAGACAAAAGGGTTTTTCCTTATAAGAAGCAAAACCCAATGGCTAACAATTAAACATGCATCTCATCATGTCCTTATCCATTCCACGCGTGTTACAGGACTAAAAGGCCCCCCATTTATTCAAGTTCAACACATCTAGCAACTAAACTCTTAACGTTCAAAGCACCTATTTAATTCGATCGAGACATGCATACGTCAAAGACAATGTTGTTGCCTTACGACGAAGAGACAAAAGCATGAGTGCTTCGTTTTCAAGAGTTCACAACAAAGTAGCTTACAGATCATCTACTCTTGATGCTCTAAAATATACACCGGATATCATATTAATTGCTTATTCCGTGTAGGCTGAACAGGGGGCAATTATTCAAAGTCTAAACCACAATATAGGGGGGGATGGTATAGAATCTTCTTGCAAAGAGCAGGAACGACAATAGCCCAGTCACTTTCAAATAAGTTGTAAGCAAAAAAAAAAAAAAAAAACTATAGGGTTTACGGACTTGTTACCGTGTGGGTGCAACTAATGAGTATATAAAAAAGAAGGGTTCCTTTTGCTTATTCAAATGGCCAAGGATATGAGTGGCAAATTCTTTTTATCGCATGTGTGGAGGAAAAAG
Source organism: Eucalyptus sp. ANBG9806169 (assembly GCA_014182395.1). Classification (NCBI taxonomy): domain Eukaryota; kingdom Viridiplantae; phylum Streptophyta; class Magnoliopsida; order Myrtales; family Myrtaceae; genus Eucalyptus; species Eucalyptus sp. ANBG9806169. Next base: position 21,359,105 of record CM024574.1, on the reverse strand, counting down.
TTTAGCATATATGAAATGTTATACCACATGACAAGTTGAGTAATATCATTAACCAACTAAGACGGTGTTGATTATTACATGAATGAAGGTAATTAAAAATGAGAATGATTAATTAGTATGGGGATGTCACGCATATTCATCGTGTCTATATCTTCTAAGCACGTAAAGACAACCTGGAAAAAGCCAACGAGGCGTATATTGACTGAGAGCTTTAGCGTGAATTGAAGGACCAAGGCTGTTCTCCTGAATCCGAATAACAATGAAAAAGTAGAGGCCCTACAAGTTTGTCCCGATGTGCATAATGGGGTCAAGTCTTTCGTTTAATTTGGGACAAAAGTGTCTCCTCATATTCCTCTTTGGTCTTGACTCTGTATGAGCTCCCACTAAGGCATTAGAATAGAATCCTGTCTTTAATGAGGACTGACTTTCTCTCTTTCCCACCTTCCCCTCCACTTCCTCCACTTATGTTGAAGGCTTTCCCTAAATTAGACCAATTTAAACGTCTGTTCATTAAGTGATGTGGCAGACTTTACAGACATGAATGTGGCTCATTTATTCAAATTCTCAATTACAATATGTCATTTTACCATGTAAACCAATTTCATATCAGTTTGAATATGCCTAGCATTACTCTTCATAAATTATTAAGGGGTATCCTTAACTTCTGGAATAGACGAGAAAACTAGAAGAAATGGCAATGAAAGGTTTTGATTGAGTCATCAATTACGATAGATGAGCTGTCTTTAATTACATGATCCTTAATGCGCTTGGCTTGGCCATGCAATTTAGGAAGCGCACAATGCCATCAAAAGCCAACTGTCATGCACATCGTACATTGTGCAGGGAAAACACATAGGTTCATTATGTATAGCATTCATGCTTCCAAATAGTCGAAAATGGGATTATCAACAAGTTTTGTCAAATCATATCTCTGATTGACAAATTACTAATATAGATATCACCAACCATTTATAGTAGTTACAGTTTACATGCAGATGTTCATAACTTATAACCCATCAATCAAAGTCAAGGGGATCAATATTTAATCTACACAAATGCTTTGGATGAAGTCCCAAATTTATGAGATCTTCGACATGGAAACCTCTCCAACAAATTGAAAAAAAATAGATCACGGGTTCAAATATGACCAGAGAAAATGGCTTTTATGAGGAAAAAAGACCAGAAAGAAGACACGTCTATGTATGACTATGTTTTGTGGAGACCTTAGTTAACGTGGTGGAGACTCAATGAGTAATTCACACGTCTCACTCACTTTGACTGAGCAATAAATCGTGTGGGGTTAGAAATTTAATTATTTTTTAATCAGATTTCGGATTTGTTAGTTAGTATCTACAGTATTGGAAGTGGGCTTAGAGCCAAGACAGAGCCCAAAAGCCTGATCTAGTCGTGTTGCCTCTCCAACCTGGCCCGCGCAAGCAAAAACTGTTTTCGATTAAAAGTCCGAAAGGAAAAACTATGATTCCTGCAATAGTTATATCCTTCCAAATTAATAGACTTAATATTATCGATCCAATAGCCTATCCTCTTTATTAATAAATTAAGTCATTAAGTAGTTTCTTGTAATTGAAAACTTTAACAATTGTAGTAATTGATTAATCAATAATATCTCGTTAACCTATACCATAAGAGGAATAGACCCTAGATCGACTTTTAAGGAAGAGCCATCTTCGACAGAATTTAAACTTACTTCAATGTTCCTACCATGACATTTATACAATGGTGGTGGTAAATAGATGTTGGATTAGAAAAACAAAAGGTTCTCTTAACTGATACCCCAAAGAGCTCCTTGGGGTCACAAATGCATCGGATTTGACAGCAATGATAAAGCACGATCTACATATTCTTTTTGCCTAAATAATGTCGTGATGGTTTGGATCATTCTCTATGGACTCAAGTAACTTTTGATTCATTTACATAGGATGCTGATCATGCTATGTGCCCCTAGTTTTATAGCCTATCTAACCTAGAATTGCAGATGCGCATCCCAATCCCAAAACTTCTGTTAAGGTGTGTAAATGGTGGGGGCAATTCTATGATTAGAGGTTCATCATTCCTCATCTACATTACGACTCATAATGGTTAATTTCCTCTTTACATTTTACTTTATCAAACAGCAGCACGTGCATAGCCATCGCACGACACAACAATTGATGCATGAGTGAGGCGATGTCAAATCAATCAACTCGAGCAGCCAATATGCAAAAGCGTGATACATCAATAAGTGATGATGGAGCTGGCCAAGTGGCTTTTCATCATACTCTGAGGGCGACCGGAATCGATTGGTTAGCCTTTTGAATAGGATCGGACGCTAACAAGAACACATGTCGCTGAAGTTATGGTTGAATTCTACTTTGATGAAGGCGGAGAAAATGGAAAAATGGGCTTGGAAAAGGGCACTTGAATAAGATAATTGTAGTTACCGATCATTACAAGATGAAAGCTTACCTTTCAAACTGGATAATGGATCTAAAGGACGTGAAGATCAAATGCCATAAGAGGACTTAGATTTGGTGTAGTTTAACTGTATCATAATTATGATGTGTTATGACTCTATTCTAGCGTGAACTGTTCGCAACTTACATAGTTGGTAATGTAAATAATAGAGTTGGAGCACCTTGAATCCATGTGGAGCAGTTTTAAAAGAGTTGCTATTGAGGCATGTATTAATCGAATATATTGTAAAAAGTACAACTATTTCCCGATTGAAGTTGTAATAAAGCTATATCAAACAGCATTGCATGCTTTAGTTGCTTGGCTACATAAAAAATAATCTACTAGCTACTATTTAGGCTTGTACTCACAAATTGATATCAAGAGTACGTTCTTGCAAGGGGTACTCAGAATGAGATGATGTAAAGGGTAAAGATTTGGATTCCTAATTGTGGTAATTAGTGAGAAATTTTTATACCATTGCCTACTATTCTAAAAACACTTAAACTAATAAATGAATACATGATTTATTATTGAAATATTCTAATGACTCCCCTCACGTGTGTTAGAGGCTAGCAATATCATTGAGAGGGGGGGGGTGAATAGATGATTTTAACAAATCTTAACAAATTTAAAATGGAATTGAAAAAAAGTCAAGATCCGAGTCAAAACTAGAGTGCAAAGTTCAAAGTCTGAACAAAGATTAGAAGCAATTTACTAATGTGTAAAAGACTATTAAAAAACAATCAACAAGAATTCATATATAAGAGCATTTGCACACAAGACTTGTAGTGGTTTAACTTATAGCAAGCATGTATCCACTCTCTCACGCTAATAACCTATTGACTATATTTCACTAGATGATCAATAAGAGATTATAATTATGAGTGATAATCCTCAATCTTTGATAAGACTCACTATCTCACTCAATCACCCTTTCAGTGTTTCTCTAAGATCACAATTTGTAGCACAAGAGAGACAAGTATTGAAGTACTTTCATATTTTAGAATTTTTTATTCTAAACTTTGTTTGTTCTTTTCTCCTCAACACCTTGGTCTCCTTTTATACTCCTTCACTTCCAATATAGCCATTGGACAGTCTCCAAAGGATCATATTTCAATATACCCGTTAGATAGATCTATATGGACAAGATTGAATAGCCATTGAGTAGCCATTGGACAGTCTCCAAAGGTGAGAGACCTTTACGAATATCCGAGACACATCCTCAATATTCCATTTACTAGGAGGTGAGAGACCTTCACAAATATCACATGTACGTCCTCGATATCTCATTTTACCAGAAGGTGGGAGACCTTCACAAATGCTTAAGGAGATCGGAGACTTTCACAAAGGCGTCTCCTTAATATCACAACTTCTTTCCCCCCAAAGGTGAAAGACCTTCACGGATATCCCAGTACTTCTGCGATGCCTGTGAATGGCCAGATATCCTCCAAGGTATCCCCTAGGGTTCGTACTTGTGATCATCCAAGTACTCTTTCAATGCCTGCAAATAACTAGATACTCCTTCGACACCTGTAAAGGTCCAGATATCCTCCAGGTTAGTACTTGTGAATGCCTAGGTACTCTTTCAATACTTTTGAATGTCCACGTATCCTCACAAACATATGCCCTAAGAAAGATCGGCGCATCCCCCAAGAAAGGTCGGGTAACCAATTGGTGTCCTTGACAAAGATCAAGCACCCAACAAACAGAGCCCTGAGAAAAGTCGGCGCATCTCTCGAGAAATGTTGAGTAACCAACCGATGTCCTTGATGAAGATCAGGCACTCAACAAACAGATGCTCTGAGAAAGGTCCATGCATCCCCCGAAAAAGGTCAGGTAACCAATTAGTGTCCTTGACAAAGATCAGGCACCCACAAACAGATATCCTGAGAAAGGTCAGTGCATCCCCTTGAGAAAGGTCTTAACAAATATTAGGCATCAAACAAACAGATTCCCTGAGAAAGGTCGACGCATCCTCCAAGAAATGTCGAGTAACCATCCGGTGTCCTCGATAAAGATCAAGTACCCAACAAACAGATGTCCCGAGAAAGGTCGGCACATCCCTCAAGAAAGGTTGGGTAAACAATTTATTGCTTTAACAGGCGATCGAAGAATGATTTGGAATTTGTGAAGGCAATTTCCCATCAAGGGCGATCAAGAAAGGTTCGGGTTCTAGACAAACCACTCATTGCTTTTTAATAGGTGACCGGATAATGGTTTGAATCTTGGAAAAGCAATGTCCCATCAAGGCGATTGAAGAAAGGTTTGGGTTTTGGAAAAACAATTTCCTTACTTCATCAGGTAAGATGGTACCCTAATACTTGCCAAAATCGAGGTTCCCACCCTATCTCAATCATTCCCATTAAGTAACTACAGGTATCTTCTTATCTATCTTAGTATGTATGATGTTATATTGCTCTTTTTCTTGCAAAGGACACCTAGCCCTAAATAAGATATAATCTATTGCATATGCATGGACAAAATTTAGGTATCAATTTGTCTTTGAATGCAACTTCTACGAGCTCACCTTCAAAGAGGGGCGGTTGTTGACACCAAAATTTCGATTATGTTTTAAATTAATTTATCAATTTAACCCTAACAAAAGTATCAATTACGCCTTAATTTTTATTTTATTTTTGCATCCATTAATCTTTATTTTCTTTTTCTTTTTCACTTTTTTTGGATAATAAATAATAAATAATAATAAATAAAAACAAAAAAAAATATAAGCAACAGCCGTTGGGGTTGGGCCTTTGAGTCCAACCCCTTCCCTTTATTCCCTCGTGCGGGCCCCCACGGCCCAGCCTGTGCGACCTGGCCCCCTTTTTTTCCTTCTTGTCTTCTTCCTTCGTTGGATATGTAGCACGCGTAAGGGAGTCCTAATGCGTGCGATGCCGGACGGAATGGCGAACGGCAACGTATGGCGTAGGAAGCGGAGAAGACACGTCTTCAATGCGGTAGGCGGCCTAGCTAGAGCCACCTCAATAGGATGCCGGTTCGGCCGACGGAGGCCGTTTGGAGCTTGAAGGACCAGCGGTTTGAGCACCTCCATCGACCAACCTCCACGCCTATAAATAGGACTTCGGAGGGCAAGGCAACAGCACGGCCGAGAGAGATCCGAGGTCGCTAACTCCGACCACTTCCCCCAAGAGATATCAGGGGAGGTCCGAGAGCTGGCTAGCCAGAGATCTAGGTCGGCTAGAGAGAGAGGGTTGGGCTAAGCGAGGGGGAAACCAAGGATCGACAGAGGCCAGATCTGACCGTGTTTGATTAGATCTGGGAGTCAAACATCACACCGCCGCTGCTCAGCCACTGATGCCGTCCTTGCCGCATCAAGCCATTGCTGCAACCAACACTCATCGCCCGTCTCGACGCCATCCTCAATGCAACCGTAACCGTCCGTCTCGACGCTATCCCCGACGCAGCCGTCCCTGCATTCGTCCATCTCAACGCCATCCTTGTCGTGCTCCCTTTCCCTCCGCGTTAAGCGCCGATAAGAGGGCTCTATTTCCGCCTTGCTTCGAACAGCTCGTGCTGGAGCTCAGGGCCATCGAGCTTGTGTGAGCTCTAGAATAGGCCGTTCCTCTTGATTTAAAAACATGCCAGGTTCGTCGCCGTCTGTCCATTACTGCTCGTCTCCATCGGTATCGCCCCCCTCGAAACCTTAGCCGCTGCCGTCCCCTGCATTTCACTCCCAATTGGCTGAGCAACTCGCCACCTGTTGCTGCTGTGCCGCGTACCCCAACGTTGATCCCGTTGAACAATTGGTTGTTGCCGTCCACTATGTCGGCGCCGTTGTCAATGCCGAGTTGTCGCCCGATGACACCCCCCAGCCCCTCCATCGGCGCTGTAAACCACCGAGAGTAGGGGCACAAAAGAGATGGGTCTGCGAATAGGGTGTTGGGTCACAAATCGGGTCGGGTGTGGATCGCATATGGGTAGGGTTTCGCTCATTCAAGCCAGGTCGAGTGTGCAAGTCTCAGCCGAGTAAGGCTCTTGCTAATTTGGGCCAAAAGCACATGGGTTTTGCAAAATTCGTGGGCTTATCTTGTGAGCTGGGCATTTTTTTAATAAAAAAAAGGAATGAGGCCCGGTCTAAGCCTGTGTTTCAGGCCGATCCGGGCCAGCCCCTAGCGACCTTGGCCAGCCCCAACCTGGGAACTCGACTCGGTTTGTTTTTTAATAATATTATATTTTTATAACAATAAAAACATATTTTAATAATCAAAAATAAAAAATAAAAAATAAAAAAATGAAGAAAATAATCTATTTTTTAGAAAAAAAAAACCCAAAAATAGTTCATGTTTTCCCAAAAAAAAAACCCAAAAAAAAAATTATTTATATTTTCGGAAAAAGATCAAAAATCCAAAAATTTTTTTTCATGTTCAAAAAATATAGAAAAAGATCAAAAAAAAAAAAAAAAAAATTTCTCCACAAACGCGTGGAAAAATCCCTCAAAAATCCAAAAAGCCTTAGGGTTTAAACAAGATTAGGTACATGAAGGGCATTAGTGATTAACTAGTGTAATCAAGTCTCCGATCCTAGTTTCTCTGGTTGCACGAGAGCGAATATTCCTCCTAATAGTTTGCTTGGGTTTCTAATCAACCCACTCCAATTTGATTAGTGGCGACTCATTTTTAAAATTAACTTATAGGTTAAAATATCAAACTATTAAGTCATGAATTGGTGGGCTTGGGAGAGTCCATGCTAAGCCTAATAGATCTAGCCAAACCATTAGCCTCCACAGGCACCCCTAATCGAGGCGCCGAAAAAAGAGGTTGCGACAAACGTGTAGGCTAAACTTTGGCTTTAGCCTAAAGTGTGGAAAACTACATTGGGGAGACAAATAGGGGCTTGAAAAATTTGAACTTGGGACCTCTTAGTTTTGATACCATGTGAGATTTGTGCGATCATTATCAATTGTTCTAAAAGCTTAAGTTGATAGATGAATGTGTGGTTTATTATTTAAATATTCTAACAATTAGGACATGGAACATATTGACTTGTGGTGCTGTTTCAATCTCTATTCAAAATTTGCCCCTAGGCTTAGCGACCTCAATTATGCAGGACATTGATTCTTAAATTTCTCACAATTGCACAATTCTATTAATATAGAAATATGGTTGACATCGTGGCCATGACGGAAGGATGGGGGCGGTACGCTGCGGACAATAGTGAGCAAAGAGGGAGAGACCGAGAAATCAGAAGCCACAGCAATGGAGTGGAGGACAAGCGACGAGGCAGTCGTTGGTCAGATGAGAGGCAGGCAAAGGCCGGCAACGGTAGGTGGCGTGCGGGGGTTGAGAGAGGAGAGGAGAGGAGACGTGGGAGGAAACTAAGGTTCTTTTTTGTTGAGTATCTGATCGACACGTGGCATGAATCAAACGATCCTTTTAAGTGAAAACTGTACAAGAGGAATCTCATTAAGTATAATACTCCTCACTCTCTAATTCCATCCAACGTTATACTCTTTCTCTAAATTGAAATCGATAGAATTAGGATACATCCCTCTCGAGCCAAATGATAACTTTATTCTATAAAAAAGATTCTAAGTCGATCAAGAATTAGGTGCATTAATCATCTGTTCACGAATTTATTAGTTGGCACATGTGAGCGCCCCCTCACAACAATGTTCAAGTGTGCTTATTTTGGGCCCATAAAAGTTTTGGAATCGATAACATCTTAAGTTCTTGAATCTTTTTCATTATTTAGTGGTCCTTAAATTTTTTTTTTAATATAATATAATCCTTGGATTTTTTTTTTTTCAATTGACTCATTGTGGTCCTTTCATCAAATAAAGTATTATTTCGTGTATGTGGATTACCAACTCAGCATCGACCGAGAACTAAAATAATAATGTGGATCGGCACCTCGTTTTCAACGAATCATCTTTTTTGCCATATGTTTTTCCTTTTCAGTTTCTTTTCTTGTCAGTTCTTTCTCCACTATGGACGCCGCCGCTGCCGCCCCAATAAAGGCATCACGGCGCCGCTTTCTCTTTAGTCACCCCATCGACGCACCCTATCCTAGCTTGGCTCCCTCTCTCTCTCCCCTCTATATCTTGATTCAAGTCTTGCGACCACAAGTTGAAGATTACAGTCCAACTCTGAGTAGCAAGGATTTTTAATGAAAATCGATGAGATTTAATTGGAGGTGGTGTTAATGTTGGTGCTGGGGATAAAGTCTAGGGGTGGTAGTCAAGTTTGGTGATGGGCATCATGCTGGTTCTGCTGCTTCGAGTTTGGCGGCGGTGGCGTGGTGGCGACGGAGGTGTTGCCCAAGTCTAGCAAAGTGTTTGTGGTGATGGTGGTGCTGTTCATATCGTGGTTGTGGCGATACAGTGATGTTGGTCGAGTCTGGAGGTGATGGCGATTTGAGTCTGTGGTGTGATAGTGCATTAATCGTCAAGTCCACGGCAATGGGCGGCAATTGGTTGGTGGCGTTGGTCTTTTTCTCTTGAAGATTTTCTTTTTCTATGAAGGAAGAGTATTGGGAACGTGAAACGTAAAAGGAACCAAAAAAAAAAAAAAAAAAAGGGAGAGAGAAAAAGAAAAGCGATCTTTTATAAGGAAAACTCTTTTAAAGTCAACAAAAGAAAAAGATTACGGTACCGCACTAGATAATTTTTGCACTATTAGTATCGACTATCGTTACAACTATAGGAAATATTACCCAAATATATAATAGAAATCTAGAAAAGCTAAGTGAAAATTAGATGCATACCCTTAATAGTAAATTTCTCTATTAGACTCCACAACTCCATCACTCCCTCACTTTCTGGCTGATCTTCAAAATGACAATAATTTCTCATAGTCTTCACTCATCTTTTTACTCAAATTGTCCTAGCAAAACAACACCTCCTCATCATTAAGCAAAGAGGCCAAGTGAGGCAATATAAAGCATCAATTTCTAGGTAATGACATGCTTGGTTAATATATAATGGATTTTCAATGCCAAGGATTTTTTTCAATGACAATGTCACATTAAGTATCAACAAACAAATTTAATGATACTTCAATCAAATGTGCTTTCGCCCCAGTGGCCACCCTTCCATCTTGGAAGGGGGGGTTGGGGGTTCAAATCCCCACCTTCTGAGGAGGGATTGGGGTATGGACGATTTCATTTCAGGAGTGGGTTTCGACTCCTACGCCCTGCACGGAGGCAGGGCAAAAGTCTAAGAGTGAGTGTTAGAGTAGAATTAGCGTAGGACCGACAAAAAAAAAAAAATCAAATGTGCTTTCCTACCATGTACTTTGCAAGACAAATAATACTTTGATTTTGTGACATCCTGAAATTTGACCATGTTTCGGATATATGAAATGGTTGTTTCGTCAACGCACTTATGGTTATTTTACTCAGAACTGATCACTCACAAGTTAACTAATCTATTAGATGAGGCCGTTAAGGGATACAAATGCAACAAACTAGAGAATTCGATTAGAAATCGACCACTCAACCATAATAATCAAAAGGGTCAATATGACACCGTTATAAATCGATTAGCGAATAAATACAAGTCAACTCGACAGAAGTACATAGTCAAATTGCGGGTAATTCCGCACGATTGCAATATTCGTGTTGAATGGTAATAACCCAATTTTTTATCGATATTATATTTGGGACACGTAATTGAACCCTTGCAATTATATGACAAGCGAGGATTGTCTACGATTTGAAGATGCACAAATGTGGATTGAAAATTTTTGACCACAGGTCAAACACGCTAAAACCCCTAAAAGCTACCCGGTAGATTAAGTCGTATTAAAGTCGCGTTTGATCGATTTTAACCATGAAATTTAATTTGGTTTCGGGAATTGGACATTTGAGCATGTCACGATTTGTTTATCGGACGTCGTCTCATCTTTCGGCGAGTTTTCGACGAGTCCAAAATTTTGTGGAAAAAACGGTTTTCGGACAAAAAGAAAAAAATAAAAGGGAATTCGGATGGGATGAGAATATAGAATTTTTCTACCCCCAAAAAGCTCTAAATTGGGAAATTATAGTTTAAATTTTGATTGGTGGAGTGAGGATGAGCTTAGGACTTTTGAGGCATGAAGACTTTGTGACCATGTGATGATTGAATTTAGATATTTCTCCTCAGTTTTGATTGGTTGTTTTCCATTTCCTCTTATTCTCTTCCCTATTCTTCTTTCCCTTCTTTCACGCGTGAACTCCCCCCCCCCCCCCCCAAGCTTCATTTTCTTTTCACCTAGTTTTAGTTCTTCTTTCCTTTTCATCTTTGCCGGACCACATCCCAACAGCCATCCTGCCAGCAGCTTCCCATCTTCACGCCCCTCATCATCTCTACCCATCGCCTCACGCCAGCAACACCATCGCCCACTTCCCCTCATGCCAGCACAGCCAACTTCAATCATCACCGCAACTTCACCCTTCTACTGCAGCACCACCAATGTCCAGCTCCTTCTCCCTTGTTGCTGCACCACCACCCCGTGTCCACTTCACGCCACTCCAGCAACCACCACCAACTCACCTGTCCAGCATCCCATCGCCAACAGCCACCAAGACCAGCCCCAAGCAATCGAGCTCTCCTCCTTTGGCTGAGAGCTTGTAGGGCTGACCCCGCCATCGTCAAGCCTCCATTCAAGGCGTGGTTGTCTCATGTTTTCTTCACCATCGCGCCACCGTCGCCGTGAGCCCGCCACCGTCGAAAACCGTGAGTTAACTCCCTAATTGTTGATTAGGTTGTTAATTACGCTTAGGGGTGGTTAGATTAGTCTTGATGAGGATTAGTTTTAGTTAATATTAGATTAGTGTTAATCAAGCTTGGTTAGGTTAGTTAATCTTGGTTAGGTTAATTAATCTTAATTTACTTAATTAATCGTAATTAGTGTAATTACTGACGGACTAGGCGTTACGTAAAATTTTATGCTTGTTTTCTTGGATGGAATTATGCGTGATTTTGATGGCTTATATGTACTATGATATGCAATTGATTGCTTGATGGTAGTTATTGATTTTTAATACAAAACTTGATTTTATGAGCAATTAAATAGAAAAATGTGAGGTGTCGGGTTTTGACACCAACTTTTATAAACTGTACACCATTTACCAAAAAAGAGAGAAAAAAAAAAAGAATGGGAAAATAGAAAATGAAAGAAGAATTTTTTTTTTTGGACGAAAATACCCTTGATCAGGCCACTAGAATATGCATAAGAGATGCATCTGTTCACCGGCCAATGAGTGAGGTCCTTATTTGAGAGTTAATGATCATTATGGGTCCTTGTTTAAGACAGACTCCACTTTAGGTTCTCTTTTGAGAAAATGAGTACACTTTTGAGTCCTTATTTGGGATTTTCTCAAATATTATTAACAAAGCAAGCATGATATAATGGAAATGGAAGTACAAGCCGAATTTTTTTGCCTTGAAAATCATGTTTGTGAAGACGTAGATCTAGTCTTCTTAATTGAACATGTCAAACTATCATGTCCAGTTTTCAAGTAAGTTCAACATGTCATTTTCATTCCTACCCTTGATATCATAGTTCCAATTGTCACCTTACCTTCCTCCATTTATCTTTTTTATTTACGTCTACTAAGCTTCACCTTTGCTAGAAGTGATTCAAGTGGCTCCCTATTCATTTTTTTCCAAAATTTCTCTCCTTGAATTGGCATCATCATGTTTTCATATGCAGATAAAAAAAATGGCATTCTTGTAATACTTATTTATGTAGTCATATGTATTCGCTTGCTTGTGATTTATAATAGAAATGGCATAGGGATAAAGGATGCTAGTAAGCTGCCATCTTTTATAAGTGTAGTCTCCCTTAAACACATCCACCACATATTTCTCATACTTATCCATCACCTCATATCCAGTGTGACCATTACATATCACTAAGCAATATGTCACACCAACTCTATTTTTTTCTAACTTTCTTATGATTATTGGATCACAATTCCTTCTACACTTAGCACATGCATCTCTCTATATATGCATCATTGTCATTATAATTATCCACATTTCCTCCAACATACTATAAATGGACTTACACCTAGCGAGTATAATTCATCTATTGAATGCCTTCCATAAGTTGTTGTCTTCGCATCAATGGTGAAGAAACGTTATACCGGTGTTTTGGCTCTATTCATATCATGATATGTAGAAGGACCAATTTTCTTCGGTACTTAAGAGTGTTTGTCCTACTCTGTCATATTATTGCTCTTAGCACACTTCCAAAACAGTATTTGCATTTGTATTCCCTTATAATTATTGCCCCAATTAGCATAGATATGCCTAACACACATCCTATGCTCAATAGCAAGCAGCAACTCAGCCAACTCCTATAAGGGCTCTACAAAAGATTATTGTAATGTAAAACATATGCTACAAGTGTGACTATCTAAAAGGCATAATGTCACACCCCGAACCCGAGTACGCGCACATCCCTCACCGGTCGATTAAATTGCGATGTCCCAGGACGTGTCGCCGACCCATTATTTTTATCTTTCGATTAAACGCATATGGAAGCAAATTAAATAAACCACCGACCAATAACCAAACAATCGGGATAGTAAAGCACAACAAAAGTTGCCGAAAATAACTTATTTATTTATCAACTGTTATCCCTAGAAAGTTTAATAATTACAAGCCTTTCTACGGCCACTTCCTATTAACCCTCTCCAAAAACCTTCAGGGATTAAGGTTAACCTAAACTTCTCTAACGACAGGGCCAGCCAAAAAGGCGTTGCATCTCGTGCCCATCACATATGTACTCAGCAGATCTCCACGCTACGGCCCTGAAAATGTTTGACCACGACGAGGTAAGATAAAATCTCAGCGAGTTAAACCCTAAACCTCGATTAGGATACAAATTCACCTCGAAGGCGGCCTAAGAATGCACCACAAACAAACTCACCTCACCTCAGCACACCCCTGCAAGTTAGCACATCACATATGCCATTATCAATACCATAAACATAATCAACAACCGGAACACAAATTTCTCACTCTCCAAACATTCACATGGGTCCCGATTATAAGGCAAAACTATTATAACACGTCTCATATTGTGCCTAATAGTTTTATCCCATAATCAAGCGCAATACAATACAATCATACACACGTGTTCCGATTATTATGACCTCTCGGCCACGGCCAACACAAAAGTCGGTGGTCATCCAGCATAACTGTGGCACCCCCGAATAGCCTCCGATCCGTTAGGGTCGCCACAGTTAGCTTACCTTTCTCTTGACCTGATAATATAATACTCTGATACCAAGAATTATAATAGGTCTATAAATCCTGGGGGTTTATATCTTTCAGATCGGTCATTGCGTAGTTTATATAGCGGAAGCAAAATCAACTATTCCCCATCCTAAATTATAAAGTGATGCACACCTACTAGACATTTTATAAGTTAAAGCCGAACACCTTTAGTTACATAAACTTGATGGACATCTTTAGTCAGTACATAAAAAACGCCAAGATTTTCTACACCCAGCTACATATCAAAAGATAACCGACTTCCTTTTTCCCCTAGTCATATACATTCGTCCATCAGTCAATGTCGGCGGTCCAAAAATGCTTCTTCTGCAAACCTTAACTCTCGATCACACCCACCCATCCGGTCCATCAGCTGGCGGCGGTGGCAACAGGCCCAGCGAGCGTCCATCTTGGCAAACAAAATCAGCGATGTACTCATGCAAAATGGGGCCGGCGAAGAGACCAACATCGAACACCACAATAACTGTCACTCGTTTGAATGACAACCCACACACCTCGGGGTGTTGGTACTCCGATCGTTCCCATTGGAGGTCGACCGGAATACCGTAAAATGTATCAGGAGTGACTGGTGGCAGAGGCATATCTCCTAGTCTGAAATGTTAGTCCCCAAACGGGGTGAGTACAACCACTTAGCAGTAAAAGATTCATCAAGCTATATCAAGCAATACCATCAATATCTAGATTCATGCAAGATAGAAAAAACGGGTAATCGAGAGGTGAGTATGCATCAAAATCATGAAATTCTTTAATGCAACGACAAATGCAGTTTTAAAGAATCAAGATGCATCATATCCAGTTACACAAGTCCCGATCATAGGGCCAAACTGTTATGACATGTCTCATTCCATGCCATACAATTTAGTCCTATAACCAAACCACACTCATGCTTGGTAGAGTCATCAGTTTTAATATTCAAAAGGTTTCATCCCCCAGAGGACCAACGTTTGCATCCTTCTGGGATTTCGCACCCAATCTTGGCGTCGCGAAAGCCTCCGGCATTCAACCACTCAGGGCCACCGGGCATCCAGAGTGTGTCTCGTCACACCTCTAGGCATCTCACACCCCACCTGGCATCACGAGGAACCTCCGGGGCTCTCCATGAAAATGGTTACCCGGCCCTTCAGATTTACGTACCGACAAGCATACAACCAGGCATCCCGAAGCTCCCGAGGAAAACCTCCGACATTCAGTCAGTAGGGCCACCGGGCATCCACAAGGCATTGACTCATTCAATCCTTTGGGCCTCCCGACTCCCGGGGCATCATTGACCCGAGGGTCCAACGGTAACAATTTACATCTTAATTTCCAAAAACACTTTTCGATGCAATGACAAAAGGTCCCTTGAGTCTCATCAAATCTCAATATTGAATGATATGCTGAATGTCAATATCATCATGTCAAATAACAACTCAAGATGCATTCACCTTTTGAAAAGAGTTAAGCAAATTCGGAGTAAAATAGTTCGAAATTCAGAATGCACAGTTTTAAATAAAAATTTCGGAATAACCCCTAAATGAACTTAAAAAATTCTAAAATTTTGACATGTTACAAATAAGGCCTAAAGGAAAAATTTTCATGCAGAACACTAAGTTAGATTCATTGTATATCAAGAGCAGTAATTGCTACATTCTTTACTAACATTCTGTAATAGCTTCCAGCTTTAATATTTACAAAGAAAATAGTTTTACTGACCAAATATTGTTCGTTTATTCTAAAATTTTGATATGTTATTCCTAAGGATGTGCCCTACAACTTTCATTAGGGTTCGAAGTCCAACTCTGACTAGATAATTACAGAAAATTCACGGACTCGCCGAAGGTCATGCTGTTTTCCTGCGAAACAGTTTTACTAATTCAAAGAGAACTACCTCTACTCATTTGAATTCCAGCATCCAACATCCACCACCCAAACATCTCCAAGTCTATTGCACTATACTAGACAGCAACAGCACAACATGGTATAGATTAATGGACTTTCACTTGCCTTAGTTTCAAATTTCCTATATCACCGAATTTACACACCAGCATAAAACACCATTCATTAATAGAAACTTATACCACCATATGGTTTTTCAAAAATCTGGGCAAAAATTAAATGTTATAGTTTAAACCATCCTTTATAACTTTCATGAAGAAATCAGGACCAAAATCGCACTAGAATTATCCCTAGAAAATCTACAAAACCGTAACATTACACTCGATCAAATCCGCACATTACAGACTCAACAGAATCCCGTGCCTATACTATAGTTATTTCACTTCAAAAATCCACTATGGGTAGACCCTTCAATCCTTATTTCAGCCAAGAACCGAGACCCCATAGAACAAATTCTGTTCTTACTCAATCTCTTATTCCAACTTCATCTCAATCATCCAAAAATCAACATGCAGTTTCCATTTCTGCATTTTCTCACATCTACCAGCATTTCACTAGATAATCACAGCATGCAAAGACATAGATCAATGAACTTCTACTTGCCTCAATTCCTAGCTTGATCGGCAAACAAAACAGAAACTTGGGACTTCGAACGTAGCTCAATCGGTGGCGAAGACTGGTGGCGTCGACGGCGGCAGCTCGAACACGGAGGGCGATCTCTTCTTCCTCACGCCGTGCACCCACCCACTGCTCGCACCTCTCTCGCTCACGGCCCCCTTCGATCACTCACTCTCTCTCTCTACTTGCTCGAACACGAGAGCCTTTTTGCCCACAAAAATGGTTAATTAAATTAATTGCTGCATGCAGGTTATTCGGTGGATGTTCGGTCGAGAGGTAGCTGGGGTGTGCATGTCTTCAACCGGTGAATTTTGGGGTTTTGTTGGCAGCCCTCAAGGAAGCGACGTGACCACCTCTGGCCATCTCTCGGTCAACAAAATTGGAGGAGTTTCAAGTATTGTTGACTGGCTTTGTCGACAATTAAGGGAGAGGTGATGGGTTAATTGGGCCAGCGAAGAGTTGTATGGTGTCGCGACGATGTACATAGGAGGTTCAGTCCAAAAGAAAAAATAACGTGGCCGTTGGTGCAATTGTCCATATGGCCATTCAAAGAAGAATTTCTTTTTCTCCAAAAGTAAATGTTTCGGGATGTCGAGTGATGATGAAACTAGGCCAAATGTGGTACCAACGATACTCCCGTTGATTACTCACAGCCGTCACATACCCGAGGATTGTCAAAATTTCTGGATGCCACAGTAACCAAGCATCGTCCCACCCCATCAGGCACAACATTTCAATAAGAAGCTTCGTTCCGAAATCCATCCGCGAACAGCATCCTGTTGACTTGGGAGCATCCAAACTTAATCAGGCATCGCCTCCAACTCTTGTCGGGTGACGGGTTCCATTAAGTGACAATACAAGCACATATTTAGCCAAGAACACCATACTTTGATTTCAAATGCTTTGTTTTCAAATAATGAGCTTGGCCAATTTTTCTTCCTATTAAAAATCCCGGTAAAATAATCGTGCGTGGTTACGTATTCAAAATCAAACCATCAAACTTAGTACACTCCCATTTTAAAACTCCAAGGTTTTATCTAGTATATCAAAGTTGGCATCCAAACCCGACACCTCGCATTTTTCTATTTAATTGCCCATAAAACCGAGTTTTATACTAATAATCGGTATCTACCATCAAGCAATCCATCACATAGTATTGTACATACAAACCATCAAATCACACATAATTCCATCCAATAAAACGAGCGTAAAATTCTACGTAACGCCTAATCCGTCACTAATTAGGCTAGTTGTGATTAATTAAGTAAATTGCGATTAATTAAACAAAACCAACTTAATTAACCTAACCATGATTAATTAGCCTAACCATGATTACTTAACCTAACCAAGCTTAATTAACACTAATCTAGGATTAACTAAAGCTAATCCTTAGCAAAACTAATATAACCACCCCTAAGAGTAATTAATGGCCTAATCAATGATTAGGGAACCACTGGGGGTTCGCCCCCATTCCATCTTGGAAGGGGGAGTTGGGGTTCAAATCCCCACCTTCTCGGGGGGATTGGGGTGGGGAAGATTTCATTTCGATGGTGGGCTTCGACTCCCACGCCCGCAAGGAGGGCTCTAAGAGTGAGTGTTAGAGTAGGATTAGCGTAGGACTGACAAAAAAATGATTAGGAGTTGACTCACAGTTTTCGCGGGTGGGCTCGCGGCGATGGCGACAAAAACATGAGACAACCACGGCCTGCATAGAGGCTCGACGGTGGCGGTTACAGTCCTCTCAAGCTCTTGGCCCAAGGAGGAGAGCTCGGCTTGGAGGTGCGGTGCTGAGGTGACGATGGAGCTGCTAGTGGGTGGTGCCGCTGGTAGCGTGTGGTGCTGGTGGGCGTGATGGTGGTGGAGTGATGCTGGACGGTGGGTTGGTACGAGGTGGCTAATTGGTGGATGTGGGCGTGAAGTGAATGCTGAATGTGGGTGGTTTGTTGGCGGTGAAGCTACGGTTGGATGATGATGGATGGTGATGAGCAATGGTGAAGTGAAGTAGACGGTGGGCCTTTTCAAGGTAGAAAAATCCTAATTTCTCATCCCATCCGAATTTCCTTTTACTTTTCTTTTTGTCCGAAAACCGTTTTTCTGCAAAATTTCGAACTTGACGAAAATTCGCCGAAAGATGAGACGACGTCCAATAAATAAATCATGACACGCTCAAACATCTTATTCCCGAAACCGAATTAAATTTTATGGTTAAAATCAACCAAACACGACTTTAGTACGACCTAATTTACCGGGTAGCTTTTAGGGATTTTAGCGCGTTTGACCCATGATCGATAATTTTCGATCCACGTTTGTGCATCTTCAAACCGTAGACGACCTTCGGTGGTCATAAAATTGCAAAGTTTCAATTGCGTGTCCCGAATATAGTATCGATAGAAAATCGGGTTATTGCCGTTCGACACGAATATCGCAGTCGTGTGGAATCACCTGCAATTCAACTACGTACTTCCATCAAATTGACTTATATCCGTTCGCTAATTGATTTATAATGGTGTCCTATTGACCCTTGCCGATTATTATGGTTGAGCGGTCGATTTCCAATCAAGTTCTCTAGTCTGTCGCGTTTATATCCTTTAACAACCTCACTTAATAGATTAGTTAACTCATGAGTGATCAGTTCCGAGTAAAATAACCATAAACTCATCAACGAAACAACCATTTCATATATTCGAATACATTGGTCAAATTTCGAGATGTCACACATAACAAATAAAAATCATATAAAAACTTAGTTTTTGTTTGTTACTATTTACAACCCAACCTCTTCTATATGAGGGCAAAATATTGAGATCATACATTAAATTTGTTAAGAACCATGTCTAGGTCTCGCTACTCTTAACTCTAATAATTGCCCAAGCAATTGAGAACATATGATCATTTACTTCCGTTCCAATGGCACATAAGATTTGACGTTGACAAATTCCCTCCAAGAAGCAATCATTTAACCCCAAAACTTTCATATATCCATCACGGAACCGTTTCTTACAAGTAGTAAAATAAATGTACATTCTCTCAAATAATGCCTTAGATTACATATCAGGTTTCTCAACCTTCAATGTGATAGTACTCATAGGATTTATGTTCCTAAGCTCCTTTGCATAATCCCCTAGCTTTGCATATTACTTCTTATAGTTTCCTATCAACACTTCATAAGTAAAAAACTTATCCTTCGTACATTGAGCTATACTTACATCTAAGCCCAATTACTCCTCAATTAGTTCCTTGAAAGCAATAGTTTTAATAGTTAGGATTACTCTTATTGTAAGATGATAGTGATTTGTCAATTAAGAACTTGCCATCCTCCTATATTTGAAGCTAATGTTATAGGTATGCCCTAAATGGTAGGTCTTCACATGAAATGATCCCATACAAACATCAATAGATTAAAAAAAATCTTCCAAGGACAAGTTTCGTTAACATATTTTGCTCTAACAAAACTTATTAACATATTTGACACTCATTCACTGAGTACTTTTTCAAAGCATCTTTAAATTGCCTAATACTATCAAATGACATGGACAATTAGGATCATGTCTTGAAAACTTACTTCTCCTTTTACTAAAATCGTATTCTTCTCCCTTTACATTGACACCAAACTCTCATATGCATCTATTTCATAGTATTCTATCTCGTAACCAGCTTCAACATCAACTACATTATCCACATTTGATGGTTAGGATGGAACCAATGCTGCAAATGGTTCCCCTATACTTAGATCATTTGTGGCCTCCCACAGAACTCTTTTATATTCTTCCTTACTTCTAAAAGATCCTTATCATCAAGATCATCATCATCAGTTGAGAATTTAACATCGTCGAGAAAATCCATATCGTCGTCGTCGTTGTCATCCACAATATCACCCTCCATGCCAATATAATCACCTTCATCAACCAAGTCATTAGGATTTAAACGGACAAAGTACACCCCAAGTGCTAAAACTTGGCACGGAGGGACACTTAAGTGCAAAAAGTTTGGAAAGTGACACTTAAGTGTCAAAATCGGAACAAAATGGATCACTTAAGTGCCACTTCAGCCAAAATATTGACGTGTCGATTTTCCGGCAAAAGAAGTGCAAAACAACACAATTTTGCACACTGATGTGGCTAGACAACACAAAAACGACATCGTTTTGGTATTGACGTGTTAAAAAATTAATATAAAAATTAATTAAATTAAATTCAAAACTAAATTTATTTAAAACATTTAAAAATAAAATAAAAATATTAAAAAAAACTAAAAATGTAAAAAATATATATTAAAAAAAAAAAAAAAAATTAAAACATTTAAAAACTAAACTTATTTAAAACATTTATAAATAAAATAAAAATATAAAAAAGGGGTAGGCGCCCGAGGGCCGAGCCCTCGCCGCCACCGGAAGCCCCCCTTTTTAATTTTTTTTTTTTTTTTTTTAATATTTTTTTTTATTTTAAAATGTTTTAAATAAGTTTAGTTTTAAAATGTTTTAAATTTTTAGCTTTCTTAATATTTTTAATTTTTTTAAAAAAATTTTAGTTTTTTTAATTTTTTTATTTTATTTTGAAATATTTTAAATAAGTTTATTTTTTTTTTTAAAATTTTTTAGTTTTTTTTTTTAATAGTTTTTATTTTATTTTTAAATTTTTTATTTATTTTTTTAATTTTTAGTTTTCTTATATTTTTATTTTATTTTTAAATGTTTAAATAAGTTTAGTTTTAAATTAAATTTAATTTTATTTTATATTAATTTTTTTACGACGTCGCACCAAAACGACATCGTTTTTGTATTGTTTAGTCATGCCAGCGTGCAAAATGGCGTTGTTTTGCACTTCCTTCGCCAGAAAATCGCCACGTCAACATTTTGGCTAGATTTTGGCCGGAGCGGCACTTAAGTGATCCATTTTACTCCGATTTTGATACTTAAATGTCACTTTTCAAACTTTTGGCACTTAAGTGTCCATCCGTACCAAGTTTTGGCACTTGGGGTGTACTTTGTCCGGATTTAAACCATCCTTATGCCCAACAACTATCTCATTAGCTAAATTAACATCATCACGAGCACCGTCACAGACCCTGTGACCAATACTTTCACTCTGACCAACACCCTCACCCACACCCTGACCATCACCCTTAGTTGTATCATCGACTATGAAATTTTCTCAATATATCTCAATTAACCCATGATGCAAATAACTAAAAACTAGATTGATAACACTTCTTTCGTTCCATATATATCTCAACTTATCTTCTAGAGACTTTCCAAGAAACTCAAAATAAAGTTTTTCAAATATACTATTAAACGATTCTCAATGTCTATAATGAAGCTATCTTAGCTCCTTGAACTAATATCAACTTTTACTAAATCAATCTTCCCTCTAATATATTCAAGTTGTGACAATAAAAATTTGCACCATGGAAAAGGCGTCCATGCTGACTTATCGATTATCTCAACCCTACACAAAAAAAAAAAAAAAACACTATGTATGTAATAAGATTTTGGACGACAAATCTCCCATATAATGTACATGGAAAATTTATAGCTTCTTTCAAATGAAATGCATATATTTTTTCAATGATTTTTTTGTGAAGAACAACACTGATTGAATCGAATATAGTGCGTATAGATCATTAAGATATCACAATAATAGAACATAAGTCACATAATCTAATTTGGACTTGACCTTCCAATCTTCAAACGGCATCAAATCTATGTCAACTCTTGAGGACTAGCTACATACCAGAAATATGGAGCTTTTGGTACCCTAAACACTAGAGCCATCAAGATGGAAGATTCAAGAAGTACAATACTTGTCTTGCACGTTGAGTTTTGCTTAAACAACCTTAGTTTGGCTCAAATGAAAAAGATTAAGGAAGCCAAGTTTTATTGCTGTGATTAATTACTAGAGCTTTTTCAACACCTACTCAACAAACGGCGTCAATCTTGCACCACACACCAGATGATGTCAATAAAACAATTTGCAGCTCATAAAGAAGTAAAACGCCCAAAAGCTCAGAGAAATCAAGACTCAGTCTATTATATAATACAACACGCAAAGAAACAAGGAAAACGGATTACATAAAATAAGACAAGGACAATACACTCAGCTTAGGACCAAGAAAATATACATTTTTTTTACCGTTCTTCATTGAGTTTAGGACTACCACGTAGACTTGTCGTGTTCACTCAACACTTGCGAACAACACAAACAAACCAAGACCACAAGATTTGCTCATGTCTGCTGTAGATTGTGATGGACAAATCAGGTCACAGTTGGGTTGCGGGCGAATCAAGTCTTCGCAATTTGGACAGGCGAGTCTAGAATTGCAACGAACGAAGGCGTCAGGCAAAAGAACGCTCGATTAACCAAGGCAACTCACAGACAAACGACTTCGCTTGACAAGAATGGCAAGATGAGATTGAATCTACAGAAAATTTGCGAAAATTTTGGACTAAATGAAATTTGGGTTCGTCTGAATAGAAGACGATTTGGGAAAGAAACTTATGATTTTGTTTATGATATATCCAGCCAAGCGATGCCATTTGGGACTTCTTAAAGTCTGTTTTCTTTAAAAGCAAAACGACTCACCATGACGTCGTTTTGAGTCTCGGACGGCCATGTTACCACCACAGTGCCAGCTGGTACTGACTAAGATTCCATGTAGAACTCGTCCGATTATAAATGGTCAGATGAATTGAATTAGTATTTTTGTAAAAGATCTAGTACTAAATTAGGGAAAAAAAAATTATTGACCGCATTAGCATAATTTTAATAGGCTAAGAACCTTTTTGGTAATTTTCCTGATCTTCACCTTCCCTTCATCCATCTTCAGTGCTCTTATTATACCACCAACCTAAGCTCTAATACTAGCTGTTAGGATTGCAAAACCTAAAAGAAAATAATTAGAAAAGAAGACACACAAACTTTTACGTGGAAAAACCTTTCAAATTCATAAAAGAAAAAAAATATCATGGGGTCACACTACGCAATCTTTTCCCTATGAGTATGGAGTTATAATACAAGAGAGATTACCTGAATATATAGCATGAGCTTTTATTTAGAAAAGCTACATGGAAATTACATAAAAATAATTACACTAGGAGTGTCATAAATTTTGTACAATGTTAACTCAAGTGCCATAACTTCTTTTCATTCAATTAAGTGTCACTTTAGTGTAAAATCGATCACTTAAGTGTCATTTATAATAAATCATCCTATGTGAATTTTTCTCTTAACTTTCGATTCTGACGTGAAATTTTCAAAATAAACTAAAGTACAACGGGGAAACTTTTGTCCAGCATGGTGAGAGTATAAAAAAAATGTCATTTCTTACTTTTTGTTTAAAAAAAACACAATTAGATGATGCCATTTTTAGACTCTCTCTCTCTCGTCACTTAAGTGGTCACTTTAAAAATAATTGATGACCTAAGTGTACTTCTAAAAATTTATGGCATTGAAATGCTCATTTGTGAAGTTATTGGAACTCATGTCATCCTTCAATCAGACTCTCAAGCGAAGTCATTTGCCTTCTCAAGTACCGATTTTAGTTTTCGGAGATGCCACATCAAATGATATATTATAAATTAATGCCATGTCGTCTTTTGCACTGAGGCAAATCGTCGATGGCATTTAAGTAATTGATTTTTCAAATTTTTGGTACTCGTGAGCGAAAAAAGAAAAATATGTACAAAAGTTATGGCACTCTATATATATATATATAAAATTTCTCTATCAAACTCACAATTCCATCGGGAGGAGGGACCCATGGAAGACTCGTAAAAGTCATCATGTGCAAAATTAAGGGTGTCAGCTTCTAATGCCAATTAATGTGGTTGGTTTTTAAACCCTCGAAAAAAAAAATTCATTGAGGGTATTTATGAATGTTTAAGGTCTAAATTGAAAATAAATTCAAAAGCGGCATTAAACAGTAAAGAAAAGCTTAGGATCTACTGATGTTGTTAGTCCCAAGTTTTGAGTGAGGGATGCTTTTTTCCGTCATCGGCCTTTATTAGTAAACTTAGTTTATCTTTTTATCAGGCCACAACGGTGCCGCTCCCGAATTCATCACATGAACACGAGAGAGAGAACACTCTTGGCCATTGCCGACCTTTGTCAATTGCTGACAAGGGCTGCTAGTCTTAACCACATCAAAGAACAACCCTCAAAGGGACTCAAGCCATCGAGATACCACCCTTTTTTTATATGAAATAATTTTAAAAAAAGTACCAAAAAAGTCATAAACATATTATATCAGTACCAATTTAGGCACAACTCTTTCAATTGAACCAATCAAGTTTTAAACATTTTTACATTGATATCAATTCAATCCATCCAGCCAATTTAGGCTGGAAATTACTAACATGGATATCAGCGGTCCTATGTGGCAATATTGGCATTGACGTAGACAAATTTTATAATATTTTTCAGATTTTTTCATTTTTTTCATTTTTTTTCTTTTCTCTTTACCCCTCGGCCGACAAGGTGTTCGGCTAACCATCATCAACCAAAAGCTAGTCTAGGGCAAGGGCCCCCGCCCTCCCGCTAGCCACAGGCGAGAGTTTTGGTCCTTGTATGGATCTAGGCGAGGGCCAAAACCCTCGCTTGTTGGCTAGTGAGGGCCTCTATGCCCTTATCTAGACCAGGTGAGGGTGTTGCGACCCTCATTGGCCACGAGTGAGGGCCTTCGCGCCTTCGCTCATGGTGAGCGGGAGGGCAATGACACCTCGGGCAAGGGCGTGGGGGCCCTCAACTAGACAAGACTCTAGCTGGCGACATCGCTGGCCAAGGGGTAAAGAGAAAAGAAAAAAGGAAAAAAGGAAAAAAATTAAAAAAAAAGTCTAAAAATTATTAAAAATTATAAAATTTGTCCACTTCAGTATCGATGGTGCCACTAGGACCACCAATGCCCACATTAGTAATTTCCTACCTAAATAAGCTAGATGGACTAAATTGATATCAATAAGAAAAGATTTAGGATTCAATTAATCTAATTAAAAGATATAGAACTCAATTGATATCAATTCAATAGGTTTATGACATTTTTGATACTTTTCCCAAATAATTTTGGTACGTATAAAACTCATATCAGACATAGACAAAGGTTATTTCCTTGTTGTAAATTTGCACGACGGCCACAAACCTACCCCCTTGCCCCTTCCCAGTATATACTAAGAAAGCCTAATTATATTCAAAATCACACCTCTCTCCCAAGAAAAAAATTAGTGATCTCAACTAATAGAGAAAGCAATGCATCATTACTTCAAACTCCAACATTTTCAAGACATTCCATCAAAATCCATATCAATTTAGTTAAGATAAATTGCAATTAGATATTGTATTCTCTGGACAAAAATGCGTACATTCAAGAAATAAAATTTTTCTGACCAAAAAAAAATAATAATAAATAAAATTTGAAATCTCCCAAAGTCTATATAGAGGATGCTTTATTCATGTCCAATTGAAATTTCTGAATGCTTTGCTATCATGAATGATTGAAATCTTTCAATTTTGTTTCTCCAAATACATGCAAAGATTCTTTTTTTTCCCTCTTTTATCACACACACAAAATATGCTGTTTATTCCAGTTTAGCAGGGATTGAAATAGTAATAGCTAGAATAATTAATTTTTATGTCAATATTCATAGGATTGAGTTAAAGATTACAACAAAAGAAAATAATTTTATTTGAAAGATGCAAATTAAATGATTACCTCTGATTGCATTTGTCATATCTTAGCAAAGTAAGCATCTATATGGTATTTATGCCATTATATAAAGTAAAGAGGACCTCCAACTTCTAAGGGATCTCACTTTTTTTCTTTCTTCGCCAACTATGCCCTATTACTTGCTTTATAGGGATTGTATCCGTGGAAAAATCGTGAATTAATGCTCTATTTCACAGTTTGAAACAGTCCAACTTTCGCAGACCCAAAATAATAGATATTCTATTTCATCTCTCAAACTTTTTAATATAGACGTGGGCATGTTTTCTAGATTAACTTTATACTCTCTTAGATATATTATACGCATTGTCAATTATCTTTCGGTCTCTTTGTTTTATTATTATTTTTCTGCAAGAAATTATGGCTTTAACGGACATGATATTTACGCCTTTGTATGTACGGCAACGAATGTTGATTACGTAAAATTTACAGTTTAAAGAAATACAGTATTCCAATATGTATGAAGTCAAATTAATTAAATTTCATGGTGAAAAAATTCCTGTCTAAAAATAAATTTTAGAATTATATATAACTAAAATTCAATAATTGTAGAAAATACATATTTCTCTCTTGTCCATTATTTGGGAAAATTGCCAAAAGAATTTTAAACCTATTACACTTTTGTCAATTCAGTCATAAACCTTATAATTATATCAATTGAGTGCTATAAATTGTCACGTTTTGCCAATTGAGTCCATCCGATTAATTTTAATTGAAACTATTATTGACGTGGAAGCTAGCTATCTCACATGGCAAAACTGACGCTTTTATGGACATTTTTAATAATTTTTTTGAATTTTTATAAAAATTTCTTTCTTTCTTTCCTTTTTTTTTTTTTTTTTTAAATTTCCTTCCCACCTCGCTAACCTCTAGTGAGATCTTGCCTCACCGAACCACACCCTCTCTAGATTCAGCAAGGACGAGCCTCCTCCAGCCACTGGTAAGGCCAACCTCGCCTAGCAGCGCCAACCCAGCCACTGAAGAGGCCAACCTCAACTAGTTATGGTGAGGTCAAGCTTCATGAGGCTAGTGAAGTAGATCTCTCCCAACAATGGCAATGTTGACCTCGCCTGCCTTAGCCTTTGGCCGATCACAAGCCATCATAAAGGCTTGTTGATTGGGTGAAGGAAGAAGGAAAAACAAAAAAAAAAAAAAAAAACAAAAAAGAGAGAAAACTCAAAAAAAATTATTTAAAAATTCAAAAAATATTAAATTATTAGTAAAAAAAAATTAACGTCTACGTTGGCCATGCCATGTAAGACGGCCAGTATCCACGTTAATAATTTCCTTCTAATTGATCGAATAAATTCAATTGACAAAATGTGAAAAGGTTTAGAAGTCAATTTGTACGGTTAATAGGTTAAGAAATTTGGTGGTAACTTTTCCTCCAATACTCATTTAGGTTTAGATAGAAAGTCAAAGAACAAATTGTACAAAATTCAAATGGAACTTTTTATTTTTTAAAACCTATTAATAAATACCATTGGCTTTACCATGTGTAAATTCCTTCAAAATTCTCATGACTCCTTTCATTTGGAATATGACACTAGAAGTGATATAACTTTTGAACGATACTCACTTTAATATCAAAATTTTTTTATCAATCACTTGATTGCTACATTTGTGGAAAATTGATCACTTAAGTGCTTTCGACATCACATTCTAGTGATTCGTCTTGCATGAATTTTTAAATAAAATTTTGAGTCCAACATGGCTTTTTTAAGAGAAATTCAAGTCCATAATGGAAAATAAAGTAGATGACGTGGCAAATGAGACTATAATGTTTCATCTCCCTCGTTCCTTCTTCTTTCTCTCTATGCACGATTGCGAAGATCACGGTGAAGATGATGTCCGAACTAGCGAACACCTCAGTCAAGATCACAACCCGAAAATAAGGCTTCGATCACCAATTTCTTCGAGGATCTCATTGATCACTCCTATCCCCATGGCCAACAACTTATATACAGGAGATAATAGAAGAAACAAAATCTTTGGCTTAGTTCGTTTCACGAAAAATGCAACATTTCTAGAAAATATTTTCTAGGAAGTTATTTGTTTCTAGAAAATAAAGTTGAAAACCTTTTTCATTGTTCGGTAAGAAAAATATTTTCCTCTACCTATATATTTTTGAATTATTTTATTATTTTTTAAAATAGATTTTTTAATAATTTTAAATTTTCTTTTTCTTTTATTTTTTATTTTTATTTTTCTTTCTTTTTATCTTCTTCTTCTTCTTTGGCCATTCACTTACCGAAGGCCAGCTTCTACTGGCTCGTCGATCTCGCGAGCGGCGAGTGGATTAGCAAGCAACTAGCCCAAGCTCGCTTGTCGATCTGGCGAGCGCTAGGGTCTGAGCGCGAGGCTCACCTCAAGCTCGTTGGCCTTTGGCCTTGCCAAAGGTTCGCACTTGCCACTAGTTCGCCGATCTGACGAGCGGCGAGTTTACAAGAGGTTGGCGAGCGGCGAGTTTGAGCTTACTAGAGGTTGGCGAGCGGTGAGCTCAAGCTCGCCAAAGGTCGGCAAGCCTTGAGCTCGTCGCTCGCTAGAGATCGGTGAACCAAGTGAAGCCCAAGGCCGGCAACGTCACCAGCAAGCCTTGAGCTCGCCTATGGCAGGTTGTCGGCCGTAGCCATGCCGGCGACTATGTTAGCCGGGTTCACTCCTATGTGGAGGAAGCCCAATGAGTTGCAAGCCCAAAAATAGCTTGAGCCCATATAATAAATCATATGGAGAAATAGTGTTTCTCACTATCTTCAAAAAGTGGTAGCCGCAAAAGGAAATAGCAACAAGAGAAAAAGAGAAAGTAGAAAATCTAGGGGTTGAGTCAATATCTAATTTATATCAAGCTGGCATCAAAGGTCGATTCGTGGTCTGATTGAGCTGAAATATTGTCAGCATGTTCGTGGCGCAATTTTCTTGAATCTGAACGGTCTGATTTTCGTCTGAAGCTCCCTACATCATGTTTTTCGTGGATTGATCAAAACCTGCGTTTTTGGTTAGATTTATCCTTAATCTATTGTGAAATTCATGTGTATTGCCAAGAATTATGTTCTTGAGTTGTTTGCTACTATGTACCTCTAGTATTTGCTAGAGAAGAACATTGTTCACCCAATCTTGTTGATAGTGAAGATTTTCGGGTGGACTCCGGTCCCGTGGTTTTTTATCTCCTC
This sequence comes from Eucalyptus sp. ANBG9806169, assembly GCA_014182395.1. NCBI lineage: Eukaryota > Viridiplantae > Streptophyta > Magnoliopsida > Myrtales > Myrtaceae > Eucalyptus > Eucalyptus sp. ANBG9806169. Next base: position 21,330,032 of record CM024574.1, on the reverse strand, counting down.
ACATCGAGGAGGTTTTCCACGTAAAAAATCGTCTTGTGTTCGTGTGCTTGGTATTTATTTTACTCTACTATATCGATTCCTATTAGGTTTACACAAGAGGGGAGATTATTTTATTCCGCTACGTTAATTTGATATTGTTCGAATCGTTACTGTTCTCCCATCAGAGTGGTATCAGAGCTTTAGGTTATTGCTTGATTTTTCTGCCTTGTGTTAAACAATGGAAACGAATATGAGTAGAATGGTTACACTAAATGGTTCAAATTATCATATTTGGAAATGGAAGATGGAAGACATTTTATATGTGAAAAATTTTTATTTGCCCGTATTTGCCGAGGAGAAACTAGAGAATAAAATTGATATTGAATGGTCTATTTTTCATCGTCAAGTGTGTGGTTATATCAAGCAGTGGGTGGATGATAATGTTTTGAACCATATTATTGAGGAAACACATGCACGTAGTTTATGGGATAAGCTCGAACAATTATATGCTTGAAAGACTGGGAATAATAAGTTATTTTTTATCAAATAGATGATGGCTCTGAGATATCAAGATGGTACTCGTTTGACTAATCATTTAAATTCTTTTGAAGGAATTATAAATTAGTTGGCTACGATGGGAATCAAGTTTGATGATGAGATACAAGCACTATGGTTGCTTGGTACTTTGCCGGACTCATGGGAGACATTCCGAACATCTTTGTCTAATTCTGCCCCCGATGGTACGATTACCATGGATTTGGCCAAGAGTAGTATTTTGAATGAAGAGATGAGAAGGAAGACACAAGGATCGTCCTCTTCACATTCTAATGCCTTGGTTGTTGAGAAAAGGGGAAGAAGCGAGTCTCGAGGTTCGAGAAATAGAGATAAAAGTTGAGATAAAAGTAGAGGTAAGTATAATAAATTTGCTAATGTTGAGTGTCATTATTGTCATCAGAAGAGACATATTTAGAGGTTTTGTCACTAGTTAAAAAGGGAGAAACAAAAGGAGAAAGGTGAAGAGAAGAAGAAAACTGATAATGACAGTGATGACAATCGTGTTGCTGCACTTAAAGAAGACTTTCTCATTATTTTTTATGGTGATGTAGTGAATTTTGTATCTCATGAGACCAATTGGGTAATTGATAGTGGTGTATCTATTCATGCTATGTCTTGTAGGGATTTCTTTTCATTATACAGGTCAGGTGACTTTGGATCTGTGAAGATGGGAAACAATGGGCTAGCTCAAGTTGTAGACATCGATGATGTGTGCCTAGAAACCAACAATGGCACAAGGTTAGTATTGAATAATGTTAAACATATACCTGATATCCGCTTGAATTTGATTTTTACAGGCAAGTTGGATGATGAGGGGTATTGTAGCACCTTCAGTAATGGTCAATGGAAGCACACCAAAGGTTCTCTTGTTGTGGCTAGAGGTGAAAAATATTCTTCGTTGTACATTATGCAGGCAAAGTTGTCCACATACAAAATTAATGCAGTAGACAGCGAAGATGCAGCTGAGTTATGGCATAAGAGGCTCAGTCACATCAATGAGAAGGGTTTGTCAATATTGGCCAAGAAGAAGCTCCTTTTAGGATTGAAAAGTTCGACGCTAAAGAAGTGTGCTCACTATTTAGCAAGAAAACATAACAGAGTTGCATTTAAAAGCTCCCCTCCTTCAAGAAAGTCGGGTATACTTTAGTTTAGTACATTTTGATGTTTGCGGTCCTATGAAAACAAAATCACTTGGTGGCTCGTTTTATTTTGTTACCTTCATAAATGATTTTTCAAGGAAAATTTGGATTCATACCTTGAAAACTAAAGATCAAGTGTTAGATGCTTTTAAGCAATTTCAGACTTCAGTTGAGAGACAGACTGGAAAGAAATTGAAATGCATCAGAACTGATAACATGGGAGAGTCTATTAGACCTTTTGATGAATATTGCAAACAACAAGGTATTCGACATCAAAAGATATCTCCCAAGACGCCTCAGTTAAATGGCTTAACTGAGAGAATGAACAGAACACTAGTTGAAAAGGTAAGATGCTTACTTTCATAGTCAAAGCTACCTGGATCCTTTTGGGGTGAGGCTTTAAGTACAGTTGTGCATGTATTAAATCTTACTCCATGCGTTCCTTTAGAATTTGATGTTCCTAATAAAGTTTGGACAGGCAAAGATGTTTCTTATGATTATTTGTGTGTCTTTGGGTGCAAAACATTTGTGCATATTCCCAAAGATGAGAGGTCTAAACTTGATGTGAAAACACGACAATGCATATTTATTAGTAATGGACAGGATATGCTTGGCTACAAATTTTATGATCCGGTTGAAAAGAAAATTGTAAGAAGCAGAGACGTTGTGTTTATGGAATATCAAACAATAGAGGATATTGAGAAAGCATAGATGATTTCAACACCACAGGTTAGTGATAATTTGGTTGATTTGGATCCAGTTCCTCTTACAAATATTCCTACACAGGTTGATGAAGAGCAGCAGGAAGTCAATGTTCCAAATAACGCACATGTTCCTGAACATGTTGAAACAGATTATACTATTCCTAGACCAGAGGCTCAATTAGATGTTCCACTAGATGTTCTAGTCCAGAGATCTGTTAAAGATCGACGACCTTCCACAAGTGGGTATATAGGTTGAAGCAAGATGAACATACTTCACAACCACGGTACAAAGCTAGATTGGTTGTTAAGGGATTCGGTCAGAGAAAGGGTATCGATTTTGAAGATATATTTTCTCCGGTAGTGAAAATGTCTTCTATTCGTGTGGTACTAGGCTTGGCAGCTACCCTAGATCTGAAAATTGAGCAGATGGATGTCAAAACAGCCTTCCTACATGGTGACTTGGAGGAAGAGATATACATGGAACAACCTGAGGGTTTTAAAGTGAAAGGGAAAGAGAATTATGTGTGCAAATTGAAGAAAAGTCTCTATGGCCTAAAACAAGCACCAAGGCAGTGGTACAAAAAGTTTTTGTCAGTTATGACAAAACAGGGCTATAAGAAGACCTCCTCGGATAATTGTGTGTTTGTCCAAAAATTTTCCGATGATGACTTTATTATTCTCTTGCTTTATGTTGATGATATGCTGATTGTTGGCAGGAATGCTTCAAGAATTGAGTTATTGAAAAAACAGTTGAGCAAGTCTTTTGCCATGAAAAACTTGGGCTCGGCGAAGCAGATTCTTGGCATTAGAATTACCCGAGACAAAGATGCTAAGAAGTTGTTTTTGAGGCAAGAGAAATATATTGAGAAGATCCTTCAGAGATTTTACATGGACAAGGCTAAAGTGGTTAGTACTCCTCTTGCTGCCCACTTTAAGTTAAATATGAAGCAAAGTCCCACGACTAATAAAGAGAAGAAAGATATGGAAAGTATTCCATATGCCTCAGCTGTAGGAAGCTCAATGTATGCGATGGTATGTACACGCCCAGACTTGGCGCACACGGTTGGTGTTGTTAGTCGCTATTTGTCAAATCCAAGCAGAGAGCACTGGAATGAGTGAAGTGGATTATGAGGTATCTTCGGGGAACTTCAAATTTGAAACTCAGTTTCAGAACCGGGAAACTTGAGTTAGTTGGATACATAGATTCCGACTTGGCAGGAGAGTCAATCTACTTCTAGTTATTTGATTTCTTTTGCGGGTGGAGCTGTGTCATGGAAATCAAGATTGCATAAGTGTGTTGCACTTTCTACAACCGAAGTTGAATTTATTGCAGTGATTGAAGCTAGTAAAGAGATGCTATGGATGAAGAAGTTCTTAGAAGAACTTGGGTTCAAGCAAAAGAGGTATGTGCTATTTTGTGATGATCAAAGCGCAATTCATCTTGGTAAGAATTCATTTTTTTCATTCTAGATCGAAACATATTGATGTTAGATATCATTGGATAAGAGATGTTCTAGATGAAAAGTTGTTAGAACTTGAGAAAATTCATACAGATAATAATGGCTATGATATGATGACGAAGACTCCCAAGACAGAAGCTTGAACATTGCCATTTGATAGCAGGGATGGTGAATCCCTCCACATTGTCGTGAGGGGGAGATTTTGTTAGTTGGGTTCACTCCTATGTGGAGGAAGCCCAATGAGTTGCAAGCCTAAAAAGGACTTGAGCTCATATAATAAGTTATATGGAGAAATAGAGTTTCTCACTATTTTCAAAAAGTGGTAGCCATAAAAGGAAATAGCAATAAGAGAAAAAGAAAAAAAAAGCAGAAAATCTAGGGGTTGAGGTAATATATGATTTATATTAAGCTGGCATCGGAGGTCGATTCGTGGTCTGATTGAGCTGAAATTTTGTCAGTATGTTTGTAGCGCAATTTTCTCGAATCTGAACGGTTTGATTTTTGTCTGAAGCTCCTTACATCAGGTTTTTCGTGAATTGATCAAAACCTGTATTTTTGGTCAGATTTATCCTTAATCTCTTGTGAAATTCATGTGTATTGCCAAGAATTATGTTCTTGGGGTGTTTGCTGCTATGTACCTCTAGTATTTGCTAGAGAATAACATTGTTCACCCAATTTTGTTGATAGTGAAGATTTTTGGGTGGACTCCAGTCCCGTGATTTTTTTATCTCCTCACATCGAGGAGGTTTTCCACATAAAAAAAATCGTCTTGTGTTTCGCGTACTTTGTATTTATTTTACTATACTATATCGATTATTATTAGGTTTACACAAGAGGGGAGATTATTTTATTTCGCTGCATTAATTTGATATTGTTCGAATTGTTACTGTTCTCCCATCAGACTAGCCAAAGAAGAAGGTGGAAAAAATAGGAAAAAGAAAAGAAAAGGAGAAAAAAGAAAAAGAATTTAAAATTCAAATTATTAGAAAAGAAAACAAGAAAGAATGGGGGCTAATAGGTTATGAGAGGAGATAGTGAATAAGGAAAATGTCTTCCCCAATTTGAAAAGTGGAAAATATTTTCCCTTCTTTTAGAAGACTTTGTTTCCTTGGTAGAAAATGATTTCTACAACTAGTTCGTTTTCTATGAAACAAACACCGAAAAATCCGGAAAATATTTTCCCGAAAATTATTTTCCGCAAAACGAATGGACTCTTAATATGTGAAATCGCCAGAAAATAGAAGAAACTATTTCATTTCAAAAACAAATTGTTGCTTCTCTCCACTAGTCTTGCTAGTGAAAATGACGGACGCTATCGACCACATGATCGAGGACATCTCGTCCCAGAATATCGACGATGACTGCAAATTCCTTGACAATTTCCCCAATGATGTGTTGCACAGAGAAGTTGGAGGCAAGTTCATGGAAAAAATTGAGGAATGGAATTCAGGTTATTTTTAGGGAAAATTCCAAATAAGGACCCGGAGTGGATCAATTTTCTCAAATAAGGATATGAAATTAACTTTGTGTCAGATAAGGACCCGAAATAAACTCATTGTCTCGAATAAGGACCTGAACTAAATTTTGTGTCAAATAAGGACCCAAATAATCAACTTAATCTCTATTGAGGACCTTAGCTCACCGGCATACATTTTCCGGCGATTAAAATAGGGGCAATTTTGTCATAAATTTATGATTGGAAAAAAGGGAAAATTCTAAATTAATTAAGTTTAGGTTATTCATGTTGACGTTTATGTTTCCTTCTTTCTTCTCCCTCGCCGCTCCTCAACCAAATCGCTGCCCGATCATCATTGCAACGCGATTCCATCGCTCCTCGCCCTGCTCGATTCTTGTCACTTCTCACCTGCGCCTTGCAAGCATCGGTCTATTGTTCACCATCATCTCTTCTTTCTATCGGCAGCCTCTTGTAAATTTTGTCAAGACGGCTCCCTGCGCTGGTAAGCTCGGCAGAGTCGCGGAGGCGATGGCCATGGGAATCTGCACCGCACAGAACGCTACCTTGGGGCACAGAACGCTCCCTTGGGGCCGTACTGTCCCTCCTCTCTCTCTTCTTTGTTGCGGTCCCACTCCCGGTTCTTGCTCAGGGGTCGCCGGTACTCGTTTGCTATGGGTCAGAGCCGAGATGGTTCCAAGGTCTCTGCTTTTCTTTCGATACAATCTCTGTTATGAGAAATTCCGTCTGGCTGTTTGTTTTCGCTGTACTTGTAGCTTATTGGATCGCTAACAGGTCAGTGTTTTGTGTCTCTGTGCATAAAGTCCGTGTCTCTGTGTGTATGTGTGTGTTCGGCACCGGCACTTAGGTGTTTGCTGAGTTATCATCTCATAGTTTCTGTTGTTGTGCTTTCGCCATTGCAACTTTGGCCGAAATTGTTGCTAGTTCACTCGTGCGCGCGCGCATATTGTAGTTTTGTGGCGATTTTTGGCCTGGAAATTTTAGGATGACAGGACAGTGCGGTTCTTGTTGTGCTGTTGGATTTGAGGTTCTCAGGGCGACGTAGATGTATGTGGGAGGAAATTGCGTATCTACGTTCTCCTTTTCGTATCCACACTGCAAGTTGGCTTGTGCAATCTTGAGTGAAATGCTAGAGTATTCAAAGTATTTTAGGCAGGCAGGAAAACTTTTGAGGACAGGCTTTGGAGCAGTCATTCCCATGGATTGGTAATTAAGTTGTTTCTTTTTGTTAACTATAACCCAGCTGCTTTGCTAGTCAAGCAAAAAAAGAAAATAAGAAAATTTTGAAGGGACTTAATAAGAGAAGGAAAATCTGGATGACCGGAGGTAGGGATGATATTGCTAAGACACCGGGGTTTGCAATTGATTCATAATATTATAGATGAAATCAAAACTCCGGCTGTCTATCTGTGGTGATTAGTTATGAATTCAACAAGTATTGGCTGATATCTTGTTATATATGGTGAGACATGCTCCGTCTCTAGAAGGTTGGGTGGAGATTCACATTCATCCAAGTTTGAAGCAAACTGCTAAAGGACTAACTCTTGTGCACGAGGAATTTAATTTCCTTTGATAGGTTTCTATCTGTTTTGAGGATGTTCTGTGGATAATGCATTGTCCTATTTGGAGATGGTTACTTGATATGGCTTGCTTTTTAAAATTTTGTCTCTATTAACTCTAAAGCACCACTTAATACTATCAAAACAAAGTTTTTACATTGAGCTCGAAACTTATTCATACTAATGAACCAAATCCCTCAAATCCTTCATTTCTCCAGTTTTTATGAAATAATTTGTGACGTTCACATAAAAAAAAAAAATTGAACCTAATTCAATTGTCCTATATTTTGTGGTGATCTAATATTTATTGGTAAATGATAAGCAACTATCTTCTCATCACTTATCAAGGTTCTCTATTTTTATGAATTCAGGCTTATGTGATGCAAGACAATGGATTGATCTCAATGCTACTGTGAGAGAAGTTGTTTACTACACAGCTCAACTACAATTGCCAAACTCCATCACAGTATCTGAGAAGAGGGAAATGGCAAAAATGGCAATAAGGGCAATGGGACTGCAAATGCCATGGACATAAAAATTTGAGGTTGAGGGACCAATGGACTAAGTGATGGTCAAAAGAGAAGAGTTAGCATTTGCCCGAAGCTTGTCACCTGCTTGGAGCTTCTCTTCCTTGACGAAACCAACCAGTGGACTCAACCATCCTATTATGTCGTGAGCAGAATAACCATCTTTGACCAAAGAGATGGAACTCAAAGAACTATAATTGCATCAATTCATTAGCTCAGTAGTGGAGTCTTTCAACTTTTATTGGGTGCTTTAGATTGGTTGTAGTAGAGGATGGGATGTGATAACTGCATATGATCAGTAGGAGTTTGTTTTGTAAAGTCAATTGTTTCTTCTATTTCTTGTAGTGTTGTGCGCGTTATATGTGCACATATTAAAGTTGTAAACTCATATTTTGTTATCTTTTTTTGTAATGGAAATATTGAAGTTCAATTAACTCAAGTGTTCAATGATGAATTAATGGTGATGCTTTTTGGTACTACAAGCTGTATTTGGTTTCATCTTAGTCGGATATTCTATATTTTGTTGTGTATAGAGCTCAAGCTTTGATAGAGCCCATAGACGTTCTATATTTTTCTTCGGCCTATACTATAGTGCATTTTAACTGGGTGTGTTGTTAGACGGCTGTGTTCATTGTTCTTTGCAAGTCATTTTTTTTTATGCTATTGTTTTATATTTTCTTTTTTCTCATTGGATTGATAAGCTCATGTAGATTTGTTGTGAGTACCACCATATTACAATGAAGTGCTGGGACATTCCATAGCAAAGTAAATAGCACTAGATAAACTTGAATTGAGACATCCCAACACAAGAAATCTTTTCAACAAAATTTATCTACACATATTTTAAGATGCTTCCAAAATAGATCCATCCATATCAACCAACAGTAAAACAAAAAGGGTTTGTGTTTATTGGTCTTGTTGCACTTATGTATCTCCAAAAAAGATGCTCATCTTTGACCACTTAAAAGTTGAGGTCCTTGCATCCTTCTCTTTACCTGCACTTGAAACACAAAATAAATCATTAGTTAAAATAAAGTCAAGTATAAGTAAGAACAGTTTTATGACCAAGTCAAGCATAAATAATTACCTTTATCTTCTCTCTTCCCATAGATAATATTGAGCTTGAAATTGTGCCAAAAATTGACGCAAGCAATTCCTCGATCTCAAGTTAGCATGTTGGGTCTGAGGGAGTGCTTTCTACCACATCTTGCGAACATGAGGCAACCATAAAATCTACTGGGGTTGATGCTGCTACTACTAATGCTACCGGTGGATTCTTACAATGATACATGTTATGGCCTAAACCACCACATTTTCCACAAGTAATTGTGGTATTTTGTCTCTTCAACTTTGTTCCCACCGGCTCTTGCACAACTTTTTTCTTTCTTGTCTTCAAATTTCTATCAGTTGTTTCATTCACTGATTTTGTTCTTTGTTTCTTCTTTCTGCCAACTTGCTTGGGCACATCTGGTGGGAGTAATGGCTCTCTAGCAGGCCATGTGTCTTTAGAATCTACAACATGCACAACATGGCTATATATTTGCATGAATGTTTTCTTACTAAAACTTGTGTGAACCCATTTTTCAGGTTCTTCCCTCATGTATATAAGAGCCGCCACATCATGACAACAAGGAATCCCGCTGATATCCCATCTTCTACAGCTACAAGATCTATGTCTAATATTAACAACTCTCTTGTCTCCATATGGCCCACTTAATTCAAATTCATCCTCTCCATTCCAGGTTGGAATCCATGATACTGAAAACTGTTTTTGAAGATCTAATATCTTTTGGATATTAGGACATATCACACCAGTGTATTTGGTCATCCCATCCCTTTGCTTATGAATTCTCTCCATGAGTTGCGCTCTTATAGTTTCAAGCATTGTGATGATAGGCTTGTCCCTTGCATCAATGATGCTTTTGTTGAAACTTTCACACCAGTTGTTCAAGGAAATGTCACATTTTGAACTTGTCCTAAAGTAGGACTTGCTCCATTGCACTGGAGGCCTCTGGGATAACCAATCATAAGCTTTCTTATCAACCACCTTTAGTTGTGCCATTGCCAAGTCAAAATCACATACTCTAGTTGCCATGGCAGCCTTCCAAAGAAGCTTTTTAAGTTCTACTCCTTTGTGATGTAGTTTAAAGTTTTCATAAAGATGCCTTAAGCAAAATCTATGTTCTGCTTCGGGCATTAGATGTGCTAGTGCTTGCACTAATCCCTTTTGTTTGTCACACAAAAAAGTCCAGTACTTTGAATTTTCAAGGTCCGTAATTCCCAAGTCTTCTGCAATTAAACTAATAAACCAGTGCCATGTCTTGTATGTTTCTTGTCCGACAACTGCCCATGCAAAGGGATACATCTGATTGTTGCCATCTACGCCCACCGCTGCTAGAAGTATCCCCTTATAGCCTGATGACAAATGGCAACCATCGAATCCCACAAAGCGCCTACATCCTTCTACAAAGCCCCTCCTTAATGCATCCAAACAAATGTAGACTCCCCTAAACTTGAATTGGTCTTGACATTGCTCAGTCTTGATTATACATGTGGATCCTGGGTTGGCATCAAGAAGTGCCTGACAATAACTCCTAAGCATCCAAAATTGCTCCTCCTCATTCCCCGTGATCATACTCATTGATATTGCCCTAGCTCTATAAACCATTGTCCTTGACAACTTCAAACATTCTCAAACTCCATCGTTTTTTTCATTGAAGCACCTGGCCATGTAGGATTGTTTCTCAGCCTATCACAATACTTATTCGCTAGCCATTTAGTACTTATCTGAGGAACTTGTAGTGTTCTATTACATGTATGTACTGAGTTGAAGGTTTTGACTTGTAAAGTATGCTCCCTTTGCACTTTAGAGGCATATATGAGCCAATCACAGCCCTCCGAGCACACTGCCCTCAACTTGTTAGGTGTATTTTTAACAAACCTCACCTTTCTCCCATTTTTTATGGCATGGTTCCTAACAGCTTCTCTAAATTCCTTCGCATTACTAAAGCACATCCCCAACTTGAAGGTAGGATTTTCCATATCAACCTCAGCATTGAACTCAGGATGCGTATACTCATTTTCACTATTCTTGTTCAAGAAATCTGCATTATCAGCTAACAAATCTACATATAGACTAATATCTCCAATCTCCATATCCCTCTCCATTGAACCATCATCATCAAGATCAATAAAGGGAAACCCATCTTCTTCAGCACTCTTAGCATCCTTACCACGCCTACTATCATACATGGAATAGTTCACTTCTTCACATCCCTCAACTGGTAAAAAGTGGAAGCAAAAAATAACATCAATATACTCTTATGCATAATACGCACCGGGGAAAAACAAAACAAAAATATAAAAAATTGCAATACATCTATACCACACTACTATTAATGAAAGAAAATTAGTCACGCTAGTGACCACGTACCACACTTTTATTAGATACCATTTGTCACAAAAAAAATGAGAATTATTGACTTAAAATGTTTTTTGTGCTAATGATTTGGTAATACACATTAGGACTCATGTGGGCACGAAAGTGCTATTGCTATGGTGAGGGTCAAAAACCTGCACCTTTTATTAGTGATTTATCCTTGGTATGGTCAATGTGTTATAGCTAAAAAATCATCAAAAACTAACATTTAGATTTTAGGACATGCCATGAGCTCTAGCTATTAACAATAAAGTATACACCAAAAAAATAGAAACAACGGAAAGGCATTAAAAAATTGCAATAAAGAGACCACCGCCGCTGGCACATAGGATCACAACACAGCATATCCAATTAAAAAAATCATAGTGGACGCAACTGATATGCATTGATTCGGACAAAATGAGACATTCACTAAAAAATCCATCAAAACAGGTAAAAACAATACTGTAAAACAGAACTCTCTCGTACCATCATTGTCATCGCTGCCATCCGTGTGATATTCCATCACACGCCCACACCTTGTCGCCATGTTGCTTCAATTAGCCACAAACACTTTCTATTCAACGAACAAATGATTGAGTACACCAATTTGAACGAAACTAACCACGGTTGAACGTGAGTGCAAATTGAAATAAATGGAAAACCTGGAAAAAGATGATGGAGAATTGGGCTTTATACACAACCTTTCTCTACATTTTGCTGGTTTAACATGAGTGAATTCTAAGATGAAAAAACTAACCTTGATTGATGGGGAGGTGGGCCTGCGCGAGCTCTGTACTTTGTGCAAGGGAAAATTGGAGGATTTGCAGGCGAAGGCCTACTTCGATGCGGCTGCCGAGAACGTCAAACAATTGGCACAGGACTTTGTCACCGAGATGGATCACGACCGCGACGGCGTCGTGCGCCTCTCGGAGTTTCTTTCCTTCACGAAGATCAAGGGCTATCTGAGGATGAGCAACCCTTACTTGTTCAAGGAGCTGAACGCGAGTGGCACGGGAAACCTCAGCTTCGACGAGGCCATCACGTTTTTCTACATCGCCGAGCGCTAGGCCTCTATGTGATGGGTGCGGGTGCCTCGCACTGGGGATGTTCTTCACGTGTGTGAAGTGCTTCAAGGACTCCAGTGAGGCCGAGACATTCAATCTATGTAGCGATTGCTTCTCCCACGGGATACCGTAGAAAATCTAGGGTTTTTTTGTTTCCATTTTAAGATTTGTTAATTTTTCCCTAGATTTTTTTTGGACAAAATTGCCCAAACTCCGGTCGTCGGAAATGTCACATGCTTGATGGCCGGCGAATATTTGGTTGACCAACAAGCTCGGGTCCTTATTTGGAATTGATTCAATTACTTTGGGTCCTTATTTGAGACAATGAATCCACTTTAGGTCCTTATCTGACACAAAGTTAATTTTGGGTCCTTATTTGAGAAAATTGATCCACTTCGGGTCCTTATTTGAAATTTTCCCTTATTTTTATAATAATCTACAACTTGGTCTACGCCATTTGATTCGCTTTACACGATTGCAAGCCGTTTCCTCTCCATTGCAAAAGAATTTGCCCCAACACCTTGGTTGAAGAAACACAACGAAATTAGGATTTCAAGGAGGATGAACTTAGCTCCAGTTCGCCCCAATTCATTAATTTGGGGCAACGACATCGTTTAATACTAATGTTGCTGACTTCACTTTATCTACTAGCCCTGCCTAATGATTTACCTTAAAATTTTGCCACATTGACTGCATAAATCGACCATGGCATTCAAGTCATGGTATTTTTATAGAAATGGCACTCAAGTAATTATTCAAAAACTTATAACACTCCCTGGGCTATCACTTCTTGCCATTCAGCCGTGCGGGCTTCTATGTTTTTTCACTCCTACCTTTCCCTGATTCAAATGGATTCATCTTTTTCAGTTCATATTCTCATATACTTCGAAACCTAAGAACAGGTTATAAACTAATCGAGATGACATGGCATATAGCCTAATTAAACGTTTGCTTACCAATAAGGCCATGTTCTAGAGGCGTACACGACAAAAGTATTCGCACAGAAGTACTCATGCTCAAGACTCAAATTATCCAGGTTGATATGTCTCGACATCAAGTGCGTTAATGTATTCTTCCACTGGAAATGTATGTGAAAACAAGAGATTTTGTGCGACCAAGGCTAGCAGTAACAATGTTGATAGTACAATAACATGGCTATGACAACAAATTAAAATAGAATAGATCTCACCAACAAAGAGACCAGATAGCAAAGAAAATTTATTGTCACCAATTTTCTCTTGTTGGATATGTGCATACATTCTCTATACTGTCTGCTGATAATTACATAGACAGTCCGAAGCAGACGGAAAATATTATAGAAGATCACGTCTAGAACCCAAATGTTAGCAGCGACAACATGATATAAGTGAGACAGACTAGGTACAAGATGCTCACGCTGTGACCTAACATGAAAATATGTTCATTATCCATAAAATACACTAAGCATGCCAAGCACTGACAATTTTCTAGAGGTGAGATACTTCTGAAGAGTAATTCAAAGAAGAAATAACCATTCACCAGTCCACCAGTCCACCAGTAAGCAAGAGGTCCACATCAAAGTTCACCGTCTTGCAAGAGCACCATGCTTATAACCTAATCCGCGCACCATGCTTATGACTGATTTCAACCACCTCCATCCGCACTAGCACAAACCCACTGCTATGTTATGGGGCACGAGCACTTTTGTCCCAGTCAGTGAGAAGAAGCGCATATGATCACAAATATAAGATCAACTCAATTCTGATATGGGAACTCCTTTCGTTTATGATATGAGACTCAAGGATTGGGTGGTACATGCTAATAAGCCTCACAGAAGATGGGACTTCCCCAGCATGCATTATACTGTTCACAGATGCTGGGGGTAAACTCTACTGCAAATGCCTCTTTCTATTGGAACAAGATGTCGTCATTAGTTGATGCTGGCAAACTTTTGAGTACATCTCTTAATGCGTAGTAATGGCTGTCACATTTGTGGTCCGAAATTAAATTGCTGGAAAGCACTATCCTCTGAAAATGATCACCAGGATGCCGTCTCCATAGAGTGAAGTACTCAATACCACTATTTGAGTTACAGTCCGTATTTCTCTTCAGGTAATACACGGTACCTGGCACAAATAACTCTTCAGGCATTGTTTGTTCCTTCTCCAAAACAGAATCGCCCTCTGCTGCGGGTTTGGACAAGGGGGGAACTCTAGCAACAATAGCTGCTTCCTGTTGGATGGATGAATCTGTTTTCAAATTTAAAATATGGTTAAATCCAAGAGAAAAGAGAAAGCTATTGATGCTGGAAGGAAAATTAGAAGGTCAAAATAATTCAATGATTAATGTTCCATTTGTAAACATGCATTAAAATTACAAGACCTCAGAGGAACAACTAATTGGCCCAGTGATAGTCCAACACGAGGTCGCATACTTATCCATCTTGTTTGGGGGGTTGCATGAAGTTTGCCAGATGAGATTTATAGCAGGGGATGCAAGTCACAGAAGACCAAGCTCATGTCCTCTTTTGGATGATTACACATAAAAGGATAGGCAATTAAGAGCCGTGACAATGGTTCTGTCAAATCGTTCAGCAATCACCAGAAGTGACAGAACCTATTGACTATCAAGTAAATATTATCCACACACATAATGCTGCATGAAGGGACTAAAGTAACGTTGGTAAGTGAAGCAAGGACTTTAATTGTTATGTGCCATTAAAAATGATAAGAATAATAGCATTTTTCCCCTTGAAAATCTAGACAAAGATTTAGAGATCAGGATCAGAGCTTAAACAAAGGAACCACATTCCCAGAAGAAAATTTTAGTCAATACTCAGTTGACAGAAAGGACACTTGGGAATACCCTTGGCCCACAACCTAGATACAAATCCTTTGATGGACCAGCAACAGAAGGCCACAACATATGTCCTCAGAAGGGAGTACTAAAAAAATAAAGTTGATCTTCAATTGCAGGTTCTGACTCAACAACAGACTCCCACTAGTGTAAGCCATCTATTGAGCAAGGGATAAGTACAAGGCACCTTTTGCTTAGGCAACAATACACACACTTGAAGGAAGAAGCAACATTAGCCCAGTTAATCACACAACTTTCGCTAAATAATACAGCAACACAATATTGAAAAAGGCCTCACCCAAATATTCTTTGTTGGTCCTGAACTTAGCATAATAAGCAAGTTTCCTTGCCACATCTTGGACTGAAGAGACAACCTGTTTTGCATTTGAAACCAGTTCAATGATACTTTTCCAGTCTGCCTTTTCAATTATACTAGTCCTGCAGAAGAAATCAAGTTCAAAGTTCAACAACATCAGAATATCACATAAAAACTTCTGCGATGTTCTGTAGGTTTTGTTTGCAACCAAAAGAAAAGGGTTCATTAAATAAGGATTCTATGGGATGGGATAACTGAACAGTGAAAAACTTGACATGGAAATTCATTTTCCTCATGAGGAGGAATGGCTATAATATTTCCATTTGTTCTAGATTCAGCAGCAAACATCTTCTGCAAATTCAGAAAAAAGAAGGGTCATACAAATTAATTTAGCTAGTGGCGGTTCCTAAAAAGAGGAAAAGAGAATAACAGATATCGAAGGCAAAATTGAATCACAAATCTTAAACCATATACGGAACGCAATCGAGTACTTAAAATTTCAATTGATTCAAAAGTGCAATCGAGTCCTACAACTTTTAATTGATTAATAACATCCTAAACCCTTTATCCAAAGATGCAATTAAGTCATTAAACTTATATTCAAAAGTGTAATTTAAAGATGTCACACAAGCAATTTTTAAGTGGCATGTGGGCAATTTCAGGTAGCATTCATTGAAAAGACTTGAATGCACTTTTTGAAAAAGATTTAGGACTTGATTGCATCACGTATTCTCCCACAAATGGAAATAGGATGTATCTTCTGTAGTTATGTGTCCTTTGTACACACTTAAGACTGCAGAATTATTCCATTAACCCACAACAACTGGAAACAATTTGACCAACAAAATCACTACAGATACAACTAAGCAGTTATTTTTTGGAAAAACATGCACATCAATGACTTCAAAAGAGATTTAAAAAAAAAAACACAGAATGACAGAGCTGTCTTTTGGTGTTGAAATCAATACTATATTGCAACAAAGCAAGAGGACAACATCATCATCTTAATAAAGGCTTTTAAAGCGATATTCCATCCCATGGCAACAGCTACTATATGTCTATACTGACACAAAAGAAGCACTAGATGGCAACTTATGTAGTTCTCAATGAAGCCAGAAACATCTGTGACATCCCAAGAAGCAGAGAGAAAATTCAGGGACATGTACAAGGACAGTGCCAAACGTTTTGCCCATTGGTCAATTGAAACTTTACCACTACATTCTGATCAAATGAGTCAAACATTTTCAATCTCAGTCAATTAAGTCCACTGATCAACTTTTATGCCTAAAAATGGTGTGGCTTGTTATAAGATGAGCCACGTGTGATTTTCCAACACCACATTCCATCAGTTGCAAGCTTAAGCCTTGATTGACCATAATTGACACCATTTTGGATTTGACCAAAATAAAATGTCAAGATTTAATCAACCAAAGGGAAAAAGTTTAGGCATATAATTACACCTACGTTGAAAACTCACACAGGTC
This sequence comes from Eucalyptus sp. ANBG9806169, assembly GCA_014182395.1. NCBI lineage: Eukaryota > Viridiplantae > Streptophyta > Magnoliopsida > Myrtales > Myrtaceae > Eucalyptus > Eucalyptus sp. ANBG9806169. Next base: position 21,313,515 of record CM024574.1, on the reverse strand, counting down.
ACTGCTAATAGTCAGTGCTAATAAATTACTTGGGCACTTTGGTGATTCTGCTGATTACTGAAGAATTTGCGCCATCACATGCCCTTATAGATATACACTCTGGTCTTTGGACAAAAGGACTCAAACTAATTAATTTCCGAGTGATTACCAGAACTGCTATTATATCATAAGCAGAAGGATAGAACCACAATATAATTTTGAGATGACAAATGGAAAGAGGACATTAGATACAGTCTTAAAAGAATATCAAGATGACTCCATTTGCCAGACAATACTATATTGCATCATTGCAAATCAAGATGATTCAGTACCAACTTACCAAATCCTGTCACATCCCTGGTCATTATATCATAACAATAAGAAAAGAAGAACAAGAGAATCCTCATTATCAAATCTCCAAATAACCATCAAATGAACCACTCGCAAATATGTTTGTCACAAAGATGACTTCTTAGGTGCCAGTTAATCAGATGGAACAAACCTTTTCTTTCAATTGATATGAGGGACACGAGAGTAGATTTGTGGTTAGTTTATTTCTTTGGAGAGTGGAACCTTATTGCTAAGGATTTCTTGGAACCGTTCTATTGAAGTCAATGGACATTCAACATACAGAATTTTTTTCCTGAAAAGTGGAAGTTATTTGTTTCTTGCATAAATATGATAAAGAAAAGGTCATATTAGCTTTTGCAAGGCAACTCCACTCACCAGTCAGTCTGAAGAATCTCATTTCTCAGTCTTGTCAATGAAGCGACACTTAATCTTGGTACTATATCATCCTGTATACAATCGCAAGTAAGAACAGTAAGATAAGCTGCAGAGACAATCGCCAAAATACTGCAGTAAATCAACACTTGCATCAACCAACTGCTGTGCTATCCAGATAAGAAGATAACACGAAAAAAGAATGTATTTCTACCTGCATAACAACAGTTGTTACAAAATCAGAGCAGCTTTCAGCTAGCTCTCTGGAAACACAAGGCGGTGTTGCATATGCAACAGCAGAAACAAGTTCTGGGCTGAAACCCAACTCCTTTTCTGATTTCTTGCGCAGCATTATTGCAAGTAAAGAAGCTATAGCACCACCAAGAGAATGACCAACTAGTCTTAACTTAAAACCCTGACAATAAACATTTTTTAGCAAACTTGTCATAAAACCTCTGACATGGAAAATTATTCTAAAAGATATATATTTTTTTGGTTACAAAAACTTAATATTACCTGATGCTTTTCTAAGCACTGCTTGATGGTTCCAATCTCATGAGCAAGAAACCAGCGCGCGGCTTCGGCAGTACCAAAATGGGTTGAGTAGCCCTCAAATGTGACTTCTTTATGGCTTGAAGAGGCAACATTGGTGATCAAATCATACACAGAGTGTGTTCCGCGAATTCCAAAATTACAAGTTTCTTACGATAATCGATCCCTATGTAATAACCAGGCCTCAAGATGCTAGAGTTTTTCACATATTTTAGCACGTTGCTTTCTCGAAGCATGCTGTTTCTGGCAAGACCAGCGGCACTATCCTTATAACAACCTTTTGCCAATTCAGTGTGATACATGAGACCTTGGACCTGAAAAAGTGGATCCACAAATTGAAAGACAAAGTTCAGTGAACACAAAACTCATAACTCTTCATTTGCACTTTCAGTCAATAGATGAAAGAAGCATGTATTTAATCAATAAGCAGACAAGTCAGGTTGATACTTACTATTGCATCAGAAGATATCAAAACGCCATTTATATCCTCTAAAGGATTTGCAGATGCTTGACGAAGATAAATAAAATACAAGCCCACAGTAAGATCACTTAGGCTCCAGTCTTGGACTCCCATTTTACTCCTTTGGAGGCTTGCAATGATCTCCGAAACAGACCTGGCAGTTGGTGGCGACCCGCTTCCGCTTTGACCTCCATTCCCTGGAAATTTAGTTACAAAGTCAATGACTTAAGATGGTAGATGCTGAATTGCATAGATGTAGCCCTACCCAGAAACTTCTGCTCTTAAATGAAAAGGTGACACAGAACATGCATCTTAATACTCTATTCCATCACCCCCTTTATTTACACAAGAATGAAATGTAATAAAGGAGTTTCTCCTTTCCTGTGACGGGAATAGATGAATTACACGTCATCCAAAGCTTGCTATCAAGTCTCAAACATGGCATTAAACTCTAACAAATGAACCAGCAATTGTAATTGCAATAAGAGAAGGCTGTCAAAATGTCAAAACTTCCTCATTAGTCATTATCACAAGGTTGACACATTCCATCTGTGGAGGATCACGGATTGCAATTAAAATACCTGTAGGTAAAGCCCACCCGCACATCTGCAGCGCCGGTTCCAAAGCCTTCGTGAGCCAAGCTAGCTCGATCTTCCACTTGCCATCACTCAAATCCTCATCGTCAGAGCTATGCCTGCTCGTCCCAGAACCACGAATCGTCTCCCTCCGCACTTCATGCCCCGGAGAAACTCCACCCCCATTTTTCTTCGCCTCCTCGGCGTCGAGCTCCTCGGTCTTCGACACTCGCGATTGATGTCTACAAAGCACAGCAGACGCTAACCTTCTATGGGGCTCCTGTCTCTTCAACACATCATTGGCGAGACCTGTGCGGTGATTAGCCAGAATCGCAAGAGCAGGAACCGATCACAGATGAATACAGTAACAGGAGCAGGAATTTCCGTCTAGAGAGAGAGAGAGAGAGGGAGCTCACGCATGTTTTGAAGAAAACGCCCCATGGATTGATGAACCATTTGCGGTCGAGAAAGAGAAAGACAGAAGCCCTTCTTCAATGGCTATGGCGGTTTCGCCGCTCCGGCTCGATGTCGGCGGGATTAGGATAATCTCGGGAATTCAACGAGAACGATGAGGGCATTTTCGCCTTTCCGCGCGGAGTCGAGTGTTTTCGCTGTCGATGGTTGGGCTCGAAGAAGCCCAGAGCGTCGTACCAGTTCGAAACGGAGACCCTATCACGAATTTCACTGCTTGAAGGAACGCCGTTGCGATCAGCAACAAGCTGAGCTCTATTTTTTTTTTTTTTTGTGGACACAAACAATCTATGCTTTTCGTACCGTAAATTGGATCAAAATAAATATATAATTGATTTGTAAAAAATGAATGACTTAGAAAATATTTAAAAAAAAAAATAATTAGTTATATATAACTTGAAATAATTAATCAACGAAAATTTTTTTATATCAACAACAATTTATGTTTAAATATTTTTTATGGACAATGAAAATATATTTTGTTCATACTTCATAAGCAATACAAAAGATTATTTTTAGAAAAATATTTTTCCAAAACGTTGGCTTTCTATGAAACAAAATATTATCTTTTATGGATGATTAAAATATTTTTTGTTTATACATTTTTACAAGTAATACAAAAGATTATTTTAAGGAAATTTTTTCCAAAACATGGATTTTTACTGAAACAAACAAACTCTAAAAATGCATTTATTATGCAAAAAATAATTATTTGGAAAAAATTTCCTAAACATGGTCACTTGTATCATTTTTAAAAATAAATGCATGAAAAATGTTTTCATTATCCACGAAATATTTGACTTGAATTGTTCTTGATAATTAAAATATTTTTTATCAACTAATTATTTTAAATAATACAAACAATAATTTTTTCAAAAATATATTCAAAACATTCATTTTCAACAAAATAAATGGAACCTAAGAGAAAATGATACAAATTATTCATAAACTTTAATCTAATATATAACCTCATTCTTGAAGTTTTCATTTGTTTAAATATGGTCCACGAACTATTAATAAATGTTTAATATAGTCATTCCGCTTGCTCAAACAATAAATCAAATGTCATATGATAACATAAATTATTATACTCTAAATTATATTTTAAAAAATATGAGTATAATTTTATCCATTTATCTTAGAAAAGGATAAAAATTACAGGGTTCACATCATGGATCAAAATTTTTTATTTGAATAATTCATGTGTAACTTTTTTTTTCGTATCATTCAAACTTTATAAATTGGAAGTCATATCAGTACATCCCATTACCTTTAATTAATAGGAAAACGATATTCCATGTGTTTTCAATATGTAGAGATTAGATTGAAGATTCAATAATAATGAATAAATCATAATGAATAAATTAAAAATACATAAACGATGTTGTACATTGGAGAATCGTCTATTGCTTGTGTTATCTTCCTAGCAAAATTTAGGGTTTTCCGCGAGGACAGCAACACGGACGACCCTCGTCGAAGCGGCGCCGTCACGTTCGGCCATAAACCATAAGCCTTTTCCCTCTATAAATAGGAGCGACCAATTAGGGTTTCTTCGCTCGCTCGTGCGCATCGCTTTTGCAGATTCAGCAGCCGGCCGAAGTCGCGAGGGTGGCCCTTCTCACCCTTCGACGAGCTTGTCGCGAAACGTCCATGGCTTTTCCCAAGTCATCTGTTCTTCAATTTCTTTTGTTCTTCACGTTTTCGTTCGATTCCTTCCCTTATTGATTTTGACTCTGCGTCGCTCGGATTCGGTGGAGAATGAGGTGATGATCTTGATGTTTCCCTATTGGTTTGACTCGCCGGAATGATGGCGTCTGACCTTTGTATTAGCTCTATCTGATCATTCTCCATCTTCCTCTCTGTTCCTTTTCGTTCTTTCTTTTTCGATTTCTTTTCCGTCTTTGATCTGGGAAAGAAATCGCAATTTAAATAGCGGAGATTTGATTGTGCGGATGCTTATTTTTAAGCGCGCTTTCGTGGGGCGGTGGACGCGGCCGCCGCTAGCAGGCGGAACGGTGCCGGAGGCGGCGGCGGCCTTGGTCATGCAAGTTTTTTATCTACTTTTTCTTTTGGGTATTGTGTGTGAATTTCTTTTTTCCGCTTAGCGGCGTTACAGTAACACCAGCTGCGCTACCGCGGTATCGTAAAGGTTTTATTTCCCTTTTTTTCCGACCAAAAAGAGAAAAAAGACTAATTTGTTTTAATTTTTTTTTATTTGGAGATCTATTTCATATCCGGACTGGTATGTACATTATTTCAACGCATTGTTGTTTATTTCTCTTTATTGAAAAATGAATTATTTTAGTTAATAAATGTTTTTATAACTATAGGCAAATTTTTTTGGCCGGAATATCATCTATAATAATTTATATCTCATCATTATCGCTGACAATTAAAATATTTTTCATATATTCAATTTTTTCACATCAAAATGTCATTTTTGGGACATTTTAAAATTTTTATCTTTCTGCAAAATAAATATATCTTAAATATCAAACTGTTTTGACCGTAAAAAGTCATAAAATTGTGGGAAATAATGATTGTTAAGCGCAAATTCTTTTGGATTCAGATAATTTAAATGTTTCGTTGCCATGTTTACTATTGGCTTTTCAATTAACTGTTTTTTTAATTAGACTATTTTGTGTTTAACGAATACTTGACTATTAAGCTTTTTGAGATTGATCATTTGTAAGTAGTATCTATTATCTAAAGTGTCTCATACAATATCTTTCATAGATGCATATTTCACAATTTGATATGACAAATAAAAAACTATGGAAATTGAAGGATGAGAAAAATATTATATTAAATGAAACAAATGAAAGGGAAAAAACCCAGCAATGGACGAAAAATATTGATAGTGAAAAGAAATTCGAACGATATAAAAGAGGAAATTGACATGCAATTGATCCAAAATTGCACTATAGAAAATGAAATTTGATGGTGGGTGGGTATGGCTGACCGATCAATCAACTAAAGCAATCCCACGTTAGCAACATTTAAGGTCGGCAATTCTTGTTGGTCAAAATCTTGTTATTAGGGGTGGGTGAGCACGGTTCCGATTTTAAGAATGGAGGTTCTAGTTCTCAATTCCTCTTTTTTCAAGAATCGGCAGTTTTGAGAATCGGGAATTGGAATGAAATTCCTAAATCTAAAATTATTTATGCCTTTTGCTTTTCTTTTGGCCTTTTACCGATCCGTTTTGGTTCTTATGGGATTTCCATCTTCAAATTCACGAAATATAACGCTAATGGACTCTATCCATTTGTTTAATTGAGTCATGCACATTTGTGGGTCAATTCAGTGAGCTCTTTGCAAAGACAAATAAGAGATGAATTTGAGTTCAGTTCCCATGATTTGTTATGTACTTTTTGAGATACCCATCAGTTTAAGATGTAAAATTTGTTTTGTTTTCCCATTGCTTTATCATTCTTCCTTGAGCAATTATTTTTAAAATAAGATATTTGGATAGTCTATAAGGACCTAGATTCACCTTTGTAATCTTTTAATTGCTTTTTTCATGATTGTGGCTGCAACCTACTTATGGTTTCTCTTAAAAGAATGTGAGATGAATGAAATAACCATGGAGAACTCATAGATGAATGATCATCCAAATGCTAGACAAATTTGAAGTTGACAATCAATAGCGTTTTTGTACGTTTCTTTTAAGAAGTTCTTTGCCGCTCTTCCATCATTTTTAAGAAGCTAAACATGTCTAAGCTTGTTCATTATTGTCATGTTCATTTTCATTTTGTTTAATTAAAAATGAAAAGAAAAAACTATTGAATCTTTCAATCAACATTAGAACTTATGATAGAATATGTTTCAGGTTCCAAATTTCAACGGGTATATTTCATGTGTCAAAAAATGAGGAACCTATTCTCGATGGTAGATTTCAAGTTTCAAGTGGAATCTGTAAGGAACCTGAAACCGCTCACCTTACTTATTATGCCTAACTTGTATACAAATTCATTTCTAGTTGTGACTCATTTATTAAACTCTATATACACAACATGACTTTGCCAAGATATGAACTATATGTACAAAATGTGTTTAAAGTATCAGGTTGTCTTGACATGAGTAACACCTTCCCGATATCACTAAATATGTCATAAACGTGTTAAAAGGATCAATCTACACGTGATATGTTTTTTCATTCGTGTATAAATGTACGAGTTAATCTACTTATGACATGAACTTGTTAAAACTTTATACGAAACACCCTTAATTGCAGACTTATTAGATAATACCATTTTCAACATACTTGTCTTGGGTCCGTTCGTTTCGCGGAAAATGACTTCCGGAAAATGTTTTCAGTTTTCCGGTGTTCGTTTATGGAAAATGAAGCTAGTCGAGGAAAATGTTTTCCATCATTGGAAAAAAAAAACCTTTAAAGTGGGAAAACGTTTTCCACTTTTGAAAAGTGGAAAACGTTTTCCATGACTTCTTCCCTCTTACTTCTTTTTATTAATACATTTTCGTTTTATTTTTTATTTTTTTAAAATCAAGTTTTTAATTTCTTTTTTTCTTTTTTTTTCCTTTTCATCTTCTTCTTTCGTGGTGCCGGCAACCGGCCACGGCGGCGCGTCGGCGACCGGCCGCAAGCCGGCGGCCGGCGACCTCGCCCTAGGCCGGCGAGGCTCCGCCTAGCCCGATATGGCGAAGCCGAGATCGAGCCTCGCGGATCGCCGGATCTAGCGGCGGAGCTCGGGCTCCGATCCAGCGAGCCGAGCTCCGCCGCCCGATCCGGCGAGCTCGCGGTGAGCTCGGGCGAGATCGGCCGAGCCTCGAGCTCGCCGGATCAGCCACCGGGTCTTGGTCGGGCGCCGGGCGGCCGGCCATCATCGGAGCAAGAAGGAGGCGTCGACGGCGAAAGGAGGAGGAAGGAGCGGCGGCGGAGGAAGAAGGAAGGAAAAGAAAAAGAAAAAAAAAAAAAAGAAAAAGAAAGAAAAAGAAAAAGAATAAAAATTTCGATTTTTTTAAAATATAAATAATTAAAAAATTCATTTTTAAAAAAATATAAAAAATAAAATTAATTTTTTGGTTTATTAAAAATATTAAAATTCAATTTTTGATATTTTTTTCCAAACAATTAAATGAACTAACGAACGGTGGAAAATGTTTTCCACTCAAATTTTAGGTTTTAGCCGAACATCGAAAAATAAAGTCATTTTCTGAAAAATGACTTCAGGAAAATGTTTTCCGAAAACATGATATTTTCCGCAAAACGAACGGGCCCAACTTAGATACTTCTCCTATCAAGAAATCATAACTCCAACCCCGAACCTAAATTCAGCCGCCACTTTAGCCGTCGTCATCCTAGTCGTTGTGTCACCCATCATAGCTCAAGTTCGTCGACTAGACCTTCACCCACCCCCACCCACTCTTAGTCGTTGTGTCACCCATCATAGCTCAAGTTCGTCGACTAGACCTTCAAGCCGCCGCGCCCCCCCACTCTTCCACCTCTCACCGTCTCCACCCTTCACGGGGTTCCAGTTTTGGAGGCGTCTCTCCATATCTACAAATGGCCTCCACCGAGCGAGGTGGAGCTTGGCGCAGCATTAAGGCTAGACACGAGAGAGAGAGAGAGAGAGAGAGAGAGAGAGAGAGAGAGAGAGAGAGAGAGAGAGAGCAAAGTGAGAAAGGAGACTTGGAAGACGAGAGAATTGGGCTCCATGATTGGAGAGGCGACACTAATGGCACGGGGCCCTAGATGACGGGGATGGTGGTCGGAGGTGGTGTAAAATGCCTAACGGTGGGGGTGGTGGTGGGTGAAAGAAAGTAAAATTGAGTGTTCATTTGAAAGAAAATTGTTTTCGAGAAAAGAAAATGTTTTCCAGATTTTCCGGTGTTCGTTTCATGGAAAATGAACTAGTCAAGGAAAATGTTTTCCATCATTGGAAAAAAAACCTTTAAAGTGGGAAAACGTTTTCCACTTTTGAAAAGTGGAAAACGTTTTCCATGACTTCTTCCCTCTTACTTCTTTTTATTAATACATTTTCGTTTTATTTTTATTTTTTAAAATCAAGTTTTTAATTTCTTTTTTTCTTTTTTTCCTTTTCATCTTCTTCTTTGGTGGTGCCGGCAACCGGCCACGGCGGCGTTAGCGACCGGCCGCAAGCCAGCGGCCGGCGACCTCGCCCTAGGCCGGCGAGGCTCCGCCTAGCCCGATATGGCGAAGCCGAGATCGAGCCTCTGCCGGATCGCCGGATCTAGCGGCGGAGCTCGGGCTCCCGATCCCGGGCGAGCCCGAGCTCCGCCGCCCGATCCGGCAAGCTCGCGGTGAGCTCGGGCGAGATCGGCCGAGCCTCGAGCTCGCCGGATCCGCCACCGGGTCTTGGTCGGGCGCCGGGCGGCCGGCCATCATCGGAGCAAGAAGGAGGCGTCGACGGCGAAAGGAGGAGGAAGGAAGGAGCGGCGGCGGAGGAAGAAGGAAGGAAAAGAAAAAGAAAAAAAGAAAAAGAAAAAGAAAGAAAAAGAATAAAGAATAAAAATTTCGATTTTTTTAAAATATAAATAATTAAAAAATTCATTTTTAAAAAATATAAAAAATAAAATTAATTTTTTGGTTTATTAAAAATATTAAAATTCAATTTTTGATATTTTTTTCCAAACAATTAAATGAACTAACGAACGGTGGAAAATGTTTTCCACTCAAATTTTAGGTTTTAGCCGAACATCGAAAAATAAAGTCATTTTCCCGAAAAATGACTTCCGAAAATGTTTTCCGAAAACATGATATTTTCCGCGAAACGAACGGACCCAACTTAGATACTTCTCCTATCAAGAAATCATAACTCCAACCCCGAACCTAAATTCAGCCGCCACTTTAGGTCGTCATCCCTAGTCGTTGTGTCACCCATCATAGCTCAAGTTCGTCGACTAGACCTTCACCCACCCCCACCCACTCTTAGTCGTTGTGTCACCCATCATAGCTCAAGTTCGTCGACTAGACCTTCAAGCCGCCGCCACCCCCCCACTCTTCCACCTCTCACCGTCTCCACCCTTCACGGGGTTCCAGTTTTGGAGGCGTCTCTCCATATCTACAAATGGCCTCCACGAGCGAGGTGGAGCTTGGCGCAGCATTAAGGCTAGACACGAGAGAGAGAGAGAGAGAGAGAGAGAGAGAGCAAAGTGAGAAAGGAGACTTGGAAGACGAGAGAGAATTGGGCTCCATGATTGGAGAGGCGACACTAATGGCACGGGGCCCTAGATGACGGGGATGGTGGTCGGAGGTGGTGTAAAATGCCTAACGGTGGGGGTGGTGGTGGGTGAAAGAAAGTAAAATTGAGTGTTCATTTGAAAGAAAATTGTTTTCGAGAAAAGAAAATGTTTTCCAGATTTTCCGGTGTTCGTTTCATGGAAAATGAACTAGTCAAGGAAAATGTTTTCCATCATTGGAAAAAAAAACCTTTAAAGTGGGAAAACGTTTTCCACTTTTGAAAAGTGGAAAACGTTTTCCATGACTTCTTCCCTCTTACTTCTTTTTATTAATACATTTTCGTTTTATTTTTTATTTTTTTAAAATCAAGTTTTTAATTTCTTTTTTTTTCTTTTTTTTCCTTTTCATCTTCTTCTTTGGTGGTGCCGGCAACCGGCCACGGCGGCGTTGGCGACCGGCCGCAAGCCAGCGGCCGGCGACCTCGCCCTAGGCCGGCGAGGCTCCGCCTAGCCCGATATGGCGAAGCCGAGATCGAGCCTCGCCCGGATCGCCGGATCTAGCGGCGGAGCTCGGGCTCCCGATCCGGGCGAGCCCGAGCTCCGCCGCCAGATCCGGCGAGCTCGCGGTGAGCTCGGGCGAGATCGGCCGAGCCTCGAGCTCGCCGGATCTGGCCACCGGGTCTTGGTCGGGCGCCGGGCAGCCGGCCATCATCAGGCAAGAAGGAGGCGTCGACGGCGAAAGGAGGAGGAAGGAGCGCTGGCGGAGGAAGAAGGAAGGAAAAGAAAAAGAAAAAAAGAAAAAGAAAAAGAAAGAAAAAGAATAAAGAATAAAAATTTCGATTTTTTTAAAATATAAATAATTAAAAAAATTCATTTTTAAAAAAATATAAAAAATAAAATTAATTTTTTGGTTTATTAAAAATATTAAAATTCAATTTTTGATATTTTTTCCAAACAATTAAATGAACTAACGAACGGTGGAAAATGTTTTCCACTCAAATTTTAGGTTTTAGCCGAACATCGAAAAATAAAGTCATTTTCCTGAAAAATGACTTCCAGGAAAATGTTTTCCGAAAACATGATATTTTCCGCGAAACGAACGGACCCAACTTAGATACTTCTCCTATCAAGAAATCATAACTCCAACCCCTGAACCTAAATTCAGCCGCCACTTTAGCTGTCGTCATCCTAGTCGTTGTGTCACCCATCATAGCTCAAGTTCGTCGACTAGACCTTCACCCACCCCCCCACCCACTCTTAGTCGTTGTGTCACCCATCATAGCTCAAGTTCGTCGACTAGACCTTCAAGCCGCCGCCACCCCCCCCACTCTTCCACCTCTCACCGTCTCCACCCTTCACGGGGTTCCAGTTTTGGAGGCGTCTCTCCATATCTACAAATGGCCTCCACGAGCGAGGTGGAGCTTGGCGCAGCATTAAGGCTAGACACGAGAGAGAGAGAGAGAGAGAGAGAGAGAGAGCAAAGTGAGAAAGGAGACTTGGAAGACGAGAGAGAATTGGGCTCCATGATTGGAGAGGCGACACTAATGGCACGGGGCCCTAGATGACGGGGATGGTGGTCGGAGGTGGTGTAAAATGCCTAACGGTGGGGGTGGTGGTGGGTGAAAGAAAGTAAAATTGAGTGTTCATTTGAAAGAAAATTGTTTTCGAGAAAAGAAAATGTTTTCCAGATTTTCCGGTGTTCCTTTCATGGAAAATGAACTAGTCAAGGAAAATGTTTTCCATCATTGGAAAAAACAACCTTTAAAGTGGGAAAACGTTTTCCACTTTTGAAAAGTGGAAAACGTTTTCCATGACTTCTTCCCTCTTACTTCTTTTTATTAATACATTTTCGTTTTATTTTTATTTTTTTAAAATCAAGTTTTTAATTTCTTTTTTTTTTTTTTTTTTCCTTTTCATCTTCTTCTTTGGTGGTGCCGGCAACCGGCCACGGCGGCGTCGGCGACCGGCCGCAAGCCAGCGGCCGGCGACCTCGCCCTAGGCCGGCGAGGCTCCGCCTAGCCCGATATGGCGAAGCCGAGATCGAGCCTCGCCCGGATCGCCGGATCTAGCGGCGGAGCTCGGGCTCCCGATCCGGGCGAGCCCGAGCTCCGCCGCCAGATCCGGCGAGCTCGCGGTGAGCTCGGGCGAGATCGGCCGAGCCTCGAGCTCGCCGGATCGGCCACCGGGTCTTGGTCGGGCGCGGGCGGCGGCCATCATCGAGGCAAGAAGGAGGCGTCGGCGGCGAAAGGAGGAGGAAGGAGCGCGGGAGGAGGAAGAAGGAAGGAAAAGAAAAAGAAAAAAAGAAAAAGAAAAAGAAAGAAAAAGAAAAAAGAATAAAAATTTCGATTTTTTTAAAATATAAATAATTAAAAAAATTCATTTTTTAAAAAAATATAAAAAATAAAATTAATTTTTTGGTTTATTAAAAATATTAAAATTCAATTTTGATATTTTTTTCCAAACAATTAAATGAACTAACGAACGGTGGAAAATGTTTTCCACTCAAATTTTAGGTTTTAGCCAAACATCGAAAAATAAAGTCATTTTCCCCGAAAAATGACTTCCAGGAAAATGTTTTCCGAAAACATGATATTTTCCGCGAAACGAACGGACCCAACTTAGATACTTCTCCTATCAAGAAATCATAACTCCAACCCCGAACCTAAATTCAGCCGCCACTTTAGCTGTCGTCATCCTAGTCGTTGTGTCACCCATCATAGCTCAAGTTCGTCGACTAGACCTTCACCCACACCCCCCACCCACTCTTAGTCGTTGTGTCACCCATCATAGCTCAAGTTCGTCGACTAGACCTTCAAGCCGCCGCCCCCACTCTTCCACCTCTCACCGTCTCCACCCTTCACGGGGTTCCAGTTTTGGAGGCGTCTCTCCATATCTACAAATGGCCTCCACGAGCGAGGTGGAGCTTGGCGCAGCATTAAGGCTAGACACGAGAGAGAGAGAGAGAGAGAGAGAGAGAGAGAGAGAGAGAGAGAGAGAGAGAGAGAAAGTGAGAAAGGAGACTTGGAAGACAGAGAGAATTGGGCTCCATGATTGGAGAGGCGACACTAATGGCACGGGGCCCTAGATGACGGGGATGGTGGTCGGAGGTGGTGTAAAATGCCTAACGGTGGGGGTGGTGGTGGGTGAAAGAAAGTAAAATTGAGTGTTCATTTGAAAGAAAATTGTTTTCGAGAAAAGAAAATGTTTTCCAGATTTTCCGGTGTTCGTTTCATGGAAAATGAACTAGTCAAGGAAAATGTTTTCCATCATTGGAAAAAAAACCTTTAAAGTGGGGAAAACGTTTTCCACTTTTGAAAAGTGGAAAACGTTTTCCATGACTTCTTCCCTCTTACTTCTTTTTATTAATACATTTTCGTTTTATTTTTTATTTTTTTAAAATCAAGTTTTTAATTTCTTTTTTTTTCTTTTTTTTTCCTTTTCATCTTCTTCTTTGGTGGTGCCGGCAACCGGCCACGGCGGCGTTAGCGACCGGCCGCAAGCCGCGGCCGGCGACCTCGCCCTAGGCCGGCGAGGCTCCGCCTAGCCCGATATGGCGAAGCCGAGATCGAGCCTCTCCCGATCGCCGGATCTAGCGGCGGAGCTCGGGCTCCCGATCCAGCGAGCCCGAGCTCCGCCGCCATCCGGCGAGCTCGCGGTGAGCTCGGGCGAGATCGGCCGAGCCTCGAGCTCGCCGGATCCGCCACCGGGTCTTGGTCGGGCGCCCGGCGGCCCGGCCATCATCGGGCAAGAAGGAGGCGTCGACGGCGAAAGGAGGAGGAAGGAGCGGCGGAGGAAGAAGGAAGGAAAAGAAAAAGAAAAAAAGAAAAAGAAAAAGAAAGAAAAAAAAAGAATAAAGAATAAAAATTTCGATTTTTTTAAAATATAAATAATTAAAAAATTCATTTTTTAAAAAATATAAAAAATAAAATTAATTTTTTGGTTTATTAAAAATATTAAAATTCAATTTTTGATATTTTTTTCCAAACAATTAAATGAACTAACGAACGGTGGAAAATGTTTTCCACTCAAATTTTAGGTTTTAGCCGAACATCGAAAAATAAAGTCATTTTCCCGAAAAATGACTTCCAGGAAAATGTTTTCCGAAAACATGATATTTTCCGCGAAACGAACGGACCCAACTTAGATACTTCTCCTATCAAGAAATCATAACTCCAACCCCGAACCTAAATTCAGCCGCCACTTTAGCTGTCGTCATCCTAGTCGTTGTGTCACCCATCATAGCTCAAGTTCGTCGACTAGACCTTCACCCACCCCCCCCACCCACTCTTAGTCGTTGTGTCACCCATCATAGCTCAAGTTCGTCGACTAGACCTTCAAGCCGCCCACCCACCCCCCACTCTTCCACCTCTCACCGTCTCCACCCTTCACGGGGTTCCAGATTTTGGAGGCGTCTCTCCATATCTACAAATGGCCTCCACTGAGCGAGGTGGAGCTTGGCGCAGCATTAAGGCTAGACACGAGAGAGAGAGAGAGAGAGAGAGAGAGCAAAGTGAGAAAGGAGACTTGGAAGACGAGAGAGAATTGGGCTCCATGATTGGAGAGGCGACACTAATGGCACGGGGCCCTAGATGACGGGGATGGTGGTCGGAGGTGGTGTAAAATGCCTAACGGTGGGGGTGGTGGTGGGTGAAAGAAAGTAAAATTGAGTGTTCATTTGAAAGAAAATTGTTTTCGAGAAAAGAAAATGTTTTCCAGATTTTCCGGTGTTCCTTTCATGGAAAATGAACTAGTCAAGGAAAATGTTTTCCATCATTGGAAAAAACAACCTTTAAAGTGGGAAAACGTTTTCCACTTTTGAAAAGTGGAAAACGTTTTCCATGACTTCTTCCCTCTTACTTCTTTTTATTAATACATTTTCGTTTTATTTTTTATTTTTTAAAATCAAGTTTTTAATTTCTTTTTTTTTTTTTTTCCTTTTCATCTTCTTCTTTGGTGGTGCCGGCAACCGGCCACGGCGGCGTCGGCGACCGGCCGCAAGCCAGCGGCGGCCGGCGACCTCGCCCTAGGCCGGCGAGGCTCCGCCTAGCCCGATATGGCGAAGCCGAGATCGAGCCTCGCCCAGATCGCCGGATCTAGCGGCGGAGCTCGGGCTCCCGATCCGGGCGAGCCCGAGCTCCGCCGCCAGATCCCGCGAGCTCGCGGTGAGCTCGGGCGAGATCGGCCGAGCCTCGAGCTCGCCGGATCAGCCACCGGGTCTTGGTCGGGCGCCGGCGGCGAGCCATCATCGGCAAGAAGGAGGCGTCGACAATGAAAGGAGGAGGAAGGAGCGCCGGCGGAGGAAGAAGGAAGGAAAAGAAAAAGAAAAAAAGAAAAAGAAAAAGAAAGAAAAAAAAAAAAAGAATAAAAATTTCGATTTTTTTAAAATATAAATAATTAAAAAAATTCATTTTTTAAAAAAATATAAAAAATAAAATTAATTTTTTGGTTTATTAAAAATATTAAAATTCAATTTTTGATATTTTTTTCCAAACAATTAAATGAACTAACGAACGGTGGAAAATGTTTTCCACTCAAATTTTAGGTTTTAGCCAAACATCGAAAAATAAAGTCATTTTCCCGAAAAATGACTTCCCGAAAAATGTTTTCCGAAAACATGATATTTTCCGCGAAACGAACGGACCCAACTTAGATACTTCTCCTATCAAGAAATCATAACTCCAACCCCGAACCTAAATTCAGCCGCCACTTTAGCCGTCGTCATCCTAGTCGTTGTGTCACCCATCATAGCTCAAGTTCGTCGACTAGACCTTCACCCACACCCCCCACCCACTCTTAGTCGTTGTGTCACCCATCATAGCTCAAGTTCGTCGACTAGACCTTCAAGCCGCCGCCCCCCCACTCTTCCACCTCTCACCGTCTCCACCCTTCACGGGGTTCCAGTTTTGGAGGCGTCTCTCCATATCTACAAATGGCCTCCACTGAGCGAGGTGGAGCTTGGCGCAGCATTAAGGCTAGACACAGAGAGAGAGAGAGAGAGAGAGAGAGAGAGAGAGAGAGAGAGAGAGAGAGAGAGAGAGAGAGAGAGAGCAAAGTGAGAAAGGAGACTTGGAAGACAGAGAGAATTGGGCTCCATGATTGGAGAGGCGACACTAATGGCACGGGGCCCTAGATGACGGGGATGGTGGTCGGAGGTGGTGTAAAATGCCTAACGGTGGGGGTGGTGGTGGGTGAAAGAAAGTAAAATTGAGTGTTCATTTGAAAGAAAATTGTTTTCGAGAAAAGAAAATGTTTTCAGATTTTCCGGTGTTCGTTTCATGGAAAATGAACTAGTCAAGGAAAATGTTTTCCATCATTGGAAAAAAAAAACCTTTAAAGTGGGGAAAACGTTTTCCACTTTTGAAAAGTGGAAAACGTTTTCCATGACTTCTTCCCTCTTACTTCTTTTTATTAATACATTTTCGTTTTATTTTTTATTTTTTAAAATCAAGTTTTTAATTTCTTTTTTTTTTCTTTTTTTTTCCTTTTCATCTTCTTCTTTGGTGGTGCCGGCAACCGGCCACGGCGGCGTTGGCGACCGGCCGCAAGCCAGCGGCCGGCGACCTCGCCCTAGGCCGGCGAGGCTCCGCCTAGCCCGATATGGCGAAGCCGAGATCGAGCCTCGCCGAGATCGCCGGATCTAGCGGCGGAGCTCGGGCTCCCGATCCAGGCGAGCCCGAGCTCCGCCGCCGATCCGGCGAGCTCGCGGTGAGCTCGGGCGAGATCGGCCGAGCCTCGAGCTCGCCGGATCGCCACCGGGTCTTGGTCGGGCGCCAGGCGGCCGGCCATCATCGGGCAAGAAGGAGGCGTCGACGGCGAAAGGAGGAGGAAGGAGCGGCGGAGGAAGAAGGAAGGAAAAGAAAAAGAAAAAAAAAAAAAGAAAAAGAAAGAAAAAAAGAATAAAGAATAAAAATTTCGATTTTTTTTAAAATATAAATAATTAAAAAAATTCATTTTTAAAAAAATATAAAAAATAAAATTAATTTTTTGGTTTATTAAAAATATTAAAATTCAATTTTGATATTTTTTTCCAAACAATTAAATGAACTAACGAACGGTGGAAAATGTTTTCCACTCAAATTTTAGGTTTTAGCCGAACATCGAAAAATAAAGTCATTTTCCTGAAAAATGACTTCCCGAAAATGTTTTCCGAAAACATGATATTTTCCGCGAAACGAACGGACCCAACTTAGATACTTCTCCTATCAAGAAATCATAACTCCAACCCCGAACCTAAATTCAGCCGCCACTTTAGCCGTCGTCATCCTAGTCGTTGTGTCACCCATCATAGCTCAAGTTCGTCGACTAGACCTTCACCCACCCCCCCACCCACTCTTAGTCGTTGTGTCACCCATCATAGCTCAAGTTCGTCGACTAGACCTTCAAGCCGCCGCCACCCCCCCACTCTTCCACCTCTCACCGTCTCCACCCTTCACGGGGTTCCAGTTTTGGAGGCGTCTCTCCATATCTACAAATGGCCTCCACGAGCGAGGTGGAGCTTGGCGCAGCATTAAGGCTAGACACGAGAGAGAGAGAGAGAGAGAGAGAGAGCAAAGTGAGAAAGGAGACTTGGAAGACGAGAGAGAATTGGGCTCCATGATTGGAGAGGCGACACTAATGGCACGGGGCCCTAGATGACGGGGATGGTGGTCGGAGGTGGTGTAAAATGCCTAACGGTGGGGGTGGTGGTGGGTGAAAGAAAGTAAAATTGAGTGTTCATTTGAAAGAAAATTGTTTTCGAGAAAAGAAAATGTTTTCCAGATTTTCCGGTGTTCCTTTCATGGAAAATGAACTAGTCAAGGAAAATGTTTTCCATCATTGGAAAAAACAACCTTTAAAGTGGGAAAACGTTTTCCACTTTTGAAAAGTGGAAAACGTTTTCCATGACTTCTTCCCTCTTACTTCTTTTTATTAATACATTTTCGTTTTATTTTTTATTTTTTAAAATCAAGTTTTTAATTTCTTTTTTTTTCTTTTTTTCCTTTTCATCTTCTTCTTTGGTGGTGCCGGCAACCGGCCACGGCGGCGTCGGCGACCGGCCGCAAGCCGGCGGCCGGCGACCTCGCCCTAGGCCGGCGAGGCTCCGCCTAGCCCGATATGGCGAAGCCGAGATCGAGCCTCCGCCGGATCATCGCCGGATCTAGCGGCGGAGCTCGGGCTCCCGATCCAGGCGAGCCCGAGCTCCGCCGCCCGATCCGGCGAGCTCGCGGTGAGCTCGGGCGAGATCGGCCGAGCCTCGAGCTCGCCGGATCCGCCACCGGGTCTTGGTCGGGCGCCGGGCGGCCGGCCATCATCGAGCAAGAAGGAGGCGTCGACAGGCGAAAGGAGGAGGAAGGAGCGGCGGAGGAAGAAGGAAGGAAAAGAAAAAGAAAAAAAAAAAAGAAAAAAGAAAGAAAAAAGAAAAAAAGAATAAAAATTTCGATTTTTTTAAAATATAAATAATTAAAAAATTCATTTTTTAAAAAATATAAAAAATAAAATTAATTTTTTGGTTTATTAAAAATATTAAAATTCAATTTTGATATTTTTTTCCAAACAATTAAATGAACTAACGAACGGTGGAAAATGTTTTCCACTCAAATTTTAGGTTTTAGCCAAACATCGAAAAATAAAGTCATTTTCTGAAAAATGACTTCCGGAAAAATGTTTTCCGAAAACATGATATTTTCCGCGAAACGAACGGACCCAACTTAGATACTTCTCCTATCAAGAAATCATAACTCCAACCCCGAACCTAAATTCAGCCGCCACTTTAGCTGTCGTCATCCTAGTCGTTGTGTCACCCATCATAGCTCAAGTTCGTCGACTAGACCTTCACCCACACCCCCCCCACTCTTAGTCGTTGTGTCACCCATCATAGCTCAAGTTCGTCGACTAGACCTTCAAGCCGCCGCCCCCCCACTCTTCCACCTCTCACCGTCTCCACCCTTCACGGGGTTCCGGATTTTGGAGGCGTCTCTCCATATCTACAAATGGCCTCCACCGAGCGAGGTGGAGCTTGGCGCAGCATTAAGACACGGCTAGACAGAGAGAGAGAGAGAGAGAGAGAGAGAGAGAGAGAGAGAGAGAGAGAGCAAAGTGAGAAAGGAGACTTGGAAGACGAGAGAGAATTGGGCTCCATGATTGGAGAGGCGACACTAATGGCACGGGGCCCTAGATGACGGGGATGGTGGTCGGAGGTGGTGTAAAATGCCTAACGGTGGGGGTGGTGGTGGGTGAAAGAAAGTAAAATTGAGTGTTCATTTGAAAGAAAATTGTTTTCGAGAAAAGAAAATGTTTTCAGATTTTCCGGTGTTCGTTTCATGGAAAATGAACTAGTCAAGGAAAATGTTTTCCATCATTGGAAAAAACAACCTTTAAAGTGGGAAAACGTTTTCCACTTTTGAAAAGTGGAAAACGTTTCCATGACTTCTTCCCTCTTACTTCTTTTTATTAATACATTTTCGTTTTATTTTTTATTTTTTTTTAAAATCAAGTTTTTAATTTCTTTTTTTTTTTTTTTTTTTCCTTTTCATCTTCTTCTTTGGTGGTGCCGGCAACCGGCCACGGCGGCGTCGGCGACCGGCCGCAAGCCAGCGGCCGGCGACCTCGCCCTAGGCCGGCGAGGCTCCGCCTAGCCCGATATGGCGAAGCCGAGATCGAGCCTCCGCGGTTGCCGGATCTAGCGGCGGAGCTCGGGCTCCCGATCCAGGCGAGCCCGAGCTCCGCCGCCAGATCCGGCGAGCTCGCGGTGAGCTCGGGCGAGATCGGCGAGCCTCGAGCTCGCCGGATCGGCCACCGGGTCTTGGTCGGGCGCCGGCGGCCGGCCATCATCGGGCAAGAAGGAGGCGTCGACGGCGAAAGGAGGAGGAAGGAGCGCCGGCGAGAGGAAGAAGGAAGGAAAAGAAAAAGAAAAAAAAAAAGAAAAAGAAAGAAAAAGAAAAAGAATAAAAATTTCGATTTTTTTAAAATATAAATAATTAAAAAATTCATTTTTTAAAAATATAAAAAATAAAATTAATTTTTTGGTTTATTAAAAATATTAAAATTCAATTTTTGATATTTTTTTCCAAACAATTAAATGAACTAACGAACGGTGGAAAATGTTTTCCACTCAAATTTTAGGTTTTAGCCGAACATCGAAAAATAAAGTCATTTTCCTGAAAAATGACTTCCAGGAAAATGTTTTCCGAAAACATGATATTTTCCGCGAAACGAACGGACCCAACTTAGATACTTCTCCTATCAAGAAATCATAACTCCAACCCCTGAACCTAAATTCAGCCGCCACTTTAGCTGTCGTCATCCTAGTCGTTGTGTCACCCATCATAGCTCAAGTTCGTCGACTAGACCTTCACCCACACCCCCCCACCCACTCTTAGTCGTTGTGTCACCCATCATAGCTCAAGTTCGTCGACTAGACCTTCAAGCCGCCGCCCCCACTCTTCCACCTCTCACCGTCTCCACCCTTCACGGGGTTCCGGTTTTGGAGGCGTCTCTCCATATCTACAAATGGCCTCCACCGAGCGAGGTGGAGCTTGGCGCAGCATTAAGGCTAGACACGAGAGAGAGAGAGAGAGAGAGAGAGAGAGAGCAAAGTGAGAAAGGAGACTTGGAAGACAGAGAGAATTGGGCTCCATGATTGGAGAGGCGACACTAATGGCACGGGGCCCTAGATGACGGGGATGGTGGTCGGAGGTGGTGTAAAATGCCTAACGGTGGGGGTGGTGGTGGGTGAAAGAAAGTAAAATTGAGTGTTCATTTGAAAGAAAATTGTTTTCGAGAAATTATTTTTTGATTTTTTGACTTTTTGGTCAATTGAAAACTAGTCGATTTACCAAAAATATTTTGTATGGACTAAAAACGACAAACTTATGTTGTAGGAAAACAACTTTCATTTATGACATAAAGGAAATCATTTTGCCTAACTAACAAATAAATAAAAATTAATCATTTTTTTGGAAAATAATTTTTATAATAACTTTTATAGAAAATATTTTTTTTTATCATGAAATTTTCAGTGAAATAATTTTCATAATTTTTTTTTTTTTTTGATGTTTTAAGGTAGGATGCAAAGTGAGTGACATTTTGAGAAATAGGGGAGGTAGAGTGGTATCGAGGTCAAAAGTGAGGAGGACATTTTGGTTTTTTCCCAACTTTTTTTGGCTGTTAAATAAACTTATCACATTGCGAATAGAAAAGGGGGCTGAGAGGGAAGTGAAAAGAACGGGGGCCCGGAATTCAGTCAATTACGTTCACCGCAGCATGTATGAAAACGCCCTGAAAACTGAGGAAAATTACCAAACTACCTCAAGCACGTTGAAAACTCAATGGAATACCTCTTTGAAGGTTTTTTTTTTTTTTTTTTTTTTTTTTTTTTTTTTTTTTTTTTTTTTCCTGTTTGCCTTTTGTTTCCATCTTCTTATTGCACTACACAACTTTTTAAGCGAGGGGACTCTTTGACACTCAAGTTGGATTGCGATTGTAAGAGGGAAAGTGACAGTTTTGGTTCCATGACGAAAAATTTTCACTTACTTGGCAAGAATGAATGAGAGGAAAATAACCAAAAAAGTCATAAATTTATTATACAAATATCAATTCAGTTTTAAACCTTTCGATTTAGTCAATTTGGTTATAAACTTTTGACGATTTGTCAATATAGTCATTTCATCAAATTTGGTTGGCAATTGCTAATGTGGACGTTGATTGTTTTGTGGGGCTTGTCTATTTTTAATTTTTTTGAATCTTTTGTAAATTCTTTTTTTTTTTTTCTGATTAAAATATTATTTTGCTAGAATTTCTCTCATGACGAAATATCTTTAATTAAAAGCCTGTTTTTATTAGAGGAAACGAGTCATACACCAACTTCGAACAAGAAATATCTAGGCAAATGAGAAAATCAACAACTTTACTTTGAACCAAACTATACAAATACAAACTATGCCGAAATTTAATTGACAACAAGGCTTGAAAAGTAGATTTAGGGCGCGTTTGGTAACGATTCTGTTCCCTAACAAATTCGATCGAAATGATTATTTTTGATTCTGTTTAACGATTCGAGTAAAACAACGTGTTTGGTAACTGTACAAAATTTCGATTCGGAATAGAATTGCGTTTGGTACCGTATTCATTGATTCTGTTCCAAATCAATTTATTTTAATTTTTAAATAATTTTTATAATTTTTTTCTTTTTTTTTTTTTTTTTATTTTTCCTTTTCTTTTATTTTTTTCCTTTTATTTTTATTTTTTTCCTTTTTATTTTTTTTTTAATTTTCTTTAATTTTCCTATTCTTTTCTTTTTTCCTTTCCTTTTATTTTTATTTATTTTTATTTTTTAATTTTCTTTAATTTTCCTTTCCTTTTATTTTTATTTATTTTTATTTACTTTTTTATTTTTATTTTTTAATTTTCTTTAATTTTCCTTTTCTTTTCTTTTTTTCCTTTTCTTTTTATTTATTTTTTTCCTTTTTTATTTTCCTTTTTTTATTTTTCTTTAATTTTCCTTTCCTTTTATTTTTATTTTTTAATTTTCTTTAATTTTCCTTTTCTTTTCTTTTTTCCTTTTCTTTTTATTTTTTTTTTCCTTTATTTATTTTTTATTTTTATTTTTATTTTCTTTTTTTTTCCTTTTATTTTTATTTATTTTTATTTACTTTTTTTTTTTATTTTTATTTTTTAATTTTCTTTAATTTTCCTTTCCTTTTCTTTTTTCCTTTTCTTTTTATTTATTTTTTTCCTTTTTTTTAATTTGCTTTAATTTTCCTTTTCTTTTTTTCCTTTTATTTTTATTTATTTTTATTTACTTTTTTTTTTTTTTTTTATTTTCTTTAATTTTTTTTCCTTTATTTTATTTTATTTTATTTTATTTTATTTATTTATTTTTATTTTTCTCCTATTCTTCTTTTTTTCTTTTTTTTTTTCTTTTTTTTTTTCTCCTATTCTTTTTTTCTTTTTCATTTTTTTTTTTTTTTATTTTTCAGGCCGGACGAGAGCCTCCGGCGAGCCGTCGGACCAATTGCCCGTGATCGGCGACGGCGGACGGTGGCGGGCGACGGTCGCGGGATGGCGGCCAATGAAGAAAAAGGAAAGAGAAGAAGAAGACTTTTGATTCTCAAATTGATTCTCGGAACAAGAATCAACTTTTTTGATTCTTGATTCTCTTCCCAATTGCTCCTGGGAACAAATTTGGTCCCGGGAACAAAAATTTTACCAAACGCGATTCTCGTCCGAAACTGATTCTGGGAACAAAAAATCAGAATCAGGCACTGTTTGGATGGTTACCAAACAGGCCCTTATTACAAGCTGTTGACACCTAAATTTTGGTGATTTAGTTTATTGTATAGAAAATTATGGGTTAATTTTATCCTTGAAAAAAAATATATTGCATAGCATATATAGATTGCATTTTCACATTTATTGGACCGGTGACGGATGGGTTCAAATTAGTTAGACTAAGCTCACGAAGCGAGCAAGTCGGCCCAAGCCCATATTTTTAATGATAAAAAATTATCTCGTGGGAAAATATAAATTTTGAAATTTTTTCGGGATGTGAATTTTTGGATAGGGCAGAATATTACGATTTATTTTTTTGCAAGATTTGGATTTAGAGGAAAATTTTATCGTAATCTTGAATCCTTATCAATATGTGATAAGTTGGTGAAGAAATATTGCGGATGTAGATTCTAAGAAGAAATTGAAATCCTAATTTGCTTTCCCTATAAAAGACATACGCGCATGAGAGAAGGGGCTTCTTTGGTTTTTTGAGGGTTTTCGAAATCAAAAAGGAAAAAGTGAAAGGAGTTGCCGTCCGTGGGTCTTCGCTTGGTAAAGAAAAAGGAAAAGTGAACACAAAAGGAAAAAAAGCAAATAAAAAAGGTGAAAAGGTATGAACAGGGGGCTTGAAGAGATAGTTACTGTTCACTGTCTTCTTCCCTCGCTGCTCATGCTTGTGCACCAGCGGCCGGAGTTCCACAACGCCGGGCGACCCGCGGCTTTCCGACCCGTTCCTGCTCCAGGTTCCCGTCGCACCAGCCTCACTTGAAGCCATCACCGCCGCACCTCCAAACGCTGGCATCTTCCCCGACAACTACCGTCGCGGTGATTTGCAGCGACCCACGCACCGGCCCGCGAGCCCCTGCTCCGAGTGCTGTTGCTTCGCGCCCCTGAAATCACGATGCCGCCCTGCAACACCACAGAACCCGAGCACTCGACGGCCCCGACTCCTCCGCACCTGACGATCGCGTCCTCAGACTGAGCACCACCGCGCTCTGCCTCACCTGCGACCCGCGCCAGCCTGCGACTCGCCGTTGCTGCTTCGCCCTTGTCCGCCGCCCCCACGCCGGACACCGCTCACTGTCGCTCCACCTGACGCCAGTGCCCAGCGCCTGAAGCCCATCAGCGCCGACCAGCGCTGACCAGTGCCCTGCTTCTTCGCGTTACTGCTCACCCGCGAGTACCGCTCTGTCGACATTGCTGCTGCCACTCCAACTGCCCTGCAGCTCCGCGACTTCGAACTCCCCTGTTTTGCTGCTAGTCCGCCCGAGTTTGTCTTTCGCCGGATTCCCCTGTTTTGCTGCTGGTCCGCTCGAGCTTGCCTTCGCCGGACCTCGCCGGAGCTCCAACCACCGGGATTTCCGACCGACGGTGACCCACTACCACAGCCACCGTCCTTAGCTGTGCCACCTCGAATCTCCATCGTCGATCCATTCTACCGATCGAATTTATGGAAAAAAATTCAATTTAGGTAGATATTTATTTCATTTTTAGGTAGATTTGTTTTATCTTATTTTAGTTTTGATATGTTATTTCTTTGTCTGAAATATTTTCCAATGCATGATTGAAATTCCATGATGTAACATCCGACTCATAATTGCATGAATTTTTATTCTATCTATAAGGCTTTAGATGGAATAATTATTTATGTAAGAGTAAAATTGATATCTTGATCTTTAAGATTTAAGATCAATTTATCAATTTTATTAACGAAACAATTAAGTTTGAATTTCAATTTGAGTGGTGGATGATATTTTCATTAATCATGGATGATTTAGTATATATCTTTTAATTGTTCCATTTATCCCGAAAAATACAAAAAAATTGCATTTGCATCCCATGTAGATTAGGATTGATTACATGATAGGTTAGTTATTTTTTTTAAATGCATGTTTAGATGATATCTTTGGATTAAATTGCATATCTAGGATAGGAAGTTTACCTATTTTGAATTTTTTAAATAAAAAAATGCATTCATTTCAGATGTTAGTTTTTAATTTAAATTGCATGTTTAATTATTTGGCAATTTTAAATTTTGAATTTTATAAAAAACACAAAAAAAAAAAAAAAAATCATCATGCATATGTCATGTAGAATTATGGCATCTTTTGTACGTCATTGCATATTAAGGTAAAATTGCATTTAGATTAATTTTAGATTTTTTTCTTCTTTCTTAATTTATTATAAGTTTAGGTATTTTTCTTAGATAGATTGCATTTTAGGATTACTTGGGTTAAGATAATATTTTAGTTTAAATTAGGATTTGGCTTAACCTAATTCCTAATACAAATTGGATAGAATCTTAATCTAGTTAGATAATTTTTACATTTTTTTTCCAATTTCGAATATCATGAAAAATACAAAAAAAATGTCTTAGAAAAAAATTAGTTTTATTTTCTAGGATAAATTGCATTCTTTTTTAAGGAAAAAGAAAAAAAATGTAATGTGCATGTCATTACGATTAGATTCATGAAATGCATGCTATTTAGTGATTGTTGCTACGTCCATTCAATTAGAAATTGCATGTCATTAGAATTAGGTCATTTAGTTATATTGCATTGCATTGCATGATTCTAATTAATTAAATGAAAAAATAAATAAATTGCGTGTTAATTAGAAATCATATCTAGGATTGTCAATGTAAATTCTAATCTAACATTGCAGATGCTTTCGTTGCTATGGGGTAAGTTTTACATTTTTTAATTGCTTTCTTAGGTGTTAAATTGGTGGATTGCGCACCAAATAGATTTAAAATCAATCCAAACTGCCGGTAAAAAACATTTTTGAAAATAAAAGAAATGGTACCGAAAGGGCATTAGAGAAATCTACTGTAACCAAGTCTCCGTATCCAAAATCTCTGGTTCGTAGAAGTAAAATGATTCTCCCATT
The DNA here is from genome assembly GCA_014182395.1 of Eucalyptus sp. ANBG9806169. Taxonomy (NCBI): domain Eukaryota; kingdom Viridiplantae; phylum Streptophyta; class Magnoliopsida; order Myrtales; family Myrtaceae; genus Eucalyptus; species Eucalyptus sp. ANBG9806169. The sequence continues at coordinate 21,287,457 of CM024574.1, read as the reverse complement.
ATTTTATTTAGGTGTCTAATCGATCTACCAAAAATAGATTAATGGCGACTCCTAATTGAAAATCAATTGCATGTTAAGAATTTGAACTTAAATCGCGAATTAGTATGGGCTTGGGAGAGCCCGAGCCAAGTTTATGCTTAGTAATCCATTAGCCAAACTCTAGGTGGTTCATTGAAAATTTGGTCACGACACAAGCGAACCAAATGTAAACAAACTCGTTGGATTGACGGCATAGCTTGAGTACGCCAAGATAAACATATACACTAGAATTTAATTGATAACATGAATTTGAGAACTATAACTAATAAACACGTTGGAACTTAACCAACGGCACGAATATGAAAACTATAGCTAAGAAACATGTTGGAATTTCATCGACAACGTAAGACTGGAAAATAAAAGTATAGTGCAAAAAGTTGAAGATAATTAAAGATGTCCTCAATAGATGGACAATGGTATTTATAGTAGTCATACTTAGGGGTGTGTATGGTCCGGGTGGGCGGTTCTCGATCTAGAATCGGGAATCGTCCGCTAAGAACCAATTCCGAAAAATTGGAACTGGGAACCGCTTGCTAGTTGTATGGATCTACCTAGGAACCGAACCGCCAGTCCGGTCCGATTCTTGGGTGGATCTATAAAATCGGTCCAACCTCCACGCCTTCCCCTTTTCGCCCTCCCTAGGGGTAAGCGCGGTTCCCGGGTAGAATCGGGAATTGGAGAACCGAACCCGAGGTTCCGGTTTGGTTCGGTTCCCGGTTCTAAAGGGACCGGTTCCGGTTCCGGTTCCGGTTCCCATCGGACCGAAACCGGAATCGGCTCAAAGAGCCGTAAATAGAAAATGCCGAGGATCGATTACCCTTCACACTTTCACACTCACGGTCCCCGAGTCTCTCGGCGTTCTCTCGCCTCTCGCTTGTAGCCGATGCCTCTCGCCCTCGACGCCGCCACCCAACGCCGCCGGACTCCCGATGTGCCCGGTGTTGTCGTCCGTCGTCTCGTTGGGGCGGGACGAATCGGCGGGTCGAGGGTTTAGCACCGAGAAGAAGGGACCCCGAGCAGCCGCGAGAGCACCGCCGGGAGAGGAGGGGGTTTACCTTTCCTGGTTTTCATGAGTTAGAAGCTCGGATTCGGAGGCGTTGAGAGGTGGTTTTGGGGGAGGGGGAAATGGAGGTATCATTCTAGGTTGTCCCCCGATCTGATACTTTCGCGGAGGAAGGAAACAAAGATGCTGAATCTCAGCTGTGGCTATTTTTTTAGCGCATTTTTAATTTTAGATAAAGATGGGGTTCTTTCTCGGCGGGGATTGTGAATATGGGGTTTTAGATTGCTATCTCTCGTCAAAATTCAGGCTAGTAATATAATCTTGCGGGCCAAATTTCTTTTTCTGCAGTCTTGTTAAGAGGTTTCGGCAGTTGAGAAGCGGAGGTGGACGCTCAATGACTTCGACATTGGCAAGCCTCTCGGACGAGGGAAATTCGGGCATGTTTACTTGGCAAGAGAGAAAAGGGTTAGTAAGAGATCTATTCAATTATTGATGGTAGCAGATATATCAGCAGTTGAGCTTTGTGTGTGTGTGTGAGAGATTCATGCAAATATTTTTTGTTTTTTTTTTTATACAATAAAGCTTTTGCCTCAAGTGATTCTCCACTTTTCCGCCCATATCCTCAATATCTTCATTTTTCTTATCCGAATGCTTTGCACTGGCTCTCCCATTTATACATTTCACGGTAAGATGTATGATGCACTTGGTTGAATCTTTTATGACTAGAGAACCTCAGTAGATTTAAGCTAAAAGACTACAATCGAAATGGTAGCCCACGAACGGGGTTCAGAAACAGGTCTGCAGATAATTGAGCACGAAGAAGATACATCTTCATGGTTAAGTAGTGCCAGATGCACCAAAACCAATTCTCAGATTGCAAAAGATTGTTCTGTAACGTCTTCACAAAATCAAGGTCCTTCAGACCAAACTATACATATATCTGCATTGTCATATTTCTTTATGTTCTCTAAACCAAAGGCCTATCACTTTCGGATGTTCATGCTAAAGTCCATAACTACACAAAAGGAAAAGTTCACTTTTGCTGATAAATATCGAGCTTCGTACAGTCTCAAAGATCCTTGAAGTGCGGACATACTATAATTCGACCGCTATGGAGACAAGCTCTTATGGGCTGCTAGCTGGCTTTATCATGCAACTGAGGATCAGTTATACCTGGAATATGTTGTGCAAAATGGAAATAAATATGCAAACTTTGGAAGTCCAACTTGGTTTTGTTGGGATAAGAAGCTTGTTGGAACCTAGGTAACTTTCTGATTCTCTTCAATCAGCAAATCAGTCATACCAATACAAATGTTGTATCCCCGAGGAATCTAAAGATGTGTTGCTTCATCTTTTATGATCAAAGATCTGGTTTGACTCGATGAAAGCCTTCATGTAACTATTACACGCAATGCTCACTTTGGGACTCATTTTTGCTTCTTTCTTTTTTATATTTGTTTATTGCTTCACTTGACTAAAAACATGTCTGCCTTTTCTGCACTGGGATCATGGTGATTTTTTTGCCACAAGTACAAAAGTACTGCACATGGTGAATACTCTTGCAGGTTGATAATGAGGCAAAGCAAACCACTCAAGGGGCGGTCTCCCGCTTTCAATGCACTAGCTGCTAATTTTGAGAACCCAAATGCAAGAAATGTCTCAACTCCACCACCAATTGTCGAAAGATCTTTCCAAAGTCTGTCACCCCTGATTCAGCGAAAATTGGCTTCCAAATCTTCAGCTATAGCAGCTATCAGTTCCACTTTTGAGAAATCGCCACCAATACGAGAAGTCAACATACCCAAATCTATCAAAGGTATGTCATAACTTATAAATTAATGCTAAGGAAATACACCAACAAATTTACTATTGTTTCTAGAGTTTTATTTGATCATTTTGTTTTATCGGGGCAGTGAGTCCCGAGACATCAAAACAGAATTCAGAGCCTAATAACAAAGAGAACTCATGCTTGGTCGAAGTTTGTTGCTTGCATAAGTGATTTTCTTGTGTTTGTCACAACAAAAGTTGCTAAGTTGCCATCATTTTTATGATCTCGGCTTGAGCTGACATAGAAGCTTTGGTTTGTCTCTTTCCTTCTTCGTTATAGTTCAAATTTGAAAATGAAAAAAGAAAAGAAAAAAAGAACTTGTTGGAACCTGGAACCGACCTTGGAACCTGTGACAGGGTAGGTTCCAGGTTCTTGGTTCTGACGGGTAGGTTTTAGGTTCCAAAAAATGAGGAACCTGTACTCGAGGGTAGGTTCCAAGTTCCAGACGGAACCGAACCAAAACCGGGAACCGCTCACCCCTAGCCCTCCCTATATCTACTTATTATGACTCTCCTGACCATGGTAGCTTTATTCTCCTCAAGTACTAGTGTGGCGGCGGCGGCGGTCGCAACCCTTGCGCCATCTTCACCACCGCCTCCGCCGTCTCCTGGAGTTGACTTTCTTGGCCATTTTATAGCAAAATGCTATGAGCCAAACGCAATCGTGAAGCCTAGATACGTTTCAGAGCTTGAGGAGCGAAAATGGAGTGGATGCTTTACAAAGTAGCAGCTGAAGGAGATGCGGCTTCTTTGCTCGATGAGACATTACACATAGTAGCAATGCTTCGACATGAAAAATTCGTTGATGAGAGTCCAAATTAGAAACCCGAGCTTGCAGGAGAGTTGGATTCTCAGAAACTTTCACCCCTACACCTCACAACAACAAAAGGTTAATTGTCGAACGTAAATGCGGATATGTGCTACACCCGTGACAAATATGGAAGGAACCCTCTTTACACCGCAACACCGGTCCGGTCCGAATGGGTGGGTGGGCGGATTTGCCCATAGAACCAGGAACCGGATCGGTTCCCTTAAGAACCACCGGTTCCGGGTGGTTCCGGTTCGGTTCCAGGCGGGTCCCGGTTCTTTTGCACACCCCTAGTCATACTATAACTGTTTTTGAGCAGTTTCCAGTGGCTATGTTCTCATTCTTTTACTTTTGAAAGTTTCATACCCATATTCTCATGATGCCATGATCTAGTGTGTGTAGTTATTCCTTAGAAAATGCATATAAGTTGTTCCACGAACTCGATTGTTTCACTTTCTAGTAACTTTGAACCGCTAACTGTATCTTGATGCTCTTTGTGTATTCAACCTTCTTTTAACACTTTGGTCACTCATCAATCCTTATTTTTCAACGCTCTCGTTGATTATCTTTTAACCAAACGTCGTCGTAAGTTGATAACCCATTGGTGACAATTGCTGACGTGTGCTAACACATTGATACTGATTCTAGTCGTTAATTGGTCACGTGTTCGTTGATTTTTTTTTAAAAATGTTTTGATCATGTGTTTACCCATGTCGACTCCAGACCACTCTTGGTGTAAACGAATACTTATCGGGATCATGCATTGATTGTACTTGAATAAGTTGAAACTTGATTATATCTCTTGCAGGCCGAACATTGATAGACATGATTTTGTTACCAATTTGATTATATCTTGAAGAGAGATAGATTATATATGTATCTATATTGAGTGAGGTGAAGATTGTGTTCATTCCTTGCGATTTGAGTGTATCTCAACTTTGAGTACTTGATTTAGTGGAATGGTCGAACATGTGTTGGATAAGGATTGATTGAACTTGATTTTGAGTGAAATTCATCGGATTAGAAGCCCTAGAGTACCAAGTGTTTGATAGAATTCTAGTTACGATTTTGTTGATTCGGAGTCTGGGGGAGGGAATATGTTGCTGTAATTTGAAAATTTCAAAGGAATGATTAGGGAAAACCTTGAACTAGAGGACTTAAAAGCTTTAATTAGATAGGTCCGTGGGCCTTATTTGGAGGTTCATTGACAAGTTTTAGAAAATTCAAAATTACAGGCCCTTATGATCAAAATTGAGAAAAGTGGTAAACCGATGAATTAAACTTCATGGGCTTTAATTTGAAGGTAATTGGAGGGGGCTTGCACTCACCTGTTTTTGGGTAGGTCCGGTTCCAGAGTTAGACTGACCGATTGGGCTAATTTGATAATTTTGGGAATTTGTAGGCCGAATCTGAAAACGTGGTGAACTAATAAAATAAACTAGACTTTCCAAGCTTTCAAAGCATGGGTGGCCCCTTAAAATTGACTGTCAGTAGGTTGGGCTAAGACTGATAAAGATAATCGGCAAATTAGGTGAATAGAGGGGGTTATATATTTTTTTTTTTTTTTAGCACAGAAGAGGGGGTTATATTCATTTTGTGGAAAATATAGTATTTCTGAAATTGGTTTCTGTTTTCCAAGAAACCAATTTCTAGGAAAATAATCATAATTTCTAGTGTTTGGTTGAAATTTGAAAATGAATTAAAAAATATTTTACGCCACTTGGTAAGGAAAATCTTTTCATGCATGCACTCATTTTCATTATTTTATTTTTTAAAATTGATTTTTCAATTTTTAATTTTTTTTCCTTTCCTTTTCTTTTTCTTCTTCCTTGGCCTTTTCTTTTTCTACCTTTATATTCTTCTTCTTCTTCTTTGGCCTTGGTTGGTTGTTGATTACAGCGACGATGGGCAACTGGCCATTGGTGAGCTTTGGCCTAGTCATAGGCCGATGAGGCTTGAGCTTGCCATATTCGCCGAGGTCAAGCCTCGTTAGATTGGCCAAGGCTTGAGCTCACTTGAGGCCGACCAGCTCGGGCCTCGCCATAGGTCAATACTCGCCAATGGCCGCTGTTGGCTAGCCAAGGAAAAGGAAAGAAAAAAAGAAAAGAAAATAAATTAAAAAATCAATTTAAAAGAAAAAAAAAGAAAAAAACACATAAAAATAAAAGGAAAATGTGTTTGGCGAAAAGTAGATAACATTTTCCCCACTTTTGAAAGTGTTTTTTTTTTTTTTTTTCCAACAATAGAAAACGTTTTCCTTGACTAGTTCATTTTCCATGATAGGAACACCAGAAAATCCAAAAACGTTTTTCAAGAAGCTATCTTCTATGAAACGAATGAAGATGTTGAGAGAGCCGAATTTGCTTCCATCTTTTACATATGGCTTTCTTTTTTTTTTTTTTTTTTGAAAGAAAATTGTATTATTGCCCAAAAAGAAAATTGTACATAAACTTCCTAGCAAATGAAATTAAAGTAGAGTAGAGCTTTAAATATTACAAAATTAAGATAGTAGGATCAACAGAAAACAAGCGAGATTAAGCATATGCTTATTGCACAAGAACAAATTTCTCAAGCAAAATAATTGGCAGCTAGTCACTAGATCTTGTATTTTCCTTAGTAATAAGTCCACATAGAAAATTCCTTCTCTAATAATTACGGCGTTGCCAATTGGCTGTACATGCCTAGGTTCGACTTCTTTTACACCATCGCCGTACGAAAACAACTAAATAGGTTGAATAAACACATATCTATCATTTGGTAAAGTAAATTTTTGTAATTTAGCGAGGCACTAGAGCTCCTACTATGAAATCCACGGTTCTGACCCATGTATTAATCATGAGAAATGGCCATGGGATGGGTGTGCCAATAATAAGGATCGGCCATGGACTAATCTATGGATCAGTCATGGACTGAACGGGTGGATGACTGAGGAACTGGCATATTATTGTAGTTGTAGTTATGTTGTTATAGATCATACCACATAGACACATACTCATGTGCATGACCTCGGGCTTTGTTTGTATTGGCAGAAGAAAATAAAGATAAGAAATTGGTTTATGTGATGTATGATGTGTGGTCACATAAAGGAGATACAAAAGCTGTCAACATTGGATTATGGCGACCTTTCATTGTTAGTGAGAGTGAGGTGCTCGGTGGATTTTGGATGCCCAATGGATTCCACATACCCAGCTGGATTGCTGGAAGAACCATATGAGACTGTTAAATTAATTAATCAATTTTCTTGTGCATGTTTCTATGTTCTGTTTGTTGATTTTGGTTAGCTAGTGGTAGTTCATGCATCAACGTTAAGCAGAAACTGCTCACATGCATATAGTCAGATTTTTGCGATGGTATTATTATTGATTTGGCATAGACGCATTAGTGTAGGTGATATTCGCATGCTAGGTTTGACAACGAGACATCCTCCTAACTAAGAATTAGTGATTTTACTTACTAAGTCTTCGACTCACTTTGTTGTTTTTCAAGCTCGTGGATATGGATGTCTCACTCCCTCTTCGTCATGGTTTGCCGATGACATTGGACATGTCAGTTATCGATGGGGTTGATGTAGGAGCTATTGCCTTGCTAGAAGAGATAGGAATCCCTGGCCTACACGGATAGATGGATAATATAAAAGGAAAGGGCTTGTAAAGAAGTGCTTGTAAATATATTGATGCAATATGGGAGTAATGTGTTTCGTGAAGTGTTTTCCTAGCTGCTCGTTTGTCGTGTTTCGGTGTTTGCTGTTGTACATGCTTTCGGATGCTCATAAGAACAAGATAAAATAGAAAAGAAATGGGTTGGCGACGCACTTGGGACATCGCAACAATATCCTCACCGGTCGCATCCCTGTAGCTATCGTGTCGTGGATGTAACATCCAATTTTTGATATCAGAGCAGAGTTATTACTTGGAATGAGGTGCTTTGGGAGTTGTAAGATAGTTAGCTAGGAAAATACCCCGTGTATGTGAATGTTTGTTTGATGGATTTCTTTTGTGATGAAAGTTCTTGGCCACTAATCTTTGATTGTGATGTAGAAAGTTTTTTTTTTAGAATTCCTATAGTAGTCAAGCCAGCCAATAGAACAACATGAGTACTCGGGACCAGTCAAGTTCGAAAGGAAAGTTGAATGAGGACCGCCGACTAGATGGAATTCTGCAAGCCCTCACACCCTTAGGAGCCTAATGGAGCAACAAGCATAGCAATAGGTAGCCTCTACTTTCAGAAATGCCTTTGTGATTGGAAACGAGAATTGTGATATCCTTAAAACTCGACCCGACTCAAGATATGATAAGGGGTTTACTTTTACCAATGCGCAGTTAGTACAATTAGACTTTAAATTGGTTCATGAACCATTCAAGATTGTTAAACCTACGGGAAAGACAATTTAGGATTTCAATGCGCACGATTAGAGAACTCAACTATGGATTGACAATTCGATCCTAAAGATTGATGAGGGACAATTTTAAGCCATTTCAAATCAATCTGGGAGCAGTTATAGATCGATTCGACAATCATATATAATCGATTATGGGTGATTCCGCACGTTACTATATTGATTATGAATGATTCTAAACCAATTTCAAATGATTGTGTACTTCGAACGAGCAATTGACTCCTCACATTTACATGACAATCAAGGATCATCCATAAATTAAAAGGCTCAAATGTGGATTGATATCGAATCAATCACAGGTTGAACTCACAAAACTCCTAAAGACCGCCGATTGGTTTTAATTATGCCAAAGCCGCATTTGATTGATTTCAACCACCAATTCTAATTTGGTTAAGGGTATCAAACTTTAGATGATTAAGAAACAATCACTGGACATTATTTCATCAAATATCTTATTTATCGATAAACCCTGAATTTTTGGATAATTGAGATTAGGCCGGAAATTTGAGACCTAATGGGGCTCATGAATTTGGAGGATCCCAATGGGCCACATTTCCTTTGAATTTCGGCCACAAAGGCCCAAATAAGTAGAAATTATAATTTTTCCCTTTAAGGCCCCTTTTAGATTATTTTGGGAAAATTACGCATAAAGGGCTTGTACGAAGAAAGTTGGCGGAAGAAATGACTAACATCTTCGATGTGTAATAAATGAATTATCCAAGAATGTACATTAAATCTTAGCAAATGGCGAGTGATACGACTTCACTATGGTCCAAATACAATCACGAGAAAAAGTATCCACGTTCCACAACATTAATGTCGATTATCTTCTTGAAGTAGAAATGGAAGCTTTTTATTGAGAGCAATGGAAAACTTAGGGCTAGTAGAGGCTAGAAGAGCAAAAAGGGAATTCGCAAACTTTCCTGCTGATTCTCGTTTTGATACAAAGAGTTAGACTGAGAGTAAGGAAGAAGATAATAATGAGAGGGTATTCAAAAATTTTCAACCCAAAATGGGTGTTGCTGCAGAATTCGCTGGAACAAAAAGGAAGTTGTTTCGGTCAAAGGATCATAAGAAAGTCTACGCATAGATGCTGAACAAAGGGGTCATCAACCTTTGAATTATAGATTTTGATTTCCAGGATTCCATCAAGGTAAATTTGGAGAAAAATTTGCCAAGCTTCAGATGGAGAGGTTTTGTGTGGAGTCATTTGTTGCTTATCCTGAATTAATTGCTTACTTTTATTCCAATTTGTTTGTTTGGATCTCATTCATGTTCAATTTGCTGCGAGTGATAAAGTGTTTAATGTTGATGTTAACTTATTAGATGATATTCTGGGAGTAAAAAGAAGTGGATTCTTGCCCATAAGTGCATCCAATAAAGAGGTCACCAAGTTTCTGTGAAGGACATGATTCCTAAGGGAAACATTACTTACTCTAGGATGTCTACTTCTAATATTTTACTCCACAAGATCGTCATCAATTGCATCAGACCCAAGACTGCTTCCAAAACTAATGTTTCTAGATTTGAGGAAAAAATGATGTGGGCCATCTGCAATGGAGTTGCTTTCTCACTTCCTCACATAATCCTACTGCACATGTATAAAACTATCATGAAGGGAAAAGGACAACTTCCGTGTACAGTATTAGTAACCAGCTTTTCCAACACTTTCAGATTCAATTGGTAGCAAATTTTTGCTCAAGAATCATTGTTCCCATGCAAATTGGACTCAAAATGATCTAAAAAATGAGATTAAAGGATCTCTTTGGAGCCTTGAAACTTTTGAGGAAGGAATCTGCTAGCAAAGCTAAGATAAGATCTACGGCTGAAAAGAAGCACAAAGGGAAGAGCGTTGTCTCGCATACTCCAAAAGAAAACGACCTATTCTTCTTCTACAAGATGAAGAAGAGGAAGATGATGAAGATGAGATTGTCTCTGATATTGTGCCAAATATTGCCATGTGAGATCCTCTTGGTAGCATAGCTGATTCTGAAGATGAAGAAGAGGATGAGAGAGAGAAAGAACCAGATAAAGAAAGTGAAGGAGAAGAAACTGGAGTAAATGAGAGTGGGAGGATGACTCAAATGATGAAGAAGGAGATGCGAATATGCACAAGGGACAGCAGCATTCTGATAAGGAAGGAGAAGATACGAGGAAAGTTAGTGCAAAAAGATGCTGGAGAAAAGGGAATTGGTCAACAACCCAAAGTGCTGGAAGAGAAGGAGTGCAGGAAGAACTCCTTCTTCCTCATATACCGAAGGCACTATGACAAAGAAAGTATGTGAGAAAACTCCTCTTAATGACTAAACTGTCGAACCAACTCGCTAGTGATAGCATCAGTTGATCTCCTACAAATGTTGAAGATATTTATGCATCTAATTTCCCTGAAATTTCTCCTCGGGTCAAGACAAATAAGCTCAAGTTGTGGGGAGTGTGATGACCCTCGAACGACCCTTTGGCCCGTTAGGGCCGCCACGGCATCCCCTGGTCATTGCTACTATTTTTACACGGAAGTGTATCACTACTTCATCATAACTCAAAGTGACACACACGAAAATATAGAACCGGGCACTTTTATTTATTTATATGTTTTAGATGACTTAGGTCGATACATGAAGGCCAAAAAATTCCTTTTTCTGGCTACGCCCTTCCTACAATCTATTCACACAGCCATCTTTGTATCACGTCCTGGTTGTCCAAAAATGCTACCTTCACTTCCTTGGGCCCTCCATCTACTCGACCTTGCTAGTGCCATCATCGTCGTCATCTGGGAGTGGAAGCGGTCCCATTATGCACCCATTAACCCGGGAGTAGAGTGTAATGAACCCCATCAGCACGGGGCTCGATTGAAGACCAACATCCACCATCAGATCACAATAATCTGGATGAACGTAACATTGGGGAAGTTGGGATCCACATGCTCCACTTGGTCCCACGTGAGATCAATGGGGATGCCATAGAGCATAATGGAAGACGCGGGTTGGAGAGGCATGATCACGTGTCTAAAAATGTAATAATCCCACAAGGGGTGAGTACAACCACTCAAAATGAAAGCCTATTAGACTATATTACATAAGTCTACCACTACTCATTTGACAGAATCCTAAACATGCAATATGTGAAATCGAAATAGCTCAGGTTACCATAACTCTAAAGGAATTCCACACAAAATGACACACTGGGGAGTAAATAGACGTTCAGGGAATTCAATAATCGTATCTACTTTGGTTCTAGCTGCCACCATCTTCTGAAAGGACATGTGTTGCAGCCCTCTAGGCATTTCACATCCCACTTGGCATCACAAAGATCTCTAGGTTCTTATTTCATTCCTGGGCATTCGGATTGTGTCACGCCACAACCTCCAGGAATCTCGTTCTCACCACCGGCATCGTGAGGACCTCCGGGGCTCAATCACATTCCCTAGGCATCTAGAGAGCACCATTTTCACGCCCCTCTAGGCATCCCGACACCCAAGACATCATCGCAACGGTGGACTCCACCGACGGTATTGATATCAATTCAATCCATGGCGCAGCACTTAAGGATTTTATTGATGCCATCCAACACAACTAGACCAAACCACTTACTGATACATAACACTAAGGCCATCATCCTAACCGAAACCGTGCTATTCTAAAATCGACTTAGTCCAATGGATTTGGCTAAGGAATTATAACGCTTGAACACTAGACGAACCACATAGGATTGTCCTAACATCACAATACACGCCTAGTTATTATGAAATTTTGCGTGGCCATAGATTACTAGAATGACTATGGCCTCGACTACTTCCGTTACCATCTACACGCCACTCGCTTTAGGTCCAAACAAGGCCGTAACGAAACCGGATTGACCAGCAATGACTCGACCTATGGAAGACCACTACCACCTATTCGACAATCGATAAGGTCCACAGCTTCACAACCCGAACCAATGCCGACCGTGCCAACGATCGTCACCATGCACAACTATACGAGTCCATATCAATTCCAGCTCGACTTGCCAAGAAACATAACCAAATACAACGGTAGCTTGAAGCATATGAGCCCATATTCTATCACCCTAAAAAAAAAAAAAAATCGGAGTAACCAGTACCACACAATATAGAGAAACGGGACTCCACTTGCCTTGAATCCGTGAGGTGAGCTGGTGCCGCGACTAGTGGCGAGGCGGCGAGACGACGGTGTGGCTATGGCGAAGCAGCGAGGCGACGCGAGCCGAGTCACGGTGAAAGGGTGAGATCTCTTGGCCGGTAGCGAAAGAAAGCGAGGCGGCGGTGTGACGAGGTGGTTCGGTGGCCGGCGGTGAGCAGCAAGGAGGAACGGGCGAAACCGTGAAAGTCCTAGGCTGGAGGTCTTCTAAAAACGATGATGCAAATGGAGGAAGCTGTGGGGTGTTGAGGGAAAAGAAAACGGTCCTTCCTTCCGCCTTGGCTTCGCCGGTTCACTGTGTTAGTCAACAATTCACAATTTCGGTGGCAGCTCATAAAGAGGACAGGTGGAACGGACGTGGCCATAGTCAGTGGCCCCTTCTGCCACCTTGAGGAAACGGCAGCAACGTGGCTGCCACTCTTGAGTCAACAAATTTCCTTGTTGACTCGAGGAATTGGGGAAGTCAATGTGATGAGGGTGGGGGTTCTCGGCCCTTCGCTTGCTGTGGTATGCATGGATGGAGGAGACTTGCATGCGGAATAAACTTGGCGACGTGCTGCGGAGAGTGAACATTGGTCTCGTTTGTGGCATTTCCTCATGAAGAAGAATTTAAATGCAATGATGGACTTGGTGATGGCCGAGCTGTCCTAGTACGGCAGAGATGTGACAATGAGGTGGTGTTGCGGGGACGTGATGAGATGGGACGGGGTTCGATATGGTGATGGTAGTAGCGAAACGGTGGCTGTGAATGGTGCCAATAACGTAGTCCAACAACAAGCTTGTCGACGCGGCACGGACCGCTACGTATTCGAGGTTCGACGAAGTCCAAATGTCACAGGAGCACCAAATTTCACATGTTCACATTGATGTTCTTTCACCTCCGATACTCCACCCAGTACATTTTGGCAGTAAGCTAATGCCCAAACTGAACCATAATCAAACTATCCTCGATGGTATAGCTCCTTTTGGAGATTAAGGCACATCAATATAAGTTGGAGGTTGAAATCTAGAAGCTGCATGCTGCTCGCACTACCTCAGAATCTCTCACTAGAAATGTACGGTCTCTTAATAATAATAAGGTTCATAACATGAATCGCCAGGCATCTCGCACTTAGCGATGGTTGAGACTGCCTTCCATCAATGCCCGACTAAGCTCAAGGAGACCGTACAGACTTTTGGAGGATTTTCGACTTGTTCGTGTTCCTAGGCAACCTTGATCCTTTCGACACAAACTCTGTTTCTTTTTTTCCTTGTGCTTATTTGATTTTCTCTTTTGCTGTTGACCAAAAGGGAGAGAGTTTTGCAGATTTGAAGCTTTGATAGCTTCATGATTGAGTTTTTCTATGCTGGTGTGATTGGTGTTTCTGTTATGTAGACTATTGGTTGGTGTGTTTTTTTTGAGTGTAGGCTATGTGTATTTTGTATAGACTTATAAAGACTTATAAAGACTTTATGGTGCTTAACATCAGTTGTTATCTCTATGAAGATGCTAAAGTGTTGTTTTGCAGGATAACTTTCATATTATGCTTAAATATGCATGAAAGTTTTGTCACCATAAAAATCAGGAGATTATTGAGAAAACTCCAACTAGGTTTTGACAAAACTTTCTTGTTTTTATTCTTATTCTAAAGAATAGTATACTTCTGAAATCATATCACAAATTCTTGTCAAAATCTATTTGTTCCGTAAGTCTTTCCTACTCTAACGCAATCTCGATCAAACTAAGTCCGTAACAAAGATATAATCAAACTTAGATTTATTGATCTTGGGAACAAAGATTCAAAAGATGAACACAATAGGGATTTATTCTTTAATATCTAGCTTTGGTTTAAAAAACTCACTTACCTTTTTATATATACATTGATGAAATCGACCACAAATTACCAAATCAATCTTGAAGACAAGTTCCTTGGGAAGCATCTACATAAGGAAACCTAGATTCTCATTGTATGGGTGACCGAATTAACGGATTTTCATCTCAATCTTCAAACAACTACAAGATTTTTAATCGATTTTGTCCAACTATTGATTAGAAGAAATTCCTTCGAGAATGCCAACGGCTAGTAAGGTGTGGAGGAGCTTTAAGGAGGTCATTTAGTCTATTTGAGATAGGATGTGAAAATTGAAAATCCAAAGTATGAAGCCTTTTCTAACAACTTGTTCTTCAATGACAGCTCTTACAAATTGTATTCAAGAGAGAAAATCATAAGAAGAGTGACTTAGTGAGGGAGAAAGAAATCTTCCACTAAATGTTTGCACTCAAATATTGTATTTCTCTATTAATACTTTTAGTGAATTTCAACCAAAAGACTGCTAGCGTGAGAGAGTGGATGTAGGCTTAATCTAAGCTGAACTACTATAAATCCCATGTGCAATTTTCTCTTCCCTTGACACTTTTCGTATCATCTATTGCACCATTTTTAAGTATCGCAAAAACTATTTCATCTCTTATCTCGATTCTTGAATTTTCACCAAAAAGTCTGGTGGCATGTTTAATCATACTGATCATTTTTCAGACTATGCTTGCAACTTATTTTATTTCACATTTATTTCGCAAAATTTGTTGACCTTCATTGGAGAAGAAATTGATGACCTTGATACGCCAAACCGTTTTCAATTTCGAAAGCGATTGAGCATATCTCCAATCGACTCTCATGGCTTCATCTTGAAGGATTTATATTGGCCAAGCGGGAAGTTTACTTTTGTCTCTTTTATACAATCGATCCTTCATAAGTAACATGAAGTCTATTTGGTTCCTTTCCATTGAGTCTAGGTCCATTCAATGGTATCAGAGCTATGGTTTCATTTGTAGTTTATCCGTTCCATGCACTTAGCATGTGAATCCAGTGCTGAGAAGATCTCTCCACAATATGACAGACCCAGAAGTCCTTGAAGCACCTGTTTCTCTCACTCCATCTCCATCCTCTTCCACCCCTTATGATTTTCGTGTTTCTAATGCATTTAAGATAGACTATCTTTATGAAGTCTCTCTTAGTGATGAAACTAAGATCTTTGAAACCCAACTTCCCCTGATGAATCCCTATTCTGCTTTTGCTAAACCCACTTCGTCGTTTTCATCTATCCGCTCTATTCGACAACTCATTCGCTAGACTCCAAAGGAAGTAAAGGAGTATGTTCGGTCCTCCAAATTCGATCAGCACCCCATCCCTTCTAATGAAAATGAGTACTTTGTTACCCTTTAGATTCCCACAGAATTTCCTAGACAGTGGATTTGGATATTCTCATGTTTATTATGGAGCTGTTCGTCTTGCTCTTACTTTCCATGGTCGCAAGGGCTTGCTAGTAGTGGCAATAATTGCTTTATTGGATACTAGATTTTTAGAATACCAGCATGTTTGTATTGGTCCTATCCAAACCACTTTAAATGCCGGAACAGTCTTTGTTACTTTGTATCCAAACTTCAATATTGCTCTTTCAGATCCACAGTTACTATCCTTTTTGAAAGTCCAGATCCAGCTCATTGGAGCACCCTAAATTGTTGATTCTATTGCTGCCACATTGCATTACCAGATGGTTTACAAAGTGCAAAACCATGCCCTTGATTTAAATTTCCACAATGGAAATGAAGATGCATTATTCATTTCCATGCAAAATGATCAAGCATCTTGCATTCATGTTCCCAAACAAATCCCAAAGGAAAAGTTGGCCAAGCTCCTTCCAGAGACTTGGATTACCAACTATGAAAAGTTCCACCAGAATAACAAGCCTTTCCAGTCATCTGATTCCGAGTTTGTTAGAAAAAATGATGGAACTGTTTCCATCAAATTTAGCAAAGAAAAGGAAGAAGGTCCTCCTTCAATATTCCAAACTCTCTTCATGATTGAACCATGTGTTCCTGAATCAATTTCCGAACCAGATCCAAAAAAACTTGCCAGACATTTCAACAGTGATGGACATCCTGTTCATTACTACAAAGACAAGTATGACCACTGTTTTTAGGAACCTTTTTGCCAATGCTCTTACTGCACAAACTCCCCCGATGAGGTAGACCCAGATACAATACCTCGGCGTAGACGTAAAAGGCCCAAAGATCCTATGTACCAAAGATATTTGAACGGAGAATCCTCCGTTGATACTCTTGGTGAGTGTGATAAATTTCAATTTATGGTTTCATATGCACCAACTCCACCACCAGAGTTCCCTGTTCCTCATTCAGTTTCACCGATACCACCTTCATTACCTCCTCCATCTCCTCCTCAGAAAAAACCAGCCATTTCCCCATTTTATAAGCCAATTCTCAAATGGGCAAAGATACATTCCTACCCACTTGAGGTTCAAGCAGAAACACCACCTAGCTCTTCCATTGCATGCTCCAAGAAACAGACTTTCCTCCTCTTGCTCAGGAAGGTTCTAAACTCTTGTTTCCCACTCTAGAAGAGTTTGTTGATCCAAAAGGCAGATATAGACATATTCCTAAAATACTTGCCCCTACTGATGTGGATGAGCATGGAAGACAGAAAAGAACTCATATTGCTCAAGCTATCTTAAATTGGCAATCGGAGACTCTTTAAGCCCATAACAATGCCTTCAAAGCAATTGATTCCAAAATAGGGAATGTACACCAAGATTTACGAAGATATGATGAAACCACCAAAAAGATGCTTTCCGATTTCCAAAAGAGGCTTTATGCCTTGGAATCAGGACAACATTTGGGATACCATTATCTCGAAAGTCCTCAGATGGAAATAGACAAACTTAAAAGGCAGATCCAGATTCTTGAAGAATGAAGACTTAATCCATTTCCAACCACTTTGCGAGCAGACCCGCTTCCTCCTCCACCACCTCATATGTCTATCTTTGCTGCCATTGCAGATGTTCCCATCAGACAAGATAGACGTGGCTAAAATGTGAAATCGCCTCAAAGAACTGGATTGCATAAGGAAGGAAAGGGAAAAGAGAAAAGGCCCGAAGAATCTCCACTTGTTATAAGAGAAAGGCCAGATCAATTGATGCTGTCAAATCCACTAGAATCTTTTCTCAGAGATTTGGGTAATTAGGAACCACAGCCTAATCCTGATACTCAACAACCTCCATCACAGATTAATCCGTTATTCCGACAGATCAAATTGTTTCCAACAGAACAAGCCTTTCCAAATATTTTTGATATTGAATCAGATTCGGTATCTCTTTCTTCTTCATCATCCTTTTCGATCCCTACCATCGATTCTTTTCCTATAGCCCCAATAACTTCAGCAATATTTATGGCCGATCCTCCAGAACATGATATGGAATCAAACCCTTCTAAACCAGAGGTTGTCCAGTCAAATAATCTTTCCCAGAATGTGTCCACTTCATCAAAACAGTTATTTAGTATTGATGACATTCCTTATCATAAATGGCCATAAAGACTTGAAGAATTTCATACTTGGCTAAATACTCGAGCCATCACCAACTAGGACAAGTATGATGTCATTTTCAATTTCGTCACAAGGTTTATAGGCAGTCTTAAACTTTGGTGGCAATCCGTGTCAGAACAAGATCAGCTTCATTTTTTAATGGCGCCAAACTTCCAGTATGCCATTACTCTCCTATACCATTTTTTTGTGTGTAAACCTGTTGATCTCATAGAGCTCAAAAGAAGAGAATTCTTTGAAAGAAGATGTTTGCTCTCTCGGAAAAGACATCTTGATAAACATTATCGTGAGATGCTTAAGCTTTTCTATCAAATTGGAGCTTATGCAAATTTGAAGCATGTATTTCTAACTTCTATTCCCAAAGAATTATCTCAAATAGTGGAGAGAAACTTTCTCTCCAGGCAAAGGAGGATCCAGGATGTTCCATTGGGAGAACTTCAACAAGAGGTTCATTTGTGTTTGGAAGAATTGTGTATAAAGCGTCAAATGATCCAACTTATATCCACGACAACAAAGAACTTGATAGGGCTTGTTCTCGTTAGAACCTAAAGATCAAATGCTCCAAGAAAGACTATGATGGTTCTTGTGGAAAATTTTCCAGTAAAAACAAGCACTTCAAGAAGCTCTGGATAAACAAATCCAGGCATGGCTCTAAACACTTCAGAAGAAAGAAGAAATGGCGATACCTACGCAAAAGAAAATATTGCTCAGGCCACAACAAGTCAAATTGATGCTTCATTTGCAACCAAAAAGGACATTTTGCCAAAAGTTGTCCACAAGAGAAAAAAGGTCAGAATCATTTGATACACCATATAGAGAATGAAACTGGTATTTCTCTTGAAAATGATGATATCGAATCCTTATTCTCTGCGGATGAAGAACCACGTGACCAAAATCTTTGTGTCATCCTTTGTTACCAAACTCCTAGTGAAACTGATTCAGATTCAGATCCTGAAGATATCTTTCACATATCTTTAACCCCTTCAGAAGAAAGCACTGACATATTTTCAAGCCAAACTCATTGTCTCCATTTTCCTGTGAAAATATTCACTTAAAAGTTTGCCAAGCCAATCACTGTTATTGCGCTCATAAACGCTAGAGCCGCTTCTTCAATCTTAGACACGAAAGTTCTTCCTGAAGAATATTGGACTTCCTGTGTCTGGTATTTTAACTCTGCCTCGAGAGATACTTTCACTACAAATGTAAGAACTACTCCGATAACTGTCTAGTTTTTTCCACAATGTTCCATAACCACAAAAATCTTTGGGTCAAGTCTTCCCAACAAAGATTTGATCATCGGTTGGGATATTATGACTCAAATTTCTCAACTTCGCATCATTCCTGGAAAATGTCTTAAATATAAGGACCAATTCTCCGAATTTGTCAATATCCTAAGACTTTTTTCCATCCAAATGAGTCTATTAGATCCGATCATGCAAAAACCGTTAGAATCTTGTTCGGAATCTCATTCTGAGTTTGCTCAAAAGTGTTCTCATCCTTTATGGAAAAACCCAGAGTTCTTTGTTCGTCTTCCTTTAAAAAAACAATGAAGATGTCAATCCAACCAAGGCAAGTCATATGGGAATGAATCGAGAACACTTGGTTTTGGCTCAAAGAGAATGCTCAGAATTGTTGCAGCAAGGCCTTATTGAGACTTCTCATTCTCAATGGGCTTGTGAAGCTTTTTATGTAAACAAGCGAGCTGAGTGGAACTGAGTAAAGATGAGATTGGTAATAAATTACCAACCTCTTAATCTTTTCCTCCAATATGATAAATTTCCCCTACCTTCCAGAAATTCTCTTTTTGCTGGATTATCCAAAGCCCAAATCTATTCCAAATTTGTCTTCAAAGCTGGATTTTGGCAGTTGGGCATTCATCCCGAAGACAGACCTAAGACAGGGTTCTATATCCCAAACCAGCACTTCCAATGGAAAGTTCTTCCTTTTGGCCTAAAAGTTGCACCATCTCTCTTCCAAAAGGCCATGTGTCGATTTTTTCAACCAATCTTGTCAAGTGCAGCAATATACATTGATGGTATTCTGCTCTATAGTGCTGATGAACAGTCATACTGCCAACTTTTTGAATAGTTTGCAGACATTGTGAAGAAGCATGGAATTATGTTTTCCCAAAGAAAGATGAACATTGCCCAGACAGAAATTGAATTCCTTGGTATACATCTTAACAAAGGAACGTACTATCCAGGGCCACATATTGCCCAAGAACTACTGAAATTTCTTGAGGAAAACTTCGCCACAAAGCAAGTTCAACAATTTCTAGGGATAATCAATTATCTCAGAGAATTTGTTCCAAATCTTGTAAAACTGCTAATCCCATTACAAACAATGTTGAAGAAGAATTCCCCACCTTGGGGAAAAGCTCAGACTGATGCAGTTGCTGAACTCAAGGAAATTATGCAATCTCTTCCTCTACAGCAAATCCCATCAACAAGGAAGAGAATTCTCCAGACTGATGCTAGTGATGAATACTTGGGTTGCCGTCTTATTTGAAGAAATTGATGGTAAGAGGCATCTATGTGCCTACAAAAGTGGAAAATTTTCTCAAGCTAAGATGCATTACCATTCCACTTTTAAAGAAATTTTGGCAATGAAAAATGGGATAAAGAAGTTCGAATTCCATCTCATTAGCCATCACTTCCTAGTAGAGTTACGGATAGCTAAAGTGTCAAAACTTGGCACGGAGGAATACTTATGCTAGAAGTTAGGAAAATGACACTTAAGTACCAAAATCGAAGCAAAATGGATCACCTAAGTGCCAACTCAGGTCAAAATCCGGCCAAATGGCCGACATGGCAATTTTACGGTGAGTTTGGTGCAAAACGGCGTCGTTTTGAACGCCGACATGGCTAAAAAATTAATATAAAAATTAATTAAATTAAATATAAAACTACATTTATTTAAAACATTTTTAAAAAAATAAAAATATTAAAAAAACTAAAAATTGAAAAAACTATTTAAAAAATATTATAAAAACTAAAAATTTATAACATTTAAAAACTAAACTTATTTAAAATAATTAAAAATAAAATAAATATTTAAAAAAAAAACTAAAAATTTTAAAAATATATATTAAAAAAAAAACTAAAAATTTATTATATTTAAAAACTAAACTTATTTAAAACATTTAAAAATTAAATTAAAAATTTAAAAAACGAAAAATTAAAAAAGGGGTGGTGGCGAGGGCCGAGCGTCGGAAGGGCCCCCCTTTTATAATTTTTTAAATATTTTTATTTTATTTTTAAATGTTTTAAAATAAGTTTAGTTTTTTTTTTTTAAATTTAAAATTTTTAATATTTTTTTAATATTTTTAGTTTCTTTTTAAATTAGTTTTCTTAATATTTTTATTTAATTTTTAAATGTTTTAAATCCGTTTAGTTTTTTTTTAAATTTTTCGTTTTTAATTTTTTTAGTTTTTAAAAAAAAATTAGTTTTTGTAATATTTTTATTTTATTTTTAAATGTTATTTATTTATTTTTAAAAATTAGTTTTTTTTTTAAATTTTAGTTTTTTTTTTTTAAAATATTTTTATTTTATTTTTATATGTTTAAAAATAAATTTCTGTTTTAATTTAATTTAATTAATTTTTATATTAATTTTTTTGACACGTCGGCACCAAAACGACGTCGTTTTCGTATTTTTAGTCATATCGTGCAAAACGATGACGTTTTGCACGTAATCCTGTCGGAAAATTGCCATGTCAGCCACTTGGCTGGAATTTGGGTGGGAGCTTTAAGTGTTCTACTTTACTCCGAGCGGCACTTAAGTGTACATTTCAAAGTTTTGGCACTTAAGTGTCCTTTGTCAAGTTTTGGCACTTTGGGCTGTACTTTTCCCCCTTCCTAATTCGAATTAGACATAACATCTTTCCCCTAGATGACCAAGTTTAAACAAAAGCAAAGTTCCAAACTCCCAAGCTGCTTGATGGGCTGGTTGTTTTCAAAATACTATTTTGAAACCAAACATATTGCGAGAGAAAATATATTTGCTGACTTCTATCAAGACCAAAGGCACCAGCAGAAATCAACATGTACATCATGAGACAAGTTTTCACTACTCATCATGAGAAGTATAAAATTGAGAAGATAAAAGACGGGCCAAGCTGAAATACCCCCAAGAGATCATTGAATATATCCCGAATGACAATCTCACTGAAAATTTGACAAACTAATGTGGCAATGCCACACAGACTGCTCAGATTTAATGGAGGTTTCGATCCTTTACCCTTTTGGATTAAACGCAGATTATCCATTTATACATCCACTAATTTGGAAGGAATATGATTTTCCTGATCAACTTAGATGGTTATTGTAGTACTTAACCAATAAGTACTTAATAGCTATAACAAGTTCCAACTAGAAGGTCTTCATCTCTAACCTCACTAGGGCCTCGGACTTGCGTAGAACACATTGAAAAGGAAAGTGGCAAAAATCTTTAAACTTTCTTAATTGGTTTTATCTTCCGACTCACCGGAAATATCTGCAAAAAGAACTCCGAGAACCACTCAACCAAACCCGAAGTTCACAATTCATCTATTTTTCCGACATCCATGGGCTTTTGTCACCAATAATGTCAACATCATTAATGCCCCCGAGTATAGGCACCTCATCATATAAGCCTATTCCACAGTACTGAAGCTC